>CM055267.1:43402044-44602044 GCA_029237695.1 Conchocele bisecta
CAACTTGTGTGTTTGGTTGATTGGTGGAGAAGAAATAAACAACGCTGCATATTGTTCACAATTTGTTTTATTATTTTATTTATTCTAAGAAATAACACAAATAACACAAAGAACATAATGCAACGGACATAAAAAAAAATAATACGTATATATGTAACTGTGACTGGAGAAATAGGGCTTATGGATTTTGTGACCAGTGTACATCCAGATCGGCCTGTGCATCAGCAGTCTGATCAGGACCTGCACTGTTCGCCATTCAAACAATGAAACACCTCTCGTGCTTCTAACAAGAAATAGATGGTTATCAGGCTACATAAGTGTGATATTTGATTATGAGCTACACTGGTCACTGGCCCCATTTCTCCTGTCAATGCCACATTTAGTGAACTATGGTATGGTTTAAATGCAATAACTGAGTATCCAGTTGTCATACCAACAACTACAGGTACATAATCATTTATACTGTACACAAATAACATTCACAACAGTTTTAATAGCTTTCATTATCTACAAAAAACAGACTTTGCCTGAATATTAGCAATTCTAGTCTACAACTAAATGTATGCTTGCAAATATTAGAATAAATGGTCTGTGGTACTGAAAGGGTTGGGAATGACAATGCTTTTGCCAACATTCACATGAATAGACCAGTCCTATAAATAGGTTATCAAACATTGAAAATTACAAGCAGCTTCCCTTAAAACTACTACAGGGGCATCAACGGCAAAATGAGAGGAGTTTAAAGTGTCTCAGATGTGGATGAAATACGAGCAAAACAGTTGGTAGAAGAGCAGTTAACGGTACATTTGTATCGGTTTTCTGAACAAACATATATGACCAAAAGAAAAAAAAATGATTTTTTTTTTTAGCTTTTTTTAAATAATTAACTAGCGATGCAAACATTAGTTTTGCTAAATATAGAATTCATATTTCCCACTGATGCGCTCGCCGCACATAGTAGGCTAGTAGCCATATGTGCCTTGCTTTGACTAGACACTACGTCATCGACTATGTTACCGATAATAATCAGTTCTCACATTTTTAAATTCGGTATTGTTTTATGAACATGCGTGTACATCGTGTTCAGGTATATTTATGATTATATAGAAGTGTGCAATGCTGACTATACATTTTTTATCTTGTAATAAAGCTTTTGAAACATTT
Organism: Conchocele bisecta; assembly: GCA_029237695.1. Lineage (NCBI taxonomy): Eukaryota > Metazoa > Mollusca > Bivalvia > Lucinida > Thyasiridae > Conchocele > Conchocele bisecta. The sequence continues at coordinate 43,403,209 of CM055267.1, forward strand.
CAAAGAAGTTTGTCTTATCTGCGTAGTCAGTGGTAACATGAATTGCTGAACGGAACTAGATTGGTCAGTAAGCGAGGCTTACGGAATATCCCCCCCCCCCCCAGGTACCCCTAAATATGTAAAAGAAATTCCAAGTATGTGTGCTTCTGACCTTGACTCTGGGCTTAGCGGGGGCGGCACGAACGTGAATTCATCACAGGGTGGTAGAGGTCCATTGGAGCAATGTGTGTGTGAAATGTGAAACAGATCCGAGCAAGGAAATTATAACCGATTTCTCTGATGTTAAGTTTTGTAAAGAGACTAAGTATGTGACCTTGACCTCGAGATCAGCGGGGATTTGTCACAGCATAATAGTAGAGCCTTAGAGGAATGCATGCATGAAATATGAAGAATTTTTTATGAAAGAAATAGGTTATAACATATTTCTCTGATGTTAAGTTTTGTAAAGTGACTAAGTATGTGACCTTGACCTTGGGATCAGCGGCGGCTGGACAGTCGTAGATTTGTCACAGCATGATAGTACAACCTTAGAGGAATGCACGAGTGAAATATTAAGAATTTTATAACTTATTTCTCTGATGTTAAGTTTTTGTAAAAAGACCAAGTATTTGACATTGACCTTGGGATCAGCAGGGGTTGAACGGTCGTGGATTTGGCGCAGCATGGTAGTAGAGCCTTATAGAAATGCATGTGTGAAATAGCAAGCATTTTAGATGAAGGAAATAGAAGTTATAACATATTTCTCTGATGTTAAGTTTTGTAAAGAGACTAAGTATTTGACCTTGACCTTGGGATCATCGGGGGTTGGACGGTCGTGGATTTGGCACAGCATGGTAGTAGAGCCTTACAGGAATGTATGTGTGAAATAATAAGCATTTTAGATGAAGGAAATATAAGTTATAACATATTTCTCTGATGTTAAGTTTAATGACGACGGATGCACGGACGGACGAATAACCTGATTCCAGTATACCCTCCCACAACTCGATGTCAACCCGATTTCCGCTAATTCAAACGTCAAAGATGCCCTGCAAGTTCCAAGGGAAGTTACTCATGATTTTCCAAGTTCTATAACCTATTAATAAGGCTGGTCTATATTGATAGTAACATATAAACAATACAATATTAAGTAACAACAGAAACAGTAATTTGTGTACTGGTACATAGCGAAATAAAATAATGACTATCTGCCACATGTTTTCTTTCATATTTTCTCTGTCTGCATGTTGAGGCTAAGGCTACAAAATTCTACACGAAAAATAAAATAAATTATGCACAGAAGTATATGTTGAACCGTATCTTTGAGTCGGTTCAAATGAAACAATGGGTCGCAACATAATTATATACATTTGAGAAGTAAGTTTGTTTGTTTGTTTGTTTATTAGTGTTTAACGGCCTATCAACAGCTAAGGTCATGTAAGGCCGGGCAAACGGGTTCGATCCCATTTTAACCTGCTGAATTGGGGGGAAAATCCCAAAATCAGGACAGAATATTTACATCGAGAACAAATATATACAGCCCTGAAATTATAATAACCTGGCCTGGTGCCAGGTCCATACCACACCAAAGTCACTTGGCCCCTTCTCCTAAAATAGGATTACGAATATCGTAATACTCACATAAGGGGTATAACCAGATTCAACTGTCACATACAAAATGCCAAAGACGTATGTGAGGGCCAAACCAGGTCTCCATATTTTCTTCTGTCTGCATGGTTGAGGCCTAAGGCTACACAATTCTACACGAAAAATAAAATAAATTATGCACAGAAGTATATGTTGAACCGTATCTTTTAACAGCCTATGTCCATGAACATCTGAGCATGTAGTCGAAATTACAACTGGCAATCAAATAGTTTGATCATGGGTGAAACTAATGAAAATGCTCAATACTGAAAGATCAAGCAAGGAGTTAAGGGGGCACTTAGGTCCATTGTGGGTCGAGGGCAAAGCGCTGGTCAGGCGGTGGCAAAACATTTTCTAGTCTAGTGCTCTATGCCACTTCCTTCTTAATATATAACTTTGCAGTATGTTCCAGCAGGCAGAAAGTTGAAGAAAGTGGTTGGTCAAGTTATAATCTCCCACTAGTTCAACATATATTTTCACATCAGAAATAACACAAGATTATTGTGCAAGGTCCACATAAATAAAACAAGGTCGCCAAGACCAAAAATAAGTTCCTCAGCAGTGATATTTGGTAAGTAGTGACTGATTAATCACATTTGAATTAAACAATGTTTCACAAATAACCTAGCTAGTCATATGTGGTTTATCCAATATGAATATCGCAACAGGTAAAAACCGTAGAGTCTGGCTAGACTGGGCCCGGTTGCTCAAAGCTTCTGTTAGCTTAACAGACTGTTAAATCCTTAGCATTGCTAAGGATTTAACAGTCTATTAAGCTAACAGAGGTTTTGAGCAACCGGGCCCTGATGTGGTTTACCCAATATGAATATCGCAACAGGTAAAAATCGTAGTCTCTATAATAGCCTATGACGAGAGTGGGTGTTTTATAGTCATGGCACCTGAGGTTCAACTGTCTTGCTCCATCAGACTACATACACAGCTGTCTAGAATGGCTTATGGCGAGAGTGGATGTTTTATAATTATTTGGTGCCATGACCAGGATTCAAAACTGGGTTGTTGATAGAATGGCCTATGATGAGAGTGGGTGTCATCTGTGGGGTGCGACCAGTTGAGGGATAGGTAGATCTTGCAGGGGCGACACGACCATGATGTTCATGCTGATCACCAGGGGAAACTCCATTCGCTTCTCCACCAGCATTGCTATCTCCTCCTGCAAAAAAAAGTGAAAGAGAATGGGTTCAACGTCCCAGCAACAGCTAAAGTCCTATAAGACGGGACCATAGTTTAAAGTCTCATCTGATAGACCAGTGGGATGGAAATACTATGTAAGAATTTTTAACGCCTAGGGTGAGGATTGAATTTACTACCTCCAGTATTGAAGTCCAATGCAATATCCCCTAGACCATGGCCCATCCACTCGTCCTGCAAAAAGGAACACCATATGTGTCTGTGAATGGAGAAATGGGACTTGTGGGATTTGTGAGCAGTGTAGCTTCTGATCAAATAGAACACTCATGTAACCTGATAATGATGTATATTAATTGTTAGAAGCATGACGGGTGTTTCATTGATGGAATAGCGAACAGTGCAGATCCTGATCAGACTGCGCAGATGCGCAGTCTGATCTGGTTCTACACTGATCGCAAAACCCATAGGCCCCATTTATCCAGTTACAGAAATTTCTACAGAATAATAGGCTAGTCTTTTTCTGTCAAGTTTATCAGACAAGGCTAAGAAATACGTAGGAATTACGGGGCTTGTCGAGAAATTCCTACCGTTTCTAAGCCAAACCCGATAAAACTTGATCTCAAGATCACTGATCTGGTAAATCTATTTATCAGGTAACGTTTTTACTACAAGTTGGTCAAATTTATGGTGGCTTTCGTTGAAAAGAATATGGACGTGTTTAAATCGAGTCATTATACCGACGTCATTCAGTAACACAACGTGACATAGTTCAGCAAACGTAGTTTTGAATCCGTTGTCACCCAGATGTCTGTATCTAGTCAATGCAGGATGCATACAACTATTTGTTATCAGTCAGTATGTATCAGGCCAATGCAAAGCTTGTTACCTGATAATCAAATATACGGGCTAGAATTATGGAATATGGAATCAACATCGATTTCCATAATCTGTCATAGTTTCCGTAAATGATGTAAAAATTTGACACAAAATTCAGAGCTCATACCGAGTACATTCGCGAAAAGTGTAAACAGAATTCAGCAGTTACATTGGCCAAGACCGAGCACAGTTCAGTCTCAACCAACGAAAGTTCCTGTTCGAGCACCAGAACGGACTATATGGTCTGCAAGTTTTAGATACGGATCCTCGTGTTGAATATACCTCAAAAAGTAGTCATAGTTTTTTAAATTCATACAAAAAAATATGGCAGTTTGATTGGTCGAGACTGCACAGCTCAGTCTCGACCAATCAAACTACCCGACTTCATAACGTAGTCATAGTCTTAAAAAAGACAATTTGATTGGCCAGGACTGAGCACAGCTCAGCCTCGACAGATCAAACTTCCAGATTTCGAGCACGTATCCTGGTGTTGTATATACCTCATAAAGTGGTCGTAAATTCTTAAAAAATCTGGTAATTTGATTGGCCGAGACAGAGTACAGCTCAGCCTCGACCAATCAAACTACCAGATTTCGACATGGATTCTGGCGTTGTACATACCTCATCCTTGCCCAGGCTGATGGTCTTGATGCCTGTAGTCTTGGACATCTTGGTTCTGCCTTCTTTGTCCAGTGACGCCACCGTCATTCTACAAACACACAGACAACTAATATGTGGCTGTGACTGAAGAAATGAGACTTATGGGATATGCGACCGGTACAGATCCAGACCCAGATCAGCCTGTGCCTCCGCACAGTCTGATCAGGATCTGCACTGTTCGCAGTTCCATCAATGAAACACCCGTCATACTTCTAACAAGCAATATAGATCATTATCAAGCTACAGGAATGAGCTATTTTATCAGGAGCTACACTGGTAACAAATCCCATAAGCCGGATTTCTCCAGTCACATAATTTGGTAATGTGTTTTCACTGTACCGCATGACAATAAGGAAAATCAGACACTAGATTAAATAATTTAAAACAAAATTAAATTAGTAACCATTGATTGCAGTAAATCTGAGAATGTGCAAGAATGTAACTTTTTTTTCTCGAGTGGGCCAATGCTACTTTTTTTCACCCGGTTAACGGCACTGGCATGCTGAATAGTTTCTTTGACAAATATTTAACATTGATTGGAACAGTAAGATACAGATTGTTATCACTTTAACAAGCGTTCATAAAAGTCATGTGTGTCTTACCTGTATGTGTATTACCGGTGTGTGTATTACCTATGTGTGTACTACATGTGTGTATATTACCTGTGTGTGTATTACATGTGTGTATATTACCGGTGTGTGTATTACCTATGTGTGTACTACATGTGTGTATATTACCTGTGTGTGTATTACATGTGTGTATATTACCTGTGTGTGTACTACATGTGTGTATATTACCTGTGTGTGTATTACATGTGTGTATATTGCCTGTGTGTGTATTACCTGTGTGTGTATTACCTGTGTGTATATTGCCTGTGTGTGTATTACATGTGTGTATATTACCTGTGTGTGTATTACTTGTGTGTGTATTACCCGATTGTGTATTACATGTGTGTGTATTACATGTGTATTACCTGAGTGTATATATTACCTGTGTGTGTATTACCTGTGTGTATATTGCCTGTGTGTGTATTACATGTGTGTATATTACCTGTGTGTGTATTACTTGTGTGTGTATTACCCGATTGTGTATTACATGTGTGTGTATTACATGTGTATTACCTGAGTGTATATATTACCTGTGTGTGTATTACCTGAGTGTATATATTACCTGTGTGTGTATTACCTGAGTGTATATATCACCTGTGTGTGTATTACCTGAGTGTATATATTACCTGTGTGTGTATTACATGTGTGTATATTACCTGTGTGTGTACTACAAGTGTGTATATTACATGTGTGTGTATTACATGTGTGTATATTACCTGTGTGTGTATTACTTGTGTGTGTATTACCCGATTGTGTATTACATGTGTGTGTATTACATGTGTATTACCTGAGTGTATATATTACCTGTGTGTGTATTACCTGAGTGTATATATTACCTGTGTGTGTATTACCTGAGTGTATATATCACCTGTGTGTGTATTACCTGAGTGTATATATTACCTGTGTGTGTATTACATGTGTGTATATTACCTGTGTGTGTACTACATGTGTGTATATTACCTGTGTGTGTATTACATGTGTGTATATTACCTGTGTGTGTACTACATGTGTGTATATTACCTGTGTGTGTATTACATGTGTGTATATTACCTGTGTGTGTATTACGTGTGTGTGTATTACCCGATTGTGTATTACATGTGTGTGTATTACATGTGTATTACCTGAGGGTATATATTACCTGTGTGTGTATTACCTGAGTGTATATATTACCTGTGTGTGTATTACCTGAGTGTATATATTACCTGTGTGTGTATTACCTGAGTGTATATATTACCTGTGTGTGTATTACCTGTGTGTGTGTACTACATGTGTGTATATTACCTGTGTGTGTACTACATGTGTGTATATTACATGTGTGTATATTACCTGTGTGTGTATTACATGTGTATTACCTGTAACAGATCTGTCTCTGTGCCTGTAGACTGACGGCCTGTGGACATGATTCCGTGTGTGTATTACGCTTGATCGAAATTAGCCTGTAAAGAGTAAACATACCACAACATGTACATGTAATTTAAACACCAACTGTGTGTTTGTAAAAAACATCAACTAGACACAGGTACCCCCACTTGCAGCATGTATCAATGAAATATGTACAAGTAGCAGGTCAGTGATGTATGTGGTATTATGAAATATTCCATGCAGTAGAACACATGCGCTGGCCTAAAAATAAAATAGGTGTGCTTCCTGTTATGGGCGGCCTGCCCAATGACTTACCTATTGGTGAGTGATACCAGGATATCCAGGCCATAGTTGTACCCCACCCAGCGCCAGCAGTACTGTAAAACAAAGGGTATACATTTATTTAATTATTTATAATTAACCCTTTCAACAACACAGGCCTGTATAGTGGTATTAGCAAATAGTGTAGATCCAGATGAGCCGGCTCGTGGGGTCGAATCCCATATTTTACCTGTATGGATCACAGGTGAAGACTCGGACCTATGACACCAAATCCCATTACCCCACCCACTTGGTCTCGTACAGTACCATCTTCTATATAGAAAGGTGATAAAGAATATGGCTATTATAGAAAGAGCCCTCTCTTTTCCGACTCGCACAAACACAATAAACATCATTTGCATCAGTTACTGGAAACATGGGGCTTATGGGATTTGCCAGCAGCAATTACTGTGACAACTAGATTGGTCAGTAAGCGAGGCTTACTGAATACCCCCCGCGTGGGCCCAGGTACCCCTAAATATGTAAACATTTTCCAAGTGTGTGGGCTTCTGACCTTGACTCTGGGCTTAGCGGGGCGGCACAAACGTGGTGGTAGAGGTCCATTGGAGCAATGTGTGTGTGAAATGTGAAGCAGATCCGAGCAAGGAAATAGAAGTTATAACCAATTTCTCTGATGGTAAGTTTCGTAAAGAGACTAAGTATGTGACCGTGACCACGAGATCAGCGGGGATTTGTCACATCATGATAGTACAGCCTTAGAGGAATGCATGCATGAAACATTAAGAATTTTTGATGAAAGAAGTAGTGAGTTATAACATATTTCTCTGATGTTAAGTTTTGTAAAGAGACTAAGTATGTGACCTTGACCTTGGGATCAGCGGGGGTTGGATGGTCGTAGATTTGTCACAGCATGATAGTACAACCTTAGAGGAATGCACAAGTGAAATATTAAGAATTTTCAATGAAGGAAATAGAAGTTATAACATATTTCTCTGATGTTAAGTTTTGTAAAGAGACTAAGTATTTGACCCTGACCTTGGGATCAGCGGGGGTTGGACGGTCGTGTATTTGGCACAGTATGGTAGTAGAGCCTTACAGGAATACATGTGTGAAATATTAAGCATTTTAGATGAAGGAGATAGAAGTTATAACAATATTTCTCTGATGTTAAGTTTACGGACGCACGGACGGACAACCAGACTGCAGTATACCCCCCCACCCCCACAACTCGTTGCGGGGGGTATAAAAATGTTAATTGAAGACCGACCAATGATTGAATGGCGGTAACAATAGCTGACTCGGCTCAGATAAGCTATAGCCTGAAACAAGAAGGAACAAATGCATTTGTATCTGGCAAAATACTGTCTGTTTCACAAAACCTGCCCAAATTTTACGGCTATGATAATGTTAACTTTTATATCAAAATTTAAGAATGAGCCTTTGTTTTATTTTGTGAAATTTGGTTCACTATTGATTTTATTATGAAAAAACAATTTTACCATGTTAAATCCCCATAGACATCTTCACAGAGTGAAGAGTGAAGATGTCTATGGGGATTTACTAAGGGGAAATTTTTCTAATTTCAGAAATAGTGGACCGATTTTCAAAATTTAACTTTTGTTTTCTTAGTTAGATCATTTCCAAGCTATCCAGCGGAGTCAATTTCCAAAATCTTTCGGTTTTTTTACTCCTTCCCCAGCTCCTCCACCTCCTTTTCCCTCATGTTAAATTCCCATAGAAAAGTCATTTTTTCGTAATAAAATCAATATTTGACCAAATTTCACAAAATAAAAAAAGGCTCATTCTTAAATTTTGATATAATTTAGTATTATCGAAAAAAAATAATTGTTTTTGCATTATTTATATGGGATTTGGGCAGGTTTTGTGAAACAGACAGTAGAAATGTGTTCATAGAACATGAATGCCCCACCTACTACTTTGATAGTAAACAAGCACAAACAAAACTAGATTTGTCAGTAAGCGGAGGCTTACGGAATACCCCCCCCCCCCCCCCACCCCCCCCCCCGCGTCAGCCCTGCGTCAGCTCGCATACTATCATTTTCAGAAATAAGACTATGTCAGCACTTATGGAGAGTGCGATGGTGGTTCCAGTTGAAAAAAGCAAACTAGACATTCTAAGTCCGTGACCTTGACCCCTGGCATAAATGGGGGTCGTAGGTTTGTTGCAGAATGATGTATGAGTGTCAGAGAAGGGCCGGGTAAAATATCACTGCATTCCGCAAAGGGAAAGAGACGTTAAAAGGAAATTTACAATTGTTAAGTTTTCGTTTTTTCTAAGTTTCTAAGTCCGTGACCTTGACCACTGGCATAAATGGGGGTCATAGGTTTGTTGCAGAATGATGTATGAGTGTCAGAGAAGGGGCGGGTAAAATATGAAAGATTTCCGCAAAGGGAAAGAGAAGTTTAAAAGGAAATTTACAATTGTTAAGGTTTTTTTCGTTTTTTTCTAAGTTTCTAAGTTTCCCGTGACCTTTGACCCCTGGCATAAAATGGGGGTCGTAGGTTTGTTGCAGAATGATGTATGAGTGTCAGAGAAGGGGCGGGTAAAATATGAAAGATTTCCGCAAAGGGAAAGAGAAGTTAAAAGGAAATTTACAATTGTTAAGTTTTGTGACGGACGGAAACACGGATGGGACGGACAAGCTGACTCCAGTATACCCCCCCACAACTTCGTTGCGGGGGTATAAAAACAAAAAGTTTAACTAAGGAAAATAACTATGTAAATATTACAATTGTAGGTCATGGTCACATAAAGGTCAGTTGATTCACAGTGGGTTTAGATAAACCTCATTGGTTCATGACAGTGAACAAGTATGGTGGCTGTAGGCTGAAGATACAAGCTCAAACAAAACTATAACCTGGCTGACGGACAAAGGTAACACTAAATGCTCCCTCCACTATCGTGGTGGGGCAAAAATCTGAGGAAAGCCAAGCATACTGAACGGCACATAGACCAACTTACATCACCCTGTTTCGCCAGAATCCGGCCACATCGAACACAAGATTGGTTAAACACGGTCTCATCTACTTCAGCTGGCCTGTACAAAACACAGGCAGTCAGTTTGGTGGTGGAATGTGTAATATAATGATTTAGATATGTAAATAATCAAATATGTAATCATAGATCAGTCATATTTTTCATATAAATTTATTTGAAATGTCGAAATCTCCCGTTATGTCCAAGTCATGGCCAAGTCACATTTCAAATCCTATCATTTTCAATGAAACTGGCTTCTGTTACATCAAACTTCGCTACGTAAATTTGTTTGCCAAAGTACATGTACATGAATGTTTTTGGCACCCAAAATATCAAACTGCAATATTTCACATTCGTTACATCGAAGTGTCAATTTACAAATGAAGCATCAATCAGCGGTACCAATTTGTCATACCCGAGAATGCACTGCTTTATTTGTGCAAACCAACACTGAATATCGTTAAAGGTGTTCTTTACTAAAATCAAACATAGTTCAGCTGATTTAATTATTGGTGCACATTAATTGATCAAAGATCAAGACAAATTTACATGCTTTATTAATTCATAAAAATATTTTAATGCCTTGCAGTGTGATTTCTTGTGCCGCTCTTCAACATTGCATTATGTATCCACAGTTTGAGTACACACGTATGTGTATAGAAAAAACAAAAGTAAACAAATCATCACATAATTGCAGAAGCGTAGATCTAACTCTGTATCTGATGGACAGCGTGACATTAAAGCCTTTTCTGTTAGTTTGTGGATAACAAAGTATATTTATTGTCGACCAAACACTCACCAAGCTTATGTTATTTGCTGCTATCATGCAGAAGTTAAATAAATCTTGTATTGTAGTGTAATCTACAGGGCTCTAAATAAGGAATTAGTAATTGTGTATTGTTACTCCATCATTTCTGAAGCAATTGGGTATTTCAAAATTTTAATTGGGTAAAATTAAATCACACTACTGTTTACACATCAACAGACAGCAATTATTGAATAGTTTGTTTCGAAATGAAAACACATCTTGATATTTCATTAGAATGGTCTCCTTGGAGACAATTCTAATGAAATACCAAGATGTGTTTTGGGGGGGGGGGAAAAGTAAATGCTATATTTGTGGTCTGCTTATTGTTTTCTGCAGCATGATAAAGATACCACAAATTTTTCATTGCTTTTTGATACGCACTACTGATTTCAATTAGGTTTTTGGCAATTTTAATTGGGTATTTACGCAAATACGCAGCTTATCTGGAGCTCTGAATCTATAGTTGCTATCTGGGGCCTACTTACCCCTTATCGAGCCCCTGCTCTATGTGCAGTACATGCCTCCAGCCATACAGAAACATGGGCTCCAGCCACGCTGAAATGGACAATATTTCTTACTTCAGTAGTGAAGTCCAATGATCTACCCCTATCTAGATAGGGGTAGATCATTGGACTTCACTACTGACTAGATAGGGGTAGATCATTGGACTTCACTACTGACTAGATAGGGGTAGATCATTGGACTTCACTACTGACTAGATAGGGGTAGATCATTGGACTTCACTACTGACTATAGCCTACTAAGCCATCGCACATAAGTTACAAGGAAGACAGTCCCGATGACCTCACAGAGGATTTTCCACAAAGGGTTTTCCACAATTTGTGATGAAAAAATTGACAAATACACACAGACTGTCCATGAACATTCTCAAAGCGATGGGAGACTACCAATAGGAACCAAACATGCTTAAAGTGTTGTTTTTTAAAACACTCTACATGTATTTCTATTGATTATGGAGTTCATCCATTAAGTATGTATGTCACTGGTCTCAAAGCATGACCTGTTCCTATGAATCTACTGGTATACATTTTATACATCATAGGTCAACTGAATATGAACTACTTTTCATGGATCAGGGTAAAAAATCATGTACTATTCAAGGATTTAACTGAAATTAAGCACTTTTCATGCAGTAGTAGATATTAATTCAAATACTTTTAATTTCTGTGAAAACCATTGCATTACTTTTATAAAGATTCAGACATCCATGCGCCACCTCAGGTCAATACAACTGAACTGATCATTATTCAGAGCTCCAGTTAAGCTGCTTAATTTGACCAACTTGGGGTGAAATTTTGTTATTTCTTCATCAAAAATGGCAAGTTGGGAGTCCTTTAGAATCGTCTCAATGAGACGATTCTAAAGGACTCCCAACTTGCCATTTTTGATGGAGAAATAAGAAATTTACCTCCAAATTACGCACCTTACTTGGAGCTCTGATTATTCATACTATGAAACAACTGGACAACACATTTGTTATTAAACACACTTTACCTACCTATAGAGATTATTTTGTCATTCTCTATTATCTTGATGGAGCACATGTCGTTGATCACATGGTGCCAACGGATGGCAGAAAATGCTGGCAGAAATTGTCTCCCTTGGTCGCTCTCCAGGAAACACTCATTGTTGTCTACAAACAGGACAAGGAATCAGTAACACATGTCATTTGACCATCACCTTGAGTCGCATGGGTGGGCAATAGAACAAAATAAATTCATGGTGACAAATAAGTATATAAAGTTTCAAGCCAATCTGTCTACCAGTAACAGAGATAGTATGTAGCCAAAAACGCAAATATCGGACAGATGGACAGATGGACAGACGGACAGGGTGGTGACTATATGTACCCCATAAAAACACACTGCTGCCTTTAACCTGTTATAGCCATGCTACACATTGAGTAGCCAGTATTATTTCTATTTTCACTATTCATGAAAGTATAATATGTTGTGACGACTTACTTGAACCATCTCGACGATATGGTTCAAATGAGTTGTCACACTTTTTTTTGTGTGCAAATATGAGGGAAGTATTCATATTTTTTGCAACAAAAACACATCTCATTGTCATGAGAAAGATCTTACAACACTTCTAATTATATAACATGTTCCTCATTTATACAAATAACAAGAGAGCCGTGTGTACCGAGTTTGGTTAGGATCTGTCAAGTAGAGTGCGGGTTATCACGATGACAAGGTCACAGAATGCAAAAATTACAAATGGGCGCCAAAGGGAGAAAGAAATTGAACATCAATAAAGTTTTTCCACTTGCAATGATAAAAGTGTATACAGAACTTTGTTCAGATCCTCCAAGGAAAATGTAAGGTACCGCATGGACAAAACGGACATATAAAAAGAAATCACAAGCAGGCTGAGGCATGCACATCAAGTTGTTTTCTTCAAGTCAATCCAATTACTACAAAGATACAAAGCATTTACCGCAGATTTTGGACATACACATGGGTGGACATAATTGTCATTGCTATGTATAAACTTGGAAAAGTCGCGGGAATACTGGACGAAGGCCGGAAGGCCTCGTCCAGTATTCTCGCGACTTTTCCAAGTTTATATCCCCGAAAATTCCACAAAAAGGCCATTCATTCCTTATAATTCCAGCATTTGTTGTCCAGCTTTTCGTAAGCATGCTGGACAAGAAAATACCCTTAACCCATACAATTCTGAAATAAATTTTGACGCTGCTGTTTATTTTCCCCCTATTCTTCTCATCAAAAACATGTTTTGACAACACATGAGAATCATTTCCAATGGAAATGATTCTAAAGTGCTGTCAAACCATGTTTTTTATTGAGAAAGAAGACACAATTCCCGCATTCTAAGGGTTAAAATTGACAACACACCAATTGACAACACACGTTGACCATTTTGTTACCATACCTTGCACGATGTGTTTAAAGTAGGCGTCCGTCTCAGCAGTCAGCTCCTTTGGTGTGCCTGCCCATGACAGGTTACACTGTAGAAACACCCACTGGAACAGAGAGGGTAAACATACTACTAGACACATGGTCAGGATGTAAACAAATCTTACAGTGAACCAAGAGGTATTGGAATACAGGTGGATCTGTAGCCGATTTCATCAAAATTGCAAAGTATACTTATCTAGCCAAGTATACTTTGAGGGAGAAAATCATTTATTTTTCCAGAAATGAATTATGTCATATAGAACTACTGGTATATATTTGATGATTAAAAGTATGCAGACATATTATACTGAAAATGGCTGTGATAATGTAACAAATTCAGTATAATATTTTTTTTTATTATACTGAATTTATTAATACATTATCAGCCATTTTAACAAGAGCTGTAGGAGAACAGCATAGCTCGACTACGAGGGTTGTCGATGTACACATAGCTTGACAAAGAAGGTGGCTACGGCCTGCATAAAAACCTTAACCAAGGTTGATTAAAAACCTTAACCAAGGGAAATTAAGTAAGTAATTCAAGGTTAAATGTAGGTCAATGTCAGATATAGCTCAGGGGTTATTGATGTACATCACTAGGAGATGAAGTTTTCCAAGTATGGTTGCTGTAGGCCCAGGAGTATTCCATATACAAGCTTGACTAAAAACCGTAACCAAGGGCAAATAACTAAGTAATCCAAGGATAAAAGTAGGTCAAGGTCAAATATAGGTCAGGGATTATTGGTGTACATCACTAGGAGATGAAGTTGTCCAAGTATGGTTGATGTAGGCCCAGGAGTATTCCATATGCTTGACTATAAACATTAACCAAGTAATTCAAGGTTAAATGTAGGTGAAGGTAAAATAAAGGTCAGGGGTTATTAATGTACATCCCTATGAGAAAAAGTTATCCAAGTATGGTGTCTGTATGCACAATAGTATTCCATCTACAAGCTTGACTAAAAACGTTAACCACGGTTGAGTAAAAACGTTAACCAAGGGGAATTAACTAAGTAATTCAAGGTTAAATGTAGGTCAAGGTCAAATATAGGTCAGGGGTTGTTGATGTACATGACTAGGAGATGAAGTTGTCCAAGTATGGTTGGTGTAGGGCCAGTAGTATTACATATACCTTAACCAAAGAGAATTAAGTAAGTAATTGAAGAGGAAATGTAGGTCAAGGTCAAATATAGATCAGGGGTTATTGATGTACATCCCTATAAGAAAAGGTTGTCCAAGTATGGTGTCTGTATGCACAATAGTATTCCATGTACAAGCTTGAGTAAAAACCTTAACCAAGCTTGACTAAAAACCTTAACCAAGGGGAATTAAGTAAGTAATTCAAGAGGAAATGTAGGTGAAGGTCAAATATAGATCAGGGGTTATTGATGTACATCACTAGGAGATGAAGTTGTCCAAGTATGGTGGGTGTAGGGCCAGTAGTATTCCATATACAAGCTTGACTAAAAACCTTAACCCAGGGGAATTAAGTAAGTAATTTAAGAGGAAATGTAGGTCAAGGTCAAATATAGATCAGGGGTTATTGATGTACATCCCTATGAGAAAAGGTTGTCCAAGTATGGTGTCTGTATGCACAATAGTGTTCCATGTACAAGCGTGACTAAAAACCGTAACCAAGGTTGACTAAAAACCTTAACCAAGGGGAATTAACTAAGTAATTCAAGAGGAAATGTAGGTGAAGGTCAAATATAGATCAGGGGTTATTGATGTACATCACTAGGAGATGAAGTTGTCCAAGTATGGTGGGTGTAGGGCCAGTAGTATTCCATATACAAGCTTGACTAAAAACCTTAACCAAGGGGAATTAAATAAGTAATTCAAGAGGAAATGTAGGTCAAGGTCAAATATAGATCAGGGGTTACTGATGTACATCACTAGGAGATGATGTTGTCCAAGTATGGTGGGTGTAGGGCCAGTAGTATTACATATACAAGGTTGACTAAAAACCTTAACCAAGGCATGACGCCGACGCCGGGGTGAAAACATAAGCTCTACTTATTCTTCAAATAGTCGAGCTAAAAATTAATAAATTTATCCTTAAATTGAAAATTTCTCCCTCAAAGTAAACTTTGCTAGATAAATACACTTTGCAATGTTGGTGAAATAGACTACTGAGGTGGACCTGTGACAGGAAAGATTGGGCTTATGGTATTTCTGGTCAGTCTAGATCCTGATCTTCTAGCACATTACTGACATGAATATACAATGTTTGTTTGAGGTGGCACATGTGATTTACTGAATGCAGGACCTGATTGGACTGTGCGGATGTGCAGGTCGATCTGTGGCTCCATTGGTCGCATAACCCATAAGCTCCAGTCATAGCCACATATGAATAGAGATTCAATATGATATATATTATTACTGTTTTATGCTCTATAGTATATTATGATATCTGTACATGAGTTTAATAAATACGAAATGAAAAAGAGTGGGGATTAACGTCCCATCAACAGCTAAGGGCATATAAGGATGGGACCACAGTTTAAAGTCTCATCCGACAGACAAATGAGAAATACTATGAAAGTCCTTTTCATGCCCTAGGGTAGGTTTTGAACTCACAACCTTCAGTATTGAAGTCATGTATTCTACCACTGAGCCAGAGCCCATCCTTAATAAATACGAACTTCAATCATCACGTTATATTCTATTTATTCCATAAGCACAGCAGCATACACTGTAGCGGCAATGGCCACAGGACATGTTTTCAGCAGGGCCTCACAAATTACACTAGTCACTAGTGTTTTATGAATTTTAATACAGTGTTATTACACTGCAAAAGACCATATGATGAAATACAAGGCGATCAATGGCCGCCCGTGTCTCATTCACTAAGGTCAAGGTTCCCGAATGACACTGGCTGAATAGCCGTCAATGTCAGGAAGCTAGTGATGAAGTTTGGTAAAGATCATGTGGCTGATTCACTCAACTTCGTACGACTAACATGTTATTAAGTTCAAAATTATGATACCGTAGTCTGTAAATTTCACATTAACAATGTGTTCTTGCAAACAAAAAATTGAATTTACATTTATTGAGCATAGCCCATGCTCAATAAATGTAAATCTAACAATTGAAATTTACAGACTATTCTAAATCTGCATTTATGAACATTTTAGTCGTACGAAGTTTAGTGAAACGGCCCACAGACTACCATATCAGGAGACATATAACATTGGGACGTACATCCAAAATTGTTGATGTCGACGACGCCATAATTGTGACCGCAACGTCTCACTTTCAACTAATATTAACCCTTTCAACACATGTAGTGTCTATAGTGGTGTTTGCAAACAGTGTAGATGCAGATGAGCCGGCTCGTGACGAGCCGTCTAATCAGGATCTGCACTTTTTGCAAGCAATTTTCACAATTTTATAAACAAAATATACCCCATTTTCATAAATGGATTAGCCTGACAAAATTAACATATCAAGATCCATTCCAGTTATTTAGGGGTGAAAGGGTTAAGATAGGCGTGAGAAATTATGGACATATGTGCCCACCTTCTTGAGGATGGAGTAGATGTCTATTTCCACCTGTAGGACAAACAGCTGGGCACACGACACAATGTCTACCATCAGTGACACGCTGTAAACAAAATATATTGTACTGGGACCCCAGCTGAGAAAATGAACCTTAACCCCTTCACCATCACAGGCCTGTATAGTGGTATTGGCAAAAAGTGTAGATGCAGATGAGCCGGCTCGTGACGAGCCGTCTTATCAGGATCTGCACTTTTTGCAAGTAATTTTCATATCTTTGAGAACACAAGAATTCCGCGGAAACAAATGTCTCGCCTTGTTCCGCCTTGACCTTGACCCTGGGCCCAAGAAAAACTAATTTAATAGTCATATATTCATCTACATATCATAGTAAAGGTATGTATAAAGTTTGATGACTGTAGCTGATAAGGTGTTGAAGTAATGATCGTAACACAAAAACTTAACATTGAATGTATTAACAAATAGAGTTTGACCTTGACCCTGAAGACCCTGGAGCCCGCCAAATTTTTTTTAATAGTCCTATATTCATGTACATATGAGCCGCATCACGAGAAAACCTGTCTTCGGGAGACTGACGACGTCACAAGATACGACGTCGTGAATTTCCGCTGAGATTTACATGTTGCACTCTGACTTCGAAGTTCACTCGCTTGTTTCAGAACAATAGGCTATGATACTCGCTCACTGCAAGGCGAGTTGACTCTCCAAAAGAAAAAATGTTACCGTAACACACCCAAAACAAACACAAGGCGGTGTACCAAGCTGATATTACGGTAACAAATGTCTGCAAAAATGTTAGAGCGGGGTCGGGTCTGACCGGCCGTCGGCACTAACCAGCCCCCCATCAGTAAACACATTTAAACCGAAGTTGATATCTTATATTGCGCATGTGTTGAAAGTTCATTTCCCCGTGAGTTTTACATTTGCGACAAACAGTGCAGATACATGTAGTATTGCCAATACGAATTAAATCGTTTTCCATAGAACAACATCTGCAAACCAAGACATGCATAAATATGATGTAACACATTGTTGTATGTATACATGAATGTATGTAGCACATTGCTGTATACATGTATACATGAATGTATGAAACACATTGTTGTATACATACATGAATGCAGATTTATGCAGAGTGTGTCTACATATTGGAATACCGATATTGTAAGTTAAGGCTTGTCACATTCAAATGAAGGTTAGCGTGACATAGACAACAAACATACAGTTAGTCGAGTACAGCCGACATGAAAAATACCTACAGTCGTTTCTGTCAAAATGTTCTGGGTTTATACATGTACAAAGTGTTGTGCGTTGCGTATCCGTGGAGTTTCCATTAGTTGCGTTTCAAACCGTGTGTCGTCTACGTGTAATACGTTTTCGGCCATGCGTTGCGTTTCCCCACTCTTGCACATGCGCGAAAGTCGAACAAACCGTGTTCAACGCATTGAGTTTCAAAAGCGTGTAATCTGTGTACAACGGTTGTAAACGTATACAACGGTTGTAAACAACGCATTGAGTTTCAAAAGCGTGTAATCCGTGTGCAACGGTTGTAAACGTATACAACGGTTGTAAACTTATACAACGCTAAGGTAAACCGTTTAAACGATTTAACGCTTTCTTTGACGAACGGTTACACGCTTCTACATGTACACAGCACCGTACAGATGAAACCGTGTTATACGTATAACCACGGGTTTTAACGCATTACACGTTTTGGTATGCCAACCGTGTATCGCGTAGAATGCGCATGCTCAGACCGTTCTTTGTGTGTGTATATATACTTCTAGACTCAGCAGGGCTTCTAAAATTTTCAGTTTGCCGGTTCTGGACCGATTTTTGAACTCTCAGACCGATTGAGATTTGAAAACTAGTCTTAAAAATCGGTCCGAGAAAAATTGCGAGTCGGCTGCTATTTAGCTATAAACCTTGTAAATTTACCGGTTTTGACCACCAAGTAATTTATGACACATATCCGCGGGCCATATCCTTGTTAAACCAGTGTGCAGCTCGTTGTGTATTCAGTTTCTCCAAATATCGATTTTTCTTAACACACGCGTGGGACAGGTGTATAGTGGATTAGTGACTGAAATAGACTGGCTTCAGCGTAAAGATACGAGAGTTCCTAGACTCGTCATTTCTGATGATGTTAAAATAAAATAAAGAAACCGTGCACTGTGTTTATCTGTGTTCGTAATATTTAACCCCAAGTAACTGACACGGACTATCGGCCCGGGCTATTCCATATTAAGTTAGGAACTGTTACATTACGCTGTATTAGGGGTCATTTTTGTGTATATAAAATGTACATGTACGTAGGAACATTTTGATAAACGACAAGGTACATCTGTCGTGTTAAAAGCGTGACTCATTAGGCATCAGGGATTAGGGATCAATTGAAGTGCTAAATCACACCGCCGATGTACTTTGAACTCGATCTGAGGGTATGTATTCGCGATATTTTAAAAGGGACGAAACAAGGACGCCTCGAAGCGATCGGGGCCGAACAGGTATTCGCGTTAAAACGTGTAACCGTTGTACACGTTTCAACGCTTTCATATAGCTACACGCTTCCAGGTAAAGCGTTGTACACGTTTCAACTCTTTCACCTCGCTACATATGTATACGCCAAAGCGCATTATACGCCTTGAAGCTAAACGTATTACACGCTTTACAACTAAACGGTTTGACAATGTGTATTACACGTGTACGAACCGTATTATACGTTTAAATAACGTATACAACGCTACAGCAAACTGTTGCGTTCGCGTTGCGATCGCGTTGAGTTTGCAAGTGTTGTCTACGGTGGAACAAAATCGGAGACTGCACTGTAGTCGGCTGTATTCGGCCGAAAAACCCAACCCATATTTTCTTTTAATTTGAATAAGCGTGATGTCAGATCAACGGTTTTCCGGAGAAAAACAATATTTGCCAATTCGTCTTAGACAGATTACATTCAATTACATTCTCTGTACATTCTATGTGGAGGAATATAGTTTTATTTTGTCTGTCCGTCCGTTTCGTCCGTCCGTATGTGTATGCATTGTGTGTCTCATCCACTTTAAATAGTGGAAAGGGAAACATAGCGGTTTCCCGCGGTATCTGCACTTCAGCGATTCGAAATTGCTATAGTAGTGGATGAGATAGTTAGGAAAATGTAATAGAAAGTGGGCTTAATTGGCAGGCGCCCTTGACGTATATTACCCAGCCCTGACCATGCTTTACTCATGCACCTCGGATGAATCAAATGGACTACAATCTGACAAAACATGTCACACGCGGCTGGATAAAGGTGTGAACAACAAGTGTTGACTTGTGGACAAGATATACAGAAATGGAACAGTTAGATTTTATCAACATTCGTATTACGAGGTTGATTTTGTTAGTTTATTTAATGTGATTATATATTAATTAAAACTTGGGGGTTAGGGTTAGGGTCAAATAGGTGCCGTTTGTACCTAGGATTGTTTTGACCCAGGGCCGTACCAGCTCACATTTTACCGATTAGGTGATATGCTTGTACACGGCCCCGCACTGTGACGTCATGGCTATCTAAGATGGCGACTTACAGGCGATTTGAAGCCAGTTACAAAACATGAATAATAATGGCATTGATCTTTTTTTTCGCGACGTTATCTACCGCGTTCGTGTTATTTCGATATGATTTATTGATTTAATATGAATCCAGCGAGTTCGTTCCTATCTTTTAAATAATTCCCGATCGGAGAAAATCTACTCAGACTGTATTGTACATTCATGCGGAATACTCCATATCGTTCCTTGTAGTGGTGCTAGTAGTTTTGCAGACCGGATGCATACCGAATACTGGTCAGATTTCTGGCAGATCTGGCCATTCTGGGTCTTCACTGACAACAAATACTATTTTATAAGATTAGTATATTAACATAGATCCTACGATCTAATGTATGTAAATTTTATTCACACAAACAATGTTTCATTAATTGTTAAATATGCCGAGGTGGCCGAGATAACCCGACAAAACTGCCGAGCACAGTCTAAAACGGCCGAATTGACACGAGTTTACCCAAGCCCGATAACGTTGAATGGTTGCCAAACATACCGGCAGAATATGCAAATGGCTCAACAAAATGCATAATGCAGTCTAATCTATAAAGAAATACCGGAAAATGCCAAAATCAGAACTGGGTTTGTACAGCGTGTATGTTTCCGTTTTAGACGGCCGAAAAACACCCGACCCCGCTCCAAGTGCTACCCTTGAAGGTGGTCTCCCACTAGGCGAGTGAGATAGTGAGATGGATTACAAATTACATGTAAGCGATGTAGGCTTTTGCTCTCACGCTAGTAGTGACTGTGAACTGTATGTACATAGTGAGTAACACTTGGAAGTAAGGGTGTCTGTCATCAGACATGGACACTGCCTTTCAGTGCTACATTTTTATACCCATTTTTTGAAGAAAAAAATGGGCAAATTGTTTTTGTCAAGGGTGTCCGTCCATCCATACATACGTACGTACGTACGTCCTTCCGTCATGTTTCTTGTAAGAAGTAAAACTTGTTAACAGTAATAAGGTAGTGACTTGAAACTTGGTGTGTGCCTTCCTTATGTGTGTAGATGCGCAAAGTGAATTTCGATTTTTGATTTGACCTCCCGGTTATGGAGTATCTCGACCATTTTCGACTTAGCATTTGAGAAAAGTGTGCACTAGTTTTAATGTCATTTACATATGCAAATGAGGCATGATATTTTTTAATTATTTATACTAATAAAATGCGTCACTTGAAAAAATAATACTTCAACAGATTATAAAGTGATCATTACACATCAACAATTAAATACAGAGAATAAATAGTAATGTCCGTTAACATTTTAAGGAAACACTTATCTCCCCTGATATCAGTGTGGAAATTTACGTCTGATATGAACTATATAGTAATGCCAATCAGTATGTGGGGTTTTATGGTGAATGAATGTTTATTTTGCCTGAAAATGTCATATCTACAGATTATACAAAACTATCTATAAAGAACAGTGTGTGCCTACTGAGTGGGCATGTACCTTTAATGTTGATCGTATTGTCCTCCCATTTACAGGTGTATTCCCATCTGTATTTGCTGAACTGTCGTATAACCCAATTAACCAACCAGTTAATCAATACAGAAATGACATACCTGGACAGTAAATATTACGGTCTGTTTCATATACTTCTGTGGTTTTCTACAATTATAAACTATTAAAACACTCGGTAAACAGGGCCCGGTTGTTCAAAACATCAGTTAGCTTAACGGACTGTTAAATCCTTAACTGAATGGTTAAAATCTCTGTTAACCAGAAATAAACATTCATTCACCATAAAAACAGAGATTTTAACCATTCAGTTAAGGATTTAACAGTCCTTAACGGATGTTTTGAACAACCGGGCCCTGGACATCAAAAAGAAGAAATCAGCATATACCGAATCCGCCATACCCGCGCACGTTAATACCTGCTGGTACATGAACTTGCCGGTTTGTCTTTGTCGCTTTTCACTTTCATGTATTACTAAAGGACTCAAGCTCATCCGTCTATACATTCATTATCCAATGCCAAACATGCTTCTAGTTTGTCGACTTGCAAACGTTGTAAATGTTGGCGTATACTATATGTGTACCGGTAGATACGTAGTTACTGTAACGTCGTTTTGACGTCGTTTGACGTCGCTTTTACGTGACGTCTCATTTGCTCAAACGACCTGAATAGTGGTGTTGTATAAAATATAATATCTTAATGAATATTACAGATATCATGATCAAATAAAAAGCATTCAATTCATAAGACAAATACCATTGTCATAGTAACAAAATGTCAATTTGACCAAACATTTCCTGAAGACATGTTTTCTCGTGACACGGCTCATATCATAGTAAACGTATGTATAAAGTTTGATGACTGTAGCTGATAAGGTGTTGAAGTAATGACCGTAACACGAAAACTTAACATTGAAACTATTAAAAACATAGAGTTTGACCTTGACCCTGGGGATCGAGAAAAAAAAAAAAGAGTCCTATATTCATCTACATATCATAGTAAAGGTATGTATAAAGTTTGATGACTGTAGCTGATAAGGTGTTGAAGTAATGACCGTAACACGAAAACTTAACATTGAATGATGCCGCCGCCACCGCCGCCGACGACTCCGGAAAAGCAAAACCTATGTCTTTCGCGGGCGAGACAAAAAACACCCTTATCATAAATGGACTAGTCTGAAAATCATTTTGTAACGGTTGAATTGGTTGCAAAATAAACATATCAAAATCCATACCAGTTACTTAGGGGTGAAAGGGTTAACCCATAATACAATGTAGGCCAGATACAATTGGGAACTGGCTGTAAAGATCAGGTAATGGTCAGCAGTCAAGGATACTGCACACTTTTGTGTGGTTCATGCACTTTATTTCATCACAAGAATTCCGCAATCAAATGTCTCGCCTTGTTCCGCCTTGACCTTGACCCTGGGGTCTTGACCTTGACCCTGGGGCCCCGAGAATAGTAATATATTCATTTACATATCATAGTAAAGGTATGTATAAAGTTTGATAACTGTAGCTGATAAGGTGTTGAAGTATTAAATGACCGTAACACGAAAACTTAACATTGAATGATGACGACACGGCCGCCGACAACTCCGGAAAAGCAAAACCTTAGTCTCGCTTTCCGCTTTCAGGGGCGAGACAAAAATTGATGGAATAACAAGAAAGTTATGATAAGCATTATATGCGAGGTAAGACAAAATCAGCAGCTTTTGCTGTTCACATATTCAAAGGCACGCACCTGTGCACAGGTCGATTCCTATACGTAAAGCTATTTCAGTGACTTAATGGTCGATATCGTAGGCCCAGATCATACTGTATGAATGTGCAGGCTGAACTGGGGCTGGGCTGGTACACTAAAATAAGTCCATTGTATTCAAATCAATACTCATAGAAAAGATCTCTCTTTACTGTGTGTTCAAGTGCGTGGCGTAATCAATGTTGCCTGTGGGCTGGTTGAAAAAGTACATATATGTGTGCATGCAAGAGCACTCCAGTGGCTTGGTGAAGATCTACACTGTTTGTGAGATGCATGACGAGTCTTTCACTGACTGAATGGCAACGATGATCAGACATTAATGGTCGGTAGAGTATTCTATGTTCAGCACTGAAGTTACAGTACCCTTTCCAGAACTGAAACCTTAATATTCTGATATTGTGCCAGGCACACTTACTAAGCCAGATTAATTGGTCCAAAGTGGACCGCTAATACCATAATAACCCTAAATATTCGGACACTATTTGCTTTGGGAAACCCCTATTAAATAGGGGTTTCCCAAAACAAATTGTATCCAAATACATTGTTATTGTGATAAACAAGTACAACCAATACATTGTTATTGTGATAAACAAGTACAACCATACTAACCGTACATATTTGGACATTCTTTGCTGTGAGAAACCAAAGATTAATGTGTGTTTTCGAGAATAAATTGGGTCCAAATACTTAGTGAGACTAGTATCATTGGTTTCAAGGGTAATCAATTGTTCAGAATGATAGGATATATTAATACAAGAAATCAGAAACACTGATGGATGTACCCTTCAAAAACTAACGAAAATTCTAAGACATTTGACCTTGAGCATTGGGGTCACATGGGTCCCCTATTGAATGGAAATATGGACGATTGCAAATAATAACGTGGTTTCAAGCCAATCCGACTGATGCTAACAAAGATAGTAGGTAGTCGAAAACTTCAACGAAAATCTCGGACATACATATTTTTATATATTTTCTCGGGGTACATATAGTCACCACCCTGTGGTGACTATATGTACCCCGAGAAAATATATAAAAATATACATGTATGTGAACATGTTCTTGTCAGTGTATACTATACGATGCATTGAATTGCCATCTCAGAAAAAGACAATCCCATTAACCCACCCTGTTGTTGTATGTACAGTAATGAGTATGTTAGGTTTCTATACAGGTGAGTATCAGCATGGAAACAGCGCCCTCCTTTCTGATCCACACTAACATCTCAAAACATCAATTTGTTTGATGACAGACTCTGGCAATTTAAAAGTGGTTTAGATCTTCAAATATAATGTTCGACCATGGCCAGTTGTTGGTAAACGTATGCTGTGGCACGAGGCAACTGTCTGAACCCCAAGGATGTACGCCATGGGTTCAAACAGTTCCCTAGTGCCACGACAAACGTTCACCCATGGCTAATCGCATGTTATTGTTACATTTCAGTCGGAAATATCATGTAATTTGGGCATGTATACACATATATGCAGTACTTTTGATACTTTGATAATCTGCTCAAATCAAACAGCTGATTTGCACATTCCTGGGTCGCAGTACATGTCGCGTGATGCAGCCGCATCTATTTCAAAATTTCAGTGCGACCGTTGTGAACTGGTCTGGTGACATAATGGAGCGTTCTATTAATGTCATAAGACACATGTATTATGTAGATGTTGGCTTGGCCTCGGAATGAGCATTGCCTACAGCCATGGTCAAACAGCACGCGCTGTATGTTTGAACACGACTGTGAGCGGTGTCAAACAACGGCAGTCATGCAACAATCACTGGTTGCCTTCGTCTTCAGTTATACAGGGCTCCAGATAAGGAATTAGTGATCGAGTATTGTCACTCGATCATTTCTGAAGCAATTGGGTATTTCAAATTTTTAATTGGGTAAAATAAAATAACACTACTGTTTACACATTAACAGACAGCCATTATTGAATAGTTTGCTTCGAAATGAAAACATATCTTGGCATTTCATTAGAATTGTCTCCTTGGAGACAATTCTAATGAAATACCAAGATGTGTTTTCATCGAAAATAAGAAAAATATGCTATATTTGTGGTCTGTTTATTGTTTTCTGCAGCATGATAAACGTACCCTAAAATTTGTATTGCTTTTTGATACTCGCTACTTCTGATTTCAATTGGGGTTTTGGCAATTTTAATTGGTATTTAAGAAAATACGCAGCTTATCTGGAGCTCTGGTTATACGCATCTTATTTACAAGAAAATGTGCATGTATGGTGGCTGTAGGTTTCATAGTATTGTATAAGCTTCATCAAAGGTACCTGATATCGCGGATGAAGGTGATATCGGCCGTGGCTAGCAGGTTCGTGGAGAGCCAGTCGCGACAGCGTGACTTCATGTCTTCTGCTCCGTATGACTCGGCTGCCGGCAGGTAAACACAGACCGTCGCCGAACTGACATTTAGAGATACCAGTCTAGTGTATTTTGAAATCAAGTTTATCAGGTAAGGCTAGGAAACATGTAGGAATTCCGAGGTTTGTCGAGAAATTCCTACCGTTTGCTAGCCGAGTCTGATAAACTTGATATTAAAAGACACTAGCATGGTTTTATATTTATCAGGTAACATTTTAGGCTACAGAATAAGCAATTATGACGTTGTTTTCGTTGAAAATGACACAGACCTGTTACCGTGATGAAATTCCACTGAATTCATTCGGTAACATCATGTGACACCGACTGAAATAGGTATACATCTGGGGACTAAAATGTTCAAAAGTGCAAAATTATGATAGTCTGTAAATTTCACTTAACAATGTTTTCTTGTAAACAATTATTGGATTTACATTTATTAAGCATAGGCTGCATATGTAAATCCATCAATTGAAATTTCCAGACGATTCTAAATTTGCACTTACAAACATTTTAGTTATACAAAGTTTAGTGAAACAGCCCCCAGTAACATTGTGGTGAACAGCATAGACACTGTCAGACCATGGGAACATGTGTGAAATATATTCCGGGAAATAAAAAGTAAGATAAGAAATTTACCCTAACTTTAACCATGCGTATCTAATAAACAGAAATAGATCAAGGGCATAATTATCTTTAAGCTAATCCCCCCGCTGGCAACCTTGATGTGGATAGTATGCAAAACAAAGCACGATCCCTAGACACACGTTGTGGCCAAATATTATCAAAATCTCTCAAGTGGTTCATAAGTTATTGAACAAGAGCTGTAGGAGAACAGCATAGCTCAACTACGAGGGTTGTCGATGTACACATAGCTTGACAAAGAAGGTGGCTGCGGCCTACATAAAAACCTTAACCAAGGTTAGAAATGTGGCCTATCGGCACACGAATACCCCCACTGGCAGCCAAAGAAAACGAGGCATTTTTTATTATAAGCCATTTAGCCGAGCGTTAAGGTTTCAAATGCATGAAGTCTGTGACCTTGACACTGGGCATAGTGTGATAATCCATGCATCGGTGTAGAAGATATAGAGCGGAAGGGAATTTCAATAGGTTTGACCTTTGACCTTCAACTATGACCTTGACCTTGGACGTAGGTGTGTGGTTATTGATCGAGACACACCTTCTCATCCTGAGAAACATTTGTGCCAAGGCATTTGATAATCCATGCATCGGTGTAGAAGATAGAGCGGAAGGGAATTTCAATAGGTTTGACCTTTGACCTTCTACTGTGACCTTGGATGTAGATGCGTGGTTATTGATTGTGACACACCTTCTCATCATGAGAAACATTTGTGCCAAGCCATTTGATAATCCATGCATCGGTGTAGAAGATATAGAGCGGAAGGGAATTTCAATAGGTTTGACCTTTGACCTTCAACTGTGACCTTGGACGTAGGTGCGTGGTTAGCAATTTGATAATCCATGCATCAGTGTAGAAGATATAGAGCGGAAGGGAATTTCAATAGGTTTGACCTTTGACCTTCAACTGTGACCTTGGACGTAGGTGCGTGGTTTTCCAAGTATGGTTGCTGTAGGCCCAGGAGTATTCCATATACAAGTTTGAGTAAAAAACGTAACCAAGGGGAGATAACTAAGTAATCCAAGGATAAAAGTAGGTCAAGGTCAAATATAGGTCAGGGACTATTGATGTACATCACTAGGAGATGAAGTTGTCCAAGTATGGTTGATGTAGGCCCAGAAGTATTCCATATACAAGCTTGACTATAAACATTAACCAAGTAATTGAAGGTTAAATGTAGGTGAAGGTAAAATAAAGGTCAGGGGTTATTGATGTACATCCCTATGAGAAAAAGTTATCCAAGTATGGTGTCTGTATGCACAATAGTATTCCATCTACAAGCTTGACTAAAAACCTTAACCAAGGTTGAGTAAAAACCTTAACCAAGGGGAATTAAGTAAGTAATTTAAGGTTAAATGTAGGTCAAGGTCAAATATAGGTCAGGGGTTGTTGATGTACATCACTAGGAGATGAAGTTGTCCAAGTATGGTTGGTGTAGGGCCATGAGTATTCCATCTACAAGCTTGACTAAAAACCTTAACCAAAGAGAATTAAGTAAGTAATTCAAGAGGAAATGTAGGCCAAGGTCAAATATAGATCAGGGGTTATTGATGTACATCACTATGAGAAAAGGTTGTCCAATTATGGTGTCTGTATGCACAATAGTATTCCATGTACAAGCTTGAGTAAAAAGCTTAACCAAGGTCGAGTAAAAACCTTAACCAAGGGGAATTAAGTAAGTAATTCAAGGTTAAATGTAGGTCAAGGTCAAATATAGATCAGGGGTTGTTGATGTACATCACTAGGAGATGAAGTTGTCCAAGTATGGTGGGTGTAGGGCCAGTAGTATTCCATATAGAAGGTTGACTAAAAACCTTAACCTTAACCAAAAGGAATTAAGTAAGTAATTGAAAAGGAAATGTAGGTCAAGGTCAAATATAGATCAGGGGTTATTGATGCACATACCTATGAGAAAAGGTTGTCGAAGTATGGTGTCTGGATGCACAATAGTATTGAATGTACAAGCTTGAAAAAAAACCTTAACCAAGGTTGACTAAAAACCTTAACCAAGGGGAATTAAGTAAGTAATTCAAGAGGAAATGAAGGTCAAGGTAAAATATAGATCAGGGGTTATTGATGTGCATCACTAGGAGATGAAGTTGTCCAAGTATGGTGGGTGTAGGGCCAGTAGTATTGCATATACAAACTTGACTAAAAACCTTAACCAAGGTTGACTAAAAACCTTAACCAAGGGGAATTAACCAAGTAATTCAAGAGGAAATGTAGGTCAAGGTCAAATATAGATCAGGGGTTATTGATGTACATCACTAGGAGATGAAGTTGTCCAAGTATGGTGGGTGTAGGGCCAGTAGTATTCCATATACAAGCTTGACTAAAAACCTTAACCAAGGCGTGACGGTGACAATGACGCCGACGCCGGGGTGACAACATAAGCTCTACTTATTCTTCGAATAGTCGAGCTAAAAATGAAAGGTGTTACTAACACATGCATGTACACACACGCATACGTATGTACATGGACTAACGCTATATCCCCTCTTGCCTATCGATGAGGGGATAACAAGGGCATCATTATCACTAAGCTAATCCCCTCGCCAGCAGCCTTGCTAATAAAGAAAAAGATAAAACTAGAAAATGTGTTCATAGAACACGGATGCCCCACATAACGCTTTGATAATAAACAAGGCAAAATTCCAATTTCAAAAGAAGAGATAATCCATGACCCGTGAGTCGAATAAAAAAATATCATAAGTAAGCTACATACCAAGTTTCAGGTCTGTAGCTATTACGGTTTAAAAGTTTTACAAGTTACGAGACAAAATTGCCAAATTCTAAGTCGAAAAAGGGGAAATAATCCATGACCCGGGGGTCAAATCAAAAATCGAAATAACCTTTGCACATCTACTCATCATAAGGAAGCTACATACCAAGTTTCAGGTATGTAGCTAGTACGGTTTAAAAGTTTTATGACTTACAAGGTTGGTGATGGACAAACGGACAAGGGTAACACTAAATGCCCCTTCCACTATCGTGGTGGGGCATAAATATTTTTTTCTACACTTTTTGGCATGAAATACATGTAGGTTACATCATCACTCATGTGATCCTTGATTATTATAAAACTTACCCGAGTGTGTCTGTCATCATCACAATACACTGTTGAATAAGCCCCTCCTACAACAGAAATGGCAGCTCAATGACGGTGAATACAATAGGCAAATCTTCCACTGAGATACACTTGTCTTTGTGGGGGAAAAAATAGATTATATATGTACATGTCTCCATGATTGAATAAATAACCATTTTTCAGAACGTCATAAGTTGCCAATTCTGCATACAAGAAGTAGATATATATTACACAATACGGCACCTTGATTGTTAAATTAAGTACATCATATCGAAACGGATCACAGGTGATCGAACTTTCCCAAATTCAATAGCCTGTCATATGTAAAGTGTCATAGACATGTTTGTTGGATAAGCACTATGTGACAGATGTACAGATATATGAGATATGTGCCAATTTATAATAAATTGGCACATATCTCATATATCTGTACATCTGTCACATAGTGCTTATCCTTGAATTATAATGGCACGTATTGTCTAGAGGGCATAGAAACAGACAATGAGATTTCAGGGAAACTCATGTATAGTGCAGGAGTCACAGGTAGCCAGCTCAGTGATAGGACCAAAACATATACTACCATAATAACCTTAAATATTTGGACACTATTTATTTGGGGAAACACATGAACATATATGGTTTCCCACAACAGTGAGTGTGCCAATAGTTAGGGTCAGTATGGCAGTAGTGGTCTAATCACAATAATAATGTATTTGGGTATAATTTGTTTTGGGAAACCCCTATTTAATAGGGGTTTCCCAAAGCAAATTGTGTCCGAATACATAGAGTTAATACGGTATTTCAGATATACACACAATAGAAACCAACCAAAAAGTATGTTCTCACAAATACGGTAGGTCATTAGTGACAACATCCTTTTTCGTTTGTTTCTATCGTATAAATATAACTGACAGAGAAACGATGCTTGTTATGCAACAAGTGTAGCCCATCCGCACAGTCTGATCAGGGTCTGCACTGTTCGCCATTCCATCAATGAAACACCCGACAAGCTTCTAACAAGCAATAGAGAACCTTATCAGGCTACAGGAATGTGCTATCTGTAGCCGATTTCACCAACATTGCAAAGTATACTTATCTAGCAAAGTATACTTTGAGGGAGTAATCATTTATTTTTCCTGAAATGCATTATTTAATATAGAACTAACAACTGCATATATTTGATGATTAAAAGGATGCAGAATTATTATACTGAATTTATCGAGGCAAGACCAGTCATCTTGACGTGATAAACATGTAAACCAAATTTGGTCACGATCCGTCAAGTACAACTCGACTTATTGCGTGGACAAGGATATGGAGTCCGAAAATTAAAAATGGCCGCCAAGGGAAGATAATTCATCAGAATTTTTTTTTTTTTTTTAAAAATCAATAGGCTTCTTCGTCTTGCCGTGATAAACGTATACCGAATTTGGTTTCGATTGGTGAAGTAGAACTTGAGTTATTGCGTGGACAAGGATACAGAGTGTGAAAATTAAAAATGGCCACCAAGGGGAGATAAGTCAATGGACATTTTTCAAAATCAATTAGGCTTCTTCGTCTTGCCGTGATAAACATGTATACCAAATTTGGTTATGATCGGACAAGTAGAACTTGAGTTATTGCGTGGACAAGGATACAGAGTGCGAAAATTAAAAATGGCTGCCAAGGGAAGATAAGTATCGGAAATTTTTAAAAATCAATAGGCTTCTTTGTCTTGTCATGATAAACATGTATACTGAATTTGGTTGAGCGGTGAAGTAGAACTTGAGTTATTGCGAAAAATATAAATGGCCGCCAAGGGGAGATACGTCATCGGAAATCAATAGGCTTATTCGGCTTGCCGTGATAAACATGTATACCAAATTTGGTTAAAATCCGTCAAGTAGAACTCTAGTTATTACGTGGACAAGCTGTGCCCGCCCGCCCGTACAAGATGAATACATAACACGTCCCGTTTTTTCAAACGGGCGTATACAAATTAATATATTTATCCTAAAATTGAAAATTTCTCCCTCAAAGGATACTTTGCTAGAAAAGCATACTTTGCAATTTTGATGAAATCGGCTACTGATCGGCCACAAATGCCTAAAACAGTACATGTATATAATACCATCCTATCACCAAGCCGACCACTAATGCAGGGGTGGGAATAGTTCCAGTAGCCTATTTCACCAACATTGCGAAGTATAATTATCTAGCAAAGTATACCTTGAGGGAGAAATTTTCAATTTAAGGATAAATTTATTAATTTTTATTATACTGAATTTATTACATTATCACAGCCATTTTGGCTGTGATAATGTAATAAATTCAGTATAATAATTCTGCATACTTTTAATCATCAAATATATGCAGTGGTTAGGTTTATATGAAATAATGCATTTCAGGAAAAATAAATGATTACTCCTCAAAGTATACTTTGCTAGATAAGTATACTTTGCAATGTTGATGAAATCGGCTACTGATGTCAAATCCTGAAAATGGCTAAACAATGGAAAATATTTTTCCTCCCACAAATTCCCACGCCTGTTGTGTTCCGAGTGGGGTGAGTATTGGCTCGGTTCCCCTTTTTATCCTGTCAACACAGTGCGTATGCCGTGAAACATTTTTGATATCCTGTCAATACGATCTAATCACTGCGTATGAATATGTGCGGTGACTGGGGT
This sequence comes from Conchocele bisecta, assembly GCA_029237695.1. Lineage (NCBI taxonomy): Eukaryota > Metazoa > Mollusca > Bivalvia > Lucinida > Thyasiridae > Conchocele > Conchocele bisecta. The sequence goes on from CM055267.1 coordinate 43,435,625, forward strand.
TATTTTTTTGCATAAGCATAGTAGGTTAGTGCCATGAATGGGAACAAAATCTGGCGCGGCACGGAAACGGGATGTGCTCGGCATAGCCTCGCCCATCCCGTTTCCTGAGCCTTGCCAGATATTTTTACCCATTCATGACACTAACCTACTATTCTCTATATATACATACGAGCTGTAGCAGGGAGGCGGCCGCTAGAACTCCGACAATCTGCACCGGCTTGATGAACACATCGTCCTTGTACAGCGAGCCAAACGCAATCTTCAATGCTGCAGGGGAAATGCATCTTGTCCAGATAATCAACGTATCGGAACAACTATTGGGCAAAGCAAAGCAATGCAAACTCGCAATCAAGCAATTTGACTGTCTGAGCCTGAGCTCGGCCAATCAAGCTGCTTGATTTCAATCACAAACGCAATCTGCAATGCTGCAGGGGAAATGCAGCCCAGTAGCCTATTTCACTAACATTGCAAAGTATACTTTTCTAGCAAAGTATACTTTGAGGGAGTAATCATTTTTTTTCCTGAAATGCATTATTTCATATAGAACTAACCACTGCATATATTTGATGATTAAAATTATGCAGAATTATTATACTGAATTTATTACATTACCACAGCCAAAATGGTTGCGATAATGTAATAAATTCAGTATAATAACAAGAAACGAGGCAAAGCCACGAAGGCCAGGTTTTTTCCAAGCATAGACACTTGGATATCATAATTATACCCACATTTTGTAGACTTCATGGCCGTGGCCTGCATGTCGCGCCTTGGGGCGATGGGGCGAGGCATGGACACTAAAAAAGGACACTAACAAAATAGATATAGTAGATGGAAAGACTTTAACCAAAAAACTTTAACCGGACACACAGACGTACGGACGGATGCCAAAATGCCGACAGTATCACGCTTTCCGCAAGCGGGCGCGACAATGATGATAAACACCCATGTGAAGTATCAAGGTAATGGGTGAAGCAGTTGCAGCAATAGTACACAAAAAAACTTTAACAAAAGAATTCAAAGTAATTTGACCTTGACATTGGGCACAGGGGCCGCACGGTTGGGGGCTAGAATGAAAATATGGATGATGATAAACACCCATGTGAAGTTTCAAGGTAATGGGCGAAGCAGTTGCACAGATATAGTATAACGAAAAACTTTTAACCAAAAAACTTTTTGTTACTTTCAATTACGTAGAAATAATAGGTGAAGGTAAAACAAAATGGTCACATGTTGGATAGTTTTATGTGGTAGGCACCCTTTGGTTATGAAGCTGTGAAAGTTTGGTGGTCCTAGGTGGTACAGTACCAAAGAAATGGACTTAAACACGAAAACTTAACATTGTAAACGCGAAAACTTAACATTGAAAAGGGCTAAGTCGACTGCGCGGAAAAAATGGGTCAAGTTCAAAAAAAGGTAACATGTTGGATAGTGATATGTGGTGGGCACCCCTTGATTATGAAGCTGTGAAAGTTTGGTGGTCCTAGGTGGTACAGTAACAAAGAAATGGACTCAAACACGAAAACTTAACATTGATTGTGGACGCCGCCCGCCGCCCACCCGCCCGGCTTTCGCCAATCCAATAGCCTGGATTTTTTTCTCGCTAAAAATTAATAAATTTATCATAAAATTGAAAATGTCTCCCTCAAAGTATACATCGCTCAGGGATTCCGCTGGCGATCGCCACTTTCGCAATTGGCAATAAAAAATGAATTTTTTATCGCCAATTGTTTATTTTTATTCCATTGGTTATTCCTTTTTTTTTTCTTTTTTTTTTTTTTGAAGTGGTGATTTTTTTATTTTCCCCAGCGGAATCCCTGTTTGCTACTAAAGTATACTTTGCAATGTTGGTGTAATAGGCTACTGGTGCATGTGCATACCATTTCCACACATGCCAATTACATTCGGGAAATAGGCTACTGATTATCAAAGCATCTAAACAACTATTGGCAATGCAAACTTGCAATCAAGCAATTTGATTGTCTGAGCCTGAGCTGTAGCACAGCTCGGCCAATCAAGCTACTTGATTTCAATCACAAATTCAAGAATTTTGAAATAAGAAAACCTACAAATATTGACAAGATTGAAATTAGCCATGGAAGGCTATAGAAGTTATGACACAATTACGAAACTCCGGCGAACTTATTGATGTGAAAAAAAGTTCAAAGTTGTGAATGTCATAAGGTCATGGTCATATCAAGGGCAGCATGGATGTGTGGCATTTGTCCACAAGTATGCTGTGTTGAAATATTTAAGTAATCTTTCAAGGGGTTTGTGAAAGAGCACTACTGTCTGTTCCACATTTTTCTGCCAACAAACTTTTGTGCAGAAAATATTTTAATACATCAGCCGTATAGATTCATATATAGATCTAGAACGATAATGCTGCATTCCAGCTTTGTTGTGCCTGATATTTGTGAATAACATGGCAAATTATCTCATACTTTTGATTATAATATAGCTGTCATTATTACAGCAAAAATTAGCATGATGTTATGTTATTAATAGAAACAGTCAATCGGACGGTGACTCGCATTTCTGGCGACCGTTGGGAGGATGGAGTGGCAAAACTATAGTCTGTTTCACGAAAGCTGCCCAAATTCAAAAACAATATATTTTTTGATAATATTAAATTAAAGGAAAATTTAAGAAAGAGCTTTCTTTTTATTTCATGAAATTTGGTAAAATATTTTATTGCGAAAAAACAATTTCCCCATGTTAAATTCCCATAGACATCTTCACGGAGTGAAGATGTCTATTGGGATTTAACATGGGGAAATTTTTTAGAATTTCAGAAATACTGGATCGATTTTTAAAATTTAACTTTTGTTTTCTTAATTAGATCATTTCCAAGCTATCTAGCTAGGTTTCGGAGTCAATTTCCAAAATGTTTCGTTTTTTGACTCCTCCCACAACTCCTCTACCCTTTTTTCCCCATGTTAAATTCCCATAGAGAAATAAATTTTTCGTAATAAAATCAATATTTGACCGAATTTCACGAAACAAAAAGAAGGCTCATTCTTAAATTTTCCTTTAATTTAATATTATCGAAAACAATATTGTTTTTGAATTGTTTATATGGGCGTAAAATTTGGGCAGCTTTCGTGAAACAGACTATAGTGCTATATTACAAGCACATTCAGCTTTGTAGCTCGGTAAGTGGCACTGTGATGCTGAATAATGTCCAGCGCTCCAGATAAGCTGCGTATTTGCTTAAATACCCAATTAAAATTGTGAAAAAAACAATTGAAATCAGAAGTAGTGAGTATCAAAAAGCAATTACAATTTTGTGGTATATTTATCATGCTGCAGAAAACAATAACCAGACCACAAATATAACATATTTTTCTTATTTTCCATGAAAACATATCTTGGTATTTCATTAGAATTGTCTCCAAGGAGACAATTCTAATGAAACGCCAAGACAAGTTTTCATTTCGAAGCAAACTATTCAATAATTGCTGTCTGTTGATGTGTAAACAGTAGTGTGATTTATTTTACCCAATTAAAATTTTGAAATACCCAATTGCTTCAGAAATGATCGAGTGACAATACCCAATTACTAATTCCTTATCTGGAGCCCTGATATCTTTTATTTATTTTTATGTTACCTGTGCCTCACAACTCCCCCTTCAATACATCCGTGCATCCCCTTATAATTCCAGCACAAAAATATTTACACAATTCCCTAACATTTGATTGGCCGGAAGCAAGTCTCTGTCCAAAATTTATATGCCAGTAAAATCCCACGCCGAACTACTTTCCATAACCGTGAGGCGCAGTTAAAATAATTCTTAAGAAAACGGAAAATAAACACATTTTCCTGATGAATTTATTTCAAATGCTGGAATTATAAGGAATGAATGGCCTTTTTGTGGAATTTATCGTCCAGTATTCCCGCGACTTTTCCAAGTTTATACCCCGATAAATTCCACAAAAAGGCCATTCATTCCTATAATATTATGTTCATGATGACAACAATCACTCACATTCTTCTGTGATGTTTTCATCCACAATATCAATGGTGATCGTCTCCATACTGGATTCCTTCCATGAGCCACAGAACATACTGTTGAAATATGCCGACTGAAATTGGTGGAAGTTGTGGCATTACATGGACAAAAGACTTCTCAAAACTTCACTTCCAATTCATTTGTGACAGGAGAAAAGGGGCTTATGGATATTTCGATCAGTTTATTCTCAGATGGGCACATGTCTGAGAAAGGGACCTATGTTTGTTTGTTTGTTTATTGGTGTTTAACGGCCTATCAACAGTTAAGGTCATGTAAGGCCGGGCAAACGGGTTCGATCCAGTTTTAACCTGCTGCATTGGGGGGAAAATCCCAAAATCAGAAAGGAATATTTACATCGACAAAAATATATTCAGCCCTGAAATTAGAATAACCTGACCTGGTGCCAGGTTCATACCACACCAAGTCACTTGGCCCCTTCCCCTAAAATAGGATTACGAATAATTGTAATACTCACATAAGGGGTATAACCAGATTCAACTGTCACATACAAAATGCCAAAGACGTATGTGAGGGCCAAACCAGGTCTCCAGTTGGAATTCCGGTAAGGATGAACCCCGATCGTTAAATTACACATCACATTCTCCCACCTGCCACCCACAGAAAGGGACCTAATTAAGTATGCAACCACAGGTTGAAGTAACGGACCGAGGTCTATAAATACATTAAATATGGCTAAAAGCATCAATAAATGAAGAAAAAAATAAGCTAAAAAAAATAAAAATGTTAGCTTATTTTTTGTTTATACGAGGATACAAGGTAACATGATTTAACCCTTTGAACCCGAAAGAAAAACCTGCTATAGGCAAAAGTGCAGATCCAGATGAGCCGGCTCATGGCGAGCTGTCTCATCAGGATCTGCACCTTTTGCGAGTAATTTTCATATTTTTAGAACAAAAACACCCCCTTTTCATAAATGGACTAATCTGAAAATCGTTTTGTGATGATTGGATTGGTCGGAAAATTAACAAATCACAGTCAATTCCAGGTACTTAGGGTTGAAAGGGTTAATATAACATCACAGCAACAGCTAAGATCATATGTGGCTGTGACTGGAGAAGTAGGGCTTATGGGATTTGTGACCAGTGTAGCTCCTGATCAACTGCACATTGATCTATATAGCTTATTAGAAGCATGACAGGTGTTTCATTGATGGATTGATGAACAATGCAGATCCTGATCAGACTGTGTAGATGCACATGCTGATCTGGATCTACACTGGTCACAAAACCCATAAGACATATTTGTCCAGTCACAGCCACATATAGACATGGGGCCTCGATTCCAATACTCATCCCAACAACCAGTAGAAATACTATTAACCCTTACTACGCTGAATTAAATTTTGTCGCCTGCTGGAAATGTTTTATTTTCAATATTTCTTGATAAAAAACTGTTTTGACAGCACATGAGAATCGTCTCCAGTGGAGACGATTCTCATGTGCTGCCAAAACAGGTTTTTTGTTAAGAATTAAGGCAAAAGTGAAAAACAGCAGACGACGATTTTCGTCTCCCGCGTAGTGAGCCTTAGAGGAATACATACATGAAATATAAAGAATTTTCAATGAAAGAAATAGAAGTTATAACATATTTCTCAGATTTTAAGTTTTGTAAAGAGACTAAGTATGTGACCTTGACCTTGGGATCAGCGGGGGTTGGACGGTCGTAGATTTGTCACAACATGATAGTACAACCTTAGAGGAATGCACGAGTGAAATATTAAAAAATTTCAAAGAAGGAAGTAGAAGTTATAACATACTTCTCTGATATTAAGTTTTGTAAAGAGACCAAGTATTTGACCTTGACTTTGGGATCAGCGGGGGTTGGACGGTCGTGGATTTGGCACAGCATGATAGTAGAGCCTTACAGGAATGCATGCGTGAAATATTAAGCATTTTAGAGGAAGGAAATAGAAGTTATAACATATTTCTCTGATATTAAGCTTTGTAAAGAGATTAAGTATTTGACCTTGACATCAGCGGGGGTTGGACGGTCGTGGATTTGGCACAGCATGGTAGTAGAGCCTTACAGGAATGCATGTGTGAAATATTAAGCATTTTAGATGAAGGAAATAGAAGTTATAACAATATTTCTCTGATGTTAAGTTCAGTGACGCACGCATGCACAGACTGACAACCTGTTGTGGGGAGGTATACTGGAGTCAGGTTGTCCGTATAATAAAATATGCATTTAATATATGAAATCAGGGGGTACGATACTTATAGACACAAAGCTTATCTGGAGCTCCGTGTACCTGTTTCAGGTAGAGCTTGTGTAGCTGCCAGTCCCTGTCGAGCGCCCGGATTGTCACGTCACTGTTCTCTCCTTCCAAAAACAGTGTCTGGTAAATATACTTGGATGTCGACTTTATTCTCTTTCTGAATGGAACAAAATGTTTACAATTTAACCCACTACATGTGGAATACCAATTTATAGGTGTTTTGTGCAAAATATATGTTGTGACCACTCATTTGAAACATCTCTTTCACATGGAGTCACAACATATAATTTGAGATGAGAAAAATGTTTAATTTGGTTTAAAGGTACATGCCCACTCAGTATGCACAACATGTTCTTGATAGGAATTAAATAAGTGTGTAATTGTGTCGCTATTCCACCAGTTCTATAAGTTATGAGTGCCCGCTATACAGACATAATCATTTAGTAATATTTATTTTACTGATAGTGACTCGCGGTGGTATCAGGCTATTTTCATATGCAAATGAGGCATGATATTTTTTAATTATTTATACTAATTTAATGAGTCACCTGAAAAAATAATATTTTAATTCCCACCCTTAAATATAAGCCGAATAGAATAGAATAATATTTTCAACAGATTATAAAGTATGATCATTGGAAACACGGTTATCGCCGCTGATATCAGTGTGGATATTTACGTCTGATATAAAATGTACAAGAATACCAATAAATATGTGGGGTAATAGTGAATGAAAGTTTATTTTGCCAGAAAATGTCTCGGATGATGTTTCTGATATAAAGAACATTTTGTGCCTACTGAGTGAGCATGTACCTTTAATAAATGTTCTTCAAAAACGTTGTGTATCCTCAGCATTTGGAGTGTTAACCTCATTTCACAGCTCTGTGGTTGCAATCACAACCATGACATGGTCTACTTATCAAAACAATGTAATTACAGGAGAGTTTTTCACCAAGAAGAAAAGTAGTTTAATGTCACCAGATGGTGGATAGCCATCAATGGGAGGCAGTGGAGTGGTGAAGAGTGGTAAAGTCTACAAAGCAGAGCAAGGTATTCCACAGTTTCAATCCGCTTACTGTGTCGCTCCCTTCTGAGCGAAGTAACATCTTGACTATCTCAGGAGATGTGCAGAATTTGGATTAGCGAGGACAAGTGGCTGTGGATTCGTCACAGCATGATACACGACCATCATATTGATCATGTTGATAACTAACCACCCTGTGTTGGGTGATTATGGTATAAATTGACCGAGCCATACATAATTTAGTACAATGGTGCCAGCTAATTCTTTCCAAACAAATGTAAATGTCATTAACATCCCCATATTCAGTCAAAACTCCCTGAATATTCAGCACAGTTCAAAGAAGTCTGTGCATGTAAAATGTCATAAATTTCTGATGTTAGTAAGGGACGTAAATTGTTTGATGTATGACATCACATGCGTATTTTCAACGTCACATTTTTTTGCTGCTAATGCTGCACATCTGATAGTGTAAACAAAAACAGTGTACTGGATCAAATTGGTATTAATTAAACTTGAAGCAGAAATAACCACAGGTGGAAGACTCGGACCTATGACACCAAAAAAATGCCTATTAAAAAAATCCCATTACCCCACCCACTTGGTCTCGTAGAGTACCATATGCTATATATAGCATATGGTACTGTACGAGACCAAGTGGGTGGGGTAATGGGATTTTTTTAATAGGCATTTTTTTGGTGTCATAGGTCCGAGTCTTCCACCTGTGGAAATAACCAGTGACATCGATGCTTATGGCAGGTTAATTTCTTAGCTGAACAGTTAATTTAGTAAATAAGACAGCTATTACATCAGCAGGCTCTAAGAATTTTACACATTATGACGGCGCACCTCTGGGCGAAACATTTTAAAGGATCAATTACAGTCAAACCTGTCATAAGCAGCCACCCAAGGGAAGTGACAAAACTGGCTGCTTAACAGAGGTGACCTCTTAATAGAGGGTTGTGTTTTCAGGTACATTTCAGGTAAATTTTGAAAATTGAAAATAAAAAATCTATCCACAAATAAAAACACCAATGTTCATGTTTTTGTTGTTATCTTACAGCCTACTGCAACTGCTAATCTGCAAGACTCGTATTGTAGACAACTTACTGTACTAGATAATAGGACATAATGTGGTATAATCGGAAATGGTGTGGGATAAGTATCATAAGTTATGCGAAATGTTTTGTTGTTTTTTTGTCGGGTATTGGTCAAGTCGAATTTGGATTCATTTCCAATTGTGTATGTAAATAATGCATAGGCGATTTCAGCAAAAGCAGTCAATAAGTGCGACATTCGGCTCATATTCGACATATGAGGCCATTTGGTCCTGGGCAATTCCCACCAATTATATCAGCTATTCGTCTTTTGTCAATTTGGTAATTGGCAATGGGCTGTTCCTTTTTACAAAATTTGTGTCAGTAACCTATAGAAATTACGAATCGACGACCAAGGGTGCAAGAACCCGGATGCGATAGGCTGTTCGTTCAATAATGCGCCGACAGTTCAGGCAACACAATTTGCACCTGTGAAACATACCCTCTCAATATCGCCGACACGGCGACGTGTTTGGTGTTTTAATTACCCGCATTGACTGCCGACATCAATTGTTAATTCGTGCTTCGGTAACAACCGCCGCAGGGTACATTGAAATCGGGATTATCGGTGACCGCTTAATGAAATTGGATCACTGTTTGGGACGATAATTAATGACCGCTGGCCGCGTTAGACGGGTGACCGTTGAATGAAAGCGTTTTATATAGCAAAAATGCGCGGGAGGAATTTGAAGTGGCCGCTTAACGGCGGTGACCGCCCGAGCAGGTTCGACTGTATGTTAATGTACGGGGCTCAACCGCGGCCGCCTATCACCCGCCCTAGTTAAGCCAGAGACTAGTGTATTAGGCGCCTGTATCCTGGGACGAGTGCCATAGATTGCGAGCTGCCCTGGGCCGAGTATGCTTGAGATATACTGTCATTTCGGCTAATTCTGCACATCGGCTAATTCTGCGCATCGGCTAATGCGCAATTCACGTCAAATTTAGCCTTGCGTACGTAAAATATGTGGATTTTGGAATAAACAAGCTGATTAATTGCTACACTGCGACACAATTTTTTCCCATTCCGATAGTTTGGTAAAAAGTTATTCAGAATATAGTTAAAATATATTAAATCCGCAGACCCTGTTGATGGAATAGCTGTCTTATTTACTAAATTAGCTGTCCAACTAATAAAAAAATAAACTGTCATGATATCACTGGATAGTTCTGCTTCAAGTTATGCACATTTTGCTAAGCTGATCCAGAATGCCGTTTGCCATTTTTGTTGACACTACCAGATGCGCAGCATTAGCAGAAAAAATTGTGTCGTTGCAAACACGCAAGTCATGTCATACAATTTACGTCACTTACTTGCGTCAGAACGTTATGAAATTTTACTGGCACAGACTTCTTTGAACTTCGTTGAATATTCAGGGAATTTTGACTGAATATGGGAATATTAATGACATTTAAATTTGTTTGGAAAGCCTTGGGTGCGCAGAATTAGCCGACACCATTGTACTAAAGACAAGTGTCGTGTGGTAAATACGAAGTATTTGTAACTGTATTTACGGAATAAGCCTAGTGTACTGAGTTGCATATGGGGCTACAACATGATATTGCCGCATACCTTTTAGGAGTATTGAGAATGTCGGGTCCTCCACTTTCTGTTTTTGTAACCGCCTCACCATCGTCGACCTCTTCACGTTTCCGTTTTCTGCCAGGAACACTGGGGTCTGTAGGGTCTACGCCATTGCGTAAGCGGCTGTATATCTTTCCCATACTTATTAACTGTCTACTAATACACTGAATCTACTTTTATTTCAATTTCCAAATTCATGGTTAATCAAGTTAATTTTGTGATTTATTTGTTTTATATTGAAAATCCAAAATTCCTGTTGTTGTTGTTGATGATGATAATTCAGTAATATCCAGCCGCTTACTTTTGAGGGTGCTGGACGTTTAGGACTATGTCTATTTCGGACCAGACCGCTTCGGCCCATGTGTAATTTCACGAATAGATAATCAATATATTGCCAAGAAAACATTGAGGCACGTACGTGTGTTTCAGTCCGCAACGTTCATCCAGAGAAATAGATGGTCTGGTTCACAGTCAGAGACGTTATTTTATTGCTTGTTTGCCCTTTCATTCCATACTGAAAAATACCTTGTCGGCGGCTGGGGTCGAACCCATCCCGCCTGCGTGTGAGGCGAACACTCTAGCACGTCGCTATAAAAGCCAGATTGTGCCACAAGGCATTATAAATGTTCGATTATCCTACTGTGGCCGTACTGCTACATTCATCCAGCATACAAATAGACATTTGTTCCTCAAATGTCGAACTACACTTCATGTTATTTTTATAGACTCCCTATAGTTCATTCTGTGAATACTTCATACGAGATATGACTTCGCCTATTGGCTCGAAGGGTAATCTATCCTCATCCATTGGCACCACTGAAGTAAGATGGGAATGTGTTATAAAGTGAAAAATTATCTTGTCGGTGGCTAGCTGGTGTCAAACACAGGAACACTCTACCACGTCGCTATAAAAGCCGACTTGTACCGCAAGGCAGTACACATGTTGGAAGATCATACTATGGCCGTACGTACTACTACAGAAACAAGACGATTACATCCACTGATATTAAAATACCAGCAATTTAGTAAATGAAACACCCGTCATGCTCATATTAAGCAGTATAGATACTTATCAACCTGCAAGACTGTGGTTGCAGTCAAGATGCAGGACTGGCCGGAAGCGCCATAACAATATTTGTGCAGTAACAGTCACACTTTTATACTCTTAGACAATCACACTCACGACCGCTGATGTGAGTAATGCGCACCTGATATTCAGTGAGGGGACACTGCATAATTACGCATAGTACTACGTACCAAGCTAATTCCCACCCGTAACACTAATCTATAAAGTATTGTACTTGGTTCCTAAAGGACCTAATACCATGTATCTAAAATATATATGCATTTTTAGATACATGGCATTAGCTCGTTCTTGAATCAAGTGCTATACTTCGACAGTAGCTTAATTGTACGGGCTGGAATTTGCATATAAGTATATGTACATTTATTGTTCATTAGAGGTCTAATATCTTTATATTTCCTTGTACAACCTGATAAATATCTACATGTAAAAAGTATTTATTTGAAGCACGACATGCATATGTGTGTTACTGGCAGAATGCAGAGTATGATCAGAATGTGCAGACGCGCATGCTGGTTTGGATCTACATTGGTCGCAAAGATAATGAGCCTTTTTTCTTTAGCAGTCACCATCGCATATGGGCATATAGCTTGGGATCACGCACTATTGCCCGCTTTTCGAGCATAATAATGACGCAAGCTTATGTCAGGCTTATTAATAAACGCGTGGTCAATGCACATTTGAGCTAAATAAAAATAACTGTACAGTGGTTGTGGTCAGAGAATAATGGTACATTTTGCATCCAATTATAATTCGGACAGGACAGATGCGACTCGCTTAAAGAGTTAAGTTGGTATATGATGTAAAACACGCACTCGATGTCATGTTCAGAACATGTTTATACATTGCACATAAATACGACACATAATAGAAAATACGACATAAAGGCTTTGCAATATGTACACGTGACACCGAATCATGACGGAGGCTCAGTGGAGTCGTCGATGTACGCAAGCATCGTGTAGTCGCTGCAACAGTATTTTCATAAATAAATAATATACAGTGTACGTGTATACTATAATTTAATAATTTAGTCCCGGCCGATGTGTGTGATCAGTTCAAGACATTAGTAATCTACTACGAGTACATGTATTTAAATTATCATCAGAACGCGATTACTGCTGAGCAGTCATCGCGTTCTGATGATGAATTTAACTAGTAGAAGTGTAGTGATAATATATGTATAACTGAATACACTTACAGTGTATCTAATATAATGGAAGTATGTATTTGTAGTTTTCATGCGGGAAAACACATACATTTGAGACAATTTATTTTAGATACTGTAAACATACAGGAATTTTCAAGATACCTGATTGATTTCACCTATATATATACAGTGTTTCATATAGTAAATGCATGTACAAAGTGGCACATAGTGAGCCAGAGTCCATAGAAGTGTATAAGGTATGTTGTTTTTCGCTTTATAGTTTGAAATCAACCTACATGTATATCAGTCCAACACACAAATGCAATTTTAGTTAGTGGTTTATGCTATATAAAACTATCATAGACTTTTATATTAAGGGGGAAATAATTTGATAATGTATTTCTGCTATTGCTGTACCGGGAAGCTCACTTTGTGAACCATAACTATATTTAGTTAGGAAATGGTATTACTATACCATCTATACGTACTGACTGATAATATATTGCTATATCAGGCATTGACATGATACGAATATCAGGGTTACAGCAAATTGAAAAATATATAATGTTTCATTGGTCGAACGGCGTCGCATGACGTTACCGGATTGCATCAGTGGAATGCCATCATGAAAACAAGTCAGAAAACAACATCATAATTCCTCATTCAGTAGCCTAAAACGTTACCTGATAAATATAATACCATGCTAGTGTATTTTGATATCAAGTTTATCAGGCTCGGCTCGGAAACGGTAGGAATTCCTCGGCGAGCTTCGGAATTCTTATAGCGTTTCCTCGCCTTGCCTGATAAACTTGATATCTGAAGTCACTAGCCTGGTATTCTCTATTTATATTCTAGGCACTAGTTGAATTAATTAAACAATATAGCATGATTAGTAACCATCTATTATATCAATACTAGAGTTTGCAACGTCAGTTATGTTTTGTTAGTTTTTACCAATTCCTGATTTTTGTAACCAAGTCAATTCATGGGTTCAGCAATACGAGACAAATCTAAAATTAAGTTAATGTTTACTAATCTGTTTCACCATTTATTTTAACCCGACTTTTCTGCCTGTAGGGAGTTACGGACAGAACATTCGGTTTACATTTATTTGTGCACATCTGAAACCTAATGTCTGTAACGCGAACCGTTTTGTAGAAGCAGTAAAGCCACTTATGGTATAAGTATACCAGCCTGACATGGCGTTGTTTACATGCTTTGTTTATATAAACATTGGTGTATAAACAAACATGGAATTCCTGTAGGTATTTCCCTGTTTATTATGGCGCGTCGCTATAGTCATGATCGATATATTGCGATTGACAAAACATTTTCTCATACTGGAGCAGTGGGTAAACTGGCGGCCAACGGTGGCACCTGATTTTAATTTTGCACTGCCTGCGTTCGATCCTCACTTTGGCCATTATATATATATATTATTTTTTTTTAAATATTGTTTTTATGTTTTCATTTTCTTTTTAATGAATCTTTATTACATGTAACAACAATTGACATGGTAATTATGAACCACATGCTTCCACGTTTATTTATTTATTAGTTTATTATCTGAAGTGAGAGGTTTATTTTCGACATGGTGTTCTCCGTAACACATTTGCATTTGTAGTGAGTCGAGCTGGACTTTCACAATAACACACGAATGTGCAGAATGAATTTCACAATGATTAGGTTCAAAGTGAAGTGTTTTATAATGTTGTGTAAAAGTAAATGTACGACTGTTTCGGGATGTGTGCGTTACCTCTGGCGCCAAAATAGTAAAAGCGAGAGAAAAATGTATTCCTCTGACAGGATTCGAACTCACGACCGTCCGATAACCAAACAGCAGATCTACCCACTAGAGCACTAAGCAATGTTACTATTATCAGCAATTCTATCGAATGTTAATGCGTTTGCGCTGGTATACAAATAACATGTCTACAACATATGACGTAAACTATTTAAAAATAGCACGTGTTTACAATAATATTTACAATAATAACACGCCAGCTCAAAGCGGTACACTTCTAGATATGTTCGTATTATGTGGCTGTGACTGGAGAAATGGGGCTTGTGTATTTTGAGGCTAGTGTAGATCCAGATCAGCATGTGCATCAAGGAAACAGCTGTCATGCTCGTACATGTACATCGTTATCATACAGGAGTGTGCTATTTAATCAGGAGCTACACTGGTCACACATTGATTCCATAAGTCGCATTTCTCCAGGCACAGTCACATATGAGAACACACACACATACACTGCTTCTATAGTCTGCGAATGTAACACTGTGATAGAACACGACATCTATAATATCTATTGGCCCGCCAGTTGCATTGACAAACGCCATTATTATATTGAGAAATGAGCCACTAACCAAAATAAATCCTGTTATACAGTTGCATCTTCACTAGGTATGGAAGGTTTTCGATCAAATTCGCACCCTTATATGAGACACGCCAAGTGATTTTGTACCTTCGGACATCTGCGTAATTTTATGAAATACGTTTACAAAATTTACAATATTTTCCATAAATGGGGTCAAAAGTTGACATAATTATCAGAGTACATGCGCATGTACTCTGAAAATTTTGTCAACTTTCGACTTTATTTATGAACAATATTGAACATTTTGTAAACGTATTTAATGAAATTACGTAGATTTCCGAAGGTACAAAATCACGTGGCGTGTCTCATATACATGTATACATACATAAGCTAAAATAAAAAACAGTCTTCAAATGTATTATTGAGAGACGGTATGTTTATTGTCAACACCGCAACATGTTTATAGTTTATATAGTCAATATACTACGGGGCGCCAAGTGTGACATGGCTCAATTTTGTCAACAAAATTCATTTTTGTGCCACAAAATTCAATTCTGTGTCACAAAATTCACTTTTGTGGCACAGAATTGTCACAAAATTCAATTCTGTCAATTCTGCACACGCATGTAAGAAGGACTACCATTGGTCAGAAACTGCACTGGAGAAATGAGTCACGGTCGCCGATCTACACATTCAATGTCGATGATTCATTTCTCATTCTGCCGATGATTCATTTCTCATTCTGCCATTTTGCTTCAACTATCTCCAAACAGTCAAACGTTGACAAACTCATTCGTATTTAAACTCATTTGCGTTATAATTGTACACATAATTCATGTACATGTAGATCTCCCGCGAGTACTGACGTCATGTATTGTGTATCGCAAGGTACATCTGCCCCAGTTAAATCAATAATACACGCTCTGTGGCCTGTGTTCTGACTGCTGTCTGTGTTTATAAACAGAATGTGTGTATTGGGCCATTTGAGGAAACCATTTGTAGTATTTGTGTAGATACCATGGATACTAAGATGGTGTATACTGTAAATAATGCATGTAGACACATAGTTGCGAACACGTAACTTCGCAACTTGTAGACACAGATCCAATACCATTTGTTTCACAAGGTTAGATCTACTGTTAGAATACGACGTCATCTAATGTCATTTTCGAGCATAAAACGTTACCTGATAAATAGAATACCAGGCTAGTGTATTTAATATCAAGTTTATCAGGCTCGGCTTGGAAACGGTAGGAATTCCTCGGCAAGCCTCGGAATTCCTACGCGTTTCCTAGCCTTGCCTGATAAACTTGATATCCAAATACACTAGCCTGGTATTCTCTATATATGGGCATGCTCTCAGGTCTAGCTATGTCCCGGCTACTTTATGTTTGACCCTGTTTACATAATTGAGGGAAAATTCTGAATATTTTTCTTATTTCTCCTTCAAAGTATATATGCTTATATGGTGTGACCACTCATTTGTAATCATAATATAACCAAAATAACTGTCCATAAAGAAGTATAATATTGATATATTGGGTTATATTTTCGCATTGAAATATTTAAACCTGCAAGTGTACTCCACCATCTAGTAAAATGGACTAAGACCGATCTCAACCAGTCAACGTAGAGATGACATAGACTATCCTACGCAAACTAATTTTTGTGGACAAAAATGAATTCTGTCCCACAAAACTGAATTTTCTTCACAAAACTCAATTCTGTCTTACAAAATTGAATTTTGTGACACAGAATTGACAGAATTGACACAGAATTGAATTTTGTGATTTTTAGTGTTACAAAACTCAATTTTGTACACATAATTAACCTTTCCTGCATGGCGCCCCGTATATACTGCCTATGTAACAAATGTACCCTGTACACAGATTTGACAATCCCCGAGTTGACCTTGTCATACTGGACATGATGCTAGTATGAGGCTATGACTGGAGAAATATGGTACTTGTGACTAGTGTAGATCATGAATGATAAAATAACACACATGTAGCCTAATAACGATCTGTATAGCTTGTTAGAAGCAGGGCGGATGTTTCATTGATGGTATGGCGAACACTGCAGACCCTGTTCATACTGCTGATGCACATGCTGCTCTGGACCCATAAGTCCAATTTCTCCAGTGACAGTCACATATGTTAATAGGGATGTCCGTGAAATTTCGTCAACTTTGGACGTCATTTACAGAAAATATCACAGTTTCTGTAAATACTTTTCATGAAAAATTGCACATCTTATTAGGTATACATAATCATAGGGCTCATCTCATATGTGGGAGAGTTGCGTTGACAGTTTGGTTTAGTACATATATACATGTATAGTAAATATAATATAATATAATGAAGCATGTAAATAATTCCCATTCATACTAAACAGCGTCAGTCCGTGCTATCCAACGTTTGCTTGGTCCAGCGAAGAAAAATCTGAAACACACAAATCCTTCATATTATATATGTGTTCTGGTAAGCATAGCACATGAATGTTGACCAAGTAGTCCATTGTAACTGAAATGCTGAAAGAGGCACAAGTACAGTCTCACTCTAGACAATGCATATACATATTTCAATACAAAAATATGACGAAAGTTTGACTACAGTTTTTGTAAATTTAAACAAACAAACGTTCAGCAGAAATATCAGCTATGCTTAACGGTACAATATATTTAATAATCCGCGAACCCACTGTTTGGAAGAGTGGGTCCGTGGTTTAATAAGTATCGTAAAATAGAACATTTAAATAAAAATATGTCTAATATGACTACATGTTTTTCTACATGTCTAGAACAGTAAATTTTCAAATAATATCTATCATCAAGCCGACCACCTGTGGACTAACCATGCATGCGCGAGACTTTCAGACTAAACCCAAGCAAGCAATGGGGACTAAAGAACTGACTGTGTCAGCTACAGAACAGTTATATGTGGCTGTGCAGGGCTCCAGATAAGGAATTAGTAATTGAGTATTGTCACTCCATCATTTCTTAAGCAATTGGGTATTTCAAAATTGTAATTGTGTAAAATAGAATCACACTACTGTTTACACTTCTGCAGATCGCACTTATTGAATAGTTTGCTTCTAAATGAAAACACATCTTGGTATTTCATTAGAATTGTCTCCAAGAATGTATCTTGTTGATGAAAATGTGAATGGGTTTAACATCCCAGCAACAGCTAAGGTCATATCGAGACAGGACAACAGCTTAAAGTCTCATCTGACAGACCAGGGAGATAGAAATATTATGTTAGTATTGTTCACACCGATGTTGAGGATTGAACTCACAACCTACAGTATGCAACATAGGCCACGACCCATTCTCTCGTTGATGGAAAGGCGAACAGTGCATATTTTAATCAGACTGCACAAGCTGATCTGGATCGACACTGGTCGCAAAAGCGATAAGCCCCATTTCTCCAGTCACAGCGGCAAATGCTTTCATACAACACCGTTACCTGTATAGTAGGCCTACAATTATCGATCCCAGGAACGGACCTATCCAGTAGATGTAGTGATACCTCCAGGCGACATCAATGCTCGCTCCCCACGCCACCAGCGCTGGACCAAACGCACGTGCAGGGTTCATAGACGCACCCGTGAGAGGACCACTGAAATCATGCACACGTATATTTGTAGCTACAATACGCCCTAGTTTATAAGCCAACCACTGGGCTGGGCAGTATCGGTCTCCACTTATTTCATATATTGCGAGATTTAACCACAATGAGTTACATCTTACCAGATGTTATGAATATCTGTTCGACAGGACATGAACAATCAATACGGGAGACAGGATACTGTATTATAAACCTGGCTAATTATAAGTATGTTATTTGTTCCCATATTGGATTTGTAAGGAACTAAAATCTGCGGTCGTTAATGCTCTTTCACATTTAATTCCTTAAACAATTCAATATGTGAACACTAACATAATATGATGATATACCTGTACTTAAATCCATAATTGAAGAGGTCAGTGGAAAATGGATGCTAAATCTCTATACATATACTATATATATTGAGGAATATATCACAATGTTTGTAAATATTATTTTATGAATAATAACGGGCGCGTGTAATAATTATATAGATATAGCGAATGCGGAATTTGCTCTGGAAATTTCGTCAACGTTCAACGTCATTTACGGAAAATAATATTATCATGCATAAATAGTGTTCATGAAAACTCGCACATCTTATTCGGTGTATAATCACATGGCTCGTCTCAAATATACATACGCGGCGGCAATATCGACAGTGACGGCGAAGCCTATGGCGAGTGGAGCCAGGGCCGACTTAGTCTTGGCGTTTACCGCGGACATGACAACCGCGAATACGAGCACAGTGGTGAGCACCATCTCGATATAAATTGCCCAGCCCGGCTCCACGCCCATGCCCAGTTGATGAGTGCCCCCGCTGGCGTTCCCGTAGACATCCGATGGCAACGTCGCCTACAATGGCGTACATTTGAGACACGCCATGCGATTGTGTACCTTCGGACATGTGCGTAATTTCATTGCATACGTTTACCAAAAGTCGTGTTCAACTTTTGATGCCATTTACGAGAAATATTGTACATTTTGTAAACGTTTTTCATGAAATTACGCAGATGTCCGAAGGTACAAAATCGCATTGCTAGTCTCACATGTGGTTGTGACTGTATAAACGTGACTTATGTGATTGCTGACCAGTGTAGCTGCTGATACAATAGCACGCTCATGTAGCCTGATAACGGTCTATATTGCTTGCTAGAAGCATACAATGTCTCCAGTCACAGCCACATATTATATCAGTACTTAAAGGTACATGCACACTCGGTAGGCATAAACTGTTCTTTATATCAGAGACATCATCTGAGACATTTTCTGGCAAAATAAATATTCATTCAACAGTATCCCACGTATTGATTGGCATTATTATACATTTTATATCAGACTTAAATTTCTACACTGATATCAGGGGCGATAACCGTGTTTCCTTAACATGTTAACGGACATTACTATTTATTCTCTGTATTTAATTTTGATGTGCAATGATCAAACTTTATAATATTATATCTTCAGGTGACATATTTAATTAGTATAAATAATTAAAAAATATCATGCCTCATTTGCATAAGAAATTAGCCTGATACCACCGCGCGTCACTATCAGTAAAATAAATACTGATTATATATATATAGCGGGCACTCGTAATTTTTAGAACAGTGGAGCGCAGTGGCCTGGTGGATAGAGCGTCAGACTGCTGATCTAAAGGTCGTGGGTTCGAGCCTCACCCGAGGCGCTGCGTTGTGTCCGTGAGCAAGACACTTTATCCACACTGCTCCAGTTCACCCAGCTGTGAATGGGTACCGATAATTCGTAGTTGCTCTGTAAATACGAATTACCGGCTTCTCTCAAAAAATCTCTACCTCCGTTCTTTCTCCCATTCTTGGGAGACGGCATGCAAGGTCCTCGAGCCAGTGCCGCCGTTAAATATAAGCAAAAAAAAAAAAAGTGACACAATCTTTCATTTATTTTGTATTCCTATAAAGAACATTTGGTGCCTGCTGAGTGGGCATGTACCTCATATAATAAACTTGGACTTTTGTTTGGTCGAGGCTGAGATGCGTCATGTCTCGGCCAATCAAGCTGCCTGGTTTATAGTACGAATTGGGGAACGTACTAGGAAGTTGTATAATCAGGGCTTATAAAGGTTTCTCAGAGCATAAGTACTCCGTTCTCATAACCAAAATCAGGAAGTTTGATTGGCCGAGGCTGAGCGCTGCTCAGTCTCGGCCAATCAAACTGCCTGGTTTCGAGTTGTATCTTTGAGAATGTCCTCGGAAAGGTTTAAACGCTCGGTTTAGCGTCCGTTCTCATGCCTGGAATCAGGGAGGTTGTGTTCTGTCTCAACCAATCAAATTGCATGATTTCCAGTAAGAATAGTTTTATAATCAAGGCTTATAAAGATGTCTGCGAACG
The DNA here is from genome assembly GCA_029237695.1 of Conchocele bisecta. Lineage (NCBI taxonomy): Eukaryota > Metazoa > Mollusca > Bivalvia > Lucinida > Thyasiridae > Conchocele > Conchocele bisecta. The sequence continues at coordinate 43,456,107 of CM055267.1, forward strand.
TACTCCGTTATCATGCAAGCAAGACATCGTGAAATTTGATTGGTCGAGGCTCAGTTGTGCTCAGTCTCGGCTAATCAAACTGCGTGATTTCGAGAAAACATTTGGGGAACGCAGTGAGAAAGTTTTACATTAAGCATAGACTCAGACATTGGTCGCATGACAGAAATCATAACATCTGATTGGTCGAGATTGAGTTCGGTCTCGGCAAATCAAACTGCTTGATTTAGTGTACGAAATTGGTAAACGTGCTCGGCAAGTTTTATAATGATGGGCCCAAACAGCTGGAATTCGTATTAAATCCAAACATACATACGATGCATATGAGCCTCAATTTTAATTCCGACTCAGTGTGGCGCTTATTCCGCTGATTTTTTGTTGCATAAAATAATTCGTTAGGAATATATTTGTAGCACTGTGCTTTCGCCTGTACGAGAGGATAACCAGCGAGCACCAGAGCATTCTGATCAGGGTCAGCATTATTCACTACTTAATTCAGTCAAGAAAACACTCATTATGCTTCTAACACACGATTAACTATGCGTAAACCAACACGACTATTAGATTGCATTCCTTACATGAGCACACCACGCCGTGGTGCTGTACTGATTGATCATCTAATAGGTTTTCTTTTGTAGCTATCTCATTTGCATATTTATCATCCCAGTGCATTTTCATTTTAATACGCCCTGCTATCTCATGTAGTTGTGAAAGCCCATTATATGCAATACAATTGAAGGGGGGTGGGGAGCAGTCTTCCACAGGCCCTTCAATTATTTACGAGCCCCTACCCTGGCAAATGAGGCTCCCAGGGTCGCTCCCACCAGCTGCGCACAAAAATACCCAAGCGCCAACATGGGCTTTATGCCGCCCGCTAACGTCACTCCGAGGGTCACCGCCGGGTTGAAATGGCCGCCACTGAAACAAAATGGCCACAGCTGATTCAAAATGGCCACCGAATGACAAACAAACAAACAATTGCAAAGCTTGATTCTCTCGCACGTTATTTGTTGTAGGTAAATATACAACGAGTGTCGTCTGGTATCGGGCGGCATAGCGTAAACCAGGAAGGCAGTTTTGTGAACCACATACTTTTATAGTGAAGTTAGTATAGACCCGATGTATCCAATACTATAAATACGAACATTTGTATCTCTAGTACACTTGTAAGTGCTACGATGGTCAAGACAAAAATGTGTCTTGGCAGTCCAAATATATGGAATTATTTAGAGCTAACATTAAATATTTGAGCTTATGTAGATTTCGCGTTCGATACAACGATGGGTTAAGCTCTATGTGAATGGTATACGACGTGCACACGGACAAATAAAACTGTGTGATTGGTATACGACGTGCACATGAATAAATATAACTGTGCAAATGGTATACGACGTGCACACGGAAAAATAAAACTGTGTGATTGGTATACGACGTGCAAACGAATGAATGGAACTGTGCAATTGGTATACGACGTGCAAACGCATACATATAGCTATGTAATTGGAATACGACGTGCACACGAATAAATAGAACTATGTAATTGGTATACGACGTGCACACGAATAAATAGAACTATGCAATTGGTATACGTGCACACGAATAAATATAACTATGTAATTGGTATACGACGTGAACACGAATAAATATAACTATGCAATTGGTATACGAAGTTGCACACGAATAAATAAACTATTGTAATTGATGTGAACACGAATAAATATAAAAACATGCATTGGTATACACGTTGCACACGAATAAATATAACTATGTGATTGGTATACGACGTGCACACGAATAAATAGAACTATGTAATTGGTATAGATAGGACGTGCACAGGAATAAATAGAACTATGTAATTGGTATACGACATGCAAATGAATACATATAACTATGTGATTGGTATACGACGTGCACACAGAAATATATATATAGCTACGGTGTTCCTTTAAGGCCATCGTAATATCGCTATCGGGTCGATACTACGATAGTACGATAGTACGATACTACGATGACGATAGTACGATACTACGATGACGATAGTACGATAGTACGATAGCCCGATGACGATAGTACGATACCACGATGACAATAACGCGATACCACAATAGTACGATGACGATACTACGATATTATATCGTACTATCGTCATCGTAGTATCGTACTATCGTCATCGTAGTATCGTACTATCGTCATCGTAGTATCATGCTATCGCCATCGTGGCATCGTAGCATCGTCATCGTAGTATCGTACTATCGTACTATCGTACTATCGTCATCGTCGCATCGTACTATCGTCATCGTAGTTTCGTAATATCGCCATCAAGTATTGTACTATCGTACTATTGTAGTATCGACCCGATAGCGATATTACGATGGCCTTAACGGAACACCGCATATAGCAGCAGACCTAGGAATGGCACGGACGATACATACATAAGCTTAGTTTAAACAATATTTATTTCAAATAATATACATGTATATATATGCATCAAAATACATATAAAGTAATGGTGAATAAGGATTAGAAAAAAGCTTACAGAGCTTATGTGAATTCTTCATCAGTAACTGGGAATGTGGCAAGAATGCATATAATGTATACACTGTACATATGTAAGTTTTGTTAAATAATTGAAGGCCAAAAAAAGGTATCTCAAGCATGAGCTCCGAACCATTGGCATTGTTTTGAACTGTTATAACGATACACGACTAGCATTTGTCCTGCTATTGGTAGTTTACATGATAATCATTACAAACCGTTTAGTCGCAAGGGCAGTCTCCCGTCATGCAGTGAAACGTTTAGAGGCAATAATATAGTAAATTACTTCCCGTGATGAAAGCTTACTCTACAGAATACCAAAAAGACGCTACCGTCTGTAACGCAGGATGACTAAAGTAGCCATGCGTTACAGACAGAACATTCGGGTTAGCCTAACATTACACATATTTAGAGATGCTATGGCCAAAACCGCTCCAGCTACTCTCAACCATGATAACAGAAAAAGAAAAAAATGTCATATTAATAAAAAATAAAAATAAATAACGATATAGATATATGGCATGTTAGTCTAGCCTTACATGTAGCTATGAGACATAAATCAGCTTACCTGATTTCGCCGAGGCACATAATGAGTAGGGCTATCGTGAAGCCGTGAGCTATTGCAATCGCCGGCAGGCTGCCGCTCGTCGTGGACAAACAGCCGACGAACACGAACAGACAATCGCCGACCAACTCCGCAACGATGGGGCGGATGACGGCGTCAAACATACCGCGGGGTGGGTTGTCCGCGTTCACGATCCTGTCCGTGTCCGCCATTGTCATATAGTCACGTGGCATGCAGACACCCGTTACAAGGTTAATAGCCCGAGTTACGACCTGGTCGTTGTGTCTGACCAGCTAACCGATCTCACTAACGCAGCCTGGTTATGTGTTGGAATATATATATATAATGATTCACAGATTGCATAGCGAACAGTGTAGGCTCAGATCAGTCTGCGCAGATGCGCAGACTGATCTGAGGATACACTGATCACACACGTATATGGTCTAATTTCTCATATAAAGACATCGGATGCAAAGAAACAGTACATCAAATAGTACGTTGCATTGGACGCACAAATCCAGGTTATATATATATATAGTTATCGAACATGTTATCTATGTATTATGTATCCAGATACGTACGTGTACAGTAATACGTGACACCTGCATATACTCGATCGTCTCCATTGATGTCGATTTAACTGAAATTCACGAAAACGGACCTCAGCGACATCGATTTATAACTACTGAAATTCACGAAAACGGACCACAGCTAAATGCAGCAGTCACGGATATAGGTGCATGTTTTGACGTATTGAGCGTGTAAATAGCACCATGAATGCGTTACAGGTTATATAAGTGGCAGTTAATAATATAGACAAAAACAACATTGACCTACTTGAAAAATGATCAGTGACTACACCATATCAGTATGCAAATTGCTACAAATCAGATGCGATGTATATGTTCGCGTATATATCACCTAAGTATGAATAATAATCCAATGCAGGTAACACGTGTGCCCAGATTTGATAAAATCATCTTTATCACAATGTTGTCACCACTTTAATATGCATACGTACGCATACTCCGATTGTGGTGAATAATGGCATGTTGAACACGGTTTCAGTGAAATTTATCTTGTAGTTAGTATTAAGTGGTGGAGTATGATATGCCAAACATCTTCTATTTCTTATTGCAAGTGTTGTAGCGATTTCATCTGAACTGACAATAATTATACATGTGTCTAGAATGGTGTTTTTACGATGTGCATGTAACATAGAGTCTGGCGGCAGCTGTGAAACTGAACACACCGGGAATATTGAACGCATCCTGTTGTTGTTCCACAGTGTTGTGTGTAACCCGTATTGTCGGTCGGTACCTGCGTTCCAGACAGAACATTCGGGTTATGTGGCGCCATGATAAGTAAAGTCACTAGCCGAGTAAAGTTCGATATGACAGAACTTGGACTCCCTGTGCAATAAGCCACATGTCAACGATTCGGACACAGTCTTCAGAAAATGGCTCATTCCAAAATAAACCACCCACCCATAGCATGTATAGTAGTATATAGGGAGTCAGTTCGTTACCGCGAAGTGTGGGAGACGAATTGAAAGCAGTGGGTAGCCCCATAGGTACCAAAAATAGTAAAATTTCGTGTTAATTTAAAGCGAAATAAATACAACCCACAGTAAAAAAATAAAATGTCATACTGTAGTATAAGGGAATGGCGGTTCTGGACCACTTTTAATATTCCCTCATATAAAGTGCGTGAGCCCTTGTTAGGTATATAAGTAGCTGGAATCGCGTTATCGTTATAAGCGGTCTATGGTGTTAACCAGTTTATAACGTACACCTACAGGGTCCTTATTTTAACCTAGGTGGGTACGCATGGAAAATTAGAATAGTTAGCAATTGGGAGCTAGGTGGGCGGGTACGCATGAGTTTGGTGTAGGTAGCTGAAAACATCCGCAATTTGGGGACCAGTGTTAGGTAGCTGAATTAATTTTGTAGAAATTAGATCCATTTCGGGGCACGTCAAGGTCAATGCCGGTTCTGGCTCAAAACCCTAACCAATGACTTTAGTTTGGTTTAATGCTCTCTAAACGTGTCAGTTCGTTACCGCGAAGTGTGGGGGAAAGCAGTGGGTAGCCCCATAGGTATCTTTCCTGTTAATTTAAAGCGAAATAAAATACAACCCACAATAAAAAATAAAATGTCATACAAAATGTTGCAGCGGTTTCGGCTACCCAACGAGCAGCGACAAAAAATATACAAAGAATTATTTCCAAAAACGGCTACTACATGTAGAACGGGTCGCGACTACCAGAGTGCTGGTGTACGGAGTCGCTAGTTTCGTTTTTCCCATTCGGCGTACCGGACTGTTTGGCGGGGCGTACAAACTGGGCGTCGGAATCTGGTTTGCTCTTCCAGAGTCTACAGGTCTCTAGAGTCACGAATGGGAACAGGGGTCTGCATACCGCGTACACAGCGAAAGCAATCCCAAGACACCACTTTGCATTCTCCATCGTTCTCCAGATGTCGTGCACCTCCAGCTCGTCTTTCTTCGGACACTCGGAATCGGCATCGTTGAAAATTGCGTCCAACAGTCTTCGTTCCAGCGCGTCCAACCGGTTCTCCAAACGTCTCTCCATGTCGGACAGGTGCGTCGACTCTTCGAACGAGCTTGCGTTTCGTATATCTTCTAGTAGATCCGTGGGGAACTTGGTGGGAGGGCCAGGGGGGTTACCCTGTGTACTAAGTGGGTGGGGGTTTCTAAATTTGTTTCAAATTTGGTTTCTTCGGGTTTTGTACTACGTTCCGCATCGACAGCGTCCCATATTCTTCGAAGACGAGTTGTACCAATCCCATATTTTTTCTTCGTTTCGTCCGCAGATAATTTTCGTCGAAGATTGCGAATATCTTCTATATCTTGCTCCGATAAATTTCGCTTTGGTGGCATTTTTGTAGGCGCAAAATATGTAAGTACATACAAATATAGTTTGCCCAAGGTTCAACATGATTTGTCTAGGTAAAACCAGGCATACTAGCACCACAACTAGGCTTACTCGTTACCAGGCCTAGGCATACCAGCACCACGAGTAGGTATACCAGCACCACAACTAGGCATACTAGTACCACAACTAGGCATACCAGCACCACACCTAGGCATACTAGCACCACAACTAGGTATACCAGCACCACACCTAGGCATACCGAATGTGGGGGAAAACGTGCCTAGCGACCCGTTCTACATGGAGTATCCCTTTTAAAACCCTTGCAAAATCGTGGTAGAATGTTAGCATTGTTCAGTAATTGTTAAGCATTTGTTCAGCATTGTTAAGCAATTGCTAAGCATTGCTCAGTAATTGTTAAGCATTGCTCAGTAATTGTTAGGCCTTGTTAAGCGTTGTTAAACATTGTTAAGCTTTGCTCAGTAATTTTAATCATTGCTCAGTAACTATTAAGCATTTGTTCAGCATTGTTAAGCAATTGCTCAGTAATTGTTAAGCATTACTCAGTAAGAGTTAATAATTTTAGTATTAAATAATGAAATATGTGTATATAATAATAAAATATGTCTACGTGTGGTGAGGAAATAAAACAATTTTCACAGATAATTTTGAAAAAATTAGATAAACCTGCTTGTAGTGATAATTCTACTATTTTCAAAGAAAATAAATTAATTAATGAAGAGATAATAGATAAACCTGCTTGTAGTGATAATTCTACTATTTTCAAAGAAAATAAATTAATTAATGAAGAGATAATAGATAAACCTGCTTGTTTAATGAGGAACACAATTCATCATTTTGTGAAAATAATGCTAATTTTGATAACAGTTTCCGCACGCCGTATGGATTGAGGAAAAAGGGAATTAAATATTATGATCCCCATGAGGAGTATTCACCCGGATGTGTTCGTATATGTAATTTGATAGATACCTATTTAGAAGAGGGATATGACGTAGTAAGTGCACAAGCGTTAGTTGATAACCCACATGTGTTTGGATAGATCACCTTCAATCAAAAACCTGTCTATTATAGAAAGCGCTACCAAGGTTTTTCGGCTACCTTTTTTTTTAAAATCTGTAGCTGCACCCCCGGTTTCTACATTGAAAAACAAAATATGTATTGGACTAGCAGGTTTACTTGGTGGTGCGTTCAAATTCAACCAGATATTAATTAACCCCTCGTACTGCCGGAGATATGGATTAATTCTTTTCCATGTAGGTTTTTTCGAACTGTTTTATAATGGCTTCAACAAGCGGGCTCATCATCGAATCTTTGCAAATTTCAACAACAGGTTTTCGTTTGTAGCCGCTTCTAGCTCCCTCTCTTCCTCGTGTAACTTTTTTAGACGTTCTATAATTCCGTCTTGGAGACCTAAAATATCCTCATAGCAAGCCTCATCAAATTTTGTTTTTACGTCTTCTTCTTTTGTGAACATATTTGTATATATATAACTACATATTATAAATGTTTAACATAAAATCACAATTGGAAATAAATATGTTAGACATTTATATGTATATATATAAAGTAATTCTTGAAAAATTATGCCTAAATCGGTTATTACGCAGGAAGCGCTGGTAGATATTTTACAATCACGTGGAATTGTTCCTGCCTATGAAGTTAGAAAGAAACACCATATTGGCCCCAAACGCCTTACAGATCTGTGGGAATATGATACATTTATAATGGGATTATCTAGAGATAATTGGGCAAAACCCCGTGATAAGCCCCGACCTAAGATACCTTCAAAAATTGAACAGGCTGCATAATTTTATTTAATGAAAGTTTAAAGGGGTTCTGTATGTATCCCATCTTCTGAAACCCTTCTCTTATCGTAGTAAGCGGACAGTCCTAATTTGTTTTGGGTATATGTTTTCATAACACCATTTCTCATTCTAAACCCTCTGTTTGTTCCTCTATCCGTTCCAACCTGGTGTAGGGCCTCCATATACCTTCTCCATGTGAGAGGATTTTGCCAGGCAGATAACCCCTTCGCCGAATGTTTTACTTGGGTTGTGTCTACTTTTTCAACCACATAACACTTGCAGCATAGTGCGATTGCACGATCTCCTTGGAACTCTTTTTTGAATAGCCCTAGTTCTCTATTACTCCATTTATCCCAAGCTAACCATTCTTTTTTATGTTTTTTGAAATCATCTAGCATTTCTGGTTTTATCATTCCATCCAGCTCTCCACCCTTCATGCTAACCCCCATATACAAGCTATCAGTATCCATCTGTATTAGTTCAAAATCTGCTCTATCTACGTATTTATCCATAAAATCGTAATAAAATTCTAACATTCTTAGTTTTGCGTATTGGTATACAGCAATCCCACAGTGAAATGGACGAGTCATATTGGCATTTACTTTTCTTGAGGATATTTCGTAAGAATCTCCTATTTCCTCTAAATAATCGAAATACGCTGATCTTAAAGCTTTGTCCACACATTTTTCATCTTTTGTATACGTTGTGTTGAGGTGTTTTTCGGGGGATTCTATCATTTTCCCGCAACATGAGTTACCTAATAGTTTCATTATATCCGCAATTGGGGACTTGGAGCTATCAACATCTCCGGATCTCCTGGCTGAAGTAACTTCTTTAACAAACCATTCAAAGGGCTTACCTGCTGTATAATTTATTACTCTGTAAATCCCTGTAATTTCTAAACCCTGCTTCAAATACCATTTTAATAATGGGGTAAATAGTAATACTTTTTTAGCAGACATTGCACCTACTAGTTTTCTGCCATCTCCTCTTGCGCGGTTAGTTTCTTGTAAATACTGTAACATCTTCTCTGGAACTTCCTCCTCCTCTACAATCCTATTTATAAATATTGGGGACATTTCCGAAAACTTCTCTTTTAAACTACTGGGAACCTCTATATCTACTTCAGCAAAGCCAAACCACTTACCATTTAAAACCGCCTTGGAAAACTTATTTATTTTGATAGGGTCGTGAGGGCTGCTTTCCTCGTGTAGTTTCCCTTCGCCAAATGGCATTTGTTTGTTTAATGTTGATAAATATAGGGCGTTTGCATCAAAACCAAGTACGGCTTCGCAAAGCTTTCCATTTCCATCAGGGGCTGACCTGATTCTCGTAACACCTGCTTCTACATATCTTGTAAACACAATTGATGGACCCCCAACTAATGCTGCTTTTAACATTTCATATATTTCCTCACCAGGGGCATACAGTGACGGACATATCGCGTCTGCTATCTTACTCTCTTTGGTTTGGTAAGGTTTTATATGGTTTTTATCGTTCCTCTGAGAATGTATTGTAAAGCAACTCCCGGTAGGGTAACTGCATCATTGAACATATCTATACCTTTTGTTTGATAAAATTTTGTCATTTTTCCGATAGCTTCTAAAAAGGGGCCAACATCCAAGTCGTTATAGTATTTTAACCAGTCTTTGAACGACTTCATATTTAATCTGCTATAAATGTTGTTGCACTCTTCCAACTGCTGTTTGGTTATCGTTTTATTTGGAGTTAATTTATTTGTCCAATTTTTAAGCGGTGGTAAACCCTCATAAGCTAGTTTATCGGGAGAATCGAACCATTCGTATTGGAAGAAGGATTTTTCACCTTCGCATCCATAAGCCTTAACCCATCTATTGTAATCGATACCAGGAGCAAGATACAATTTTACATCTAAAAACCTAAATTCTGGGGTAAATAGAAAAATGGTTGTATTAACTTTCTTACCAACTAGTACCTTAGTGGTTTTATCCGTTAAAACGTCAACTAAATGCTTCTTTATTAAATTAAGATCGTAATTACTGGAATTGAACCCAATTATTGGGACTTGTGAAATCCAACGGGTAATTTCTCGCTGCTGAGAAGTGAAAAGATACTCCATGTCTGCAGGGTACCCATATGTATTGTTGCTCCCCACGGCCTCTCGGATATTGTCTCCCCTCTCTTTACATCTTCCATAAATAGGGTTACTAATTGTTTTGGAGAAGTATCACATATGTGAGTTATATTGTTGGATAGAGTATCCCCTATACTAACACTTATTGGGACATGTTCGTTTATAAACTCTAGATCTTTAGTTGGGTTACGCTTTTCTTTACTTCCGTCTAAATATGCTTCAAAATCGTATACAATATGATACGGGTAAATCACTGTAGGAGGCTTTTCGAGTTCCTTTACATCCTCAGGTTTACAAATTGCATCATACTCGCATTCAAAAATAGTTACTAATTTACACTTACCCTCAATTGCTTCGTCTCTCTCGTTGGATCTTCTAAGCTTATTTTTATAATCTTTGCAATGTTTGGGACACCCGTGCCAATAACAGCCGTGAAATTGATAAACTGTATCAATCTCGGGGCAATACCCATCAACTGGGGCACCAGCGATTATTCTTTCTCCGCCGTGACCGCATACTGCAGTGTGAATATGGGGCCCTGGTAAAGATGTTATCCAACTGATCGATTTCTTGCTACAACCGGGTTTTGGGTGGAAAGCTTTTTCGAACGCTGATAGTGGGCGATCTATTTTTTCTCCTTTACACGATACTTTTGTTAATCCCTTCATACAAGTCAATGCGTGCCTGGTTAAATTGCTGGACTTTGTAAAGCGTTGTTTGCAGTCGAAGCAACAATAATTGTTTTCAGAGGCTTTATTCATATCCGTAATAAGGAAGGCGTGATCGTTATAGATACCTATTTTCATCTTTTTATTACCAATCTTGTCGTAATGAGCCGCTACTTTTCTTAAATACCATGTTCCCTCTTCTGTAGGTTCGTACGCATCAATACCTATTTTAAAACACTCTTCTATTTTCTTGATATCTCCAAATAGTATGGGGCCTTCTGGTTTCGGTAATTTATGGGTTTTACAAAACTGCAAATACTGTTGCTGGAGTTCTTTGGTCAATGTTAAACACCTATCAACCCTAAGCTTCGAAGTGTGGAGGGCCAAGCATCTAAATAAACAAAGATCATCATTGAAACTATCCAAGGGCTTCATCCCTTTCTTATAACGCAACCACTCAGGCATTCGACCTCCGGCTACTTTTCCAGATTTCATTCCGGCATCACCTTTAGGCATTTTATTTAAAGCTGTTCCATATACTATTTTAACGCTAACACCCATCCATCTTACAAACCTCCATTTTGTACTTGGCCTATCTATTTTATCTATGTTTAATCTATGCTCTTCTTGTTTATTAATCCACTCTTCAACCTCATCGTAACCCCTAAACCACGGACTTCCGGATAAATTTTTATAAAATACCAACGTTGTCGGCTTTCCTCTCGCGTCTCTCTCCTCTTGGTGAATTAATTTGTAAGAAAAAGAGAATCTTAGGTAAACACTGTCGGTTAACAAAGGCTCTAACTCGCCCATTATCCTTTTGCTGTTATTTATTTGAAGTTTTCTTTTCAGGGTTATTGTAGTTATCCTACGCCCTTTTACAATTTCTTTTTGTTTATAATCTTCTAATATTTCGCTACCTTCCTCTATTAACTGTTGTAATAAACGCGCTTTCTGCACTCGTTTTTGAGGTTTGCCGATGTTCCTGCTTCTAAGACTGAGGGAAGCCTCATCGGCTATATTCTGTGCTATCTTTTCTATATTCTTTTTTTCCACCCCCTTAAATACCCCCCGAGACATTGCAAGAGCCATTCTTTTCATAAATTCATCATTGTTTTCCTTATTTATTAGTGTAGTTAACCCCCTTTCCCTCAAACGGTTTGAAAAAGGTATACCCATTCTTATTAATTCTGATCTTAATTCCCTAATTCTGGGAGAAGAACTTTTAGATGGATTTACACCCCTTTTATCGCTAATCATTGAGCGAGTTAACTTAGGGCGAGGCGCTCTCGTAACTTTTTTACGTATATCTGTCATTTTTCTAATCGTGGAAGTTTATTGTTTTATATAAAAACCTGTATGGCTTATGTTCAATAGGGTGTTTTTTCATGTTTGACAATTAATTAATTATAACACCTCATATAGAAGACACATATTTTGTCGGGGCTAGGGGGCTTTCTGCTAGTTTTCTCGTGTTAAAATCCGTGGCAAATCTGTACTGGTTTCAACTACCCTATTTCAACTACCAGACTATAGCAGCTCCACATACGATTGTGATGGGTAGCCGAAACCGCTGCAACATTTTGTATGACATTTTATTTTTTACTGTGGGTTGTATTTTATTTCGCTTTAAATTAACAGGAAATATACCTATGGGGCTACCCACTGCTTTCCCCCACACTTCGCGGTAACGAACTGACACGTTTAGAGAGCATTAAACCAAACTAAAGTCATTGGTTAGGGTTTTGAGCCAGAACCGGCATTGACCTTGACGTGCCCCGAAATGGATCTAATTTCTACAAAATTAATTCAGCTACCTAACACTGGTCCCCAAATTGCGGATGTTTTCAGCTACCTACACCAAACTCATGCGTACCCGCCCACCTAGCTCCCAATTGCTAACTATTCTAATTGTCCATGCGTACCCACCTAGGTTAAAATAAGGACCCTGTAGGTGTACGTTATAAACTGGTTAACACCATAGACCGCTTATAACGATAACGCGATCCCAGCTACTTATATACCTAACAAGGGCTCACGCACTTTATATGAGGGAATATTAAAAGTGGTCCAGAACCGCCATTCCCTTATACTACAGTATGACATTTTATTTTTTTTACTGTGGGTTGTATTTATTTCGCTTTAAATTAACACGAAATTTTACTATTTTTGGTACCTATGGGGCTACCCACTGCTTTCAATTCGTCTCCCACACTTCGCGGTAACGAACTGTGCATCGGGAACGTATTTTAACTAGGTAGCTGAAATAGGGTAGCCGAAACCGCTGCAAATCGGGGACACATTTTACAAACTTTGGTGGTATCATTTTGTTTTACTGTGGGTTGTATTTATTTCACTTTAAATTAACACGAAATTTTACTATTTTTGGTACCTATGGGGCTACCCACTGCTTTCAATTCGTCTCCCACACTTCGCGGTAACGAACTGTGCATCGGGAACGTATTTTAACTAGGTAGCTGAAATAGGGTAGCCGAAACCGCTGCAAATCGGGGACACATTTTACAAACTTTGGTGGTATCATTTTGTTTTACTGTGGGTTGTATTTATTTCGCTTTAAATTAACACGAAATGTTACTATTTTTGGTACCTATGGGGCTACCCACTGCTTTCAATTCGTCTCCCACACTTCGTGGTAACGAACTGACTCCCTATATACTACTTGTATCGATGTGAGTGGGATACCTTTTGGAATTAGGGGAACCATTTCACTAAACTTCGCACAACTAAAATGTTCGTAAGTACAACATTATGATTTTACATTAATACTGTTTTATTGTAAACAATTATTGGATTCACATTTACTGAGCATAGGCTGCTCAATAAATGTAAATCCACCAATTAAAATTTCCTGTCGATCCTAAAGTTGCGCTTACGAACACTTTAGTCGTACGAAGTTTAGTGAAACGGCCCCCTGATATTTTCCTAGGTCCGAGTGTTTCACATGTGCGTTAATGACTCGTTCTATACCTGATCATCCTTTGATTCAAATATAATTGCTTCATAAATGTGATGGAATATATGTATATCATATATGTAAACACTGCCTTGTTATACTGTATCCTACACGGCTCATGGAGTGGCCAACTCGGCCATCATTGTGTATTCCAGCCATCAGTCAGTTTCACCTCTTGTGGCGTTTTACAAGAAACTGACAATGCGAAGTAGAACATATGATATAATGTAGTTAATCATATATAAAAAGCCAGGACAACAGACTCCTATCAATTGTATTACACAACTGTCAGTTTTCTGGAGAGTGGTGTGCCTGTCTTTTAAAAAACAACATGAATCACCATTGTAAATAGCCTCATCCACTCAAATGGCACAGGGTGTCACTTTTACCTGGCTAACCACCCAACATATACAATACTAGAAAATACCAACTACTGTACTATATTACAGACATTATTACAATAGTGCAGTGAAGTTTCAAATGAGGAGAGTATATATGTACCATGTCTATTTGCATATAGCACAGTACATTGTCTAGGAAAAGTGTACACGTCAGCCATAGATTATGTACATTTTGAGAATGTTGACAAAAGTACACCAATATCTGAGTTGAAGTACATCTTGGTGTGATATAAGCTCCTTAAGCTTACCCGCTTGCTGGGTGAATAATATGGGACTATTGTGAGCAGAAACGGCGTAAGGTCACTTTTATCAATCAGGGCCCCTATTATGTGAGCTCACGTCACAGTGGTAATATAAACTGGGACAACGATAACGGTCGCCTTTTTATAAACACTCGATTTTATCAGACAGTGTCAGTATAGTAAATGTATGACATTTTCAACCTTATCGCATCTCTCCATAATGACTCCTTAAATGTGGCTGTGACTGAAGAAATGGGGCTTATTTTGCGACTAGTGTAGATCCAGATCAGCCTGCGCATCCGCACAGCCTGATCAGGATCTGCACTATTCGCCATTCCATCAATGAAACACCCGTCATGCTTCTAGCCAGCAATTTCAATCGTTACATAAGTGTGTTAATTGATAAGGAGCTACATGGGTCACAAATCCCATAAGCCCCATTTCTCCAGTCACACCTACAAATATGATATGTACCGTAACCATCAACCATTCCAAGCTCTGATTTCTTATGCCCACCATGATAGTGCAGGGGGGGGGGGGGGGTGTATTCAGTGTTACCCTTGTATGTCCGAAATTCCGTCACAAGGTTAAACTTTTGTTTGAGCTTGTATCTTCAATAGTATTAGCCCTACATCCTCCATACGTGCACACTATCATGAACCAGTGATGTTCACCGCAACCCACTATGGACCGAAATACCTTTATGTGACCTTGACTTACAGTTGAAGTAGTTACATAGTTATTTCACTTGCTTAAAGTTTCTGTGTTAGTGTTTATTGCCCCGCAAAACAACTGTGAAAAAATGACATTCATGTGACCTTGACCTACAATTACAATTTTCACATAGATATTTCCTGGTTAACGTTTTTGTTTGAGCTTGTATTATCAATACTCGTATACATACATCCATTATACTTGCACATTATCACGAGCCAGTGATGTGGACCGCAAACCACTGTGACCCTGACCTAGTATTGTCATATGGCGAACAGTGCAGATCCTTATCAGACTGTGCGGATGCACAGGCTGATCTGGATCTACACTAGCTCCAAAAAACCCGCAAATCCCATTGCTCCAGCCACAACTGAGCTTTACCTGTTTCGGATGCTAAATAAAACTATTGGGTTTGTCACATGACACACACTTTGAAGAGAAATTTCACTTGGAACATGGTGAAATATTCATATTGTATATAGTATGTATTTGTAGTAGTACGGCCATAATCAAACATTTGTAGTCCCTTGTTGTGGTACAAGCCGACTTTTATAGCGTCATGTTACTCTTGAAAAAGTCGCGGGAATACTGGACGAGGCCTTCCGGCCTTCGTCCAGTATTCCCGCGACTTTTTCACCTCACACCAGGCGACCTGGGGTCGACCCGAGCCGCCGACAAGATATTTTTCACTTTATAACAATTCCCACTCCTCTACTACAGTGGTGCCGTGACCAGGATAGATTACCATTCGAGCCAATAGGCGAAGTCATATCATGAATGAACTATAGGGAGTCAATAAAAGAACATGGAGTGTATATTTCGAAATTTGAGATAGGAAGGAGAAATGCAGTAGTACGCCATAGTAGGATAATCGAACATTTGTACGTTGGGTATAAGCCGGCTTTTATAGCATTCCGCTCCTACTACACATTTATAAGCATTGGTCACAAAACAAGCTGACACGTTTATTGGCTATGAATATAATGAATCACATTATTTATTGCATACGTGTATTTATATCTATAACTTTTAAACACATGCTTGAAAACAGACCGAAACCCTGGCATCCTGGGCCCGGTTGTTCAAAACACCAGTTAGCTTAACGGATTGTTAAATCCTTAACGGACTGTTAAATCCTTAACTGAATGGTTAAAATCTCTGTTAAAACAGAGATTTTAACCATTCAGTTAAGGATTTAACAGTCCGTTAAGCTAACGGATGTTTTGAACAACCGGGCCCTGGCAAGTGCCTTGTGACGTGCCTGGTTTATAGATTCTACGATTGTCAGTGAACAATGATGCAACACTATTTGGTACCAGGTGATGTTTTGGTGAATGTTGAATTAATTTTTTGTTGTCACAACAAAAACATGGTTTGGCAGCATTGATATTGGTAGTGTTTGAATGGTGTTTTACGTCCATCAAACAAGGTCGTATCTGGCTTTGACTGAAGAAATAAAGCTTATGGGATTTGTAACTAGTGTAGTTCCTGATTAAATAGCACATTTCTGTAGCATGATACTCTATATTGCTTGTAGCAACAGACTGACAGGTAACAAGTGGATGCACAGGCTGATATGAATCTACACTGGTCGCAAATCCCATAAGCCCCCAATCTCCAGTCACAGATGCATTCACAGACAAGAATGTACCTGTGTCAGCACTAACATTATAACTCCTTTCAATACCACAATATCCTTATCTAGTTCCAGGCCCTCTTACCGCACCAGGGGCCCGTTTCACTAAAATTTGAACGACTAGACTAAAATGTTCATAAGTCATCTAGTTGCAAATTTCGCACATGCACTTGGCGAAAGCCGAACTAGTATCATCAGACAAGCCAAGTATAATATTCAAAACGTACACTGTTATTGAAGCTGTCCATGCCCTGAAAGTAGTTTATAAGAGGCAACATAGTTTTTATTTTATTTTATCAGCAACAATTAGATTAATTAGTAGTAAATTATAATGATTAATTTGTATAGATGTCTCACAGAAGTACTGATTTAATACGATATATGTTGAACTTGGGTACTGATAGCATGGGGACGAGGCCATGCCGAGAGTCCAATGAAATCTGTGAATGAATTTAGCAGATGGGATATTAAATCAACACAAGTATTAAATGTTACATTGATTCTGTTACGATCACACGGTGTACTTTCTGAAATAGTTTAGTTGACATATTTATTACATTGGATTATTATGATTGTTAAACACAGTCTGTTGTTGCACAACGAAAGCCTATTTATACAATGAAATGACTTTCCCCATACAGTTGCAAAGCTCATGTAATCAAATATTATATTTCATGTTGTTGCATTAGATTCCGCTATTCAACGATATGTATGTGTATTTCCTCATATTACATGTGATATACTGTAATATAGGAATGAATGGCCTTTTTGTGGAATTTATCGGTATAAACTTGGAAAAGTCGCGGGAATACTGGACGAAGGCCGGAAGGCCTCGTCCAGTATTCCCGCGACTTTTCCAAGTTTATATCCCCGATAAATTCCACAAAAGGCCATTCATTCCTTATAATTCCAGCATTTGAAATAAATTCGTCAAGAAAATGTGTTTATGTTCCGTTTTCTTAAGACTTGCTACGGGCCAATCAAATGTTAGGGACTTGTGTAAATATTTTTGTGCTGGAATTATTGGGATGTAATAAAGAGTATTTGAGTTGAGTTTGAAGTGCAAATTTAGGATCGTCTGAAAATTTCAATTGATGGATATACATTTATTGAGCAGCCTATATATGCTCTATAAATGTAAATCCAATAAATGTTTACAAGAAA
Organism: Conchocele bisecta; assembly: GCA_029237695.1. Lineage (NCBI taxonomy): Eukaryota > Metazoa > Mollusca > Bivalvia > Lucinida > Thyasiridae > Conchocele > Conchocele bisecta. The sequence goes on from CM055267.1 coordinate 43,473,835, forward strand.
ACATTGTTAATGTGAAATATATAGGCTATCATAATTTTGCACTTAAGAACATTTTAGTGGTATAAAGTTTATTGAAACGGCCCTCAGATCAGTTGGCACCAGGTGAGAATTTCTGTAAAGTTAATTTGTGAATCATCGTTAAAAAAAAAAAAATTACTACTAGGAGTGGCAATATGGCACGTTTTTTATTACATATTAACTTTACATAGCTCGGGAATAGTCCACCATTTAGTTTTCCTGGGTGGCACAATGGCATGGTCCGCCATTTTGTTTTTCGTGAGTGGCACTGTATAGCCCAAGGTGGGTGGCAATATGGCACGGTGAATATACATGCTAAATTTACATAGCCCAGGGTGGGTGGCACTATGGCACGGTGTTTTTACATGTTAAATTTACATAGCCCAGGGTGGATGGCACTATGGCACGGTGTTTTTACATGTTAAATTTACATAGCCCAGGGTGGGTGGCACTATGGCACGGTGTTTATACATGTTAAATTTACATAGCCCAGGGTGGGTGGCACTATCGCACGGTGTTTTTACACGTTTTAAATTCACAGAGCCCAAGGTGTGTGGTACTATGGCACAGTGTTTTTACATGTTAAATTTACATAGCCCAGGGTGGGTGGCACTATGGCACGGTGTTATTACATGTTAAATTTGCATAGCCCAGGGTGGGTGGCACTATCGCACGGTGTTTTTACACGTTTTAAATTCACAGAGCCCAAGGTGTGTGGCACTATGGCACGGTGTTTTTACATGTTAAATTTACATAGCCATAGTGCCATCCTTTACTACTGATACGCATACTCTTCCCACTCCCTGAAGCCAGAAAGGGGGAGATAATCTATGAGGCTGGATATATGTAATGGGAAAGGTGAAGAAATCTATGATGGTTGGAGAAAGGTCACATGTTGTTTGTTCCATATAAAGGCACTGTGTCAAAGATGATATCTCATATATTTAATATATGCTGTTGATTTAGTTTTTGCGTTATGGACTGGAAATGATCTACATCAACTGACACACCATTTATGTACAATGAACCTCTCTAAACGGGACACATTGCGTGTCCGGTTTAGAGAGGTTTGACTGTAAATCAGACATTTGATCATTCTGTGCCATAGCTGTGAGTTATGCGATCATGAACAGACATTATCACCCGAGATAAATGACCAAGACGCTCATAAAAAATATGATCACAGATGTTTTCTTGGTGTCCGGTTTAGAGAGGTTCCACTGTATTCAATTTCCCAGGACTACTATGTACTATCATAGACCGCGACAAAACAGGGGAGATTAATTTAGTGCCAGGTCCATACCACACCAAACAAAGTCACTTGGCCCCTTCCGGTAAAATAGGATTACGAATAATCGTAATACTCACATAAGGGGTATAACCAGATTCAACTGTCACATACAAAATGCCAAATACGTATGAGGGCCAAACCAGGTCTCCAGTCGGAATTCCGGTAAGGATGAATCCCGTTCGTTAAATTACCCATCGCATACTCCCACCTGCCACCCACTATGTTAGTTGTGAAATGATTATAGTACATGCAGAACACCTATAGAAATAGACCGGTTAACAAAAACATTAACATAAATTTTGAAATGTTAAGATTCTGTGTTACCAGCGGACGGACGAACAAATGGACAGACAGACGGACAGGCAAAAACTATATACGCCTTGGAATACTTTCGAAATATGGGGGTATAACTAAATTAGTATCCATTAAGTGCAAAAAAAGTAACATTCGCAATACAATGTACTAGTTATTTCTCAGTATTATAAACATTCTTTGCTAAAAAACAACACTCTTTTTTCAGGCGCCTCATAGGTAAAATTTGCACATATCTGAGATCCAATACCATTAACCCTTAGACCGCTACACAAGTAGTATATAGGGAGTCAAAATGATACCACCTAACGGTGGTATCATTTCTCCACCCTATATACTACTCCACCGCCCCCCGAAAAACACCGTTTCGTCCAATAGCACAAACTGGTCACCAACACAAAAAAAAGTGACAATTGGTGTCATAAATACATCATGTTTTTTCCAATTGAACAGATAAATCTCATAGGTTATAACAAAACATTATAACAAATCATATTTACAAAATGGATAAAGTAATAGAATGGGAAGTGGAATTTTGTAATAGCCTTGTTGACGAATTTTACAATAAAATGAAATCATTATGCAAAATAGATTACATGAAATATCAGCGTAATTTATTACGCGCCGATAAAAGAGTTTGCATTTTCAATATTATCCCCCGAAAATTATGTTAGAAATTATAAGAGCCAAATTCGCGAAATGAAGCGACTAAATAGGATCGACAAACGACTAGTTGAAGAGAATGGAGCTAATTTTATAAAACTGTTTAAAATCAACGATTCGTTTACGGATACGTTTTTCTACGAAGAAACGGAAGAAATTAGCGATTTATTTGAATCATATTTTCCATATGAAGAAACATTTTATTCAGAGTTTTTTCTCCCCCAATAGGTCTAATTTAGCTTGAAGATCAGCAACTAACTCTACCAACTCTAGTCTACCACGTTCCCCCCTAGCCACAGGGCAGCGTAGTTGCTTATGTCTACAAAGAGTTTGGGCACTAACGAACTTACAGGGGCATCTGGGGCATTGAAATTGTGGGGCGACACAAGGAAACTTTCTACGTCTCGATATATGTCTTCGTAGATAGTCTTTACAAGCAAAAGTCTTACAACAAGTAGCACACTCCATTATTTTTTTTGTATATATATGTATATGTTTATATTTAATTGGACATGAAAAAAACATCATGTGTAAATTTTTCATGTCCAATTGAACAGATAAATCTCATAGGTTATACAAAAGTATATTACAGAAAATATGATAATGCCAGAACTAGAAAGTTTGAGAAGAGAAGCCGAATCTCTAGGGATTACTTATAGTAAACGGTTGAGAGTTAGGGGGTTGACAAATCTGATAAACTCCACAAAGAATGAGGCGTTTATGAAGCGGTTTACCCGCGCCCACAAACGAGGAGCCTTTAATGATATATCCAAAGCGGAGGAAGTAGGTAACAGAATTCAAAAAGAAAGTATTGCGGGGTTAAGGGCTAGTGTAATCAAACCTTCAAGCACAAATAATTTTGTCCCAAATTAGACGCCAAAATAATAAGAAAAAATCTATCGTTAGTGCGATAGTGGAAAAAGGTGAAGAAATATTGGGGGCTCACGATGAAACATTGGAAAAGGTAGAAAAGGGAAGAGGGGTAGTTGCATTATCCTTTCGTAAAAACATTGACATTAACGAGTCTGAACGCATGTCCGATAAAATCGCTCCGTATCTAACAACAAATTTTTATTTGAGATATTCATATTCTTACAAGCTGAACATATGGAGGAAACTAAAAATGGAAAACCTAAAACTATAATATTTCACAAAAATCTCGGTGGTAGCGAACCACTATCATCAATGAAAACCGTTAAAAAATGGTTGTCAGATAAGGAGTAAACACGAATAATGTCCGATAAAATAGACAGACCGAATACAAAGTGGAAGTTGTAAGATGGGTAAAGGTTTTTGTAAAGTTAATACAGGGCAGTAGGGGAATAGATTTGGGACTACAATCCAAAGAAGCAGCGGGAGGAGAACTTCCAGAATGGTTGAGGAATAGAAAAGGTATGTATTCTTTAGATAAGTATAATGACGACCTTTGTCTGTTCAGGTGTCTAGCTATGCACCTTGATAAAAAGATCAGACCTGACAGATGTACAGAAAAAGCAAATGAACTTAGTAAGCAATATTTCGGTAGTAATGTGGTTTCACCAATTCCTTTTTCCGATCTGAAAAAGGTTGAAGAGTTTTTTAAAATTGGTATAGAAGTATATCAACCCACCAGATGTGACGTATGGTGGTTGAAAAAGGTACCAGCGCACTATGATGCAATAGGTAATAAACCAATGACAATAGGACTGTTTAATAATCACGCATTTCTGATAAAAAAAACCTTAAAAACCTATCTAAAATTTACGCCTGCGATAATTGCAAACAGAAATTCACGAAAGCGAGTAATATGAAGAGACACGGACCAACATGTATGAGAGGTGAGACAAAAGTAATATGCGATGGTAATTATTTAGAGCCGCGTTCGTCGTTCGAGAAAGCGTTCTATTCAAAACCCGGTTCTAACAGTTATGGTGCGATCGATTGGATGCACTCTGTGGAAAAGCGGGAGGGAATTCACATTCACCACGAACAGTGCGGACACGGAGGTGAAAGATGGATTTTAGGAGCTCCGGTAGATGGATACTGTCCAGAAACCAATACCGTATATCAATATCACGGCTGTTACTGGCACGGGTGTGAGATTCATGCAAAGCATAAAAAAGAAGAACGCGCATCCACAATGAGAAGAGATAAAGTTATTAGAAAAAGCAAAGAATTCAACCTAGTAGTTTATGTGGGAATGCGAATTTCGAAGAACGGGTAAAGATATAAAGATCGGTTTGCGACACTACTCTTTATTCCATATCAGATAGTATACGATTTTGAGGCGTATCTCCAGCCAGAAGTTGAAACTACCGGTAATAGTTTAGAGTACGAAGCTGAGCACGTTCCGGTAAGCGTTAGTATAGGAGATAATTTCTCAGGAACGGTAACTCATATTTATGATAAAGATCCCACAAAACTTATAGAAAAATTCGCAGAAGATTTGAAAGTCAGGGGAAAAGCTATAAGAGAAGAAGTATGGTCAAGATACGAATTTAATACGGAATATTTACGCGAAAAACAAATCGCCCAGATCGAACAGTGGATAGATCAAGTACCGGTTATAGGTTTTAACAGCAGTAAGTATGATATAAATTTAATAAAGAAATATTTAGTAGGCGAACTGTCATCAACAACGAAGAAAGTAATGGTTGGAAAAAGGGCGAGCGCGACAATATTTCTATTTACTACCGACCGGAGTTTATTTCTTGATGTAATACTTTACCTAGGACCCGGTGTAAGTTACGATAGTTGGATAAAAGCCTACGACTGCAAAGGACAGAAATCTTTCTTTCCTTACGAGTGGTTCGATTCTACAGACAAGCTGGATTACCCGGGACTACCGGTTATAGAGAATTGGTATTCCAAACTATCTGGGAAAATGTTAATAGACGAAACAGAATTAAGTAAATGTCGTAGAATTTTCGAAGAAAATAATATGAAAACTTTCAGTGATTGGTTGAAATATTATAACGATTTAGATGTAGCACCGTTCCTAGAAGCTGTGGGAAAAATGTGTGAATTTTATAAACACAGGGGTGTAGATATTTTCAAAGACGCGGTAACACTACCGGGTGTGGCTATACAATATTTATTGAGAGGAACCATTAAAGAACAAAAATCTTCAAAGACGATTATACCGGAGGATGCTCTATGCGCGCCGAAAGAAGAAACATACAAAATGATGAAAGACGCTCTAGTTGGTGGTCCATCGATAGTGTTTCAAATATTAGAGTGGGTTCCAAACCTTGCGAGGCTGTACGACGCAAACGCGTTATATTTATCTACGTTAAATAAAGAGATGCCGTGTGGGAAAGAAACTATACATCATATAAATAACCCACATAATCCTAAACTTATTAAAAAGTTTAGTAAAAGAGTTTTATCCGGAGACTGGTTTGGGTTTGCGGAGGTGGATATAGAAGTTCCACGCAACTTAAAAGATAAGTTTTCCGAAAGGTCTCCACTTTTTATAAACAGAGAAGTAGAGAAGTTCCCGCACACATGTTAAAATATTTAACAGATACTGGCCGAACTAGAGGAAACGGAAGAAAATTGGTGGGATCTATGTCGGCCACTAAAGTATTGCTGTACGCGCCACTGTTGAAATGGTATTTAAAACACGGCCTAGAAATAACGGGAGTTCATCGTGTTATAGATTATATTAGTGGTAAACCCTTCGAATGGTTCGCTAAAGAAGTTACAGCCGCAAGACGCAACGGGGGATGTAGAACCGAATAAGAAACCGGTGGCCGACATAATGAAATTTATTAGGAAACTCGTGTTGCGGAAAAATGATAGAGGCAACGGAGAGACATTTAAATACGACATATACGCGAGACGAAACATGTGTTGACAAAGCATTAAGATCCGCGTATTTTGACGATTTGGAAGAGATAGGAGATGCGTACGAAATATCTTCAAGAAACCCCGGTGCTCAGTAAAGAGACCATTCCACTGCGGAATAGCGGTTTTATCAACTAGCTAAATTGAGAATGTTGGAATTTTACTACGAATTTCTAGACAAATACGTAAAAAGAGAAGACTTCGAATTAATACAGATGGACACGGATAGTATGTATATAGGAGTTAGTGGAAAAACGATAGAGGAATTGATTAGACCTAACTTACTAGACGAGTTTGAAAAAGAAAAAAAGAAATGGTTGGCTTGGGATCAATGGAGTAATAGAGAACCAGGACTTTTCAAAATGGAATTGAGCGGAGATAGGGCGATAGCGTTATCTAGTAAGTTGATTATTTCGTAGAAAAAAATTTAATTCAATTAATAAAAACTCCGCGAAAGGAATGTCCAAGAGAACTAACGATTTAAATTGGGATAGATATAAACGAGTACCAAGCGAAACTACAGAAGATGGAAAACACATTATAGATGTAGCGCAAAATAGAGGATTTAAAATGAAAGACGGCGTTATGAAAACGTACTGTCAACGAAAATTAGGACTATCGGCGTACTACGATAAAAGACGCGTGTTATCGGACGGAATACATACGGAACCTCTTTAAACGATTTAATTAATTTTAAGAAAATTAGAAATCAATCTAACGATCCGGGGGTAGCTGGGTGTCAGAAGGCACCGCGAGAAGTTCTTCGCGAACAAACCCTCGAGATGGCCCATCATCCAAATAGTAGAGCACGGGCTCATCGGGTTTGGTAATAAGATCGATCTAGATGAGATACATTGAGAGACCACACGGGATCAGTCGCGCGGCGGCTGCCACCTTCGAGCTCTCCCGGTTGATAGAGGTAGCGGACGTCAATTATCCGATGGAAGCCGTTGCTCCTCTAAACCAACGGGTCGCCCGCGCGAGACGGCAGAGGGGGCTTGCTCATCACCCTTTTTAACTTGATAGCATCTACGGGCTTCTTACCTATCAATCTGGTCACCTCTCCGTTCAGTGCGGAGACCACGGCGGGCAGTCTGGACACCACTCGGTCGATCGCGAATGAGGGTCTACAAGTTCTTTAGCGTATTGGTGTCCGAACAGTCTCTCAGCCAGGGTTCGATTGAAGCGTTCCACGATCCCCTGGTCCCGGTGGATGTTGACGCGGCCGCGTCTGATAGAAACTTTGTGCTTAGACAATAGATGAGAGACCACGCCATGAACTCGCGGCCGGATCGACCTGGAGAAGATTCGGCCATTTGAGAGGACTCCTCTTATATATTCGGGAAAGAGCCTCGGCCACCTCCTTAGACTCTTTAGTGGCCAACGGCTCAGCCCCCTTATAACGACTCGCTACGTCAACGATTGTCAGTGCGTACTTGTACGTCTTGCGACCGACGCGATCGTAGAGGAGAAACAGGAGATCCGCTTGGTGAACTTGGTTCGGCACCAGGCACGTCGAATTTCGGGCGTGGAATATTGTGAGGCGTGGGTAAATAGATCTGCCAGATGGCCTGCTTCTTGAGCCATTCCTTGACAGCGTTTTTCGGAAACCTGGTCGCCGCCGCGAGGTTTCTTGATGGCCGCGAGTCCCTTCCAGTAGCCGCGTGGGCTGTAGTATGTGTTTGATAACTTGCGCGATAGTTTGGTATCAAGTTTGCGCGTGTTCATCGTATGCGAAGTATTCTAATATATCGGACAATCTACAACATGCACTCGTCAGCTCGTCCGGTAACTGCGTCGTTAATAATAAACCTTTGTTGGAAGTACAATCACATTTGGAGGTTAAGTTCTGAAGGAACTCGGAGGAAACGATTGGAGTTGAGGAGGATTCGAACAACCGCTTTGCGAAAAGGGTGGCCGCTTTTCCGTCCACGCGCCACGTCTCGAGAGAATCTTGGGCCAGACGAATCATACTCTTTGCACCAGCTATACGATGTTTTTGAGCAGTGTGGCCTACATCGATCATAGCGTAATAAAGTTCGTCAACTAACATCGTTCTATATATATATTTATAAATAATAATTATTAATTTTGTAAAATTTAAAATTTCGATTGAATATAGTAGCCGACGAAACCCACCACACACATTCCCACGACGATGAACGCGATCTCGCGGTCTTTTTGGGCCTCTGACGGTACATAGAAATCTGAAAGTTGGGGCTCGGGATCCATCGGATAGAGACTTTTCTGCGGATATGCCAGCGCGTACTCGCGGTTGGCTTCTTCAACGTTCTGGAAAGTTTGCGCGGCGCGATTCTCGCGGCGAAGCTCTTCGTTGACCCAGTCCAGATGGGCGGTTCGTTTTTTCGACCATGCTTCCTTCGCGCTATTGAGTTGTTCTACAGCTAAATCGTGACGCTCGCGCTCCTCAACCGCGTTCGAGCTTCTCATTTTCGAGAATAGAAAGTTGCTACCGCTGAACGCCAATGCGTTCACGAGTGCACCACCTATCATTATTCCGATCGAAGCCATTTTATTTCCATATATTAACGGGTAGAATTCCAGCTTTAATTAGATAATCTCGGGTCCAAACTGCGGCAGCTACATCTAAGGTCACGAACCCTACGTCTCTCGCAGTAAAGTCCAATTTGGGAGCGGACCCTCCTAGGGTCATCTTTGATAGTCGAGCGTACCCGATACTGAGACCCTGATATCACCACGGCGTGATAAAGCGCATTCACTATCATTTTACCATCGTGTTCAGCCTTTTATTTCATATAAAAAGGATCGCGTTTAATGTTTAAATGGGGCGCATCCCTCAACGATTGGATTGGAACCGCGTCCAACACTGTTGGGGGTTGTTTTTTCAACCTCGTTGATGACCTGTTATTGAAACGGTAAAACACATACAGGGTGCCCACAACCGACAGACCACCAACAACAACCCACGGGATCCAATCAGTTGGAGCAATCGGTTCCAAGCCAACTCCAACGGCAGTTGGTATTGGGAGAGAAACAGCTGCCACCGGGTGTTTTACCGTCTCTGTCTCCATCAATTCACGAATTGGCTGCAACCCCAATCTCAATTGTAGTTTGACCTCTCGAAGATCGGCGAGTATTTTATCTTGTTTAACTTTTCAAGCGGCAGCCGATGCCCGTCCAGCTGCCTGTGTTTTTTGGGATTTTTTTATATGCTGAATGTCATCCCAGAGGCCGGAGTAACATTCGGGTTCGATTGTGTTGGAGCAATCGGGTTCAACACCGTCACTCTCGCGGGTGCGTCTTGTGTCATCATCATTTATAATATTAGGGCTTATAGTTCGTGGACATATATGTCCAAATTGACAGTGTTTACCTACCCGTGATCAACGCGGTTGTCAGCGGAGCTAAGTACATTCCAAACTTGTGATAAAATTAGCAGCAGGCTGTTCTAAGAGTGTGTCCTATAAAAGGGTCGGTCTCTAGATCGCCAATCAATCCCGCGGTGTCTGGTATAGGGAGAAGTATACTAACGGTGGTAGCGTAAAAATAAATAGCCGCCGATCCGAGAGTTTTCGTCATCTCCGCACCTAATTTGGATTTGTATCGCGCGTACATTTTATCGACCTCCGCATCCGACATCTTATCCACCTGACAAACTGAGAGACTCCTACCGAGATAATGCTCCGATTGTCCCCCAGCAACCAGCGCAGGCAACCGCTCGCGTCGCGCCGCGTTTTCATTTTCTTTCGGGACCGTATCGGCAGCCGTGCCATCTTTCAGGTTCAACTTCGTCGCAGTTCATTATTGATTTAATTATTCTTACAAGTCTCATAAGTCTAACATATTGCCAAGCGCACCACCAGATACTTATGATCACCGTTATGCTCGCAATAAAGCTCGCAGCGGAGCAACAAATTCTTAGCAATTGCTCAGCATTGTTAAGCATTTTCTCAGCATTGTTAAGTATTTGTTAAGCATTGTTCAACATTGTTAAGCATTTGCTCAGCATTTGCTCAGCATTTGCTCAGCATTGCTCAGTAATTGTTCAGCATTTACTCAGCATTGTTAAGCATTTGTTCAGCATTGTTAAGCAATTGCTTATTACTTTGCAATTTTCTTAAAATTAATTACATACATTATAAGCAGTTGGTTGATCAGTCTTTAGCAGAAGCTTGGCGTGTTTAGTTTCCGAAAGTATCCGTCGAACCTCCAGGCGGCGTCCTCGCGCGTTGGATAACGTCGTTCTCTCTAAGACATTCATCGAATGAGTCTCGGTCCTTGCAGTGGAAGAGGGCGACCCATTTCGTTTGCTCGCACAGATCCTTTAGGACGGCGTTGTACTTCTGAGTGGAGATCCATACACTTTGCCTCGCATGGCGGCCAGAAAATGCGAACTCGGAGTGCATGTCCTTCTTTTTGGTCATCGCCGCCTTGGCCGAGCAGTCGTCAATCACGTATAGGGTGGGCTCTCCCTGGAATATTTGATAGAAGACACGCAGCCAACCGTGAAGCCTGTCGCTGGGGTCAATAACGTATACCTCAGGGTTGGTCCATATCCAAGGGCGCCGCTGATAAGTCTCGTTGTGCCGCACAGTGGGACACAGGATCACGATGTGATGAAAGGCATCGCGGTAGGAGCCCTCGAGTAAGTCGAGGATGAAAACCGTTTTTCCACATCCTGTCTGCCCACATATTATGGCAGAGTGGGCATCTCCGATCGTGAATTGGTATTGATTTTTAGTAGATCGCTGAGACGTATCGGCCATCTTCTATATTGAGTTGCGCGTCCGTTATTATATATAAGTATACGTTCAATGTGCCAGCTCCATCCGCCTCTTTGGTTATCTGGATCGTCACACCCTCACTAGCATTCTCAACTTGACGTCCACTACCGTGCATTTGGTCGTCGTCGCTGGCTCGCATGTCTAACCATAGAGCGTATTTGGTAGTCAGAAAATCCGAGAGGGAGACGTCCGAGAGCTGCAGGTCTTTGGCAACCGCGGCAACCTCCGGGGAACGCTTAGAGCCGGAAGCAAAATGTTTCCTTACTTCGTCCCACTGCTGGTGCGCGCGAAGACCTGCGCTGTAGAGTTGATTGGGTACTCCCTCGATCGTCACCTCTACCTTTGTGATTTTGGGGTTATAAAATTTGTCGGATTTTCTAGCACCGAGCGCGAACCGACCCTCCTCGAACAACATCAGTATACCTTTCATCGAGCGGGCGGGTACGTTGACGTTAATATTCCACAATGTGTCGCTTTTGTCTTTCGTCATCTTGCGGTGGCGAAGAACTCGGTCGTAAAGTATGGCAACGCGCCCGGCGTACTGGGATCTGATTAATCGCTTGAGTTCAGGCATCGTGACCATGTCATACTCCAGCGAAACATTGTCGATCGTATACTTCGATGTCATGTCAGTGGCTATGAGAACTCGGCCGTAGTCATTGAACGTTAGTTCGTATTCGAGGCGGTCAGCTAAGGCACTCTGATAGTAGGGCATGTGACTCTCCAGCAACTCAAAATCTAGAGGTATGTAGAATCGGTTGCCGTAAGCGGCCGTGACCGCGTTGTCGCTCGCGACGTTATCTGCCTTGTCACCAGCCCCGATTCTAAGTCTGGTTACGTTCTTATTTCGACTGGTGTCAATACCCTGATATACCGCATTTTCACGCTCTTGCGCCGTCTTCCACAGGTCCTGGTAGCAATGGTAGACGTCGCTGTCATCGATCGACATCACCTCATTACCAGAAATCTTTATCATGGTCTTCTTGACGATGGCGCGACCCAGGTTCTGAACGATGGTTCGGTCCGCGTCCGTCGATGTAAGCGAAATAGTGAAAGCGAGGCGAACAGTCCCCGGCATAATGACGTCGATAGCTCCGAGGTTGGGGAAGCGGACTAAGAGCTGCTGGTTCTGGTCGATCGTCGATGGGTTGTTCGTAATAACGACACTCTGTCTCACACCTTTTGCCCCGAGGGGCTCACGCAGTCTGCGATATGGATTGAGTTTGCGACCGTTGTGACTCGAAGACATAATCTATTAAACCTGTATGGTTTTGTCTTTAATATAATAATTAAAATTATAAAGATGGCTGATTACGATGTTGACATGGATGAAATCGGTAGAGACGATTACCTCGATGGTGATGATGATGATGACTTCGAGGATTCCCTCGCGACACCCACCATAGAGACTCCAGTTCCAATCCAATCGGGTGGATTAGGTGACGCTACCACTAGTCAAAGTCGTGAATTACTCAAGGGAGCTGTAAACTCATACTATAAACATTGGATGGAAAAAGGTTTAACTCCATCTGTCGGTCGCTACTACGACAAGTTCGAATTGGATCTGAACGGTAGATTGCGACTAAAAGCGGCACCGAATATCCCGATCATCAACATGAAGACCGGAAAACCCCTAGCGCTGAGCACCATTGCCGGAAACCGGGGCGGTGGCGAACTCATAAGGAACGAACTCGGATTCGTAGATTGGAAGCGCGGTAAAACAATTATGCCAACCTGCGCTGTAGAGGCCCTCAAGTCTACCGACGAAACGATTGCGAAGACGGCCTCCGCGATAGAAACTGTCGAGCTCAGCGAACTCCCTCAAGTAGCCACCGACGCTATTAACACGATGGAGATCACGTTCAGCGAAACAAAACGAAATAAAAAACTCAATCGATGACCAACCGTTACCTCTTCGAGAACTCCGGGGACTCGATAAGGCTCTGCAAACGGTCCGGGGCGAACTGGTCCTTAACCTCTCCAAACTCACGGCGCTGGATGAACATATCGCGCTAGAAGAAAGAAAACTGGAGGAAGCCCGTGGCGACAGAGAATCTACCGAGCGGATCACCGAACGTCTGCGGTCGTTGCGGGACGAAAGAGAAGCTCGATTGGAGGCTGCATCGGCTTGCCGTGAGGCTCTCCGCACACAAATAAGTCGGATCCGCGAAACAATCTCGAGGGTTCTGCGCGAGGACACGACACTCGGTGAGCGTCTTCGCACTTTGTTCAGGGAGCAGGGTGTCATGATAGCAAGCATCCTCATTGCTATTGGTATGACTATATCAACTATAGTAGCATATTTTACAGGAGGTGGTTCGGCACCAGCACCCGCGCCAGCACCCACACCAGCACCCGCGCCATCCGGTGGAGCCAAGGAGTGGGTAAAAAAACAACTAAAAGCCCTCGCCAGTCTCCTGGCTAAATTAGCCGGAAAGGCGGCTGCCGCACTACCTGGATTGATAGGAGGTATTATTTCTTACTTACTATCTATATTATTGAAAACGATTGGGTGTTTGCTAATAAGTTTTGGGCCGTAATCGTTGGCTATCGCTGGTCTCCTACTTTTAGCCTCCCGAGAGTTCCTAAATCCAAAGCACAAATAGACCGGCCGCCACGAGGGCTACGACGAGCCCTAATTTCTCCTCCTCGTGGGTTGTGGTACTATTTTTCCCCCAATCGCGTTCAACAGTGTTGAGGGGGGAACTCAATTCGTGAATTGGGGGTCCTATGATTGCAGAGGGTGAAACAGGAGCGAACTCGGTGGAACACTGGGTTCAAATGAACTTGATGGGGTGTCTAATTGTGAATTGAAGGTGTGGGTGCTTGCGGTTTTATGAAATCTTTTTCAAATTTATTTGAATTTTCACTGTTGAACCCGACCGTCTTGGGGGGGAGTTTGATGATACCAGTGTTCACGTTCCCGTTGCGGCCGATTTTTTGATTGGTGGTGGTGGCGACTACGATCTGATTATTGTAACCGTCAACCGGGTCGTCTCGTAGTATCATATTACTCGGCGCCATATAAAGACCTATTCCAAATGCGTAGTCTACCGGGGTGCGGGCTGTCTGTAAAACGTCTTGATAATTCTGGATCGCCTTCTGGAGGTCCACCTTAGCTGAGATGGCGTCCTCTACGAGTGCCAAGAATTGTTTTTGCGCGTCAAAGGCCGTTCCCGTACCCAGTATAGCGCTGCACGTTTGCTTCTGTGAGGCGAGGATTGCCCATACGTATATGCGAATAGATTCGTTTAGGCGAATAACCCCACCCTGCGTAAATCCAGTGCTTTCATCTAACATAAATGTGGTCCACGCATTTCGCATCTGTGGAATATCACCCAGGTCTAGGTATTCCACATGGGCTACTTTAGTAGGCAGCCAATGGCAATCACCATCATTACACGCAAGTCCACCAAGCACTTCAGCACCGAACGTCATCTTATTCAACTTATAATTATATTTAGTCCATGTTGCCATTTTTCTAACTGGTGGTGGGGTGGCCCCTCGAGCGCTCCATAGCCCTGAGAAATATACTGGAACTTTATTACCAGACGCTCCCCACTAACTAAGCCTTTAAGGTGAACTAACCCTAAACTGTTGGTCGTGGTGTACATTTCTGTCTCCAGTCGGCGTCTTTTGATACCCCAAATTCGCTACACAATCTTTCGAACGCCTTAAACGGTCGTATGCGCTGGAAATGGATCCCAGCCATCGTCTTGAGGAAGTGGAATACCTAGTTCTTTGAGAATCCTCCTAATTGTGTAATACATGTGAAAGTTGTAGACACTTCGGAGCATGATATTCTCGGATGTCAAATGGTCTTGATGCGAAACTCTGCATCCGGCCGTTGCGCACCATACAGCGAAATTTAGCTGGTTCTGCCAGAAGTTTTCATATGGGAAAAAACTTCCCCATCTTAGTAATACATCTTGACTAGTAGTCTTTGGAACTACATATTTCTCAAATACGTTAGGAAAATTGGTGGTAAAGCCACTTTTCTTTTCGGTCTAACTGTTACGGTTGGGTGTACAAGGTGGTCAACAACGTGTGTGTGTATTTTACCTCCGACCGCGTACTTTGCATTAGAGTTAAAGCTAAATGCTTGGGTATCCATTGAAAGATATTTATTATGTTTGCTTCTATCGCTAATGTTCAAAATGGGAGTTGTGAACTTCAAAAGTCAATCGAAAACTGCTGCGGAAAACGCCGGGTAGGCCTCAGATCAATCACCTTCACGGTCGGGTGGAAAAACGTGGGGGATGACGAAGGGTTCAGCTACATGAAGGATAGACGACAAGTAGGTGTAGAGCTGTCCCCCGGCCTTTGGAGTTCGAGATCCCTCCAAGCTTTAGTTGCGTCGGAGCTTGCTGGTAGAGCCAGCCTCACAATCTCGAAGGTTACCGGACTCGCGACATTTACCGTCGAACCCGCCAACCAGGTAACGATCACCCCAGCTTTGGCTGTGCGGCTCGGTTTTACAAAAACCTACTCCGACAATAGGGGTTGGTTTAACCCGGGCGAGCACGTCGGTGACATCCCAGTAAACTTCGTCTTCACGAAAACTCTCAGAGTGCACCTGGATCAGCTGAACACATCGTACAACATGTTAGACGGAGCTCCCAGTACATTACTAAAAACTGTGCACGCCAGCGACTGTTTCTATGGTGAGACCCTGACCTTATACTTCCCAACCCCGGAGATGAAAGTTTTGGAATCGGGACACATCCACGAGTTTAATATTTCTATTCTAGATGATAAAGCGCGAGAGTTGAATAACTATTACTCGATTTCGAGCGTTCTCGAAATAACCGATTAAACATAATATATATATACGTATTAATCATGAGCATATACGGTCCAGGTAGTTCCAACTTAGAACGGGACGTTCCCGCCGCGGCCGCAGCATACGATGAAGCCGCAATGAGAAGGCTGGAGAGGGGCGTATCACAGTCCAACACAATTTTAACTAGGGCGATTGAACAAATTAGAACGTTGCAAGCTAGCAGACACGTCATAACAGTTTGTGCCGAGGAGCGGGGTTCACTAAGCGAGGGGGTCTACGAATATTCATTCGTGCCAACCGCGAGCAACAGATACGGGGGATACACCATGGCAGTGTCCGGGACGATTTTTCGAATGGCGGTCTGCTCGGTCAACTTTCGCGGACACGCCACTGCCGAAGTCCGAGTGAATGTCGTCCTGAATGGTGTAGAACAGAATATTGGCATCACCAAGCACGCGGGACAGTGGTCAGGGTTTACTATATTCGATGATGACACTACAATTAAAGTTTCGGCAGGTAGTGTTATTAACTTTGTTACAAAAATTGCTGACCCATCAGCTTCCTCCACTGTAGTGACACTGTTAATACAACTTGATTTATGATGAATGATGAGAAACTATATCCACACTTACTTTCGGGGACGGTCGACCCGGCATCCTTTAGGATGACCAGGATCATCGAGATACAACATATTCTACAACACGAGGGATTGATGCGGACGGGTTATGCTAAGAAATATAGGCGGTCAGTCAATATATTAGAGGGGGTGAGCACCGCGTTAGCCTCAGCATCCGTTATAAGTGGGGTGGGGAGTGTGTCTTTATTGTCAACAGTTGTCGCTGCACCGGTCGCGGTGGCCTTGAGTGCTGTAGCGGCGGGGGCGGGACTGTTTTGCATAACGACCAGACTCGTGGGCCGAAAACTAGAGGCTAAGAGTCGAAAGCACGATCGAATAGCGGTTCTCGCGAGATCTAAGAAAAACAGTATCGACGTTATCGTGTCGAAAGCGATAACCGACAACGATATATCAGATAGCGAGTTCAAAATGGTCGTCGAAGAGATGGTCAGATACCAGGAGTTAAAGGGTACGATCCGGTCCAAGGCTCGACCACAAATTCTGGCGGACGAAGATATAAAAAAACTTGTTATGGAAGGGAGGGCCGAGAGAAAAAATCTCCTCTCCCGTCTCGGGACGTGATATGTTTATTAGCGTGTTTGAGGCAACAGCAGGATATTCCTCCACCTTACAGTCCAGCTGTTCGGACGGCGCCTCCATACGGAACATAAAAAAAAAATAAAGAAATTATTACTGAACAGAACGAATTTATGTTGTAATCACACTAAGTAGACGACAATGTTACAATTACACGGGTTATAGCCGAGTTTATTTCTATGTAAACTGGCTATCTGAATTTATTTTGTATCAACCTCAAGCGGTCGTATAGGAACGCCGTTGTCATGCAGTTGTTTACCATAGCGATCACATTTGTAGGGATAGAAATAAATAAATTAGCTATAGTGGAGGAGGAAAATGCTGTGTTGGAAAATAAACTATCACACGCGGACGCATTGAAATTACATTAATGATTTCTTCTAATAATTTCTTCGTTAAAAGTAATATCGAACCTTAAACGAATCGTTGATTTTAAACGGTTTTATAATAATATCATTTTTCGGTAGTGTTTCTCCGATCCTATTTAATCGCTTCATTTCACGAATTTGATCCTTGTACCAGCGACACAACTGCCGGTATAATATTGTAAATGCAACGTTTTTATCGGAGCGTAATAAATTACGTTGATATTTCATGTATTCATATTACATATTATTCTCATTTTAAAGTGTTTTAATGTTGTAGAAACACCGTAATATTCTTTAACAGCGTTATAAGATTCCATATGTTTGTGTATTATATTATCCATTTTGTTATAGTATTTTTTGTTATAACCTGAGATTTATCTGTTCAATTGGAAAAAACATGATGTATTTACGACACCAATTGTCACGTTTTTTTGTGTTGGTGACCAGTTTGTGCTATTGGACGAAACGGTGTTTTTCGGGGGGCGGTGGAGTAGTATATAGGGTGGAGAAATGATACCACCGTTAGGTGGTATCATTTTGACTCCCTATATACTACTACACACAACAATTGTCGTCTGCTGTTGCTTTTATATCTTGCCTTATTTCTTAATAAAAACATGGTTTGACAGCACTTTAGAATCATTTCCAATGGAAATGATTCTAAAGTGCTGTCAAACCATGTTGTAAATTATTATAAAGTGCTGTCAAACCATGTTTTTTATGATAAAAACGGAAAATAGAATATAAACAGCAGCCGACAAAAAAATTAAGATAGCGGTGTAAGGGTTAAAATCTGATTATGATATTTGGGCAATTCAATGTTTTAAATAAGTCGGGTAATATTTTGCTTTATTCAGATAATGATCTACTATCTGTTTCACGAAAACCTGCAGATACAAAAAAAATTTTTTTTTCTGAAACAGATAGTAGATCTGAGACGTCTGTTTATTTCGTAAAACTTGCTCCAATTTTGATATTATTGCGAAAAAAAAATTTCCCCCATTTTAAATCCCTATATAGACATCTTCACAGGTTTTGGGCAGGTTTCATGAAGCAGACAACAGTAGATGTATTTGGATTCAATACATTGGTTTGTCTAACACTCGTCAGCCGAATTTAAGCGGTAAAATTAATGCCGACTAGTAAAGGATCTGCAAGGACTGTATAAAAAATATTAAGACGGTTTAGGTTAAAACATATTTTATTACCATCAATACCCGTACATGCAGTATAAATGCCCTTTATCTTTTAAAAATACATTCCTGATTTCTGGGATCTAACATTTGTAACAGAATCTCAATACCACTGATTACCCTGAGTGTAACAAATATTATATATGGTAAATACAAATCAAATAATACAGATTGTGGCTTTATATATATATACATATTAACCCTTTCCCTGATAGAGATGACTTTTCACGCCTCTGCAGAAGATGTCTTTTGAAAACATTGTGGGAAAAGGAGAAATTGCTTGTAACAAGCAATTTCTCCTTTTCCCACAATGTTTTCTACTTTATCAGATGATTTAACCATCATTTGACCCAGCATTTGATTCTTTTATTCAGATGTTTTCGATTTGGAAGAGTCGAAATATCGCAAAACAGGGAAACGGTTAATACTTTGCTACATGTACACCCAAGTGCATATATGAGACACGCCATGAGATTTTACGGAAAATATAGAAAATATAACAGTAAATATATGTGTCTCATATGTCACTTGCCAAACAAAACAGTAGCCAGAGGTTAGTCTCGTGATTATAAACCTTTCTGAGCATGTGCACAGTTCTTATACTCAAACTCAAGCAGTTAATTGGTCTGCGAGTGTGTTCTGACAGTATTAAACATTGTAGCAAAGTTATACAAAACCACAAAACTCACTGGAGTTGCACTTCATGCTGATGTAAATAGAGAATAGTAGGTTAGTGCCGTGAATGGGAAAAAATATCTGGCAAGGCTTAGGAAACGGGATGGGCGAGGCTCTGCCGAGCACATCCCGTTTCCGTGCCGCGCCAGCTATTTTTCCCATTCACGGCACTAACCTACTATTATATTTATCTCGTCAACACCTACAAATGGCTATAAAATGCACAAAAAATAACCCCAGCCACCGCATTCATATGCAGTGATTAGGTCGTATTGACAGGATATCAAAAATGTTTCACGGCACCGTGTTTCACGGCACATACGCACTGTGTTGACGGAATAAAATGTTTTACATCAACATAGGTGCAAGATTCCTGACAAATTCCCATTCAGCTACATGCAGAAACTAATGCATAACACAGAAAAATGTGTTCATGCGATATCTCTAAGTTTAGCTGAGTGACATATCGTCAGGAAACTGGTGCATTTTTTTATGCGAAACATTTTGCACAGTCACGGATTGCATCACCAGTGATACTGTACACACAGTAAAATTAACAAAGCACTATGTAATGCATAAAACTGTGAACTAAAATATGAAAACACTACATGCATCCATGTAAAATACAGTAAATATAGTTTAATAGATATCCATATAATAATACTGATATATAATAAGCATATAACGAGGATTTGTATAGGTGTAATCGGATCATATGGATAATACACTAATATGTGGCTGTAACTGGAGAAATGGGGCTTATGTGACCTGATCAAATAACACACTCGTGTAACGATATATATCTCTTTTTAGAAGCATGACGGGTGGGTGATTGATGGAATGGCGACCAGTGTAGATCCAGATCAGTCTGTGCATCCGCAGTCTGATCAGGATCTGCACTGTTCGCCATTCCATCAATGAAATACCAGTCATGCTTCTAACAAGCAATACAGATCATGATCATGCGACTGGAGTGTGCTATTTGATCAGGAGCTACACTGGTCGCAAATCCTATAAGCCCCATTTCTCCAGTCACGACCACATATGAGGCATTCACTAAGATCATTATGCCAAGCTCTATGCAAAGTGGCCTCAACAAAATAAAAGGATTAATGCTGATCACAACATACTAGTTATATACTGGCATAATACTGGAATACACTATTTATACAATAATAGATGTATATCAACATGAAAACAGAAACAATATACATACCACATAAGTTAATTTGTTTGGAATTCCCCTTTGGTATAATCTTCGGTCAAAGATTAAAATGTTAATATGGACATCAAATGTTGGCCAAAAATTCAGAGCAAATGCAGAATAAAATGGAATGTTGCTCTAAAATTGTTGTCACCTTAGGACACCATGAACAAGAATCTCAGACATACTTTGATCAATCTATAAATATTATTTTAACCCTTAGACCGCTATCTTAAATTTTTTGTCGTCTGCTGTTTGTTTTCTATTTTTTCCATTTTTATCATCAAAACATGCTTTGACAGCACTTTCGAATAATTTACAACATGCCTTGACAGCACTTTAGAATCATCATTCCATTGGAAAGGATTCTGAAGTGCTGTCAAACCATGTTTTTATCGAGAAATAAGGCAAGATATGAAAGCAACAGCAGACGACAATTGTTGTGTGTAGCGGTCTAATGGTTAAGCATCACATCTGATTTTCATTGAAACAGTTGCTAGAACATCAATTTTGACCAAGCTCCTTTATCACATATTGTAGCTTTGATATCGCCATGGTGACCATGTCAGAGGTAAGGTCGTTGTGGGTCAATATACGGGCAACCTGTGGAAATATGGGACTCAGCTTCAGCTCTATACTGGCGCCCAGCTCTTCTTCTTCTTTCTCGGTCACCTATAAAATATGGGGCTGTGAAAACATGGGGATTTCTACCAGTCTAGCTCCTGGGGGCCGTTTCACTAAACTTTGTACGACTTAAATGTTCTTAAGTGCAAAATTAACACTATTTACTTGTAAATGATTATTGGATTTACATTTACTGAGCATAGGCTGCATATGCATAGGCAGCCTATGCTCAATGAATGTAAATCCATCAATTGAAATTTGCAGACGATCCTAAATTTGCACTTACGAACATTATAGTCGTACAAAGTTTAGTGAAATAGCCCTGATCTGCTAGCATATTCCTGATATGTGGCTGTGTGACTGGAGAAATGGGGCATATGGTATTGGTGACCAGTGTAGCTCCTGATCAAATAGGACACTCCTGTAGCCTGATAATGATCTATATTAAGAGTTGGAATCATGACGCGTGTTTCATTGATGGAATGGTGAACAGTGCAGATTCTATAGCCTATTTCATCAACATTGCAAAGTATACTTTAGTAGCAAAGTAGGGAGAAATTTTCAATTTCATGATAAATTTATTAATTTTTATTATACTGAATTTATTACATTATCACAGCCAATTTGGCTGTGATAATGTAATAAATTCAGTATAATAATTCTGCATACTTTTAATCATGAAATATATGCATTTGTTAGTTCTATATGAAATAATGCATTTCAGGAAAAATAAATGATTACTCCCACAAAGTATACTTTGCTAGTAAAGTATACTTTGCAATGTTGGTGAAATCGGCTACTGATCAGACTCAGATTGCGCATACGTGCAGGCTGATCTGGATCTACACTGGCCGCAAAACTGATAGACCCCATTTCACCAGTCACAGACAAACATGTGTTACTGTCTGACTGGCAAACCTTAGTGATCAGACTGCACAGATACATACACTTTTCTGGGTATACACTGGTTGAACAAACCATAAGCCCCATTTCTCCTTCACCTATAAACAATATAGAGCTTATTGAACTTTTGAAAGGCCACATACAAAGAGTAACATGCACAATAACATATATGCTTGCTACAACTAGATTTGTCAGTAAACGAGCGGCTACAAAATATCCCTCATGTAGGTTTTTTCAAGGGTGACCTTGACATAAGTGTTGGTCATAGATTTGTCACTGTATGACAGATCTGAAATAGTAAGACAGTATATGAAATGTATTTATGTTCAGTATTGTGAATTCATTAAGCCTGTGACCTTGACATTGAGACTAACGAATGCAGGAGGCCCATATATCAGGAATGCATGTGTAATTATCAAGAAGTAAAGAGAACCTTACCCACTATGTTAACACTGCAGACCTCTATTCCAATGTTTGTAAACAGTGTAGATCCAGATGAGTCGCCTCGTAACGAGCCGACTCATCCAGATCTGCACTGTTTGTAAGTAATTTTGTAATTTTAACAAAAAACTGTTCATCAATGAACTGGTCTGAATTTCAATTAGACTCGAGTACACCACACATAACTCGGGTATAATTAACATAGTAAAATAAAGAATAACTAGCTTAGACCACTCTGGTGAGAACCTGTCTCCCATTGATTGATGCCAATGCAGCCCGCTAAGTCATTGTCAGTGAATTGTCAGTGAAAAATAAACTTAACTGCAAATTTACGACCTACACACATACATCCGTCATTGAGATCACTATGCAAGTGTCTCTCATGATGCTTTAACCCAAACAATGCTGAATAAAATGTTGTCGTCTGCTGTTATTTCTTTATTTTCCAGTATTCTTGCTAAAAAACATGGTTTGACAGCACTTTAGAACCATTTCCAATGGAAATGATTCTCAAGTGTTGTCAAACCATATTTTTATTTAAAATAAAACAAAAATAAAACACCAGCAGATGACAATTATTGTTTCCAACATTCTAAGGATAAAGTTTTGAACTTACTGTAGCCAATCGCTTGCATAACTGTTGTGATGTCAGTCCTGGTTTGACTATGTCCAGAGTTATGATGTTGGAGTGGACCCCATCTACATCGACATATACCATTCCATTGTTCACACTCATCGCAGCTGAAACAGGGAGACATATACAATATACGTACAAGATATTTCTTGTATTCAGTGTAATATGATTTATATTTCATCACCATTCTGCCTTCCTCTGTGTCAACAAACATATTTATTATATACAGTGGAACCTCTCTAAACCGAACACCCTGGGAGGTCCCCAGGGTGTCCGGTTTAGAGATGCTCCATTGTAAATCAGACATGGTATGCGACTGTGCTTGGCGAATTTGAACAGGCATAATCATCATACATATACACCAATTAAACCCATAACATTAAGGATACACAAACTGTCTGTGTGTCCAGTTTAGAGAGGTTCTACTGTGAAGCAGTTATTGAAAAATGAAAGGTGTTACTAACGTTCGTCGCATGCACGCCCATACGTACAAGGACTAACGCTATATCCCCTCCTGCTTGTCGGCGAGGGGATAATAATAACATACCAGTGAGACCGGTTTATATAAATTCACTTCACACATTAACGTGATTCATTAAGGCTAGCTTTTTCCACCTACATGTAAGGGTCATCACATCTAAACGAATGCACCTAAGAATTCGCAAAATCGGCTGTTAATGCGAACTTTGTTGTACATTTTATTTTTGCACTTACAAATCTCTTAAGTCATACGAAACGGGTCCCTGGTCTGTGTCTTGTTTGATCAATAATTACCCCTTACAATGCTGAAGTAAATTTTGTAGTCTGATGCTTATAATTTATTGTTCATGTTGTTCATGTTGGTAAATGATAAACACGTTTTGGCAACACTTTAGAATCATTTCCAATGGAAATGATTCTATAAAAGTTATTGAGAAAGAAGATGCACTATAAAACAGCAGTAGACGAGACCGGCCTACCTTCAGCTATCTGTCGGGCCCAAGTGTGATCCTCTCCGAGGCGGGGCACGATGTGGTCAAGGGAATACAGGGCTGCCGCAGCCAGCACGCCCGCCTGTCTCATCCCACCACCCAACGCCTTCCGCATCCTCACAGCCCTGACACAATAACTATACATTAATAATGCAGTAATGATACATTAAAAACACATAAGCAACACAGTATTGACACATTAACTGCACAATAATGACACATTAACTGCACAATAATGACACATTAACTGCACAATAATGACACAATAATTACACAACTAGAGCAAGTTTGCAGAGGCTCACGGATACCCCCGGCCGCCGCCAGGGCCGACAAATAAAATCTTTTAATGCAAATCTTACGGATAGACCACAGGTGACAGGAAAAAAATCAATATATAGTATATTATTAATTTGTATTTATTAAATGAGACGGACAAACGAACGGACAGACGGAATTAAAAAAACTATATACCCCTCGATATACTTTGTATGTCGGGGGGTATAATAACAACATATTAACTACACATAAATAAATAACTTATTAACAAGATAAATTTATAGAAATTCCTCTACCCCGATATTGAACATAGCTGCCAACTGCCCTGTGAGACCTAACTGATTGTTGATGCACAAGCTCGTCTTGGGACTAAATTGGCTGATAATACATGTATTGATATTTTTCCATTGGTAACCCAAAATTAATTGATTAAGGACTGACTTTATAAAACACCATCTTCTGTTTCGAATTAATAAAGACAATAGTTTTGAAAATGTGATTGAATATTTGTATAAAGTGTATCTGACCCTGTTCTTCTTAGTGTCTATGTCACGAATTGTAGCCGACTGTCTTCTTTATCATCCATTATTTGTAACACGGGTTACACAATACTCTAATAGCCATGTAACGACATTCGAATAAGTCTTCATGTGTGAAATATCGCTCCCGTGGAATACACCGCAGGAGAGAATAGCACTTTATCTGAACCATGCACATACCACCTGTATTGGATTTTGCACCGGTTATATCTGAGTGATTTACACTGTTTATGCAGACTTGGATGCTAGCCTGAATACCGAGTAGGTCATATCTACTGATGACTGAATTATATCAGATTAATTTGCCAGATATCTCATGAGCTAGTCTGACTGTTAGAACATTAGTCCACCTACGCAGAATTGTAAGCCAAATGTTGGTACGGAGTTCTTATATTGACACGCGGACAATCATATGAATCTTATGCACTAGAGTATGTATATAAACTCTCGTATCCATATTCTAGCAGTCAGACATTCAACCATTCTTGTGATCAATTGGTGACACAAGGTTTTCACTGGGAACTCTGGTAAGTACATATGCTTATTGTTTACTTTCAATGCAGCAAATTACGTCCGACTCATGCTAAGACTGGCAAGTCACCGCATTATTATCGTATCCTCCATAATACTGCCCTATTAGTTATTTGGACCCATTTCGACCAAATACTTGGTTAATAAAAGCCGTATGGCATGTATCCGCTGTTGTAGACAATCTCCCTTGATCAAATCGAACTGAATCATTAATAATTCGTGTTTACGTGTAAATGATAACGATTACAGGTTTCGTATATGGGAGCATTCCGTGAGTATTGTTTAAATGGCATATTATTCTCATGTGGTTGGTGCATATCACTCCGACTAATTGTAGAAGCTAATTTTTTCTAATTGTAAACGAAAGGCGAAAACGATTGAAATGTTTACTAGAATTTAGCTATGCATTTTATATTACGATACAGTCCAATATCGTGTCATGCGCCCTGTACAATACATGAGAATATTGCCAATTTTAACCTGTAACAATTGTAACGTGATTTTTCTGCATGACTTTCACTCACTCTATGTTGGACAGATGTAAAACTCCAATCCAAGTTGTCTGTACATTCATTTTATTAAGTCAGTGAAAATGCTACTGCAACCAGGATAGACCAGATCAGACAGTTCTGCACTGAATGCACTGATTTATACGTTAGTAAGCTGTAATAAGGACATGATGTGAAGTATAATGTATTATTAAATTAGCGCAGTTGGCCACGGGCAGTCTAATCAGGGTAAGGCCGGGTCGCAATTGAATGATTGTTTACTAATGTTAAATAACTGTGAATGACGTCGATATTCGCATGTACGGCTGTGAATATATATTGTTGGTGTACGCTAGATATAGCGGCTGTGCATTAATGTGTTATATCGCATTCTCCTACACATGAATTCCAATTCCATCCGCCCCCTTCTTCCAACTAGTGAAAATATATTTGTGTACATTGCAATTTATCATGATTCATCATTGTAATTTACGAAGTTGTTTAGTATTGCCATGCAAACATAATAATGATTTCATGTGCACTACTGTGACTATTATGGAGACTATAACATGTTACACTCTGGTAACAACACCGTTGGTGTTTTGTAGTCCCAGCCAGCGACGGCACGTCAATCTGTAGCCTATTTCATCAACATTGCAAAGTATACTTTACTAGCAAAGTATACTTTGAGGGAGAAATCGTTTATTTTTCCTGAAATGCATTATTTCATATAGAACTAACAAATGCATATATGTCATGATTAAAAGTATGCAGAATTATTATACTGAATTTATTACATTATCACAGCCATTAAATGGCTGTGATAATGTAATAAATTCAGTATAATAAAAATTAATAAATTTATCATAAAATTGAAAATTTCTCCCTCAAAGTATACTTTGCTACTAAAGTATACTTTGCAATGTTGATGAAATAGGCTACTGGTGATATAGTGTAGAACTAGTACGCTGCACCAATCTGATTCTGGGGTCCACAACATGACTCCGTGTATAAGCAGGGACTCTGCTCCGTGTGGACAAGCGCGTAATGAGTGGGGTACTATTCCGGTGACCTCATTCCGTCCAAGGACAAGATGAAACTCTAAGGACGTCCACCCGTGTGATGTAACCGCCCCATCCGCCCAAGTAGTCGATTATAGTTCAAAGTAACTGAACGACGTCATATAACGTCACAGTCAATATGACGGAATCCTGAGTTAGTTGACAGATACAGTTCATAACTTGAATGTTATATATATGTGTTACACGATACTTACCAGTTCCAGAATCGTGACTGTGCATATCTCAGTGTCACCCTGGCGTGACAGTCTACTATACATGTACTGTGCTTTGAGTTGCCATCTTAAAACGGACAAGCTATCGGCCAGTTTCACCTCTTGTGCTGATATCGTAAATGTGTTGCTAGCAGAATATATGTGGTAAACCTGTCAAACCGGTTATTCTAAATTTATGTGAGTTGAGAGACCTGATGACTTACAAAGTTTAACATGGCCATTGTTGATTTTGGAATTGACAAAAATTATAATCTATGTATCAAATAGGGTACACTTTGGATTGAGATAATTGATAGCATGTTGTAAAAGAATTATCTTTAAGAGATGTGATTTATTAGTTTATCTGTTATGTATTTTGCTGTCTGCATCAAACGCTACAAAGGGTGAAACTGACCTATGGTGTCTACATACCAAGATGGTCGAGAAAATCTATGTACTGTATAGGGTACAGTGACAAGGGAATGTTCACATATGTGTTAAACATATATCCCATCATATTTACGAAGCAATTATGTTTGAATCAAATGATGATCAGGTGTACAACGGGTCCTTAATTTACTACATAGTAGTAAACTGTAAACTTACATGTCGATAAACTGCTTGCTGCCAGCAACAATAGAACCCACAGGTGCAGCGAGGCCCTGTGTCAATGTACAACATAGATACATAAATGTGACTGTAGAAATGGGGCTTATGGGATTTGTGATTAATGTAGCTCCTGATCAAATAGCACACACATGAAACCAGATAATGATTGATATTTCTTATTAGATGGAATGGCGAGCAGTGCAGATACTGATCAGACTGTCCGGATGCACAGGTTGATCTGGATCTACACTGGTCGCAAAACCGATGAGTCTCATTTCTCCAGTCATGGCCAGAAATACAAAGACAATACCGTGGCCCGGTGGCTAGGACCTAGGACCCAGTAAATGGCTGATTCGAAAAACATTACCCCACCCACCCATTTCAGATAGACGTGTCAGAAACATAAGCCAGTGGAAAAATAACAAGAGCTGTAGGAGAACAGCATAGCTCGACTACGAGGGTTGTCGATGTACACATAGCTTGACAAAGAAGGTGGCTGCGGCCTGCATAAAAACCTTAACCAAGGTTGACTAAAAACATTAACCAAGGGAAATTAAGTAAGTAATTCAAGGTTAAATGTAGGTCAATGTCAGATATAGGTCAGCGGTTATTGATGTACATCACTAGGAGATAAAGTTTTCCAAGTATGGTTGCTGTAGGCCCAGGAGTATTCCATATACAAGCTTGAGTAAAAAACGTAACCAAGGGGAGATAACTAAGTAATCCAAGGATAAAAGTAGATCAAGGTCAAATATAGGTCAGGGATTATTGATGTACATCACTAGGAGATGAAGTTGTCCAAGTATGGTTGATGTAGGCCCAGAAGTATTCCATATACAAGCTTGACTATAAACATTAAGCAAGTAATTCAAGGTTAAATGTAGGTGAAGGTAAAATAAAGGTCAGGGGTTATTGATGTACATCCCTATGAGAAAAAGTTATCCAAGTATGGTGTCTGTATGCACAATAGTATTCCATCTACAAGCTTGACTAAAAAGCTTAACCAAGGTCGAGTAAAAACCTTAACCAAGGGGAATTTAGTAAGTAATTCAAGGTTAAATGTAGGTCAAGGTCAAATATAGGTCAGGGGTTGTTGATGTACATCACTAGGAGATGAAGTTGTCCAAGTATGGTTGGTGTAGGGCCAGGAGTATTCCATCTACAAGCTTGACTAAAAACGTTAACCAAGGGGAATTAAGTAAGTAATTCAAGAGGAAATGTAGGTCAAGGTCAAATATAGATCAGGGGTTGCTGATGTACATCACTAGGAGATGAAGTTGCCCAAGTATGGTGGGTGTAGGGCCAGTAGTATTCCATATAGAAGGTTGACTAAAAACCTTAACCAAAAGGAATTAAGTAAGTAATTGAAGAGGAAATGTAGGTCAAGGTCAAATATAGATCAGGGGTTATTGATGTGAGAAAAGGTTGTCGAAGTATGGTGTCTGGATGCACAATAGTATTCAATGTACAAGCTTGAAAAAAAACCTTAACCAAGGTTGACTAAAAACCTTAACCAAAGGGAATTAACCAAGTAATTCAAGAGGAAATGTAGGTCAAGGTCAAATATAGATGAGGGGTTATTGATGCGCATCACTAGGAGATGAAGTTGTCCAAGTATGGTGGGTGTAGGGCCAGTAGTATTGCATATACAAGCTTGACTAAAAACCTTAACCAAGGTTGACTAAAAACCTTAACCAAGGGGAATTAACCAAGTAATTCAAGAGGAAATGCAGGTCAAGGTCAAATATAGATCAGGGGTTACTGATGTACATCACTAGGAGATGAAGTTGTCCAAGTATGGTGGGTGTAGGGCCAGTAGTATTCCATATACAAACTTGACTAAAAACCTTAACCAAGGCGTGACGGTGACGTCGACGCCGACGCCGGGGTGACGACATAAGCTCTACTTATTCTTTGAATAGTCGAGCTAATAAAAATATGTGGTGTTTGAGCGAGCCCAAAACTAGGTCATATTTTCCATGCTGTTAGTTACCTTGTATAAAACTGTATAGTGTAACAGAAATGTGTGGGTGGGGTAATATTTTTTGTATGGGTCATTTACTGGGTCCTATATCCAAGTCTTCCACCTGTGGGTTGCTGAAAGCTTCTGTTAACTTAACAGAGTGTTAAATCCTTAACAGTGTTAAGGGTTTAACAGTCAGTTAAGCAGG
The DNA here is from genome assembly GCA_029237695.1 of Conchocele bisecta. Lineage (NCBI taxonomy): Eukaryota > Metazoa > Mollusca > Bivalvia > Lucinida > Thyasiridae > Conchocele > Conchocele bisecta. Next base: position 43,503,609 of record CM055267.1, read on the forward strand.
GATTCCGCTGGGGAAAATAAAAAATCGCCACTTCAAAAAAAAAAAGAAAAAAAAAGGAATAACCAATAGGATAAAAAATAAACAATTGGCGATAAAAAATTACAATTTTCGAAAAAAAAAAATAAAAAAAAAATGATAGTTTATTTTTATCGCCAATTGCGAAAGTGGTGATCACCAGCGGAATCCCTGGTTAAGCTAACAGAGATTTTGAGCAACCATGCCCAGGTTAGTGTCTGTTGATATCAGGTGACGCTAGGAAACGTGTATTAAGAATTCCGAAGCTCGCCGAGAAATTATTATCGTTTCCGAGCTGACCTGATAAAGCTAATATCAAAAGATGTAAGAATTTTAATCTATTTTATCAGGTATTATGCTTTGATGGTGCATAATAAATAAATATAGGATATGACAAATAGTTATCAGTCCGTGTGTTGTTGTTGTTGTTGTAGTTGTTGGTGTGGCTAATGTCATTGAAGGCTGGTCCAACGGATTCGATCCTGTATTCAACCTGATGCATTGGGAGAAAAATCCCAAAATCAGAACGGAATGATTTCGTGCCAGGTCCATACCACACCAAAGCCACTTGGGCCCCTTCCCCTAAAAGTAATAGGATTACCAATAATCATATTACTCATATAAGGGGTATACCCATTTTCAACTCTCACATACAAGAAAGCCGAAGATATACATGAGCCAAACAAGGTCTCCAGTCGCGATACCGGTAAGGATGAATCCTGATCGTTAAATTACCCATCGCATGCTGCCACCTGCCACCCGCTAGTCAGTGTGTATTAGGCCAATGCTAAGATTGTGGAATGATAATGTATAAATGTGACAATTAACGGTAAAGTGGCTAATAGAATGGCCAAGGTGAGACATACCTTTGAGAAGCAGAGGCTGACAGAGTGGCTGTACTGTAGAATCTCTGAGACAGGCACCCCAAGGTTTGTAGCAGCATTCATCACACGAGCCCCATCCGTGTGTACCACCAAATCATGCTCCAACGCAAACTCATGCACCTGTATGTAATATATATGATGCAATAAATTTGTCTGAAGGTTTTGACGAGTGTAACTCTATGCACAGCAAGGTCCTGACCATAATTATATTTGTAGATCACAGACCCATCTGGTACAACTCGGGGTCCCCTTTGTCTATTGCCAAAATATATAATTTGGCAATTTTTTTTATTTTCTAGTTTCTGATAACATTCTCCACTCTGAGTAAAGATGTGTCATAAGTTCAATTTCAATATTCCAAACAAACTGATTAGCCCGACACCTCAGGTCAAGTGTTCCCATGATATCTTATGGTGACAAGCCATCAAATCATTATTTACATTGGTAGAGGTTAAGGCCATGCACGTCGTGAAATTCTAAAAAAATGAATGGCAAAAAAATTATTTTCTCCAGAGCAGAGATATAAATACAGAGAGATAGGAAACTCGCTATATAAGGTATTAATCAATAAGTTATTAATCAATTACGTTTACCAGGTGTGCCTTTAAATTCAAGCGAGACACTGGGACAATTCACAGCAAAAACTTCAACTCAAGTTCTCAAGCTACTAGTTTTTTTATTTCTTGCTACATTTCGATGATTTCTTTTGTAATAACAAGATTAACCATTTGTTGATAGGATAAGGTACTTTTAAGTAAGATATAGTAAATACATGGTTAGTGCCTTAGAATATAAAATATATTCGGTTGAGCCTTAGACAGCTTTATTGGGGCGAGCTTTAGCGAGCATGCAGACTTATTATACTGAATTTATTACATTATCACAGCCAAAATGGCTGTGATAATGTAATAGCTTCAGTATAATAAAAATTAATAAATTTATCCTTAAATTGAAAATTTCTCCCTCAAGGTATACTTTGCTAGATAAGTATACTTTGCAATGTTGGTGAAATAGGCTACTGGTATTACACTGTTCACAATTGCATGTGTGATAATGTTTCTGATATTTCGTTACATATAGCTGAATGACTGCATCACCTTGCTACTGGGATAGTACAGGTAAGCAGCATCAATGTGGTACCTGGCTAATATGTAGGGTGGTATATGTCAATCATTCAGTAGATCACGGCATTGACTTGCAGCACACCATGTCATACAACACAATACACATGCATAGACACGTTATCATCCACAAATCTATATCAGAAACAGTGAATAAACTTGAAATCTTAAATCCGCGCAGTCTGATCAGGGCCTGATGCAATCACTGATGTAGCCTTAAGGCCATAGCAACAGAATGAGGGATCGTAGCTAGTTATCTCCCTTTGCATTTATTTATAGAAACCCGGTCCAAATTGTATATTTTAGGGCCTTACTGTTCGTAAAAAGAGCGAATGTAGCTTGAAATGTTGTGAAAAGGAGTCAATATAGTTATTTCGAGTCGGTGATCCATGTCATCTTTACACATCTGTGCAATCTGATCGGGACTGTATTATTTGCCAGATTCATATTTTCACACTTATTAACCCTTCCTACGCTGTTGACGGAAATTTCCGTCTGCTGTTTTTCATTTTTGCTTTAATTCTTAACAAAAAACTGGTTTTGACAGCACATGATAATCGTCTCCACTGGAGATGATTCTCATGTGCTGTCAAAACCAGGTTTTTGTTGAGAAATATTGAAAATAAAACATTTGCAGCAGACGACAACATTTAAATCAGCGTAGTAAGGGTTAATATTATTGCAATCAGTGTATACTCAGGTCAGACTGCACAGCTGCGCAGTCTGATCTTGGTCTACTCTGTTCATAAATTATTTTTTTTGTGCTATCCAGTAAGAAATAAACGCTGAAATACAGATTAGGACCAGATATCTATAAATAGATTTGCTATGATCCCTCATTAGATTCAAATACTGAGTGAAGGTGCAAGAAGAACAAGATACAATGATTGCAATTGTCATAAGATCCCATATCTCAGCTGGCGGGCCAAACATTGAGCCTGCAACTGAATGTTACCTCCTTGAGAAAGCTCATTGGTAGGACCTTGCCGCCACAGAAGTTGTGGGTATTCTCCAGACAGATAAGGCGTGTCCACGGCTGGTGGGGGTCATTATGAGGTCGCAAGGACCTGCGCACTTCATCCATGTCGAACGTGCCATCTGCCTTGTTTTCTACAGTTCGCACCATCACCCCAGCAAACTGCAAATTACATAAGCCCCATTTCTCCAGTGACAGCCAAATTGGCTGTGACTGGAGAAATGAGGGTTATGGAGTTTGTGGTCAGAATAGCTCCTGATCTGTGGCTGAGATTGGAGTTTGTGGGCAGGCTATAGCTCCTGATATGTGGCTGTGACTGGAGAAATTGGGCTTATGGAGTTTGTGGCCAGGCTAGCTCCTGATATGTGGCTGAGATTGGAGTTTGTGGGCAGGCTATAGCTCCTGATCTGTGGCTGTGACTGGAGAAATGGGGCTTATACAGATTGTGGCCAGGCTGGCTCCTGATTTGTGATTGTGCCTAGAGAAATAGGGGTTATGGAGTTTGTGGTTCCTGATAATTGCTAGCGCATTATGAAGTTTGATGATTTGTTTGCTGTTTATCAGCAGCATGTTGGATGTTGCACTGATTGCGTAGAAAACAGTGCAGACTTTGGATTTGCACGTACGTACGGACGCCAATGTGCCGACTATATTGCGCTGTCCGCAAGCAGGCTGGACAAAAAGGGGATGTTTTTTCACTAAAAATATGAAAATCTTTTGCAGAAAAGTGTAGATTCTGCAAATGCTGCTACAGAGATATGTAGTGTTGAAAGTGTAGTGTAGTGTAGTCATTGATCGAGCCTCAAATATAACATGCAATAGTCCATTTCAGATACTTCTGGGTACAAGGGTTAAATATGGTGTCCCGCTGGCGTGGATACCTGTGCAATACCGCCCACTTCATTGAGCAGTATGTGTGACTTGTGTCCGACTATCGCCTCCAGTCCACGAACCTGGCAGTGGCACAGAACTGAAAATATAATACAGTGGAACCTCTCTAAACCGGACAACATGAACACCAAATAATTCCAGCACAAAAATATTTACACAATTCCCTAACATTTGATTGGCCCGTAGCAAGTCTCTGTCCAAGATTTATATCCCAGTAAACTCCCACACCGAACTACTTTCCGTAACCGTGAGGCGCAGTTAAAATAATTCTTAAGAAAACGGAAAATAAACACATTTTCTTGATGAATTTATTTCAAATGCTGGAATTATAAGGAATGAATGGTCTTTTTGTTGAATTTATCGGGGATATAAACTTGGAAAAGTCGCGGGAATACTGGACGAGGCCTTCCGGCCTTCGTCCAGTATTCCCGCGACTTTTCCAAGTTTATACCCCGATAAATTCCACAAAAAGGCCATTCATTCCTATATTGTGCTCAAATTATATGGGTTTCACTGTAATATTTTTCATTGTCATGTCTGTTCATAATTTAAAATAACAAAACGTGTTCATGGAATGCTTAAAGGTAAATGTCTGCTCAGTAGGCACACACTGTCCTTTATAGGAATTAAATAAGTGTTTAATTGTGTCACTATTCCACCAGTTCTAAAATATACGAGTGCCTGCTATACTGATATAATCATTTAGTTATATTTATTTTACTGATAGTGACTCGTGGTGGTATCCGGCTATTTTCATATGCAAATGAGGGGTGGTATTTTTTAATTATTTATACAAATTAAATGCGTCACCTGAAAAAGATTATACAGTATGATCATTGCACATCAAAAAATAAATACAGAAAATAAATAGTAATGTCCGTTAACATTTTCGGGAAACACGGTTTTCGCCCCTGATATCAGTGTGGAAATTTACATCTGATATAAAATGTATAATAATGCCAATCAATATGTGGGGTAATGGGGAATTAATGTTTATTTTGCCAGAAAATGTCTCAGATGATCATGATGTTTCTGATATATAGAACATTTTGTGCCTACTGAGTGGGCATGTACCTTTAATGACAGTGGAACCTCTCTAAACCGGACACCCTGGGAGGCCCCATGGTGTCCAATTTAGAGAGGTTCCACTGTATATTTTGTAAATGACGTCAGAACAGGGGCCTGTTTCACTAAACTTTGTACGACTAACATGTTCATAAGTGCAAATTTAGGATCGTATGGAAATTTCAATTGATGGATCTACATTTATTGAGCATAGGCTGCATATGCAGCCTATGCTCAATAAATGTAAATCCAAGAATTGTTTACAGAAAATATTGTTAATGTGAAATTTACAGACTATCATAATTTTGCACTTACAAACATTTTATAATTAATCATGTTAATCGTACAAAGTTTAGTGAAACGGCCCCCAGGCCTCTAAAAATCTACTCGTCAGCTCGTATTGGCGAGTCAATTTTCGATCGTGGTAATTTGAAGAGACTGTGCGGTATAAATATTATACGATAGGTATATATGAGTTGAAATCCAATTTGGACTTATGGAAAATTTAAGAATTTGTGAAGGCCTACAGAAGTTTACATCAAGTTCACAGTTCATGCGGATTTTTATTCTGGATTTTGTTTGTCATTTACATAATTATTACCCATTCTCGAAATCAAGATTGGCAAATAATGGGAATACAATACGGGAGGTAATTCCAAAGCCATGTCCGTATGATAGATGTACGGTACACAACATTGAAACAGTGGGTTCTTTAGATTGTCTTATAGAGTAACCTGGATTGGACGGAATGGATGAGACGGACGGACAAGGGTAACACCAAATACCCCCTCAACTATCATTGTTGAGCATAAAAGAAAAGTAGAATGCAGGAAACCTAAATTGTTGTCTGCTGTTGTTTTATATTTTGCATTGAAAATTATTCTAATGCGTTGCCAAAACATATTTTTATGAGAAAAATGGCAATCAAATTAAAATAAACAGCAGACAACATAATTTAACCCTTAGACCGCTACTCACAACAATTGTCGTCTGCTGTTGCTTTTATATCTTGCCTTATTTCTCAATAAAAACATGTTTTGACAGCCCTTCAGAATCATTTCCAATGGAAATGATTCTGAAGTGCTGTCAAAGCATGTTGTAAATTAAAAGCATGTTTTTGATGATAAAAACGGAAAAATGAATATAAACCGCAAAAACGGCAAAAAATGAAGATAGCGGTCTAAGGGTTAATACAGTATTGTAAGCACTGTATCATACTTGCGATGAGGTTGCCCATGGTGCCTGTAGGAACAAACAAGGCAGCTTCCATGCCAAACAGCTCCGCACATCTTCTCTGCAACTCTGCAAGAGCAATTACTGTAACCAAGGGCTCACAGATACCCCCGGTCGCCGCCTGATCCGACCAACAAATGTTTTAAATATTACCCGGACCATGGGCATGAAAGCTGCATGGGTGGGGTATAACATCAAAATATGGATGATGATAAAGAAGTATATGAAGTTTCAAGTCAATTTGACTTACAGTTGTAGAGATAATGGGTACCTGAAAAATTGTATGGACAAACAAACGGAAATACACAAAAAAATATAACCCCCCCCCCCGACATACTTTAATTATTGTATGCCAGTGATATAACGTGGATGCCACCTGCTGCATATTTGAGAAACTGTGACAAAGTGGTTAACCGAAATTTGAGAAACTGTGACAAAGTGGTTAACCGAAAAGTGTGACGGACGGACGGACGGACGTCTTTACTTTCAGGTAACTATGTGGCTTATCGCATGTTAAATATTAGCCACATAAAACCATTTTTAGCCACATAAAACGATGTTTTAGGTGGCTAATTGTAACCTACCCTATCCTTTAACAAGTCCATAACCCTGTGGGGCTAGCCACATAAGTACCCGAATGTCTGCCCGGACAGACGGACGGACGGATGGACGGACGGACGGACGACGGATGGACGGATGGACAGACGGACGGTCCAAACACTATATGCCACCCGTTTCTTCGAAATCCGGTGGCATAAAAATCCCATTGCCCCACCCACTTGGTCTCGTACAGTACCATCTTCTATAACAGAAGATAGTACTGTACGAGACCAAGTGGGTGGGGTAATGGGATTTTTTTAATAGGCATTTCTTTTGGTGTCATAGGTCCGAGTCATCCACCTGTGATTGGAGCAGCAGTCACATCTCCTGCGATGCTAACACGCTTGATAGGTTTTCAGGTGTGTCACACAGTCCATGGGGTTGTTCGGTTGAGCTTGTGTCGCGGTAGTAAATACGAATAGTAACCTGGTAATGAGGCGACACAGAAATAATACAAACAAGTCCAGTTTGTCATGACAGGGCACAATTAGGTTAGGGAATGACCCAGATGTCAGTACATGTTACTAACATTTATCTACTCACTGTGTTGATAGTGGAGGTATGGACCTGACATTCAAGGCTACCATGTCTAGATCATTATTCCTGATATGATCTGAATGGGTCAGTGGAAGAATGGGGCTACGTCCCTTCAATAGTGGTAAATATACATGTAGCTACTGGTAATGCCTTAACAAGTCTAAATTTATTTTCAAATAGGGTATAGAGAAATTATAATTTCTAGGATATACCAGCTTCATCCTGTTGTGTTGTTATTCTTCCAAAAATTTCTAATTACCGTAAGTTTTGTACTCGATGGGAAGTGGCCAGTAAAAAATATAAAACATGTGTTGAATTAATTTAAATCCAATTAAAAACTAAAAATGGACGCTTGTCGACAAGCGCATGTGTATCCCCCTCCCCAGATACACTAGTAATTTGAAAAAAGGGTGTTCGAGTTATGCGCCGGAGACAAAATCAGTGCGTGGAAAAACAAAGGGAGATAACTTAAAAATTAGCGATGCAAGAGTTATCATTCTTGCGTGACACACCTTTAGGGTCGTGGTCTATGCATGTGTAAAGTTTCATGAAAATATTACAAAGGGTGTTCGAGTTATGCTCCAGAAACAAAATCAGTGCACGAAACAACAAAGGGAGATAACTAAGAAATTAACGACGCAAGAGTTGTCATTCTTACGTGCGACACACCTTTGGGTCGTCTTCTATGCATGTGTTAAGTTTAATAAAAAATATTCCAAAGGGTGTTCGAGTTATGCTACGGACACGAAATCAGTGCATGAAACAAGAAAGGGAGATAAATAAAAATAAATTAATGATGGATGTGTGAGGTTTAATGAAAATATTCCAAAGGGTGTTGGAGTTATGCTCCGGACACGAAATCAGTGAATGAAACAACAAAGGGAGATAAGTAAAAATAATTCCGCAGAATCAAATGCCTCGTCTTGTCCCGCCTTGACCCGAGCCTGGGCCCGAAAGCAATTTTCACTGGCCCGAACATATTATACAATTATTGACTAGTGAGCCATAGAATATCAGATTATATTCTATGGCTCACTAGTCAATACTTGTTTTATTATATGATAATAGTCTGTATATAGCACTTACGACCTTATGCTACTAAACAAAAATGGAAAAAAAATTGAGAAAAAAAATAATGCTCGCTACTGGAGCCGAGAATTTTGTTTAATAGTCCTATATTTATCTACATATATCTGCACAGGTCCACATACTGCCACAATATTGTCAACACAGTTTAGGGAAATGTAATAATTTAGCTGTATAAATTACCTGTAATAAGTTAGTGGTCAGTTAAAAAAGTGAAAAAGAATGTAAAAAAAAAAATGGAAAAAAAAAGTTTAAAAATTAAAAATAATAATGCTTGCTACTGGAGCGCAGAATTATTTGTTAATAGTCAAATATTTATGTACATATATCTGCACAGGTGCACATAATGCCACAATATTTTCCAACACAGTTTACGGAAATGTAATATAGAATGTAAATAAAAAAAAATAATGCTCGCTACTGGAGCCGAGAATTTTGTTTAATAGTCCTATATTTATCTACATATATCTGCACAGGTCCACATACTGCCACAATATTGTCAACACAATTTAGGGAAATGTAATAATTTAGCTGTATAAATTACCTGTAATAAGTTTGTGGTCAGTTAAAAAATTGAAAAAGAATGTAAAAAAAAAAAATAAAAAAAAATGGAAAGAAAAAGTTCAAAAATTAAAAATAATAATGCTTGCTACTGGAGCCGAGAATTTTTTTTTAATAGTCCTATATTTATCTACATATATCTGCACAGGTCCACATAATACCACAATATTTTCAACACAGTTTACGGAAATGTAATATCCAATGTAGTAATTTACCTGTATAAATTACCTGTGGTCAGACTGGTCAAGACTGGACATTTGCACATGCTAGCACATGCACAGGTGAATGGTTCTCCCAGTCTCTATTGTTCTCTCTACAGGTAAGGTGTACAGAGCACACGAGAAAAGGTGTACAGAGCAGACGAGAAAACGGGTGTTCATGCATTACTGTCCAGTTTGTAGAGTGCGCAAAACAAAAAAGGGAGATAACTAAAAAATTAGCTACGCAAGAGTTGTCATTTTTTTGTTTGCGTGACACACCTCCGGGTCGTGGTCTATGCATGTGTGAAGTTTCATGAAAATATTCCAAAGGGCGGTCGAGTTATACTCCGGACAGGAAATCAGTGCGTGAAAACAAAAAAGGGAGATAACTAAAAAATTAGCTACGCAAGAGTTGTCATTCTTGTGCACAACACACCTTCGGTTCGTGGTCTAATTGAATGTGTGAAGTTTCATAAAAATATTCCAAAGGGTGGTCGAGTTATGGTCAATCAGTGCGCAAAACAAAAAAGGGAGATAACTAAAAAATTAGCTATGCAAGAGTTGTCATTCTTGTGCGCGACACACCTTCGGGTCGTAGTCTATGCATGTGTGAAGTTTCATGAAAATATTCCAAAGGGTGGTGGAGTTATGCTCCGGACACGAAATCAGTGCGAGAAACAAAAAAGGGAGTTAACTCAAAAATTAGATATGCAAGAGTTGTCATTCTTGTGCGCGACACACCTTCGGGTCGTGGTCTATGCATGTGTGAAGTTTCATGAAAATATTCCAAAGGGTGTTCGAGTTATGCTCCGGACAAGAAGTGTCTGCGGCGGACGCGGACCGCTGTCAAATCCATAGTATCCCCCGACGGAGTCCGGGGGATACAATTAATAACCATTGCTTGCACAAAAATAGCATTCACAATACTAGTTAATTTTCAGTATTAATATAAACATTTTTAAAACCAAACTCTGCATCCCCCACCCCATAGGACTGGCATTTGTAATGGGTTACACTCAAACATTGACAATCATAGACGCAACAAAACAGATGTTGCCAGTCTACTGTTGCCCCACTATATTGATTGACTAGGGTAACTACCATTGACGGTAGGATCCTCTCCATACATATCGTCCCCCACCTCCGCCCCAAACATCGCCTCCCGCATAGCCCGGGTGGGGCGGGTCACCGTGTCACTGCGCACGTCTATCGAGTGCATAGTGCTGACTCTGAATACAGAAATACAACACCATGAATCGAGTGCATAGTGCAGGCTAGGCTCTGAATGTAGAACTATAACTCTGTGATTGACTGAAAGATTGATTGGTTCATTGATTGGTTGATTGATGAATTGATTGATTGATTTATTGGAGCTTTAAGTCCGTTTAACAGCAAGGTCATATAAACTTGGAAAAGTCGCGGGAATACTGGACGAGGCCTTCCGGCCTTCGTCCAGTATTCCAGCGACTTTTCCAAGTTTATACCCTGATACGGCAATCCACCTGTATGGGGGAAGCACTGAACATTCAGCACAAAAATTACAATAAACAAGATGGCCATGATGGCCCTAATTTGCTCACCTGACTCCATGAACACAAGAGGAGAATGTGACATTGAGTTCATATGTGTTTTAAAATAATTGTGCTATTTTTAGATGGCGGTCGTCTTGGATTAAGCGATGACTTTCATTTTACCAAATCTGAAAATGCTTCACCCAAGGATCTTAACTTACTATGAAGTTTGGCCAGCATCGGCCATGTGGTTCCTGAGAAAAAGACGTTCAAAATCTCGAATAAATGGACCTTTTGGCGGCCATCATGTATGACATAATCATCCGATTCCGACAAATATTGCACCAGAGCAATCGCCTCATGGATACTGTTACAACGAGCGTTGTTTAATGCTATTTATTAATTTACTTTTACTTATTTTAGACTTGGGGAATTACGGCTCAATTTGATCGAAAGATGAAAGATGAAAGACAAATTAAGACACATGCTGATTCTATAATGTAATATTCCCAAGAGCTCCCTGGCAACCCAAACAATGGCCTTTATACTTGGCAACGCGGACCTTATAGAAAGCACCTGACCACTCGGCATGAAATGCACACAATGCAGACTTTTCCTGAGAACTGTGTTTGTTCAACACAGTTCAAATTGCTATAATTAATTACTCATTGAATGCAAACCTTAGATATTTTACATGCACAATTCATCCATTCATCTACATACACCCAGCAAATATCAATGACGAAATGAAATCAGAACTATGTCTAAATTGGCTTTTAATACGAATATCAAAGTCAATTTAGACATCGGACTGTCTTCTGAATCATATCTGGAACTAACTGTAATATGCAAATGACTGTAAACAACTACATGTTATAGTATGTACAGTCTCAAAAGAGATATTACATGATCTATGAAATTTCACAATACTTGCAGACAACAATTCAGAATTTCAACAGAGATCCTGATTCATTTTGTGTGACCCCAAGCTATTTGACCAGGGCATTTAGCCCATTAAAAGAGGTCTGGTTTCTGCAGACAAGTTACTCAGAGGTCATGACCTGATTCCATATGAACAAAGGAGCAACCAGTCTAGTCCCAGCTTGGACAAAGCATCTGCATGGTTCAATCAGGGTTTGTACTGTTTGCCATTCAGTCCATCAAATTGGTACACTATAACAATACCTTAAATTTGATATATGACGTGCTATTTTTAGACGGCGGCCATCTTGGCTTACGTAATGACGTCAGTTCAACAATTTTGTAATCCCCCTGACTAAGGACCATGACAATGAAGTTTTGTGACTATAGGCCGAATGGTTACCGAGGAGAAGACGTTTGAAAATGTTCACGGACGACGACGGATGACGGACACATTGCGGTAACAATAGCTCACATGAGCTTCGCTCAGGTGAGCTAAAAAACAAATAGTGCTGAATTATAGTGTCCCGATGTTTCAACAGCAAGGTCATATACAGACGGGAATGCACATGTATGGGGGGGGGGGGGGCACTGCACTGCACATAATTATCAGTATCAGATTTACACATAATTTTAACACTAAAAGACAGTACCGGTATACTGATTTGGTGCCGGCACCCTAACTACACCGGATCACTTGGCTCCAGGTGTAAATCCCAGTAAGATTCTCTGGATGTAAAAATAGATTCATTGCTAAGATACAACTATATACCCTCCCATCCTTCAAACTGTTGACAAGAGAGTGAGACTGTAGAAGTTATAGTTCATATGAATTTTTAATAAATTAGTTTATTACCCTTAGACCACTACACGCAACAATTGTTGTCTGCTGTTGCTTTTATATCTTGCCTTATTTCTCAATAAATGACCTACATGTTTTGAACATTCATAAAGTAATTTGAGCTTACCTGAGTATATCTTGCAATATTCAATCCAGCTTAACCTGCACACGTTGTCTAAGGTCGCTCAGAAAGTATAACTGACTCTGGTGAAAAAGTAGGACAGGAGAGGAATGCATGGCTTACAAATAATGATTGTCTACATTCATAGCACTCCAGATGAATAGAAGGCTATCAGAGTATGTAACATATTAACCCTTAGAAAGCGGGAAATCCAAAATGTCGTTTGCAGGTGTTTCATACTTTGTCTTCCTTATCACTAAAACCATGGTTAGGCAACACTTTAGAATCATTTCCAATGGAAATGATTCTAAAGTGCTGTCAAACCATGTTTTTGTTGAGAAAAATGAAAAGAAAAACAGACGACAAAAGTTAAGTCAGCATAGCAAGGGTTAACTGCAAGAGTTTATACCAAAAGATTATCAATTTCATTACATGTACTTATAAAATAGTGATGTCACAAATATTCATGATTACAAAACTTACTACCGGTATATCTGTTGGAAGCAGTACAATAAAAAGATTAACCCTCACTACGAGGGAGATGAAAATTGTCGTCTTTTGTTTTTCATTTTTGCCTTAATTCTTAACAAAAACACCTGTTTTGGCAGCACATGAGAATCGTCTCCAGTGGAGACGATTCTCATACGCTGTCAAAACAGGTTTTTATAGAGAAATATTGAAAATAAAACATTTCCAGCTGACGACAAAATTTAATTCAGCGTAGTAAGGATTAGTATCAATCATATACACACATGTGGGACAAGGATATTTCTCCCAGTGTCAGAATATGTTGTCAGAAACAAGGCTTTGCTGAATTTCTGACGACCTATTCTGATCACGAGAGTGGAATATCATTGTCACACCAGTGCACATGATGGATACTTTTTCTCGCCCCTATTCAGAGCATATTTACAAATCTCAGAATATTTATCTAACCCAGAATAAGACTCAACTTTTTATTCGCTGAATTTATGCGGATTTTTATATGTCCAAAATGTTCTCCATGTCAACAAATCGGTTAAACAAAGTTTTCACCCATGAATCTGACGCTAATGCAAGCCGCGTTGATTGTTTACAAAGTACTGACAAATTAATTTTCAATGTCGCCACCAAGCAGCTCTGGCGACGCCAAACTGGACGTCGCATGTAGCTGATGTCATCCATATTAAAACGACGTCATGACATTATGACATGCTAATAAAGACATCAACAGCCATTGAAAACAATACGCATTAAATGTATGCATTATTTTATGGGGTGATTGTAAGAACAATGGCAGTAATCAAAAACATACTCCAGAGTGATTTTCCTGTCGATACCTTGATTTGATATATGACATGACCATATTCGGTCAAATGTCAATATTTGACCCCTACTTGTGCCCTCCGGCCCCGCCCATTTTTGACACCAGGGCCACCCTTTTAACAAATCTGAAACAGATGTGACTATTGATAATTCCTGCCATGCTTCGTTGAAATCGGTCTGGCAGTTCGTGAGAAGATTTTTTTTAAGAAATTTACCTGCTTTTCCACGGCGGCCATCTTGGATTATGCAATGACCTGTAATTTAACAAATCTGACGTGCCCCACCCCTATATCATCTTTGTGAAATTTGACCACAATAGCCCAGCGGTTCGGGAGAAGACGTTTGAAATTGTGGACGGACGAAAAGCGCTAACAATAGCTCACTTGAACCTTTGGCTCAGCTGAGCTAAAAATCAACAGCAGATGATTATTTTTAAATTGGCACTGCAAGTTTAAAAGGCATTGTGTTTAGAACATAAGCAGTAAATGATGAAACAGATTAATTAAAAATAATTTAATTGTAGATTAGTATATCGTATCTCTGAACCCAATTGTACCTATAAGTCACTCAAAGGAAAATCGGAGATTGGTAAAAGAAATATATTTAGTATACTGAAATACAACTAGTGTTGAGATAAATACCGTAGTCACTAATTTAATATATTTAACACTTAGACCACTACAAAAAACAATTGTCGTCTGCTGTTGCTGTTATATCTTGCCTTATTTCTCAATAAAAACATGGTTTGACAGCACTTCAGAATCATTTCCAATGAAAGGATTCTAAAGTGCTGCCAAAGCATGTTGTACATTATTCTAAAGTGCTGTTAAAGCATGTTTTTTATGAAAAAATATCAAATAGAAAATAAACATTAGACGGCAAAAAATTAAGATAGCGGTGTAAGGGTTAAAGTAACTATAGTAACTCGAATGGAAACCTATTTCTATTGGTGGTAGAGTATCATTCCTCAACCAAAGTCATTATTGTTCATAAATGATACTTCCTGGTACAGTCATAGCAGAAATGCCTAACCAAATTATCTCTCCTGTTTATCACCATACTTGATAGTATTTAGTGGAACAAGAGGGCCATGATGACCCTAATTCGCTCACCTGACTCCATGAACACCAGAAGAGAATGTGACATTGAGTTCATGTGTTTTAAAAAAATTGTGCTATTTTTAGATGGCGGTCATCTTGGATTAAGCAATGACTCTCAGTTTACCAAATCTGAAAATGCTTCACCCAAGGATCTTAACTTACTATGAAGTTTGGCCATCATCGGCCATGTGGTTTCTGAGAAAAAGACGTTCAAAATCTCGAATAAATGACCTTTTGGCGGCCATCATGGATGACATAATCATCCGATCCTGACAAATATTGCACCAGAGCAATCGCCTCATCGATACCTTCAATTTGATATATGACATTAGCATATTCGGTCAAAAATAAAATTTGACCCCACGGGCCACGTCCATTTTTGACCCTGGGGTCACCATTTTCACAAATTTGAAAGAGCATTGTATATCAATCATTCCTACCAAGTTTATTTCATCGAAATCCGGCCGGCGGTTCATGAGAAGAAGATTTAAGAATTTGTGCTATTTTTAGATGGCGGCCATCTTGGATTAGCGACGACCTCCATTTTAACAAATCTGAAAAGGCTTCACCCATGGACCATAACTTTTAAGTTTGGCCACCATGGGCCAAGCGGTTCATGTGAAGAAGAATTTTGAAATCTCTAACAAAAGAACAACCTTTTGACCTTTCGGCAGCCATCTTGGATGACATAACCATCCGATTTCAACAAAAAATTGCACCAGAGTGATCGCCTCATTGATACATTCAATTTGATATATAACATGACCATATTCGGTCAAAAATAAAATTTGACCCCACGGGCCACGCCCATTTTTGACCCCGGGGTCACCATTTTAACAACTTTGAAAGAGCATTGTACATCGATCATTCCTACCAAGTTTCGTCGAAATCCAGCTAGCGGTTCATGAGAAGAAGATTTTTTAAGAATTTATGCTATTTTTAGACGGCTGCCATCTTGGATTAGCGATGACCTCCATTTTAACAAATCTGAAAAGGCTTCACCCATGGACCATAACTCTTATGTTTGGCTACCATGGGCCAAGCGGTTCATGTGAAGAAGAATTTTGAAATCTCTAATAAAATAACGACCTTTTGACCTTTCGGTAGCCATCTTGGATGACCTAACCATCCGATTTCGACAAAAAATGCACCAGAGTGATCGCCTCGTTGATACATTCAATTTGATATATGACAAGACCATATTCGGTCAAAAATAAAATTTGACCCAATTTGACCCCACGGGCCACGCCCATTTTTGACCCCGGGGTTACCATTTTAACAACTTTGAAAGAGCATTGTACATCGATCATTCCTAGCAAGTTTCGTCGAAATCCGGCTAGCGGTTCATGAGAAGAAGATTTTTTAAGAATTTATGCTATTTTTAGACGGCGGCCATCTTGGATTAGCGATGACCTCCATTTTAACAAATCTGAAAAGGCTTCACCCATGGACCATAACTTTTAAGTTTGGCTACCATGGGCCAAGCGGTTCATGTGAAGAAGAATTTTGAAATTTCTAATAAAAGGACGACTTTTTTACCTTTCGGAGGCCATCTTGGATGACCTAACCATTAGATTTCGACAAAAAATGCACCAGAGTGATCGCCTCGTTGATACCTTCAATTTGATATATGATAAGACCATATTCGGTCAAAAATAAAATTTGACCCCAATTTGACCCCACGGGCCACGCCCATTTTTGACCCCAGTGTCACCATTTTAACAACTTTGAAAGAGCATTGTACATTGATCAGTCCTACCAAGTTTTGTCGAAATCCGGTCAGCGGTTCATGAGAAGAAGATTTTTTAAGAATTTATGCTATTTTTAGACGGCGGCCACCTTGGATTAGCGATGACCTCCATTTTAACAAATCTGAAAAGGCTTCACCCATGGACCATAACTCTTACGTTTGGCTACCATGGGCCAAGCGGTTCATGTGAAGAAGAATTATGAAATCTCTAATAAAATAACGACCTTTTGACCTTTCGGTAGCCATCTTGGATGACCTAACCATCCGATTTCGACAAAAAATGCACCAGAGTGATCGCCTCGTTGATACCTTCAATTTGATATATGAGAAGACCATATTCGGTCAAAAATAAAATTTGACCCAATTTGACCCCACGGGCCAAGCCCATTTTTGACCCCGGGGTCACCATTTTAACAACTTTGAAAGAGCATTGTACATCGATCATTCCTAGCAAGTTTCGTCGAAATCCGGCTAGCGGTTCAAAGATTTTTTAAGAATTTATGCTATTTTTAGACGGCGGCCATCTTGGATTAGCAATGACCTCCATTTTAACAAATCTGAAAAGGCTTCACCCATGGACCATAACTCTTAAGTTTGGCTACCATGGGCCAAGCGGTTCATGTGAAGAAGAATTTTGAAATCTCTAATAAAAGAACGACTTTTTGACCTTTCGGAGGCCATCTTGGATGACCTAACCATCCGATTTCGACAAAAAATGCACCAGAGTGATCGCCTCATTGATACCTTCAATTTGATATATGATAAGACCATATTCGGTCAAAAATAAAATTTGACCCCAATTTGACCCCACGGGCCACGCCCATTTTTGACCCCAGGGTCACCATTTTAACAACTTTGAAAGAGCATTGTACATTGATCAGTCCTACCAAGTTTTGTCGAAATCCGGTCGGCGGTTCATGAGAAGAAGATTTTTTAAGAATTTATGCTATTTTTAGACGGCGGCCATCTTGGATTAGCGATGACCTCCATTTTAACAAATCTGAAAAGGCTTCACCCATGGACCATAACTCTTATGTTTGGCTACCATGGGCCAAGCGGTTCATGTGAAGAAGAATTTTGAAATCTCTAATAAAATAACGACCTTTTGACCTTTCGGTAGCCATCTTGGATGACATAACCATCCGATTTCGACAAAAAATGCACCAGAGTGATCGCCTCGTTGATACATTCAATTTGATATATGACAAGACCATATTCGGTCAAAAATAAAATTTGACACCCAATTTGACCCCACGGGCCACGCCCATTTTTGACCCCGGGGTCACCATTTTAACAAATTTGAAAGAGCATTGTACATCGATCATTCGTAGCAAGTTTCGTCGAAATCCGGCTAGCAGTTCATGAGTAGAAGATTTTTTAAGAATTTATGCTATTTTAGACGGCGGCCATCTTGGATTAGCGATGACCTCCATTTTAACAAATCTGAAAAGGCTTCACCCATGGACCATAACTCTTAAGTTTGGCTACCATGGGTCAAGCGGTTCATGTGAAGAAGAATTTTGAAATCTCTAATAAAAGAACGACTTTTTGACCTTTCGGCGGCCATCTTGGATGACCTAACCATCCGATTTCGACAAAAAATGCACCAGAGAGATCGCATCGTTGATACCTTCAATTTGATATATGATAAGACCATATTCGGTCAAAAATAAAATTTGACCCAATTTGACCCCACGGGCCACGCCCATTTTTGACCCCAGGGTCACCATTTTAACAACTTTGAAAGAGCATTGTACATTGATCATTCCTACCAAGTTTTGTCGAAATCCGGTCGGCGGTTCTTGAGAAGAAGATTTTTTAACAATTTGTGCTATTTTTAGACGGCGGCCATCTTGGATTACGTAATGATGTAATTTTAACAATTTTGTAATCCCCCTACCTAAGGACCATGACCATGAAGTTTGGTGACTATAGGCCCAATGGTTACCGAGGAGAAGACGTTTGAAAATGTTCAAGGACGACGACGACAACGACGGACACATTGCGGTAACAATAGCTCACATGAGCTTCGCTCAGGTGAGCTAATAAAAGACAAGACAAGTAAAATTTTATCAAATAACAAGAGTGCCGAAGGTCACAATATACGCCCGTCGAGGCAAGGCCAGTCAACAAGGGGAGATAACTCATATGGACGTGATAAACATGTAAACCAAATTTGGTTAGGATCGGTCAAGTAGAACTTGAGTTATTGCGTGGACAAGGATACAGAATGCGAAAATTAAAAATGGCTGCCAAGGGGAGATAAGTATCGGATTTTGTTCAAAATCAATAGGCTTCTTCGTCTTGCCGTGATAAATATGTATACCAAATTTGGTTATGATCGGTCAAGTAGAACTTGAGTTATTGCGTGGACAAGGATACAGAGTGCGAAAATTAAAAATGGCTGCCAAGGGGAGTTAAGTATTGAAAAAATTTCAAAATCAATAAGCTTCTTTGTGTTGCCATGATAAACATGTATACTGAATCGGTGAAGTAGAGTTATTGCATGGACAAGGATACAGAGTGCCAAAATTAACAAGAGTTGTCAGAAGACAACGATGCTCGCCTGTTGGCAGCCTTCACTCAAACTTGGCACAGTTGCATCAAAAAACATAAATATTATATAACTTGACCTTGGGTTAAGGGGCGTGCGGTGGACCTTGACATTGGGGTCAGTGGTGCAAGGAGGGTCGTGGGTTTTCTATAGCATAATATAGCATATTAAGATGAATGCATGTATGAAATATAAATGCGCTCCCTGAAAACAGAAGTAAAACAAAATTTAACCCAACATTAAGTTTATGAACGCACTAAGTTGGTGATTTTCTACAGCATGATAGCTATTCACGTGAGGAATGCATGTATGAATGTGCCATGTTTGTGATCTTGACCTTGAGGAAAGGGGTGGGGTGGGGTGGGTCATGAATTTGCTGTAGCACAATAGAGGATCATCAGATGAATGCATGTATGAAATATCAAAGCGTTCCCTGTAAAGAAACAGAAGTTACAGTTACACAACATTTACCCCAACGTTAGTTTATGAACATGCAAAGTTTGTGACCTTGACCTTGGGGTAAGGGTTGGGTGGTGGGTTGTGGATTTGCTACAGCATGATAGAGGGTCATCTGAGGAATGCATGTATGAAATATCAAGGCGTTTCATAAAAGGAAACAGATTTTATATAAGACATTTACCCCAACATTAAGTTTATGAATGTGTTAAGTTTGTGACCTTGACCTTGGGGAAAGGGGTGGGAGTTGGGTCATGGATTTGCTATAGTACGATAGAGTATCATCAGATGAATGCATGTATGAAATATGAAGGTATTCCCTGTAAATAAACAGAAGTTACGCAACATTTACCCCAACGTTAAGTTTATGAATGTGCTAGGTTTGTGACCTTGACCTTGGGGTTAGGGTTGGGTGGTGAGTCGTGGATTTGCTACAGCATGATAGAGGGTCATCCGTGGAATGCATGTATGAAATATTAAGGGGTTCCATGATAGAAAACAGATGTTATAAGACATTTACCCCAACATTAAGAATGTGCTAAGTTTGTGACCTTGGGGAAAGGGGTGGGAGGTGGGTCATGGATTTGCTATAGTACGATAGAGTATCATCAGATGAATGCATGTATAAAATATGAAGGTATTCGCTGTAAATAAACAGAAGTTACACAACATTTACCTCAACGTTAAGTTTATGAACATGCTAGGTTTGTGACCTTGACCTTGGGGTAAAGGTTGAGTGGTGGGTCGTGGATTTGCTACATCATGATAGAGGGCCATCTGAGGAATGCATGTATGAAATATCAAGGAGTTCCATGAAAGGAAACGGATGTTATAAGAAATTTACCCCAACGTTAAGTTTATGAATGTGCTAAGTTTGTGACCTTGACCATGGGGTAAGGGTTGGGTGGTGGTGGGTCATGGATTTGCTACATCATGATAGAGGGCCATCTGAGGAATGCATGTATGAAATATCAAGGCGTTCCATGAAAGGAAACGGATGTTATAAGAAATTTACCCCAACGTTAAGTTTATGAATGTGCTAAGTTTGTGACCTTGACCTTGGGGTAAGGGTTGGGTGTTGGGTCATGGATTTGCTACAGCATGATAGAGGGTCATCTGAGGAATGCATGTATGAAATAACAAGGTGAACCATGAAATTAAACGGAAGTTATAAGACATTTACCCCAACGTTAAGTTTGTGGATGCCGACGCCGACGACGCCGGGGGTATGCCATAAGCTCTTCTGCACTTCGTGCAGGTGAGCTAAAAATGACTGCAAAGGGGAGATAAGTCATCGGAAATGTTTCAAAATCAATAGGCTTCTTCGTCTTACCGTGATAAACATGTATACCAAATTTGGTTACAATCAGTCAAGTAGAACTCTAGTTATTGCATGGACAAGCTGTGCCCGCCCGCCAGCCCTGTACAAGATGAATACATAATACGTACCGTTTTTCAAACGGGCCAAAAACATTTGAAATGGACAAAGATTGTAAAATAAATAGTCCAAAGATGAAATCAGAATAGTTTCACACTATCACGAGGAGAAACATATCAAAACTCTCTGTGAATCCCATTGGAGCTTAATCCAGAATTCAAAATGGCGGCCAAGATGACTGCCATAAATTAATTAAATACATAAATGTGAGGAAATTAACACATTCTCTCAATATTGCATCATATCACTGTACATTGCACATACATTTTCACTAATTCAAATTCAGTTTAACTATTCAAATTTACTTGCAGAAATATTTATTTTTACATTCAATATCAGCAAAATTTGACGATGCGAGTGAGGAGGCAATACCACCGCTGGATTACAATAACATTTTCATTTAACCCTTTCAACACCACAGGCCTGGTTAGTGGTGTTGGAAAACAGTGTAGATCCAGATGAGCTGGCTCGTGACGAGCCGTCTCATCAGGGTCTACACTTTTTGAAGGTAATTTTCATATTTTTGAGAACAAAAACTCCCCCTTTTCATAAACGGACTAGTCTGAAATTCATTTTGTGATGGTTGGATTGTTTTCAAAATTAACATATCAAATTCCATTCCAGTTACTTAGGGTGAAATTAAGGGTTAAGAAGCCACATGATTTGCAGCTTGTTTATCCATCTCTAACCTGTGTAACTGATGGGTAATCTCTGACTATATACATGTAGTATTAGAGCTGCATATGTATACAATGTATACTGGCAAAACCTTAATTGTGCCTGTTTTGTCATGGAAGGTGACAGAAAATGGTAGTCTTGAACAAATGTACCATCTTAACCCTTACAATGCTGAATTAATTTGTGTCGTCTGCTGAATATTTTTTATTTTTCCATTTTTCGCTTCAAAAACTTGGTTTGGCAGCACTTTAGAATCATTTCCAATGGAAATGATTCTAAAATGCTGCCAAACCATGTTTTTACGAAGAGAAAAGACAAAATATGAATTATCAGCAGAATACTATTTTCGGTTCACGAATTCTAAGGGTTAAACAAACATATGATTTATATTAAAAGAAGAAACTTTATATTTATTTTACAATAATTACAAACAATGTTTGTTTGTTGGTTTAACGGGCTAACGGGTGTCCTCTTATAAATAGAAAATGTGTTTATAGAACACGAATACCCCACCTACCACTTTGATAGTAAACAAGGCAAACTTGCAAAATGTTATGTACAAAAGAGGGAGATAATTCATTATCCAGGGGTTGGATCAAAATTAGCTAACCAAGTATCAAACCTCCAGATATTACGGTTTAAAAGTTTTATGAGTTACACGACAAAATTGTGAAATTATAAGTGCAAAAGGGGGAGATAGTCCATGACTGTGGCACATTAATATGGGAGGAAAGCGCAATACACAGGGAAAACAAACATATCCGGTGTGAACGACCACTATGACATCACATACGAAGCTGATGAGGACAGAACACATGCCATCTAACATCTATGGTCCGTGGATAATGCACATTCTATTCTGGATTTAACCCTTTCAACACCACAGGCCTGTATAGTGGCATTGGCAAACATTGTAGATCCAGATGAGCCGGCTCGCAACGAGCCGCCGTCTCATCAGGATCTGCACTTTTTGCAAGTAATTTTCATATTTTTGAGAACAAAATCACCCCCTTTTCATAAATGGACCCGTCAGAAAATCATTTTGTAACCATTGGATTGGTTGCAAAATTAACATATCAAATTCCATTCCAGTTACGTAGGGGTGAAAGGGTTAATGACACTGGCTGAATGATCTCACGTACCATTTACAGTAGGATCCTCTCCATACACATCGTCCCCCACCTTCGCGTTGGACATGGCCACTTTCATGGGGTGGGTGGGGCGCGTCACTGTGTCACTGCGCATGTCTACTGTCCGGCCGGCTGGCATGGCACTGCTAGTCGCCATATACCGCGAACCCCTCACTATACTAGTTATTAGCTTCTGAAAATAAATAGAAAGTTCGTGCAACTGAATCATAAAAATCTGAAACAAAATTTACTAATATATATATTATAATTCTGAGTAAAAACATGTTTTGCCTGCATAGGAGCATCTTTTCCAGCAAAAATCTTTTCTAGTTTTCTCATATGCTGTAAAAACATTTTTTCATCAGGGAAATCCAAAGTACATATAAATACCATACACATGGATTGATCAATTGATATCAGGGCCCAGTTGCTCAAAGCCTCTGTTAGCTTAACAGACTGTTAAATCCTTAACAATGTTGAGGATTTAACAGTCTGTTAAGCTAACAGAGGTTTTGAGCAACTGGGCCCAGGCTATTTATCAATGGGCTATGTATAATAATTGAAGGTATCCCTTCAATTAACAGTACACAATATTCTATATTTTTTTATTTTTAATTACCACTATTGACATGCATGCCCATCAATAAGCTTTTATTACAGTGTGGTTAATCTGACGGACCTAAATCAGAAACTATCCACATTGTTTTTCGATTCAAGTATACAAACATACTCGGCATACATGTATAACTAGAGTAGCAAATGCTAGTTTTGCAATATATAGCATTCATGTTATATTCTATTTATTGCATAAGCACAGTATAATACACTGAAGGTGTACTGATAGCATAAATAGAGGATAAACTTGAACAATGATTTATGTTTTTGTATGTCAGCAGCCATAGATTGTCTGACTTCTCCCTATTTTGAGTTGAGGAAGAAGTTTTTCACTATATAAAACAGAACTTTTGGAAAAAAATGGTTTATTTTCTCAATTTTTTAGTGGAAACTTCTCCCTATTTTGAAGGGCTAGCTTGAACCCTGGGACATAAACACGAAAATTTAACATTGTCGCCCTCTGCCTGTCTGCCCGGCTTTCACCTATCCAATAGCCGGGATTTTTTAAAACATTGTCATAGTGGAAAGCGCATATTGAAGCTAATTAAAATTCCAAACCTTTGTAACATTCAAAATATTTGTTATTTTAGCATGCAGTTTTCAACATTCATTTCATCTGGTCAAATTCTATCAATAAAACTAAAAGAAATGAAACTAGAAAATGTGTTCATAGGACACGGATGCCCCAAATATGGCTTTGATAGTAAACGAGGCAAAATTCCAAGTCCAAAAAGGGGGAGATAATCTATGGCTCAGTGTCAAAGCAAAAATAGAAATTAATTTTGTGCATCTACACACCATAAAGAAGCTACATACCAAGCATCAAGCCTCCAGCCATTACGGTTAAGACGTTTTACGAGTTACAAGACAAAATTGCCAAATTCTAAGTCGAAAAAGGGGAGATAACTCATTTCTTGGGGGTTGATTCAAAATCAAAATACACTTTGTGCATCTACTCATCATAAGGAAGCTACATACCCAGTTTCAGGTGTGTAGCTAGTATGGTTTACGAGTTACAAGGCAAAATTGGCAAATTCTAAGTAAAAAAGGGGGAGATAATCCATGACCCGGGGATTGAATTAAAAATCAAAATAAACTTTGCGCATCTACTCATCATAAGGACGCTACATACTAAGTTTCGTAGCTAGTAGGTTTAAGTTTTACGAGTTACAGGGCAAACTTGTGAAATTGTAAGTCGAAAAGGGGGAGATAATCCATGACCAGGGTGCTGAATCGAAAATCAAAATAAACTTTGCGCATGTACTCATCATAAGGAAGCTACATACCAAGTTTCAGGTCTGTAGCTAGTACAGTTTAAAAGTTTTACGAGTTACAAGGTTGGTTACAGAGAGACGGACAGACGGACAAGTGTAACACACTAAATGCTCCCTCCACTATCGTGGTGGGGCATACAAAGTTTTATTACACTCTTGTAAATTATTTGCATGGGTTTTGCTGTGAGAGAAAACCCGTAATCAACTCCTTACAAATAATACACATGTGGTGAAGAGAACACCCGTAATTGCGAGCCTGTTTTTTTTGGAAACCACAAGCTACATGTACCATGCAAAATGTTTAATTTTTATTACAGTACAAATACATTTATTTGAAAATTTGGAAAGGGTCTCGACTAATCTAGAATGTTATAGTCTGGGGGCAATTGCTCAGAATCCGGCACCTCATGATAATTTTTCTTTATTCGTGGTTTTGTATTCGTCTGGGATCCCACTTTCCGAAAAATCCGGGTGCCATATTTTTCAGACACTTTCAAGGTCATTTCAAGATCATTCAAAATCAAGGTTAAAATCTTGGTATATTTATGCCCTAAACCAAGGATTTGGATGAGTTGAAGTATCAATATCTTCGGTGGTCAAGGTCACAGCACTATATTTTCAAGGTCACCGAGGGAAAACGGCAACGCTTTCAACATATATCATTCAGTTATTACCCTAGAAAATATATCAATAGACATCTATAAGATACTGTTCTCCCTTTTTTCACCAGCCACGTCAAAATGGGACTTATTTAGTTTCTTACTAGTGGAGCTCATGATGGGCTAGTACATTAATGCACCCTGGTATGAACATAACATTGTCGTTATAGTTCGGGGTAATCGCCATGAATGTGGCACATCGTGTTAATTTTTCTTCTCGTGGTTGATTTATAGTATAACCTTACATGGTTCAGCTTTCAGAAAATTACGGTGCCATTTCTTTTTAATTAAATTCAATATCCTTTCAAGGTCATTGAACAGCAATACAAACTTCATGATATATATACTTTTAAATACAAAAAGTGTCAATATTGTCACTGATATTGATAATAAATTTATTTGTGGAATAGAAAAGCAGTCATCAAATGTCAATATCATAGTAGGTCGCGGATGTTGATACTTTTAAATTAAAAAATCAAACTGCATACGTTGCGTATTCTTTGTCATAATTCCGCATTTATTAGTCTAAAGACATGTATTTCTAAAGCAAACTATCTTCAGAAATGTATATATGCCATGCAATAGCAAAGGGGGGGCATATTGCACTGCTCTTGAGGTTCCGTACGTCCGTCCGTCTGTGTACATTTACGTCGAAAAGTCAAAAAGTTTGGAAGAGTCTCCAGTTAGAGTCCAGTATGCCATGGGGGCATATCCACGTTTTATAAACATAATGTCTAGTTATGTAATATATTTGTATTTCCTTCTGTTAAGTTGAATGCCAGTTAAAGGTCATGAAAATTAAGAATAATGTTGTATTGTATTTATCAAAAGAACAAAAACAGGATAAATACCATATAATGGTCATCTACTGAATATGTGTGTCAGCTACATGTAGGTTTCATTAATTAAAAGAACTATTAAAGCACAGGTCTTATGAAATGATAATTTCAATGTTTGATGCCTCAAAATGTTTATATTTACTTATACTGCTACCTACTTATTTCTAATAAATGCATATATATTTGAACGCAGTTCATCATGACTCATGCAGGGCTATAGGCGATAATTAATGTATACACGTGTACACGTGCCATGCTGCTACCATTGTGTATTACACTAGATATATGTGTTCATGGGTTCATTGGTCTCCTCTCTGTATCTTCTTTTATAGTTTTGATAACGTCACAAATCTAAGGTCGAACATCTAAACATATTAGTGTGGTGAAAATAGAGATGAACCCGGAAAAATTGCGGACACAGTTTAAACTTTGCCAGAATGACTAGAATAATATGTAAAGGAAGTAAAAAAAGTTCCCCGAGTTTCCCGGGGGTGGAAGGCATCTAATTTGCATATTTGCAAGATGGCCGCCATAAAAATAGCAAAAAAATAGGTTTTGACCAGAAACAGCTAGAAAAATGTTAAAGGTGTCTAATTTCATTAATTTGAGTATGGAGAAATGATTTCCGATGTTTTTCAGTTGATTTAAAAACTACAAGACATCGAAATTGCATATGTTCAAGATGGCCGCAATAAAAATATTTAAAAAATAGGTTTTGAACGGAAACAGCTATAGAAAAATGTTCAAGGCGTCTAATTTCACTAATTTGAGTATGGAGAACTGATTTCTGATGTTTTTTGAGTAGATTTAATAGCGACAAGACACATAGTTTGTATATTTTCAAGATAGACAGCATAGGATATATCGTAATTACCCTAAATATTCGGACACCAAAACCAATTGTTATAAGTGTCATAAACGTTAATCAAGTTGATTATGTTGCCCAGTAGGGCATCCAATATGTGCTGATACAATGGAAAACAGTGCAGAGACCCTGACCAGACTGCTCCTTCAGGCTGGTCTGGGTTTATACTGTTTGCACAGCCATTGATGTCCAAATATTTAGGGTAATTACGGTAACGTAACTTTTAAGCCCAACTATGAGAAAATTGTTCAAGATGTCTAATTCCACTAATTCCCGTATGGAGAACTCATAATACATATTGAGGGCAAAGAGTTTATATTGTGTAACAAGAATAATCTTTTGGCAAATCAGAATAGAATTCACTCTTTATTTGCGTCATAATAATTGTAGACATTCTCAGTTATGGAAAATGTGTTTGTACATTGGCAATTAAAACTACCAAATAATTATGTGACAGTGACTGTAGAAATCAAGCTTTATACGGTTAAGATCAATGAATTAATTTTGTAACACACTCCTAGTGCATGATAATGATCTATCAGGTATGCTACTAAATGGTGGATGTTTAATTCATTCAATAAATAATACTATAGACCGCTATACCGGCAAAGTGTGTCAATAGACAACACTAAAACCTTTTTTTCAACAGTCATAAGCACATACCACATTTTGATACAAATGTATATGTCTATACATCATTCTAATACAGCAGCATCTTTAATGTGTAACATTAGCGTAATTGCCATAAATATTCGGACAGATGTGCCAGAGTGACATGTGTAGACCCAGACCAGCCTGCTCCTGAGGAGCAATCAGGGGCTGTGTCCACCAAATTTTTGGAGTACGTTCTCCAATCTCAATCTCGAAATCGCAAATTTGATTGGCCGAGGCTGAGCACAGCTGCACTGCGCTGTTTGCACCTTGACAGAATGCCTTGATGGCATAACATGACAACATACAGTTTAGGACACTTAGAGCAATTGATAGGTCGTCCGAATATTTAGGGTAATTACGGTAATACCATCACCTGTTCAGTCACTATCCTCTACAATTGGGATATTGCTGCACGTTTCCCCAAGACATGTCCACACATAGGTGTACATGCACGCCCTGCCTTCCTACATTTGCAAGAGGCCATTTTGCATCCCAGTTTACAATTGCAATGTATTAGTTCCAGTAGTCTCTGTGGAGCAGATGGATTTTCAGAGCCAAACTGGAACTAGTACATCTGCACGCAACTCCCAGCCCCATTTGGTGCAATCCAGCTCAGCACCGCGACATTGCTGAACAAGGTAATGTGCTCGTAGACTGTGTTGCTTAGATGAACCTGAAGTTGGAGGGAGGACAGCAAGATTGATAGGTTTTGAGACTGACTGTTTGGCAATCATCTGTTTCAGCTTGAAGAATCTAGCCTTGTTTAGTGATCCGAAACGCTCTATGTCATACCATGCTAGAAAAAAGTGTTCACCAGCAACAGCAATTTCCTCTTGTGATGCATCAGTCTTGTAGAATACTGACATTTCCTCTCTCAGAGATGGCCTCTTTTTCAGTAGATCACATGCCTGTGCCTTACCACGGCGGTATGCTGCAGATGTTGTATCTGTTCCTGTGAAGGCATGGGCGCAAGAGGATTACATCTTTCAGCTTTCCCATAGAGATCTGAAGCTTGTCAATGTCGACATACCGAGCGTTGCCAGCAGGCTGAGGGTGAATGAGTATAAACCGATTCATTTGGAGGTTTGCGGTCAAGCAAGGAAATCAGGACATCCGTATCATTGCACAAAACGATGAACACCAGGGTCGGTATCACTGTAACCTAGGGATGTGCTGACAATAAGGTTGTCTGCATCAGCTGAAGCTTGTCGAGTAGCAATGCCAACAGTGCTGAGCTCTTTGGAAAGAAGCTTAATGAGAGATGCCTTGTTGCTGCCATTTCCCAGAAACTCTTCCTGCTTTGTGGATGTGCTGATCTGTGGAGACACTTCGATGGTTGCAGATGTGTTCTTGTTGGATCTCCGAGATTGTTCCACTACCTTTGTGCTATGATTGGAATCATATCCATCAAATACTACAGTGACAGGGCGATTTATGTAATGCCTTTGTAAATAGGTGACATACCCCTCTATCACATCCGCATATAAGCAGGGCGTTTTCCAGGACAACTGCATGCAGAAGGTACCCGCCATCAATAACTATAGGAACTGATTCTGGAGCAGGTGGATCAACAAGATGAGACTCTACATCAAGGATACGATTTAGAGCAGCTTTGCTGTCTTTCTCATGGACACTGCATCAAACAGAGAAGGGGCATAGTTCACAAACTCGTAATGGACGAAGTTTCTCAACTCGTTGCTTGTTTGTAATACAGCTATAATTCTGTTCAACATCTGTTGTTCATTGACGACGACTGGCTCATTGCGCACCTTTATAGTGGCCCTCATTGCCGACAGTGGTACAACTCTGTTCTTGCGCTTTAGCTTCAGGTCTGCTACACTCTTCCCCAATATGTATTGTTGTTGTTTCATCCCGATGTTGACAGCATCGTCACATGTTACACTGGAATCTGCCTCAACTCCGCTGAAGATTGATACAAGCTTGTCTGTATAATAAAATGGGCTGTGTGTCCTTAACCACTCAACCAGGTGCTTCCTGTCAGTATTGTCTTGTGTCAGTCTGGCAGGCTTCAGTTCTGCATGATCTTTTTGCGGACGATGTTGGTTTGCTGATTCGTAGTTCACACCCGAGAGATCCTCCAGTGCCTCACACATTGGTAGACAAAGTGGTACGGCGCCAATCCACTGTGCGACTGTGCTGTCAGTTATATGGCGTCCACGTGTAAGTCCTCCACTGGTCTTCATCCCTCTCATCAAGACCTGTTCTATAGTCATGTCGGACCATACACCTGACCAAAACTTGCTTGTTCTACGAATGGTGAAATAGCCTTCTTCAGTGAACTTCTTCCAGTCTTCCGGTGGCATTTTCTTCTCCAGATCCTCCATTACCTGTAGGTACACCTGTGATGACTTTGCATATGGAAGACGCCCTGCAGCATGGAAGAATGGCTGCATTTGACTGATGTGGTGAATGTGAAGTGAAAAGTAGCCGCTGCGCTCGGCACGCACAAACTGTAGCATCAGAGATACTTGCTCCATATATTGTATCCACAATTTAGCTGTCCTACTTTGACTACTGGCTTTCTGGAATAATTGGTTCAATCTTCAGTGAGTTGTAGCACAGCAGGGTGAACAACTGCATTACTATGTGCTATCTCCTCGGACATCATATTCTTCCATAACTGATGTAACGTGCCCAGATCGACTCCATCCATTGCTTCTGGCTTCTCCAGCAGGATCGTGATGAGTGCCTGAGCATGTTTCATGTTTCAGTCCATTATTCAAGCTTATGTTTATTTCAGTACATGAATATACTCACCCAAAAACTTCCAAAAATGTATTTTCATCATCATTCCAGTCAGCTTAGTTGGCTTGATCACGTGTCTGGTCCTCCCAATTCAAATGTTAAGATTTTGGCTTTTCAGATGGCGGACATTTTGAAAATATGCAAATTAGGTGCATTGCGATTTTTAAATCCACTCAGACCTAAAAAAAATCAGTTTCCATACTTAAATTAGTGAATTAGACACCCAGAACATTTTTCTAGCCGTTTTTGTTAGTTTAAAACCACCTTTTTTTTTACTATTTTTATGGCAGCCATCTTGAAAATATGCAAATTAGATGACTTATAGTTTTTAAATCCTCTCAGAAACCTCAACAATCAGTTTCCCATACTTTAATTAGATAAATTAGACACATTGAAACTGTTTCTAGCTGTTTTCCGTTCAAAACCTGTATTTTTTACTATTTTTATGGCGACCATCTTGAAAATATGCAAATTAGATGCCTTCCACCCCCGGGAAACTCGGGGAACTTTTTTTACTTCCTTTACATATTATTCTAGTCATTCTGGCAAAGTTTAAACTGTGTCCGCAATTTTTCCGGGTTCACCCCTATTTAGGGCTAAATACACCATACTATATAGGATTGTATTCAAAGTTTGTGGTAATGTAGTATAATCATTAGTATTATTGGTGGGACCGTACTGCATCTCCCCCATAATATATAACCGTGTCTAATTATCCAAGTAAAAGGATATGTACGAAATGGAAATGAGGATGTGAGGATGAATTCACTGTTAACCAGACACCATACTAGAGGATCTATCTAGTCAGCTTCTTTCATGTAATACTATATAATATTAGCAACTTTCACATAAGAATATGACAGAAACAATGCATTACAATTATCTCTAGCTAACAAATAATACAGACCAGCACTTATCTACAAATGTCTTAGCTTTCATCATCATAATGATATCAGATCATGCATATTTTCTAATGTATACTGGCTACCACCAGTCTGTTGTGCCACCGGACTATGCACAATAATCGTTTATTGCATAAACCATGCTGGCTCTTGATAACAAACCAATGAGCAATATGAAAATACAGGCATGATGACAGATAATGGACACGATTAGCAAATGATATGACATATAAGCATGTATTGTATACATTCTCCGCTGTAACAAATATTATAGACGAACATGTTCAAGCCCACAATCAGCTCTGAATACAGAGCATTCTGACATATTCTCTTACTTATATAATATAAGCTCATACAAGCATATATATAATGGTTAAGTGTGTCGTTAAAAATGTTGACATTATTTACGGTCCATATGGTTTACTGCTTTCTAATATACACTTAATAATAAACATGCAATGCATGTGACCTTCATTATGAGGAAACTTATCATTACTGGAAGGATTAAATTACTTAAAATAACCAGTGTCGAACTCGCTAATTGACTTCTAAAAAGTGCATATACCGGTAGGATATGCAAATATAATTCTCGGAACTGTTCTACTTTTCTGAATGCAGTGTATGTATCAGATTCAGCTTAACATGAATATTAATTTCACATTATGCAAAACATTATATTGTTATAACTATGTAGGCCTATACTACAGTTTTGTATATATACGGTACATATTATATTGATGAAAACTTATTTAGTCCATGCATGTTTCATGAATAGCATATGCTATAGAACTCTGCATGCCATTCATACAGTGGATATACCTAGGTTCTGGATAATAAGCCTTCGTTGGCCAGTTACTAGAGCTATAAGCATACAAAAACAATTATTCAAAACTTTTTAAAACAATAAACTTATCGTAAAAGTGCTGTGAAACCAGATTTATCTAAAAGTCCTGCTTGTTTCCATGTCAACCATTTTGTTAACGTATCATCCAGGCGCTTGTAGAAAATAGACTGTGACCTTAGACTCTTGATTTTTGTTGTTGGGTTATTATCATCCTGTAGTGTGGTGCACCATCGGATCCGAGTAAAAAATGTTTATCTAAATTATCAGGAGTGTACAGTAAATAATTTTCCACCATTTCCTTTGCCAGTCATAAATGACAATAATATTATCACAATTAAGGCTAATAATCATAATGCAAGATGCTTTCAGATCACGTTTAATTTTCATTTGTGGTACATGCTATTTTACCATATTCATTATGGTGCAACACTACAGGCAGGATTTATACCAACAACAAGATAATAACAATCTACAAACTGTAGACTATTATTTGAGCATTTTTATAATCAACAGAACAATAAATTCTATTAAAAACACAGAGTTTATATCTACATCTGTGTAATCAAATATAATTCTGTGTTAGTTGTTTTATTGTTTTTTCATGTAAGACCCCCCAGTATAATGAGAAGCTCTATTCTGGTAATTTGACAGCTACCAGTCTGTGTTTACATGACCTTGATTGCTCAAAATGGCTAAAGAATCCAGTGACGGAGACTGACAGCTAGAACCATGCTTTGTAAATCTTTTTCAATAATGATGTTTATGAGTGGACAAAAGTTGGAATAGCTGAAATACAACATTTTGAAGGTATTCTAACAATTTTGATTAAAACCTTATGTGACCAAGGCAAGGGCGATGTGGAATATTTTTCTCCATTTGACAGATAGGTGTCTTCTGCAAAAAAATGTCTGGGAAACTGACCGTGAAAATTTCCGTGATTAGAGACAAATGCGTTTTACGAAAATTCCCGACGCGGTGGTAATCCCGACAAATGGTTACGCTACTGTACTGCACATAAACAAAGCCGTATAACCACAATATGTTTAGTATGTTCGAAAATCTGTATAAATATTCCAATTAAGTCATATCCTTGTGCAACATGTTCACAAATTGAGGAGCATGCATGTATAAATATTGTAAAATCTCATCGACATTGGCATGACAAACAAACATACCATTGGTTATCCCTCAACTGCAACGTATTTGGGTCACACACCTGTCAGTGTCACATGTGTTGTTTTGGTATGAGGAGGCAGCTGACTTTCACACAATATGATTGGTTGATGGAAAACACACTTCACTAATCAAATCGATAAACAATGGTTACATGTGTTAAGTAATTTCATTGGTGAGATGCATGTGTCTTTAACCAATCACAGTTAGTCTTACAATTCAATATCAAACAAGAAACCAATATGGCGACTAATGTCAAAATCGATGACAATTTATAAGAAAGTCGACCTCTCTCGCACATGTTAACGTGTTTGAGTTGAAAATGTTTAACAGAAGTAAAGGTTGGATTCCGAGCCTTGTTTCTAGACCAAAGAACCCTCGTTCTTTGGAACATTTGAAGTAAGTTGGACCACTTCATGATGGGACGGGTGAACAATTATTTGAGAGTGATACTGCTGACGTACTGTCGTACTGACGTACTGTACATGAGTCTTGAAAAAAATAAAATTGTTTCAGGCGATGTAGTCAAATAAATACATATATGACTCTAACTGATATGTACAATGTTACTTCGCTAATGCCTCGGTCACATGCAGCTACCAGGCGCTACCGGGCTGTTTACAGGCCCCGTATTAGTCAAAACCGCAATACATGTAGGCTGAAGAGCCAAGTCAAGTGTAGTTATATCATATTCATATAGTTCATATAGTGTTAGAGACCGGATAAACTTTTCAGTTTCTTAGGCCCTTTTCGTAGTGTTTTTCCTTAATTGATATCATATTTTTATTCATAAGTACATGTACATACAATCAAATACAATCGATGTTCCTGGTATTTAGCCGGTACCCATTTACAGCTAGGTGGACTGAAGCAGTGTGGATAAAGTATCTTTCTCAAGGACAGAACGCATGCATTCGGTGATGCTCGAACTCACGACCGTAAGATCAGCAGTCCGACGTCTCGGACCGCTCGATCGACCACGTGCTCCACTATGTGATAGAACGGCTTTTGTCACACAGAACTAATTTAAGTAAAGTGGTGGGTGCGTCGGACTGCTGATCCAACGGTCGTGGGTTCAAGCCTCACCGGAGGCGTGCATTGTGTCCTTGAGCAAGACAATTTATCTACACTGCTTCAGTCCACCAAGCCGGCAGCTGTAAATGGGTACCGGCTAACCTCGTAACAGGAAGAGAAAAACATGCACCCGACCCGGGACTCAAACCCGGCACCTCCCGCTTTCAAGGCGGTCACTCTACCGACTGAGCTAACTGGGCACAGATACATATCTTCTCTCCTGAGTTACTCGATCCGTACCGTGACATACTCCCCAGCCAAATTGAAATTCGTCCTCGAATTACATTTTTTATTTGGGTACAGTGATTATCTGTGGGACAATCTCGGACAGGACTTCTAAAATTTTCCGTTTGTCGGTTCTGGGCCGAATTTTGAAATCTCAGACCGATTGAGATTTGCAAACTATCCTTAAAATTTGGTCCGAAAATAATGACATCCGGCTGCTATTTCCGTATCGATGTACCGATGTTGACACCAAGTAATGTCAATTTTATGACACATATCCGGGGCATATCCGTGTTAAAACATTGTCGGGTAATAAATCGTATGTGTTTGGTCGCCTTTCAACAAATTTCTCCCCTTATTGATTTTTCATAACACGCGCGTGGTAATTGTTACAGGTGAAGATCTCGATAGCTGTTGAGATCGTAGCGGTTTATAAATAGACTGGCTTTAGCGTATTTAAAACTCGCCATTTCTGATGATTTTAAAATAAAATAAAGAAACCATGCACTGTGGTTATCTGTGTTTGTAATATTATATTACACATTTCATCCCCAAGTAACTAACACAGACTATTCCATATTAAGTGTGGAACTGTCACATTACACTGTATTAGGGGTCATTTTTGGTATAAATAATGTACGTACAAACGGCGTAGATCCTGATGGGAGACGGCTCGTGAATAGCCGGCTTATCGGGATATACAGTTTGCAAAGGTGTACATGTACATCTGCCATGTTAAAAGCGTTTATCTGCAATCCAAATAAAACAATCAGCATTATGATTCGTCTAGAGCTATCGTTTTGCGATTTTTCCATCTTGCGAAAACATGCAAATCGTCTCCTAAAGACATGAGAATCGTCTCGCGTTTTCGCCATCTCGCCTTCCGCTTTTGGAAATATATTTTCCTGTATGCCGAATTATAAAACGCAGATAAAGCAGGACGACTTACCCTGTGTTACAGACAGAAAATTTGGGTTAGTTTTGCTCATGCATGTTGTTTTCGTCTCGCGATCATACTTCGCATTTTCGCGATCAACCTATGCTCGATATCGCGAGAACGCGACATTGTAAAATGTCCCCAAGAGGACACGTAAAAATAGTCTTAGGAGCCAATTCTCATGTGCTGCTGAAACATGCTTTTATTAAGAAGTAGAACAAATTTGGACAAACACCAATAATTCTTGACAAAAAACAACAGCATATTTTGACAAAAACATGATAATCGTCGTCTTAGGAGAAGATTCCTATGTGCTACCAATACATTTTTATTGGAGGAAAAACATATTCGATATATTGGTTACTGCATCGCATCGCCGGTTTTTGCCTTACCTTTTTTTCGGAGATTCTGCACCTCCGACTTTTAAATTTCAATGTCATAAAGTTATGGAATAATTATGTGCGAAGGATAATTCCAGAGCCAGATCTTATTAAATAAAGTTCTATGTTATTCCATGTGTGATAGTGTCGTGAATTGGATAAATATGTGTAAATGGGTGTCTCTGTTGACATCGTGTCGGTGTGTATCAAAGGTCAGATCGGCACGACTTTTTAACTTTTGATGTTTCACCCTCCACACGTCACAGTCGGTAATGATTATAACCGCATGTGCATATTATGTACGACGTGATCGGACAAAACAGGGCTTATTGTATATTATGCGACTAACGAAGACCAACACGTGTTCGTGTTAGAAGATTATTTTCATAATTATGCTGTCAAAACATGTTTATTAGGGTGGTGGGTGGGCGGGGGGAGCACTAATCGTACCGGCTCCTTCGGGCCGACAATTACGTCCGGACCGATTGGCATTCTGAAATTTTGGAAGCCCTGGTCTCGGAGCCCGGCACCTCCCACTTACCTCCCAACCGGGAACACATACATATCTTCTCTCCTGAGTTAGTAGATCCGTACCGTGACATACTGTCATTTTTGCTCTAATCCCGCGCATCGGCTAATGCGCAATTCCTGCCAAATTTTGCCAAGTGTGCGTCAAAATAAATTATGTTTATTTTGGAATAAACCAGCTGATTAAATACTACACTACGTCACAAGTTTATCCCGATCAGATAGTTTGATTAAAAGTTATTCAGAATATTGTCAAAATGTGTTAAATCATTATTATGTCAACAAAGAAACTAACCTGTCATTATGTCACTGGATAGTATTGCTTCAAGTTTTGTACCAATTTTGCTACGTTGATCCAGCATGCTGTTCGCCATTTTTGTTTTCACTAGCTGATGTGCAACATTATCCGAAAGAATGTGACTGTCACAGGGTCAGATATGTTTACCTGTGGCTATATGATAATTAATTCAACATGCGCCCCTATGAATGTATAACTTTCACTTTACGCCTCGTTTATGACACGTGAATCGTTACGTATTGTTCTTGTCGTCCATTTTGTTGCGTGTCTGTATTTCATTTGTCCACACATGTCATATAATACGTCTCGTTGTATGTTTCTTTCCCGTACTGTGACATCATAGCCTGTATGTATGTTGATTGGATGTAGCCATGCATGCGTAAAATATAATTCTCCGCGAATTAGCCTTCAGCCAGTCATTCTTCACCGAGACATCAAATCAAACTAGTCGTAGCCGTAGTGCATTATTATAATATTTATTTACATACAATATTATAGCATAAATTTGTTCGGTAAGTGAGCGCCTTATATATAACTCTGGTATATTTGAATTGCTTTATGCCTTTTCAGAGTTCCAGCATTTTACAACCGATTCCTGTGAAAACTGCCCCGTGCAGGCACCGGGGCGGGATCAACTGATCCTGAGAATAGTGCTGCAGTAGCCATTGCTTGTCGTAAAAGGCGACTAAACTGGCTTAACGATTGGGTTCATACTTTCCGGAACCCACTATACCGGATTTGGCCCTCATGTACATTTTTGGCTTTCTTGTATGTGAGAGTTGAATCAGGCTATGCCCCATATATAAAAGTAAGATTAGCGCTAATCCTATTACTTTTAGGGGATGAGATAAATGATGCTGGTGTGGCGAGGGCCTGGCACCAGATCAGGTTGTTCTAATTTCAGGACTGAATATATATTTTGATTGTAAATATTGAGTTCTGAAGTTGGGATTTACCCCCCTCGGACAGGTGGATACGGGACATGACCCCGTTGACCCGTCTGTGTGTAGACTCCCTGAGGCTTGTACCTCTATGTCAGAAAAGCTCACTCCTGTGAAAACTACTGGTCTGCCACGGGTCTCACTGTTTAGCATTTGCATATCCCCGTAGGTGGGTAGCCGGTCTGCTATGGGTCTCGCTGTACTGCCGTGGGTGGCAGGTGGGAGCACGCGATGGGTAATTTAACGATCGGGGTTCATCCTTACCGGAATCCCGACTGGAGACCTGGTTTGGGCCTCACATACGTTTTTGGCATTTTGTATGTGATAGTTGAATCTGGTTATACCCCTTATGTGAGTAATACGATATTCGTAATCCTATTTTAGGGGAAGGGGCCAAGTGACTTGGTGTGGTATGGACCTGGCACCAGGTCAGGTTATTCTAATTTCAGGGCTGAATATATTTGTTCTTGATGTAAATATTCTGTTCTGATTTTGGGATTTTCCCCCCAATGCAGCAGGTTTAAATGGGATCGAACCCATTTGCCTGGCCTTACATGACCTTGGCTGTTGATAGGCCGTTAAACACTAATAAACAAACAAACTCACTGTACTGCCATATGTCTCACTGTTCAGCTATTGTATCTCGTCCAAGATGGGTGGCCGGTCTGTTATGGGTTTCACTGTTATTGCATACCAGGCTTATATATATCTGTCTCGTTCCATCCCGTCCGTGTAAATGTCCGTGTATTGTATATTCGTAGTCATGTTACCCAGTCAACGAGAAAACCTGACCTGACTATTCACAGTGTGCCTAAATTTATCGCCTGCTTATACCCGTCTTTTATATTTTCAGGTCACCCATAGTAAACAGTAAATATATATTTATATACAATGTATATATATACGAAATACACATACCAGAACCCACAGTGTGGACTGTTTCTTTATCATCCATACCTGTGACATGACTGAAAACACAGAGGTGACGTCATAGCCTGTATGTATGTTGATTGGATGTAGCCATGCATGCGTAAAATATAATTCTCCGCGAATTAGCCTTCAGACATCACACAATTTACTGTCGTCAGAATGTTATGACATGAAAACTGTACAGACTTCTTTGAACTGCCTTTCATGTTTGGGGAATTTGAACAGAATATGGGCATTGTAGTGACATTTATATTTGTTTGGAAAGCCTTAGGTGCGCAAAATTTCCCAACACCATTGGTGTCGGCTAATTCTGCGCACCAAACAATTTAAATGTCTATTGACATTAACATTCCCATATTCAGTCAAAATTCCTTCAATATTCAAAGAAGTCTGTGCAGGTAAAATATCATAAGATTCTGACGTCAGTAAGTGACGTAAATTGTGTGATGTATGACATCACATGCATGATGTATGACATCACATGCATGTTTGCAACATCACATTTTCTAGCCAGGTTTTTTTTTTTGAAAAAAAACCCCAGGCTATTGGATTTGTGAAGGGTGGGCGGCGTCCACAATCAATGTTAAGTTTTCATGTTTTCGTCCATTTCTTTGTTACTGTACCACATAGGACCAACAAACTTTCACAGCTTCATAACCAAGGGGTGTCCACCACATATCACTATCCAACATGTTACCTTTTTTTATACCCCCCGCAACAAAGTTGTGGGGGGGGGGTTATACTGGAGTCAGCTTGTCCGTCCTTCCGTGTTTCCGTCCGTCACAAAACTTAACAATTGTAAATTTCCTTTTAACTTCTCTTTCCCTTTGCGGACATCTTTCATATTTTACCCGCCCCTTCTCTGACACTAATACATCATTCTGCAACAAACCTACGACCCCCATTTATGCCAGGGGTCAAGGTCACGGACTTAGAAACTTAGAAAAAAACGAAAACTTAACAATTGTAAATTTCCTTTTAACTTCTCTTTCCCTTTGCAGAAATCATTCATATTTTACCCACCCCTTCTCTGACACTCATACATCATTCTGCAACAAACCTACGACCCCCATTTATGCCAGGGCTCAAGGTCACGGACTTATAAACTTAGAAAAAAAAATAAAACTTAACAAATGTAAATTTCCTTATAACTTCTCTTTCCCTTTGCGGAATGCAGTGATATTTTACCCGGCCCTTCTCTGACACTCATACATCATTCTGCAACACACCTACAACCCCCATTTATGCCAGGGGTCAAGGTCACGGACTTAGAATGTCTAGTTTGCTTTTTAGCCAGGTTTTTTGAAAACAAATCCAGGCTATTGGATTGGCGAAAGCCGAAGCGGGCGGGCGGCGCGCGGGCGGCGTCCACAATCAATGTTAATGTTTTCGTGTTTGAGTCCATTTCTTTGTTACTGTACCACCTAGGACCACCAAACTTTCACAACTTCATAATCAAAGGGTGCCCACCACATATCACTATCCAACATGTTACTTTTTTTTTAACTTGACCCATTTTTTCCGCGTAGTCGATTTAGCCATTTTCAATGTTAAGTTTTCGTGTTTGAGTCCATTTCTTTGTTACTTTACCACCTAGGATCACCAAACTTTCACAGCTTCATAATCAAAGGGTGCCCACCACATATCACTATCCAACATGTTACTTTTTTTTAACTTGACCCATTTTTTCCGCGTAGTCGACTTAGCCATTTTCAATGTTAAGTTTTCGCGTTTACAATGTTAAGTTTTCGTGTTTAAGTCCATTTCTTTGGTACTGTACCACCTACGACCATCAAACTTTCACAGCTTCATAATCAAGGGGTGCCCACCACATATCACTATCCAACATGTTACTTTTTTAGCCAGGTTTTTTGAAAAAATCCAGGCTATTGGATTGGCGAAAGCTGGGCAGCAGGGCGGCGGCGGTGCGGGCGGCGGTCGCGCGGCGGCGGGCGGCGTCCACAATCAATGTTAAGTTTTCGTGTTTGAGTCCATTTCTTTGTTACTTTATTTACCACCTAGGACCACCAAACTTTCACAACTTCATAATCAAAGGGTGCCCACCACATATCACTATCCAACATGTTACTTTTTTTTAACTGACCCATTTTTTCCGCGTAGTCGACTTAGCCATTTTCAATGTTAAGTTTTCGCGTTTACAATGTTAAGTTTCTTTTGTGTTTAAGTCCATTTCTTTGGTATTCTGTACCACCTAGGACCACCAAACTTTCACAGCTTCATAATCAATGGGGTGCCCACCACATATCACTATCCAACATGTTACTTTTTTTTTAACTTCACCATTTTTTCCGCGCAGTCGACTTAGCCATTTTCAATGTTAAGTTTCGCGTTTACAATGTTAAGTTTTCGTGTTTATATCCATTTCTTTGGTACTGTACAACCTAGGACCACCAAAACTTTCACAGCTTCATAATCAAGGGGTGCCCACCACATATCACTATCCAAACATGTTACTTTTTTTTTAATTTCACCCATTTTTTCCGCGCAGTCGACTTAGCCATTTTCAATGTTAAGTTTTCGCGTTTACAATGTTAAGTTTTCGTGTTTAAGTCCATTTCTTTGGTACTGTACCACCTAGGACCACCAAACTTTCACAGCTTCATAACCAAGGGGTGCCTACCACATACAACTATCCAACATGTGACCATGTTTTTACCTTCACCTATTATTTTTCTACGTAATTGACTTACCCATTTTCAACGTTAACTTTTTAACGTACGTCTGGTTAAAGTTTTTTGGTTAAAACTTTTTTGTTGTACTATATCTCTGCAACTGCTTCGCCCATTACCTTGAAACTTCACATGGGTGTTTATCATCATCCATATTTTCATTCTAACCCCCAACCGTGCGGCCCCTGTGCCCAATGTCAAGGTCAAATTACTTTGAATTTTTTTGTTAAAGTTTTTTCAGATTTGTTAAAATGGGAGGTCATTGCTAATCCAAGATGGCCGCCATCTAAAAATAGCATAAATTCTTAAAAAAAATTTAACGTAGTCTGGTTAAATTTTTTTTGGTTTTTTGGTTAAAACTTTTTCGTTATACATCTCTGCAACTGCTTCGCCCATTACCTTGAAACTTCACATTGGTGTTTATCATCGTCCATATTTTCATTCTAACCCCAACCGTGCGGCCCCTGTGATCACTGTCAAGTCGAATTACTTTGAATTTATTTGTTAAAGTTTTTTTGTGTACTATATCTCTGCAACTGCTTCACCCTTTAACCTTGATACTTCACATGGGTGTTTATCATCATTGTCGCACCCGCTTGCGACGGTTTAAAGCGCGATATCGTCGGCATTTTGGCATACGTCCGTCCGTCCGTCCGTACGTCCGAGTGTCCGAGTGTTCCGGTTAAATTTTGTTTTTTCGTTAAAGTTTTTTTTTTCCATCTGCTATATCTATTTTTTTAGTGTCCATGACCTCGCCCCAAGGCGCGACATGCAGGCCACGGCCATCTAGTCTACAAAAAGTGGGTATAATTACGTTATCCAAGTGTCCATGCTTGGAAAAAACCTGGCCTTCGTGGCTTTGCCTCGTTTCTTGTTTCAACTGGAACCACCATCGCACTCTCCATATGTGCTGACATAGTCTTTTATCTGAAAATGATAGTATGCGAGCTGGAATTCATTCTAGGTCAGGGCTGACGCGGGGAGTATTCCGTAAGCCCCCGCTTACTGACAAATCTAGTTGAACTTGACCCATTTTTTCCGCGCATTCGACTTAGCCATTTTCAATGTTAACTTTTCGCGTTTACAATGTTAAGTTTTCGTGTTTAAGGTCCATTTTCTTTGGTACTGTACCACATAGGACAACACTTTCACAGCTTCATAACCAAAGGGGTGCCTACCACATACAACTATCCAACATGTGACCATTTTTTTACCTTCACCTATTATTTCTACGTAATTGACTTACCCATTTTCAACGTTAACTTTTTAACGTACGTCTGGTTAAAGTTTTTTGGTTAAAACTATTTTGTTGTACTATATCTCTGCAACTGCTTCGCCCATTACCTTGAAACTTCACATGGGTGTTTATCATCATCCATATTTTCATTCTAACCCCCAACCGTGCGGCCCCTGTGCCCAATGTCAAGGTCAAATTACTTTGAATTTTTTTGT
This sequence comes from Conchocele bisecta, assembly GCA_029237695.1. Taxonomy (NCBI): domain Eukaryota; kingdom Metazoa; phylum Mollusca; class Bivalvia; order Lucinida; family Thyasiridae; genus Conchocele; species Conchocele bisecta. The sequence continues at coordinate 43,546,629 of CM055267.1, forward strand.
TAAAGTTTTTTCAGATTTGTTAAAATGGAGGTCATCGCTAATCCAAGATGGCCGCCGTCTAAAAATAGCATAAATTTTTTTCTGGTTAAATTTTTTGGTTAAAATTTTTTCGTTATACATCTCTGCAACTGCTTCGCCCATTACCTTGAAACTTCACATTGGTGTTTATCATCGTCCATATTTTCATTCTAACCCCCAACCGTGCGGCCCCTGTGATCACTGTCAAGGTCGAATTACTTTGAATTTATTTGTTAAAGTTTTTTCGTGTACTATATCTCTGCAACTGCTTTACCCATTACCTTGATACTTTCACATGGGTGTTATCATCATTGTGCACCCGCTTGCGGAAAGCCGCGATATCGTCGGCATTTTGGCGTCGTCCGTCCCGTCCCGTACCGTCCGTCCGTCCGTCGTCCGTCCGTCGTACCGATGTGTCCAGAGTTGTAAACGGTTAAAGTTTTTTCGTTAAAGTTTTTCCATCTACTATATCTATTTTTTTAGTGTCCATGCCTCGCCCCAAGGCGCGACATGCAGGCCACGGCCATCTAGTCTACAAAAAGTGGGTATAATTACGTTATCCAAGTGTCCATGCTTGGAAAAAACCTGGCCTTCGTGGCTTTGCCTCGTTTCTTGTTTTTAACTTCACCTATTATTTCTATGTAATTGACTTAGCCATTTTCAATGTTAACTTTTTAACATACGTTTGGTTAAAGTTTTTTGGTTAAAGTTTTTCGTTATACTATATCTCTGCAACTGCTTCGCACATTACCTTGACACTTCACATGGGTGTTTATCATCATCCATATTTTCATTCTACCCCCCAACCGTGCGGCCCCTGTGCCCAAAGTTTTTTTGTGTACTATATCTCTGCAACTGCTTCACCCATTACCTTGATACTTCACATGGGTGTTTATCGTCATTGTCGCGCCCGCTTGCGGAAAGCGCGATATAGTCGGCATTTTGGCATACGTCCGTCCGTGTGTCCGGTTAAAGTTTTTTGGTTAAACTTTTTCCATCTACTATATCTCTTTTTTTAGTGTCCATGCCTCGCCCCAAGGTGCGACATGCAGGCCACGGCCATCTAGTCTACAAAAAGTGGGTATAATTATGTTATCCAAGTGTCTATGCTTGGAAAAAACCTGGCCTTCGTGGCTTTGCCTCGTTTCTTGTTTATGCTAATGATGCGCATCTGGTAGTGTAAACAAAAATGGCGAACAGCATACTGGATCAGCATAGAAAAATTGGTATTAAACTTGAAGGAGAACTATTCAGTGACATCATGACAGGTTATTTTTTTAGTTGAACAGTTAATTTAGTAAATAAGACGGCTTAGTTCCATCAGCAGGGTCTGAGGATTTTACACATTTTCACTATATTCTGAATAACTTTTAACCAAACTATCGGAATGTGATAAAATTGTGCAACATTGTAGCAATTAATCAGTTTGTTTATTCCACATATTTTATTATGACGTACGCAAGGCTAAATTTGAAACCTTGGTATACATTGCTCTTTTGAGGTGCGGGGGCAAACTATGGTTACTTGAACTTCCTGAAGTTGTCTCCCAGCCGCTTATCACAACACAATTAATGTCTTACTTTTCTTTATAGTATTTATAAACTAGATACATGTTTTAGGGTACATGTAGTTACATGTTTGTGCATAAGTTCAAAACCAGATTTGGAAGGAAATGATTGTGAACATTTCCTTCCAAAGGCAATGTTCCTCAAAGACACCGTCACAATTATTTCATTATGTATTGCATGTATATGCATTATTATTGAATTAACAATGACCTGAATTCATCAGGATTGTATGTCGAGTCATAGACTTATGCATGAACACAATGATTCTGGTTGAACACAAATCGATCATAGATCTCATTCTGAATAAATTCACCCATATTTGAGATACTTCTGTCACAGGGTGAGAGAAATGCGTACCCAGATGTGGGGCTCGAACACGAGATCTTTGGTTTACTGTACCAGTACTGAAAAGACTGACCTAGTTGGTCACAGATTCACACTTCCTCCCCATTGTCATGATTGTGACTAAAAAACATACTTAAATTTGTCCCCGAATTCCATAATGTGTTGGGACAGTGACCATTAAATGTTGGATGAGTATTTACCAGTCATGGTCCCTTGTTGGGCTAAATGTCACAGGATGAGAAAACTGCATGTCCAGCAACGTGACCCAAATTGGGGACCTCTGGTTTACCATAGCAGTGGTTTACTGACTGAGCTAACCCACAGGTGGAAGACTCGGATCTAGGACCCAATACGTGGCTCATTTGAAAAACGTTACCCCACCCACCCATTTCAATACACTATACATTACAGCCTTTTGAAAATGTATGGAAATGGGTAGGTGGGGTAACGTTTTCCAAATGAGCCAAGTATTGGGTCCTCGGTCCGAGTCTTCCACCTGTGAGCTAACCAGGCACAACTGCAATTCTTCCTCCTCATGACTTACATACATGTACCTACATGTACCATAACCATGATTAAATTCATAACTTAGCTACCATGATAACAAAACAGTTTGATAAGCATTATACCCATACGCCTGTCTGGGTAAGAGTAGCTGCGTTTGGATTAACCCAAATTCAGGTTATGTTTGGGTAAGAGTAGCTGCTGTCAGTCTACTCCAATTGCAATTGATATTTTACTTTTACAAATGTATTAGTGGGTGGAAGGTGGGTGCAAGCGATGGGTAATTTAACGATCGGGGTTCATCCTTACCGGAATTCCGACTGGAGACCTGGTTTGACCCTCACATACGTCTTTGGCATTTTGTATGTGACAGTTGAATCTGGTTATACCCCTTATGTGAGTATTTCGATTATTCGTAATCCTATTTTAGGGGAAGGGGCCAAGTGACTTTGGTGTGGTATGGACCTGCCACCAGGTCAGGTTATTATAATTTCAGGGCTAAATATATTGTTTCTCGATGTAAATATTCAGTTCTGATTTTTGAATTTTCCCCGCAATGCAGCAGGTTAAAATGAGATCAAACCCGTTTGCCTGGCCTTACATGACCTTGGCTGTTGATAGGCCGTTAAACACTAATAAACAAACAAACAAACAAATGTATTAATGATTTTTGTCGAGCCCGCTTGCGGAAAGCGAGACATCATATGCTTATTAGTCATGATCCATATATTCATGCTGTATCCCATTCATACGGCCCTTGTGCCCAAGGTCAAGGTCAAATGACTTAGAAGTTTGCGTTCCGAAATCTGTGTTAAAGTTTTTAAATATCTTATATCTCTGCAGTCCTAAGTCACATTGACTTGAAACTTCATATGCTTATTAGTCATGATCCATATATTCATGCTGTATCCCACTCATGTGGCCCCTGTACCCAAGGTCAAGGTCAAATGACTTAGAAATTTGTGTTCCGAAATCTGCGTTAAAGTTTTTAAATACATGTACCTTATATCTCTGCAGTCCTAAGTCACATTGACTTGAAACTTGATATACTTATTAGTCATCATCCATATATTCATGCTGTATACCTCTCATGCGGCCCCTGTGCCCAAGGTCAAGGTCAAATGACTTAGAAGTTTGCGTTAAAGTTTCTGTCAAAATTTGCGTTAAAATTTTCACATACCTACTATCTCTGTAACCGTAAGTCAGATTTGCTTGAAACTTTGTATGCTTATTGGGCATCAAACTTCAAATAAATACACTCTGAGACCATCAAATGCCTCGGCGGGCTCGACATGTGGGCCGCGGCCATCCTCGTCTTCCTTATTAAATAGGGCAAATGATAAAAAATAAAACAAATTTAAAAATTCACTTATTTGAGCTGCAAGTGTTTGCTTTTTGCAGCTCAACTAAGTATATTTTCAACTTTATTACAATATTTTCACTACTCAATTTCAAAATCAATGCATATTTTCACATTGCTGTGAGTATTTTGTAGTCTCACTTTAGATCATCAATGCATATTCTGCTAAAATAAGTGCGTAAAATATGTCAATACGCACCTTATCTGGAGCTCTGTGTGTAACTGTAAATCATTGATGTACCTGTATGGAATATGGTGAAAAATGATACAAACTAATTAACCCTTTCCCTGTTTTGCGATATTTCGACTCTTCCAAATCGAAAACATCTGAAGAAAAGAATCAAATGCCGGGTCAAATGATGGTTAAATTATCTGATAGAGTAGAAAACATTGTGGGAAAAGGAGAAATTGCTTGTTACCAGCAATTTCTCCTTTACCCTGCTTGTTAAGGCGTGAAAAGTCGTCTCTATCAGGGAAAGGGTTAATATTAAATTTACACTAAATTACACAAACTTACATGTATGATGTAAACATGGTAAACTGCAACAACAACAACAACAACATGTATGCATAATACTGAAGATGCATTGCCTTCTTGTTTCATCCCAAGATGTTTCTTGTTGCAGATTTCTGTATAATGTGCTCTGCAAGAACCAGACCGTGACGGAGCACAATCGCGGACTGCTCGTGGAAACGAACCGCTCCATCGCAGAAATACTCATCTGGGGTGACCAGAATGACAGCAGTGTGTTTGAGTAAGCAGAAACGAGCACTGATACAAGTTACATGTACCTGTACTTTTCTGTCCAGTAGATCAGCAAATGTTGATTCATTGACGCTCGTATTTGTTCTAATGAAACTAAATTTAATCCTTTCATCCCCAAGTAACTGGAATGGATTTTGATACATTAATTTTGCAACCTACCCAATCGTCACAAAATGAGTTTCAGACTAGTCCATTTATGAAAAGGTTTTTTTTTATTCTCAAAAATATGAAAATTACTTGCAAAACGTGCAGATCATGATGAGACGGCTCGTCACGAGCCGGCTCATCTGGGTTTACCCTTTTTGCCAATACCACTATACAGGCCTGTGGTGTTGAAAGAGTTTAATGCAGATTTGCACAGGCATACATCTGTTCACAATGTCGAACTCTTTCACAAGAGGGCTCGAGCTCAACACAAACCCTACAGATGAGAGGTATGATTATCTCAATTAATATCACTTAATATGAATGAATTCACCGGGATTGACAGCTAGGTATTTTCAGTACTGAATTATTGACACCATACAGGAGTATTCCAATCTGTATATTTGATTGTGTTTGAATGGAGATACAACAAACCTTATCAGTCAAGTATCCATTGTGACTGTGAACAAATTTCAAACTGTAAATTACCTACATAGGTTAGAAGACACCAAATGGTGCGAGGCCGCCCAGGGTGTATGCAAAAGTAGTCCGGTATAAAAAAATAGTGCGGGTGTTTTGAGGTCACAGACACCGTTTGCTTGCAAATCTTGATCCATTACTACCCAGTTTCACTTGAGGAACATTTTGGGGTGCCTTTAACACCAGTTTTCAACATATTTGTAGCATTTAAAAGAAAACACTGAACCTGTTGGTCACTTGATGTACACGGAGTTTCCGTGGCCAACAAATGTACACAATATTGGAGGATATGACAAGGTTGGATTTTTCTTTCTTAGGAGTAAGTGAACCTATTGTTTAGTTCATGCAGAACCAGTACAGACTGCTGCAGGTCATGTACAAGTGGGTCCCACAACATCCATACGAATAGTGAAAGTAGGAGAGACTGGCCTTATTGGATGGCATTCGGTTAAATTATATAGTAAAACTATTGGTGTTGTCTAAACCTATAAGGTGTGCCTAGGCCCTATGTGAGATATGTTTTTTTGTAGAATTTGAAGTTGGAAGTTTATGTTTACTTGTAGCTATGTCTCTGGGAACATAATTTAAAGTTACTGCGACAAGAGTAATCGAGCGGACTCCGCGATGCAACACATTTGTTCTTTTTGTATCGCAGACGGACAGTTATCGGCTTCAAAATCTTCTAAAATCTTGATTTCTCAGCTTTATTTAGTCAAATATAATAAACCAGTGTATGCAAATTACCTGTAGGTGATTGGGCTTGGAATGTGACAGTAATATACACCAAAACAGTCATTATAGTGTGTTTTTCTCTTTTTTTTTTTCATTGATATTGGCTTCCTGATGGACAATTAAGAAGTTCGGGAAAGTGGCGCGACATCGCGACGCTGTTCCAAAATTTGCCAAAATTAGGCGTAAGTGTATTGTTTTCGCATATCGGTATAATACCAATACACTAGTACTCAAAAAACATTGTTTTTTCCTTTCCTCCTGCGTCATAAGCAAATTTCTTGACTGACCGTTCCAAGCCAGTACCCTTTTGTCTGTCGACCATTCCAGAGTGGCATACATGTTGGTATAGTTTCAGTGATGAGTCTTTATATGTAGAATGGTTAGCTATAACACTATTTAGGGTAATGTTATGTGATTTTATGGAGATTTGTGCTTTTAATTCATCATCTATTAAAATTCCCCATAGTTCTGTAGTAGCTCAATTTAAGGCAGAATGTGGACAGTCACATGGTGGAGTTACATAGCTGCTGTGTGACAACCATTTGAGATATTTGCTCCAAACTTGGTACTGTATCCAGGAATAGAAGCTAGTTTTGAATAGTGAATATTGTAGAATGAGTTGTAGTGGGACCGGTACACTTATAGGTTAGAAGACACCAAATGGTGCGAGGCCGCCCAGGGTGTATGCAAAAGTAGTCCGGTATAAAAAAATAGTGCGGGTGTTTTGAGGTCACAGACACCGTTTGCTTGCAAATCTTGATCCATTACTACCCAGTTTCACTTGAGGAACATTTTGGGGTGCCTTTAACACCAGTTTTCAACATATTTGTAGCATTTAAAAGAAAACACTGAACCTGTTGGTCACTTGATGTACACGGAGTTTCCGTGGCCAACAAATGTACACAATATTGGAGGATATGACAAGGTTGGATTTTTCTTTCTTAGGAGTAAGTGAACCTATTGTTTAGTTCATGCAGAACCAGTACAGACTGGCTGCAGGTCATGTACAAGTGGGTCCCACAACATCCATACGAATAGTGAAAGTAGGAGAGACTGGCCTTATTGGATGGCATTCGGTTAAATTATATAGTAAAACTATTTGGTGGTGTCTAACCTACATAGGGATTAATTTACCATACACACGAGGGTTGAATACCGGCCCCTTTCCCAATGTTAGGGGCCGTTATTTCTTCCCAAACTCTGAAAAAAATCCCAATTGAAAGTAAATAAATTAGGTACCAACATTTATAACATTGTTTTTTCTATTTGCTTCATTTCTCAATGAAAGTATATGTCGTTACCACTCATTTGAACATACTTTTGATGAGAATTATAAAAATACATTTACTACTTTTTGTTTATACTTGAATAATTCCAGCACAAAATATTTACACAATTCCCTAACATTTGATTGGCCCGTAGCAAGTCTCTGTCCAAAATTTATATCCCAGTAAACTCCCACGCCGAACTACTTTCCGTAACGGTGAGGCGCAGTTAAAATAATTCTTAAGAAAACGGAAAATAAACACATTTTCTTGATGAATTTATTTCAAATGCTGGAATTATAAGGAATGAATGGCCTTCGTCCAGTATTCCCGCGACTTTTCCAAGTTTATACCCCGATAAATTCCACAAAAAGGCCATTCATTCCTATAATGATAGTTTATCCTTGACATGAAATGGCACAACTGAAACATTTGAGATAGAAAATTTCCAATTTAGTCCAATTTTTCCCAAAATGGTTGAAACGGGCACCTTCCCCAAATGGCTGGCTTAATCCCTATCTTGCTAAGTTTAAAACAACGTATGGTTAAATTAACATGATAATTTGGGACTTGTATGTACAACATGTTTTACAGTATATTTTACAGCATGTGTCATGTTACTTACAGTTTTTTCCTCGAGAAGAACATGCTCTCATTCTTCCTGCGCTACATGCGACAGAAGTGTGGCCGCCTCATCTGTGTGCAGCTGCTACAGACTCTCAACATTCTGTTCGATAACATCAGCAACGAGACCTCCCTCTGTAAGTGCAGGCGAACCTCTCTAAACCGAACACAGGGATGTATTTTTGCCTAGGGGTTAGAAAATTTGACTTCCAATCCGGAGGTTGTGGGTTCAAACCTCGCCTTAACCATCAAAAATACATAGTATTTTTTCCATCCCACTGATCTGTCGGAAGACTTGAAACTGTGGTCCCGTCTCTATATGACCCTAGATGTTGGTGGGACGTTAAACCCATTCACTTTCACTTTTAACAAAACCGAACACAGACTAGTTAATTGTGCTTAATTTTGATATATTTCGTTTCCATGTATCTCCGATGATAATGTCTGTTCATGATCGCAAAACACCAACACATGTCTTGATGTAGTTAAATTCATGTTTCACGTTGGAGCCTCTCCAAACCGGATGTCCCCAGGGTGTCCGGTTTAGAGAGCTTTCACTGTATTGCTGAATCCATGACTCTAATAAAAATGTTCCAAACATTGCAGTGTGACTCAAATCCATAAAACAATTACCGTAATAACCCTAAATATTTGGACACAATTTGCTTTGGGAAACCCCTATTAAATAGGGGTTTCCCAAAACAAATTATATCCAAATACATTGCTATTGTGATTGGATCAGTACTGCCATACTAACCCTATACTAGTATATTGGCACCATATATTTGTATGTGTTCTGTGGCCATTCAGTCTTGCCTGACCATCGTTCTGTTTGCTTTTGTGATAGCGAGTGTGGTACACTGCATTGCATTGCTCTTAAAGTTTTGTTTGTTCGTTATCCATCCATTAACATTTGCATTACAGTTTTAGGGTACCACCCTCAGTCCGATTGGCTCGAAATTTCAAAAACTTATTTATCACCATCCATATTTACATTCCGTAGTTCATCGGTCTGCATGCTCAATATCAAGCAAAATTACTTAGGTAAAATATGGGATTAACCCCGTTAACCCGGCCTAAAATAACCTTAGCTGTTGACAGGCCATTAAACACCATTAAATCAAATAAAAGTGAAAGTCTAATTACTTTGATTTCTTTTGGAAGTTTATGATCGGTGATACAGAATGCTGAGGGAACATATTCAAACACTATTTCTAGTTTCAAATTTTCAAGAAAAAAATAGGCACAAAACACTTGTCCTTACAGTCCTTCAGAGTACTTGTCAGAGTTTTCAAATATCTTGTTTGATAGTAGTATCATACAAAATCAGCATGAACATTCACCGTTAGACATATACGGGAAACTTCTAAATATTACTGGTATAATAATGAGTAAACAGTGGGGTCAGCGTGTAAGTGCACACACGAACGAACACGACAGGTTGGTTCCAACCTGTCGTGTTCGTTCGTGTGTGCACTTACACGCTGACCCCACTGTACCACAGTGAATATGTATTCATGTATTTAGAGAAATTCTTTGTTCTCCCACCAGTAGTTGTCACACAACAATATTTACACCTTCTATAAATTCATAATGCAAACGCCCATTCGATGTATTGCGTTTACATCCCAATACAATACAGTAGACACACGTGACGTCGCGCGATGTTGTTGATTGGTTAAAGTTTGTAACGTCGCTGTTCCAGGAATTGCAACAAAATGACGTAAAACAAGATTATTGCTAATTTTAACGCCATATTTGGTTATTTACAGTTTTGAAACTATCAGAAAATGCAGGGTAAATATAAGTAATAGAATAGTTTTATTCCTTAAGTAACTAAAAATTACAATTGCACATTTTATTTGTGATATTTGTAACCCTACATTTATTTGTTTTATTTCAACATATAATAATTCCAAATATACCGGAAGTGCTAGAACGCAGCAAACTTCAAAGAAACCCGGAAGTAACACAAGATTCTAGTTATCTTCGGAAATTAATTTTTTTATGCAAAATTTACATAAAAGCACACCATGTACATGTAGAATTATGACGGTAATAAAGTATACAGTGGAACCCCTCTAAACCGGACACCCTGGGGACCTCCCAGGGTGTCCGGTTTAGAGAGGTGCCACTGTACTTTGCTGGTGAATATTTCAGACTACCTGCTGTCCAACAACCACATAAACGCCATCATTGAACACAGATTTGACTTCTCAGATGAAGAGGTAAGGATTGATGTGGCCCACCATGTGCATGTAATCTAAATTTGTACTCCAACTTATCCTTTTCAGTAGTACTCGATACTAATGTTTGCAAATATTTTGTCAGACAATAAGGCAATTTCTGTGAATGTAATGTAAATTATTGCTTCCAATTAACCTAGTAGTTCAGACTCAATAATAATGTTTTTCAAGCAGTGTATATTATTTAATTTAAGTGGGGTCCACATAGTGATTACAATGGTGTCCATCCTTCTATGTGTCTGTTCAAAGGTTGTTTTAATGTTTTTAAATTACTTATATCTCTACAACTATAAGTCGGATGGACTCAAAACTGTATATGCCTGTGTATTTCACAGGTTGAAGTAACGGACCGAGGTCTATAAATACATTAAATATACCTAAAAGCATTAATAAGTGATTTTTTTCCCACTTATTAATGCTTTTAGGTATATTTAATGTATTTATAGACCTTGGTCCGTTACTTCAACCTGTGTTTTATCTTACTGACCTAAATGTATGCTTATAAAACTCTCTAAGCACATTCTTCACATTCATACCTTATTCTAAATCAAGCAGTTTGATTGACTGAGACTGAGCTGTGTGAGACTGCCTGATTTTGAGCATGAAAATGCTGTAGAAAAAGTTTTACAACCTATATTATTTGTCTTCCAATTACAGGTAATGGCATACTACATTTCCTTCCTGAAGACACTGTCACTGAAGCTGAACAAGCACACAATACACTTTTTCTACAACGAGGTGAGTTTCATGTTGTTCAGATATATTGTTATCTCCCCATTCAATTTATAGAAATTCAAAATTATTCAAGCCCACCTTGTTATTTTTATCCCTATACTTCAACAAGAGGCACAGGATATGTTCTTATGTACAAAATTGCATGGCGTGTCTCATATGTGGCTGTAACTGGAGAAATGGGGCTTATGTATTGTACGACCAGTGTAGATCCAGATCAGCCTGTGCATCCACAGTCTGATCAAGATCTCCACTGTCATTCCATCAGTGAAACATTTGTCATGCTTCTAACAAGCAGTATATCTTGTTTGTACTTTTTGTTCTGATTTTAAATTCATCTTAGATAACTTGATGAATAATGGCATTGATTGTTACAGCACACAAATGACTTTGCCCTGTACACAGAGGCGATCAAGTTCTTTAACCACTCCGAAACCATGGTGAGGATAGCTGTCCGGACCATTACACTCAATGTGTACAAAGGTATGATGGCCATTTTAACCCAGTTACCTGTATACCGGAAATGATTGTTTAGGTATGACAAGGGCACCTGGCACCAGATCAGGATTTTGGGGATTCATTGATTACAGGTGCAGATTGGTTATACCTAGTGATCCATCTGTATATGGTCTGTATATGGCCTCAATGTCGAACGCATGTTGAACTTCATTCACTCCAAATTCACATGCTGCATCTGGATTTGTGTAAACTCATTTAACCCTTCCATCCCTAAATGTTTTTCATAGATAGTTCCATGTTCATTTCTGGATTATTCTAAAAAAAAAAAATATCCGAAAAATACTGACACACACTGCAGATCCTGATGAGTCGGCTTGCAAGCCGACTCGTCTGGATCTACAGTGTTTGCACATATTTGATTATAGCCTATGGGGTTGAAAGGGTTAAGTACCATAATTATATCTACACAACCATATGAATGTCAACTTCATTTGCCTGTGAACAGCCATAGTGTGTGACCCACCCCCATACTCTCCATACTCAAGGTCAATGTCGACTGTGACTGGAGGAATGAGGCCTGTTACATTTGTTATCAGTGTAGACACAAACCAGCCTGTGCATCTGCTCCGTCTGATCAGAGTCAGCATTATTCACCGTTAAGTCGGTGAAGCACCCGTCATACTTCCACAGAGCTCCAGATAAGTTCTGTATCTAAAGAGTATTATACCCCCATATTTCAAATTCAATGCATATTTTACTTTTACAAATGTATTATTAAATAGGGAACGAATGATAAAAAATAAAACAAATTAAAAAATTCACTTATGTGAGCTGCAAAAAGTAAATTTTCAACTTTATTACAGTATTTTCACTACTCAATTTGACAATCCATGCATATTTTCCCATTGCTTTGAGTATTTTCTACTCCGACTTGATAATCAATGCGTATTCTTCTAAAATAAGTGCGTAAAATATGTCACTACGCACCGTATCTGGATAAATTCAGTATAATAATTCTGCATACTTTTAATGATCAAATATATGCAGTTGTTAGTTCTATATGAAATAATGCATTTCAGGAAAAGTAAATGATTACTCCCTCAAAGTATACTTTGCTAGAAAAGTATACTTTGCAATGTTGGTGAAATAGGCTACAGGAGCCAGGCTAAACAAAAATACCATAATCTCCATTTCTCCAGTCACAGCAAAAAATAAATTTAAGTACATCATTTATCTGCAAATCATAGTCAGATTGGTTTGAAATATCCAAGTCCTTGTCTGGATCTGCACTCAGGGGCACATAATGGCCATCCAAAGGTCCCATGATTTTGTCATTTACATTAAGTTTTTGAAACTGTTGTGTTGGATGTACTCTGGTAGGAAGCACCTTTGATGATAGTAAAACATTATTTTCATGAATAATGCTTTAATATCTCATTTGCTCAATAACAAACAACCTGTTGAATTTATATATATATCAGGAGGCCGTTTCACTAGTCTTTGTATGACTAAAATGTTCATAAGTGCAAATAAAATAAATGTAAATCCAATAATTGTTTTAAAACAAGAAAACGTTGTTAATGTGGAAATTTATGGACTATCATTAACGGTAGTTTGCACTTACGAACATTTTAGTCAGGCAAAGTTTAGTGAAACGGCCCCCAGGGATATTCATTTTGTCAAGAACGTTCATTTATCCGTCACCAATCAAGTCCTGCCTAAAGCTTGTGCACTTTGGTTACTGGAGGAGTGGACTGCCATGTTGGCAAGTTTTGGTTGTGACTTACCCCAGGGCCCACATCAAGTTTAACCCTTACACTGCTGAATTTATTTTCGTCTGCTATTTCTTTTATATTTTGCGTTTTTCTAATCAAAAACATGCTGTCTAACCATGTTTTTATTGAGAAAGTTGGAAATATTTTTGTCACGGCCTTTGCCATGCCACATTTGTATGTTGTACCCCTGCCGTTGTGTTCAAATAACTTAGTACTATAATAATCCTAAATATTTGGACACCAATGAGGGATCGTAGCTAGTTATGTCCCTTTGCAAATCTGTTTAAAGAGATCCATCCGGTCCTATGCTGTATTTCAGCATTTATTTCTTATTTAATAGCACACAATTTGAGTTTTGTGAACAGAGTAGACCCAGATCAGACTGCAGATCTGTGCAGTCTGATCTGAGTCTACACTGATTGCAATAACCTTAATACGTGTGAAAATATGAATCTGGCAAATAATGTAGTACCAGGTCAGATTGCGTAGATATGCAGGATGATCTGGATCAACACTAGTAGAAATCTCTATAATTTCTCCTTTTCACAACACATCATGCTACATTCACCCTTTTTACAAGCAATAAGGCACTAAACTACACAATTTGGACCGGATTTCTATAAATAAATTCAACGGGAGATAAACTACACAATTTGGACCGGATTTCTATAAATAAATTAAACGGGAGATAACTAGCTATGGTCCCTCATTGTTTTGTCCCACAACAACTTGTATCCAAATACCATTATAGGAATGAATGGCCTTTTTGTGGAATTTATCGGGGTATAAACTTGGAAAAGTCGCGGGAATACTGGACGAAGGCCGGAAGGCCTCGTCCAGTATTCCCGCGACTTTTCCAAGTTTATATCCCGATAAATTCCACAAAAAGGCCATTCATTCCTTATAATTCCAGCATTTTAAATAAATTCATTAAGAAAATGTGTTTATTTTCCGTTTCCTTAAGAATTATTTTAACTGCAGCCCGACGGTTACGGAAAGTAGTTCGGCATGGAGTTTACTGGGATATAAATTTTGGACGGAGACTTGCAATGGACCAATCAAATGTTAGGGAATTGTGTAAATATTTTTGTGCTGGAATTATACTACAATGTTACTCTACAGTGCTCCCGAAAATTTGGGCACATCATGGGTGTAGGCTAAAAAAGGTACATTAGTGTGTGCAAGTACGGAAAGGCCACTTAAAAAAAAACAGATCACATATCATCAGTGCAGCTTGGATTATCAAAATGCAACTTTAGCTTTATGGTCAATATATAGATACGGGGCAAGCCTCCATCTGTTGATAATTCAAATTGTTGCAAATCGTGACAATCTCAGTCTGTTTAATTGGTAAACGAAGGGACAAGGCTGTTTTAAAGGGGACAGGGGCACTGAATAGGGTCATCGGGGCGCCGAAAAGGTACACAGGATGCTGTGCCCCTTTGTCTAGGCTTAGCGAGAACAGACCATATTTATTCTAATAGTAGCCCCCTCTCTAATAGTAGCCCCCTCCCATATTTGCATTCTAACTATGTTATTTCACATACAAAAGCCATTAAAACAATGGCTTTTGTATGGGAAAATAACATATTTTGATCCTATATTCCATGTTTTCAGCCCCACAAATTGCATAGCCCCGGGGGCGTTTATTAGAATAAATATGGTAGCTCTAAATATGGGGATACACTTTGTTGTGGGCCGCCAGAACTCCAGATATGGTGCGTATTTGCGTATTTTACGCAATTATTTTAGCTGAATACGCATTTATTATCAAAAGTGGGAGTACAAAATACGCACAGCAATGTGAAAATACGCATTGATTTTCAAATTGAGTACCGGTAGTGAAAATACTGTCATAAGGTTGAAAATTCACTTAGTAACATAAGTGAATGTTTAAATTTGTTATCTTTTTTTATCATTTGTTCCTTATTTAGTAATGAAGAAAATCAATAACCCATTTGTAAAGGTAAAATACGCAATGATTTTGAAATCAGGGGGTATAGTACGCTATAGACACAAAGCTTATCTGCAGCTCTGGGAAGCCATACATTTATGTGTGTTTGTCAAAATAAAATTATGTCGGAATATGTAATGGTTACTATGGTATCTCATGTGCTTGGACAATATTTCAGTTTATCTCGAGTGTAAGTATGAAAACTGAATGATTGCAATTTACCCAGTAGCCTATTTCACCAACATTGCAAAGTATACTTATCTAGCAAAGTATACTTTGAGGGAGACATTTTCAATTTAAGGATAAATTTATTAATTTTTATTATACTGAATTTATTACATTATCACTGTGATAATGTAATAAATTCAGTATAATAATTCTGCATACTTTTAATCATCAAATATGTGCAGTGGTTAGTTCTATATGAAATAATGCATTTTGGGAAAAATAAATGATTACTCCCTCAAAGTATACTTTGCTAGAAAAGTATACTTTGCAATGTTGGTGAAATAGGACTACAGATTATAACACCTGGCAGCTTATAGATGCCGACTACTTATGGTTAACCTGCAGTTATTGCCCTTGGACTGACGGCTGATAAAACATATACCAGCATTTTAACCAGCATAGCCACATTACAGCCTGCACATCTGTGCATTCTGGTGAGGGCCTACACTGTTTTAAATGTGGCTGTGACTGGAGAAATGGGGCTTATGGGTTTTGTGACCAGTGCAGATCCAGATCAGCCTGTGCACAGTCTGATCATGATCTGCACTGTTCACCATTCTATCAATGAAACACCCATCATTCTTCTGACAATCAATCAGGGTTCAATCTAGCTCCAAATTTTAGGGGGAAGTCACTTCCCCCTCCAGGGAATTTAGGGGGAAGTGGGAGAAGTGTGTTTTTTTTCTCCATAATTTGTAAAGTATGTTAAATGTTGTCATTGTCGGTTATCGGCAAAGACAATTTAACTGCACCAGATAATACAGATAATACAAATAAGACCAGGCATATTATTTAACAATAAATTTATTTTTTCTAAGCATATCATAAACTTTAAAGCAATGTATGCACATTTTTTCACCCATAAATAGAAAATGCAATAATCTACATTTTTCAGTAAGTATTTACATTTTGTATATGTAGGACCATGATTGAAAACAGCAGACGACAATTCAAAAGTATTTTTTCTCATTTTCCCCTGAAATTTTGTTTTGGTATTTCATTAGATAAGCATCATCAGATGCAATTCTAATGAATTACCAAGACATATAATTTGTTTTCAAAGAGAAATAAGAAAAATACTCTACAGTTGTTGGCTGTTATTTTCACTGCTAGCGTGCAAAGAGTTAATACAGTGAGAACTCAATTGTTGGCCACCTATGACTGGTAAATCCGTCTGATCTTGCTCTGCTTCCATACCACCAGTGCCCTGGCAAAGTCAAACTCACGAATCACGGGACCATCCTCGGATATTCGCATCAGATCGTTGAGTGTGGCTGAGTTCATGTGCGTCCGCAGTCTGGTCTTAATCCGGTTATGTGTAGAAAAACACCGTTCACACTGAACCGTTGAAATTGGTACAGTGACACAACACTTCATGAGTATCAGCATGTTGGGCATACTGTCCGAGTATTTTGTCGAAATCACAGACGTGGCGTCGATCATGGAAAGTTTTGGGTACGATCCTGTAACCAGTCGCTTGTACTGCTTGTACTCCGATGCGCACTCATCCTTATCAATATTGAACTGCTTACTAAACTGCCCTAACAAATCGCCTATTTCGCTTTCACCATATTTGGCTAATTCCCCACAAAAATAACGCTAATAGTGAGACGATGCACAAATCAAACTTTTCACACATACGGTTTTGAAATCGGTCCATCAATCGTCATCATAATTGTCCAATCAGACCGCATATTCATACTTTGTCCCAGAATAGATCGCTGGTCGTATCAAATTGAATTTGATTAAACCAAACTACAAATTAATAATTAGTGGCATCTTACCTGTTTCTTTCAAGTGGCGCATCTTTAATTATTAACAAAAACATATTTGGTGTCGGTAAAGTCTTTGAATTTGCCGATGTTGCATCTCAATATTTGCATTGTACTGTAACTTAATTAATACACACACGTCATCGGCGAATGTTAATACTTGATAAAAACATCCAATGAAAACAAACTCCCGCCTTGTGGGTGGAGTATTGGAAAATCGGCTTGCGGTTAACACAAGGAGTGCTTAACGGCCGGGATATTATTGACAGGTTGACAGGTCAATTGCAAAGGCATTGTTTATTTCTATCAATTTCTGCCACATGCTGCATCAAACAAACTAGGCGTTTCACTGAACTGTGCCGACGTCGTGTGGTGTCACAGTGTGTGTACACAATAATCTGGTTTAACACGCTGCCCAAGGTCATTACTCAACATTTGCAGCACTATTTGACAAGCCTGGGAATATCGATTTCAGGTTAGCGTGGTGTGAAATGGGAAATTCTAAACAATTTTGTTTCAATTTATGACGATTATATGGAAACTGCAATCACCGAAAATTACCGGGATTTTTTCAAAGCGAAGTCGGCTTCGCCTGACGGGAAATAAAAGTGAAGTGAACGTAAAAAAGGCGACAATGTCGCTCACTTCACCCTCAAAATTGAACCCTGTCAATATTGATTGTTATCAGGCTTCAGGAATGTACTCAGGAGCTACACTGGTCACAAATCCCATAAGCCCCATTTCTCCAGTCACAGCCACATTGGAGTGTGTGACTGCACAGAATGGCCGTAGCCCTGCCATTAACGTCCTATGGCGATATTTGTTTCCTTCTTGCCTAGTTACAACTACTTGTATAACCATATTGAGTTTACACATGTGGAGGTATATTTAGGTGCGGGCTATGTTATAAGCTTAAATTAACATTGCCTTTCACTGCAGATAATATAAAGAAACAAATTCAATCTCGTCATTTGTGGGGAGTTAGACCCGCATCGCAGTATGTTCTTTTTCAAAAACTAATTTGCTATTTTCACATAGTTTTCTATTGTTATACGCCCATTTGAAAAAATGGGACGTATTATGTATTCACCTTGTACGGGCGGGCGGGCACAGCTTGTCCACGCAATAACTAGAGTTTTACTTTAACCAAATTCATTACCGTATTCATGTTTATCACGGCAAGACGAAGAAGATTATTGATTTTCAAACATTTCTGATGACTTAGCTCCCCTTGGCGGCCAATTTTAATGTTTGCACTCTGTATTCTTGTCCACACAATAACTCAAGTTCTACCTGACATATTGTAACCAAATTCGGTATACATGTTTTATCACAGCAAGGCAAAGAACCCTATTTATTTTAAAAAACGTCCGATGACTTATCTCCCCTTGACGGCCATTTTTATGCCACCGGGTTTCGAAGAAACGGGTGGCATATAGTGTTTGGACCGTCCGTCCGTCTGTCCGTCCGTCACACTTTTCGGTTAACCACTTTGTCACAGTTTCTCAAATATGCTGCAGGTGGCATCCGCGTTCGACACAGTTCTTGTTAATTTTTGCACTGTTTATCCTTGTCCACGCAATAACTCAAGTTCCACTGTACATGTTTATCATGGCAAGATGACGAAACCTATTGATTTTGAATATTTTTCAATGACCTCTCCCTTCGGCAGCCATTTTTAGCTCGACTATTCGAAGAATAGTGAGAGCTTATGTAGTCACCCCGGCGTCGGCATCAGCGTCGGCGTCACGCCTTGGTTAAGGTTTTTAGTCAAGCATGTGCATGGAATATGGAATACTCCTGGCCATACACCCACCATACTTGGACAACTTCATCTCCTAGTGATGTACATCAACAACCCCTGACCTATATTTGACCTTGACCTACATTTAACCTTGAATTACTTCGTTAATTCCCCTTGGTTAAGGTTTTTAGTCAACCTTGGTTAAGGTTTTTAGTCAAGCTTGTACATGTAATACTATTGTGCATACATACACCATACCTGGACAACCTTTTCTCATAGGGATGTACATCAATAACCCCTGTTCTATATTTCACCTTGACCTACATTTCCTCTTGAATTACTTACTTAATTCCCCTTGGTTAAGGTTTTTAGTCAAGCTTGTAGATGGAATACTCCTGGCCCTACACCAACCATACTTTGACAACTTCATCTCCTAGTGATGTACATCAATAACCCCTGACCTATATTTGACCTTGACCTACATTTAACCTTGAATTACTTAGTTAATTCCCCTTGGTTAAGGTTTTTAGTCAACCCTGGTTACGGTTTTTAGTCAAGCTTGTACATGGAATACTATTGTGCATACAGACACCATACTTGGACAACCTTTTCTCATAGGGATGTACATCAATAACCCCTGATCTATATTTCACCTTGACCTACATTTCCTCTTGAATTACTTAGTTAATTCCCAAGGGGAGGTTAAGGTTTTTAGTCAACCTTGGTTAAGGTTTTTAGTCAAGCTTGTAGATGGAATACTATTGTGCATACAGACACCATACTTGGATAACTTTTTCTCATAGGGATGTACATCAATAACCCCTGACCTATATTTTACCTTCACCTACATTTAACCTTGAATTACTTAGTTATTTCCCCTTGGTTAAGGTTTGTACTCAATAACCCCTGATCTATATTTGACCTTGACCTACATTTCTCTTGAATTACTTGGTTAATTTCCTTGGTTACGGTTTTTAGTCAAGCTTTGTAGATGTAATACTCCTGGCCCTACACCAACCATACTTGGACAACTTCATCTCCTAGTCATGTACATCAACAACCCCTGACCTATATTTGACCTTGACCTACATTTAAACTTGAATTACTTAGTTAATTCCCCTTGATTAAGGTTTTTAGTCAACCTTGGTTAAGGTTTTTAGTCAAGCTTGTAGATGGAATACTATTGTGCATACAGACACCATACTTGGATAAATATTTCTCATAGGGATGTACATCAATAACCCCTGACCTATATTTTACCTTCACCTACATTTAACCTTGAATTACTTACTTATTTCCACTTGTTTAAGGTTTGTACTCAAACTTGGTTAATGTTTATAGTCAAGCTTGTATATGAAATACTCCTGGGCCTACAGCAACCATAATTGGACAACTTCATCTCCTAGTGATGTACATCAATACTCCCTGACCTATATTTGACCTTGACCTACTTTTATCCTTGGATTACTTAGTTATTTCCCCTTGGTTAAGGTTTTTAGTCAAGCTTGTATATGGAATACTCCTGGGCCTGCAGCAATGTTACTTGGAAAACTTCATCTCCTAGTGATGTACATCAATAACCCCTGACCTATATCTGACATTGACCTACATTTAACATGGAATTACTTACTTAATTTCCATTGGTTAAGGTTTTTAGTCAACCTTGGTTAAGGTTTTTATGCAGGCCGCGGCCACCTTGTTTGTCAAGCTATGTGTACATCGACAACCCTCGTAGTCGAGCTATGCTGTTCTCCTACAGCTCTTGTCAAACTTTTATTTTCCATGTTTTTTTTTTCTCAATTCTTTTTCAATTTTTGTCTAGTAGCATAAGGTCATAAGTGCTATATACAGACTATTATCATATAATAAAACAATTATTGACTAGTGAGCCATAGAATATAATCTGATATTCTATGGCTCACTAGTCAATAATTGTATAATATGTTCGGGCCAATGAAAATTGCTTTCGGGCCCAGGCTCGAGGTCAAGGCAGCAAATGTCCAGACTGACCACTATTACTGACCACTAACTTATTACAGGTAATTTATACAGGTAAATTATTATGTTACATTTCCGTAAACTGTGTTGACAATATTGTGGCAATATGTGGACCTGTGCAGATATGATATGTAGATAAATATAGGACTATTAAAAAAAATCTGGGCTCCAGTAGCAAGCATTAATTATTATTTTTAATTTTTAAACTTTTTTTTTCCATTTTTTTTTCAAATTCTTTTTCAATTTTTGTCTAGTAGCATAAGTTTGAAAGTGCTATATACAGACTATTATCATATAATAAAACAATTATTGACTAGTGAGCCATAGAATATAATCTGATATTCTATGGCTCACTAGTCAATAATTGATAATATGTTTGGGCCAGTGAAAATTACTTTCGGGCCCAGGCTCGAGGTCAAGGCGGGACAAGGCGAGGCATTTGATTCCACGGAATTCTTGTTTACTTATCTCCCTTTGTTGTTTCATGCACTGATTTTGTGTCCGGAGCATAACTCGAACACCCTTTGGAATATTTTCATTAAACCTCACACATGCATAGACCACGACCCAAAGGTGTGTCGCGCGCAAGAATGACAACTCTTGCATCGTTATTTTTTTACTTATCTCCCTTTGTTGTTTCATGCACTGATTTCGTGTCCGGAGCATAACTCGAACACCCTTTTTTCAAACTACTTGTGTATCTGAGGAGGGGGATACACATGCGCTTGTTGACAAGCGTCCATTTCTAGTTATATTTTAGTTTTGCTGTTAGGTTCAAATTCCTTTCCTTCTGACGTTCATTATACCTGTAGTTTCTGCTTTGCCTTAATTGCTGCATTCTGCAAAAAAAGATTAAAAAAAACTCTGTGTTGCTGCACACCGGGCACTCTGGATAATGATCTTTATTACATGTACATGTACATGTACAGTCATCACAGCTATATTCTAGAAACATCTACTAACAATTGTTATTTGTCATCCATGTTTTCATGTTCAATCAAGTACACACAAGTGTGTTAATGAAAGCAAAAATAAATCATAGATATGCAGACATAGAGGCATACATATATTAACTTGCGCATCTGTCACAATGGATAATCATTCAGATTATTTCATCTGGGTCACAATAATTTGAGTAAATAGGCGTGGACTGCTGTGTATCCGTAGAGTCTGAATGGTTCTGCATTCCGCCACTGAAACCCCCTTCATGCTTCTAACAATCAATATAGGTCATTATTAGGCTAAATGAGTGTGCTATTTGATTATTTCACATAGAACTAACCACTGCATATATTTGATGATTAAACTTATACAGAATTATTATACTGAATTTATCACATTATCACAGCCAAAATGGCTGTGATAATGTAATACATTCAGTATAATAAAAAATTAATAAATTTATCCTTAAATTGAAAATTTCTCCCTCAAAGTATTCTATTGCTAGATAAGTATACTTTGCAATGTTGGTGAAATAGGCTACGGAGTGTGCTATTTGATCAGGAGCTACACTGGATGCAAATCCCTTAAACCCCATTTCTCGATTCACTGAGCCAGATATAATTACATATCTGTCTCCATATTTATTTCAATGGCATGCAATTTATATGTGTCAGTGTTTGTTCTCTCAGTTGTGACACTTTATGGCAGAGAGCCACAGGTTGAAGTAACGGACCGAGGTATTTAAATACATTAAATATGCCTAAAAGCATCAATAAATGAAAAAGCTATACATTTTTTTGTTACTCCCTCCATATGGAGGGAGTAAAAAAAAAATTTAGCTTTTTTTTCTTTCTTCATTTATTGATGCTTTTAGGCATATTTAACGTATTTATAGACCTCTGTCCCTTCAACCTGTGCAGAGGGCCTGCATTACTCATTCTTCCTTTCAACAAATTTTGTTTTATGAGGTTTGTGGCTAACAATTAATTAAATATAACATTGGCAGTCATGCAAAACTTTGTATATTTGATATCAGCATGTTTTCAAAATGTTATCAGTGACATGATAAACTACATGATGATCAGGAAAGGCATTTTCATGAAATTGAGCCAAACACAAACATTATTAACCCTTAGACCGCTACTCACAACAATTGTCGTCTGCTGTTGCTTTTATATCTTGCCTTATTTCTCAATAAAAACATGCTTTGACAGCACTTTAGAATCATTTCCATTTATGTTGTAAATTATTCTCAAGTGCTGTCAAAGCATGTTTTTATACCCCCACAAACAAAGTTTGAGGGGGTATATAGGAGTCAGCTTGTCGATCGGTCTGTCGGTCGGTCTGTCGGTCTGTTGGAAATTCCCTTCCGCTCTATATCTTCTACACCCATGCATGGATTATCAAATGGCTTGGCACAAATGTTTCTCTTGATGAGAAGGTGTGTCGCGATCAATAACCACGCACCTACGTCCAAGGTCAAGGTCACAGTTGACGGTCAAAGGTCAAACCTATTGAAATTCCCTTCCGCTCTATATCTTCTACACCGATGCATGGATTATCAAATGCCTTGGCACAAATGTTTCTCAGGATGAGAAGGTGTGTCGCGATCAATAACCATTCACCTACGTCCAAGGTCAAGGTCACAGTTGAAGGTCAAAGGTCAAACCTATTGCAGGCGGCAGACAGATAAACTGCATAGTTTGTGTACACAACTCCTCTGAAACCGTTCAGTGGATTGATCTGAAACTATACACACTTTTTATGCCGAACAAATATTTTTTTACAAAAATATCATCCTTTTAACTTAGCCATTTTTTTCTATTTTTATTAAATTGATTCATTGCGTTCTTGACAAACTTGGCACAGAGTTTTTAATCGAAATCATATTAATCCATTACTCGTGTAAGATCCTCTATAACTGATGAATGAATTTTCAAATGTTTTCAGATTATCTCATTTTCATTGACCACGTACGCAGGTAAAAGGTCAATGTCACACATCTCTAAGGCCAGCATTAAATAATGATCATGAAATTGTTATTCAAAGCCATAAAACTCTTCTAATGTTAAGTTATTTGTAAGTCCAACTCTTTGTGGGGGTATTATGATCACTCCTGTGATAGTTCTAGTTGATGATAAAAATGGAAAATAGAAAATAAACAGCTGGGCCCAGTTGTTCAAAACACCAGTTAGCTTAACGGACTGTTAAATCCTTAACGGACTGTTAAATCCTTAACTGAATGGTTAAAATCTCTGTTAAAACACAGAGATTTTAACCATTCAGTTAAGGATTTAACAGTCCGTTAAGCTAACGGATGTTTTGAACAACCGGGCCCAGACGACAAAAAAATATAATAAGATAGCGGTCTAAGGGTTAACTAATAATTTGATCATAGTTTAGTGTTTAGTCTGCTGTGAAATTTAAGGTTTTGATTGATGGTTCATCTTAAGAGGTAGTCCGGCATACATATCCATATGCAGGTACTTTAGTTACTAACAATGTGCTCACTCATGCTTGTAAAGCTATACTACTAAATGGAAAATGGCTATGTGTGTGTGTGTAGAATTGTAGAAATTATTTTCACATTTGACAAGCATTAAAACATAGTATTTATGGTATAGCCATACTACTGCAGCTGACAGTGTCAGATGTTATACAACAGGGCCCGGTTGCTCAAAACATCCGTTAGCTTAACGGACTGTTAAATCCTTAACTAAATGGTTAAAATCTCTGTTTTAACAGAGATTTTAACCATTCAGTTAAGGATTTAACAGTCGGTTAAGCTAACTGATGTTTTGAGCAACCTTTACAGAGATTTTAACCATTTAGTTAAGGATTTAACAGTCCGTTAAGCTAACGGATGATTTGAGCAACCGGGCCCAGGATGTTCAGTATTGGAATTAATTACTTCTTTTGAGCACAATTGGCAGTCTCAGACTTAGGAGTAGGACCCAATAAATAGCTTATTTGAAAAACAGTACCCCACCCTCTAATTTCTGTACACTATAGAGTATAGCCTATTCAAGGTGGTAAAGAGCTTGGAAAAATTACGGGCTCGCTCAAACACCACACATTTCGATTTTTCTGCTTACTTACGTTTCTGGTAATCGATAAATGTCTTATGTTTTCAATATATTCACATCAAGCATCTCCTTTTAGCATTTCATTAGTTACGGGCAAATTAGCGACCAACACAAGGAGATAATTGTATGTACGAAAGAATGTCACATTTTTGTGGGCTGTGGAAGCATAAATTACGTGTAAAATCTGGCTAAAATTCCATTACAGTCTCATTGTATTGACGTGAATCACTGAAATAAACATCAGTAACTTCGATGTTACAATTTGTGACTAATAAGTATCATCCACTAACCTAGTAGGATCTAAAACGTGCGTTTATTTTGATTTGCGTCCCAACATTTCGACATAACCTTCCGTGAAATTTACTTTCAGATTTCTTTTGTTATATTCACAGAATGATCAATATTGAGAAAACCGGAGCATCACAAATACTACAGCCAATCAGTTGACAATGGGTGAAGCTGATTGTGTGGGATTTTTTCGGAAAGAGAAATTTCTCAGTAACATTGGTAGCTAAAATGTGTGTAACTAACAATATACTAAACACATATGTTTAAAGTGAGCATATTTGGGGGCCCGTCTAGGGCATTTTTTCAAGCTCTTGACTACCTTGAATAGGCTATACTGTACAATGCAAAGAAATGGGTGGGTAGGGTAACGTTTTACAAATGAGCCATTTATTGAGTCTTCCACCTGTGCTTTTCAGAAATTGTTGGATATAAACTTTCAAAAGTCCCACAGTACTGGCTAATCACTGGCTGTCCAATATTGTTATCCCCTCGCACAGGCAAGAGGGGATATAGCGTTAGTCCATGTACATGCGTATGTACGTTTGTTTACTGGTGTTTAACAGCCTATCAATAGCTAAGATCATGTAAGGCCTGGCAAACGGGTTATATCACATTTTAACCCGTCATATACAAAATGCCAAAGACGTATGTGAGGGCCAAACCAGGTCTCCAATCAGAATTCCGGTAAGGATGAACCCTGAGTGTTAACTTACCCATCACATGCTCCCACCTGCCACCCACACGTAAGTACGTACGTTACAGGCGCGGATCCAGGATTTTGGGTTGGGGGGCGTAACTATTTTGCAATACTTGACTATATTATCGAACGAGCTAAGCTCGTTCGATAATATAGTCAAGTATTGCAAAATAGTCGACCGAGCGGAGCGGAGCAGAAAAATGCATGGAATACATGGCACTTGGCATGAAACGTGCCTTGTAACTTGTAAAAAATCTTTACTGGGCGAATTTTAGGGGGGGCGTGCGCCGGGTCCGCCCCCCCCCCCCTGAATCCGCCCATGCGTTAGTAACATCTTTCATTTTTCAATAACTCCGGAACGGCTTCACGAATTTTGATAATATAATATTTGGCCACAATGTGTGTCTCGGGATAGTGCTTTGTCTTGCATACGACCCACATCCGACCGGCCAAAGTCAAGGTCACTGAGGACTTGATTTTTTTTTATTAAGGCTGCCAGCGAGGGGATTAGCTTCGTTTAATGATGCCAGTTCTTGTTGGACTTTATATTAGCAATAAATTCTCAAAAAAGTTGTTTTTATGCCACCGGGTTTCGAAGAAACGGGTGGCATATAGTGTTTGGACCGTCCGTCTGTCCGTCCATCTGTCCGTCCGGGCACACATTAGGGTACTTATGTGGCTAGCCCCACAGGGTTATGGACTTGGTAAAGGATAGGGTTGGTTACAATTAGCCACCTAAAAAATCCTTTTATGTGGCTAAAAATCCGTCCGTCCGTCCGTCCGTCACACTTTTCGGTTAACCACTTTGTCACAGTTTCTCAAATATGCTGCAGGTGGCATCCGCGTTCGACAGACGCATTTCTTGTTAATTCTTGTAATTCCCAGCCAATTCTGTTTTTAAAGTGATTAAAATGATTTTAAACCATATATTTCACAGATTTCCTATACTCCAGCTAAAGTGTTCACTCATGTGCATTCGTTTTATGATGTCTCACGTCAAAATAAGTAATGTAGCATGAAAACAGCAATATGTCAGATAGCAGCATATCACTCAGATTAAATGGAAAGTGAGTAAATGTAGGTAGAGTCTTCGAAATACATTTCTTTTGTATTTTGAATTACAAATTGATACAAAATTTAAACTGTTCCGAAGTTTATTCATCTATGAACTTTAGTCATATGCCCGGATGTGGATGTGTAAATGTTTTGAAGTATAGTTGCATAATTCAAATTCTCTTCACTGCATTGTGCCCCACCCTCTCACCAGCAATACACATGTCCTATACCTCCATGCACGTTTGATTCATTACACTGTACGTAGAGCATACAATGTATACCATAACAGCACATGTATAGATGGCTATTTCACACCTACAGTGTAAGAACAATGTGGCAATTAGTTAATGAGCGGAGACTATGTTGAAAGAATTGAGAGAGTTATTGTGAAGACTGTTGTTATTATGTCGCAAAATAAAATTGTGGTTCTATTTATTACCCCCCCCCCCACCCCCCCCCCCCCCTGCATTGTTCCATACACCAGGCATGTTTTAACCCTTAAAATGCTATCTTAATTTTTTGGTCGTCTGCTGTTTATTTTCTATTTTCCATTTTTATCATCAAAAACATGCTTTGACAGCACTTTAGAATAATTTACAACATGCTTTGACAGCACTTCAGAATCATTTCCATTGGAAATTCTGAAGTGCTGTCAAACCATGTTTTTATTGAGAAATAAGGCAAGATATAAAAGCAACAGCAGACGACAATTGTTGTGAGTAGCGGACTAAGGGTTAATTGATTTTTTTCAAATTTGTCGGGGGCGGGGTATACTTTTTTTTAATGCTTGTTGGATCTAAATTGAATTCAGAAGCTCAACAACACAATTTTGCCTGTGCATCCATCCATGCATTAGTGCATTATATATTTGAATTCTTTATATCTGCAATTGGCTTCAAGCTTCTTTATTGCCATTCCAATGATCACATTGGTAGCTGTAACTTCTATGTGGATAAGGAAACAAATACATTTTTAGCTCAACTGAGCAAAGCTCATGTGAGCTATTCTTATGGCAAAGTGTCTGGCGTCCGTCGTCCGTCGTCCGTGAACATTTTCAATCATCTTCTTCTCCCGAACTGCTGAGCCGATGTTGGTCAAACTTTACAGGGATGATATATGGGTGATGCCATTTCAGATTTGTTAAAATGAAGGTCATCGACAATCCAAGATGGCCGCCGTGGAAAAGTAGGTCAAATTCTTAAAAAATCTTCTTTTCACGAACCGCCAGGCCGATTTTGACGAAACTTTGTATGAATGATCGATAGTTAATACTGATTCAGATTTGTTCATATGGTGGCCCCTGGGTCAAAAATGGGCGTGGTCCGAGGGATCAAATATGGATCAAATTTTATTTTTGACCGAATATGGTCAAATAGGTATCGACTAGTCGATCACTCTGGAGCATTTTCTGTCTAAATCAGATGATTTTGTCATCAAAGATGGCCACCGAAAGGTAAAAAAGTTGTTCTTTTACTAAAGATTTCAAACGTATTCTTTTTGTGAACTGCTTGGCTGATATTGGCCAAACTTAACTGTAATGGTCTGTGGGTGAAGTCTGTCCATTTTTGTTAAAATGGAGGTCATCACCAAATCCAAGATGTCCGCCGTTGAAAAGTAGGTCAAATTGGCAAAAAAATCTTCTCACAAACCTCCAGGCTGATTTTGACAAAACTTGGTGTGAATGATTGATATTTAACGCTGTTTCAGATTTGTTCATATGGTGGCCCCTGGGTCAAAAATGGGCGTGGCCCGAGGCGTCAACTAGGGGTCAAATTATATTTTTGACCGAATATGGTCATATAATATATCCAATCCAAGGTATCGACGAGACGATCACTCTGGAGCATGTTTTGCCAAAATCAGATGATTACGTCATCCAAGATGGCCACCGACAGGTCAAAAGGTTGTTCTTTTACTAAAGATTTCAAAGGACTTCTTCTTGTGAACTGCTTGGCCGATATTGACCAAACTTAGCTGAAATGGTTTGTTGGTGAAGCCTGTTCATTTTTGTCAAAATGGAGGTCATCACCAAATCCAAGATGTCCGCCGTTGAAAAGTAGGTCAAATTGTCAAAAAAAATTCTTCTCATAAACCGCCAGGCCGATTTCGACGAAACTTTGTATGAATGATCGATAGTTAACGCTGATTCAGATTTGTTCATATGGTGGCCTCTGGGTCAAAAATGGTCATGGCCCGAGGGGTCTCATTTTGACCGAATATGGTCATTTTATATATCAAATCGAAGTTATAGCAGTAAATCACATGCACATTCGCAATATATGTTAGATCAGAAGGTACCAACAAATTCTGTGGAACATTTGAAGTTGTAAGTGAAGAGTCTTTGTGAAATCAAGATGACCACTATGGAGGCTTTTAGGTGAGCGATACAGGCCCATTTTGGCCTCTTGTTTAGAATCAGCATGGCTAACTGTCTGGCAGTGTAAGCCTGGAACAGACTGCTTAGATGCTTTTTTTGTCACTATCTGGCAGAACTCGACTTCTTCAGTATTGCCTTTGTAGTAGGGTCATGGAATTTGGTACTAATATGTTCCTACCTTTTATTATTGTTGTTGATCTGACTACCTGCAGCTATAATACCTATTTCGAAATCATGAATCCAGCAAACAAAGCATCAGCTTGCATGAATATACCTGGGCCCGGTTGTTCAAAACATCCGTTAGCTTAACGGACTGTTAAATCCTTAACTGAATGGTTAAAATGTCTGTTTAACAGAGATTTTAACCATTCAGTTAAGGACGTTTAACAGAGATTTTAACCATTCAGTTAAGGATTTAACAGTCCGTTAAGCTAACGGATGTTTTGAACAACCGGGCACAGGTGATCAAGATCTACTCATTTCCAGAAGTGAAATGTGGCTTATTGGCATTTTTGGATATTCAAATTTCACATCTTCTAGCGTACTCCTGAAGCCTGATATTAAAGGAACACATCTATAAGTTAGAAGTTATAGTTGTTTTATTGCGCCTGTAGCGACCTATATTGCCGGTTAGAAGCATGATGGGTGTTTCATTGACTGAATGGTGAACAGTGCAAGCCCTGATCAGACTGCACGAATGCGCAGGCTGATCTGGGGCTACACTGGTTATATACCCATAAGCCTCATTTCTCCAGTCACCGCCACATATCAGCCCAGTTTTGTCAGATCATGGTCAATATATTTTGATGTCTAAAAGGTCTGGCTCGACAGAAACCCAACATTAATCACATTTGCTTATTTTTGCATCTTTCATTTTAGAAATGAAATCTTCCTAAAGTGCTTTTGAAACATGGCCAAAGTCTCATAGCAAATACAGAAATGCACATACCTGTATTAATTCTAATACACCGGGGCTATGCAAGTACTTGTTATGCAACTGTTTTGAAAAAAACGGTACGTATTATGTTTTACCGCACGGCGGAAGGGCGGGCGGCGGGCAGAAAAACTGCATAGTTTGTGTACGGAACTCCTCCGAAACCGTTCAGTCAATCGATCTGAAAACTATACACACGTCTTCTACACATATTTAAGATGTGCACCTTGGTGTTTTTCTGCCGAAAAAATATAACCTTTTTAACTTAGGCATTTTTTTAAAATTTTGTATCCAATTCTATATAATTTCTACTTTACACATCTGTTCCTAACTTAGTATACCTGTTTATCACAAGACGAAGAAATAATAGTATAGATTTTCAAATTTTAGAATAAATACTGTACTAATTAATACATAATGGCAGATACACTAACTACTAGTTTTACACGGTTTGTGTTTTAGTGCACGATGCGGCGATGTTGCGGTATATCCGGGACAGAACAGCGGCTCCGTACTTCTCCAACCTCGTCTGGTTTGTGGGCAATCATATCCTCGACCTGGATATCTGTGTCCGCAATGACGCCGAGTAAGTCTGCAATAACGCCGATGATGATAGCACAAATCGATGGTCTAGTAACATAAGGTCGTAACTGCTATGCTTTAGCATAGCAGTTACGACCTTATGTTACTAGACCATCGAAATGTAGTCTCAAACTAAGCCGGTTTTATTGGATATATACATGGCTGTGTCAGGAGAAATGTGGCAACCCGTATAGATCCAGATCATGAACATATCAACATTTTGAAAAAGTTAAATGTGGCTGCGACTGGAGAAATGAAGCTTATCTGTTTAGCGACCTGTGTAAATCCAGTTCAGCCTGGGCATCCTGCGTTCTGTTCGCAATTCCATCATACAAACACCCGTCATGCTGCTAACAAGCAACAGATTGTTATCAGGTTACAGTAGTGTCCTATTTGATCAGGAGTTACACTGGTCACAAATCCCGTAAGCCCGATTTCTCCAAATCAGCGCCACATATTGGCCAAATACCCAATGATGGTAGGAAAGTGTTAAATTATTCTTTTACACTTTGTCTAAATTTATTAAACATTGTTCGAATAAAATCATGTGATCTTACAGAATGAGATCAGCGTAATGATGTAACTATGCAATTTAGACAAAAATCAATGTTCCCTTCAATGAAAAGATAAACAAGCCATAGTGCTACTTAGTACCCGATTTAGAGATGTGCCGCTGTATCAAACCCGACCAGCATATTGTTATTCTGTGTGTATTTCACAGCCACCAGTGTTGGGACCGGCTGGCGTCCCTGGTAGCGGAGCACCTGGACCACATCAATCTATCAATCAATAATCAATCAATCAATCTGTGTGTATTCCACAGCCACCAGATACGGGGCCGACTAGCGTCCCTGGTAGCAGAGCACCTGCACAATGTCATTCAATCAATCAATCAATCTGTGTGCATTCCACAGCCACCAGAGTCGGGGCCGACTATCGTCCCTGGTAGCGGAACACCTGGACCACCTGCACTACGTCAACGACATCCTGTCCATCAACATCGACACCCTGAATGACGTGCTCACCGACCAGCTCCTCAACCGGCTGCTCATTCCTCTCTATGTCTACTCTCTCACCAAACGCAAACGCTTCGACGTCAGACAGGTGAACTTGATATGGTTATAATTAACTGTGAATGTGACATAGTCAATATATCCCCCTTAATGAGTTGTGGTGGAGGCGTGTACTGGTGTCATATTGTCTGTCTACTCAATCACGTCAACAGTTCGACTTTAGACGAATGATATCTTCACATTGTTATCTCACCCGCATGAGTGATGAATTAACCCTTTCAACACCACATGCCTGCATAGTTGTATTGGCAAAAAGTGTAGATCCAGATGAGACGGCTCGTCATGAAAGTAATTTTCATATTTATCAAATTATGAGAGTAAAACACCGCTTTTTCATAAATGGACTATTCTGAAAATAATTTTGTGATGATTTGATTGGTTGCAAAATTAACATATCAAAATCCATTCCAGTTACTTAGGGGTTGAAAGGTGTGATGTGAAACAAGTTTACTGATTTCATACAAACAAGTCTATACCGACAGGGACTATCTTAAAAGTAACAAATAAATCACTAGACATTCTAAAATTTGTTTTCATGTTATATCGAGATATTTTCTCAAATGTAGCATCAGGAACACAATTGTATGTAAAATAATGCATTGATTTTTCCTCTCATTCATGCTTTCCACATTAGAGGAAAAAGTTGGACGTGAGACAGGTAATGATAATTTTACCATTCATTATAATAAATTTCATATAAATAATTAACACATATATGTGGCTGTGACTGCAGAAATGATGCTTATGGGTTTTGCTACCAGTGTAGATTCAGCTCAACCTGTGCATCTGCACAGTCTGATAATGATCTGCACTGTTCGCCATTCCATTATTGAAACACACATGATCTATCAGGCTATGGTATGTGATATTTTATCAGGAGCTACATTGATCACAAATACCCATTTCCCCAGTCACAGCCAAAAATGAGATCTGGCAGTGTATGTAAATATTTCCCAAGATCTGCCATGAAGACAATAGGTTAAATAATTGTTTGTTGACATTATAATAATGTAGTTTATATGTTATGTGCAATCTTATATAGCCTGTGGAATGTGTGTTTTAATGCTGAATATGCTACTATATGTGGCTTTAGGGAGACCTGTATAGTTTGTGTAAACATGTTGGAAATGTATTGCTGTATAATTCCAGCAAAAATATATTTACACAATTCCCTAACATTTGATTGGCCCGTAGCAAGTCTCTGTCCAAAATTTATATCCCAGTAAACTCCCATGCCGAACTATTTTCCGTAACTGTGAGGCGCAGTTAAAATAATTCTTAAGAAAACGGAAAATAAACACATTTTCTTGATGAATTTATTTCAAATGCTGGAATTATAAGGAATTAATGGCCTTTTTGTGGCCTTCGTCCAGTATTCCCGCGACTTTTCCAAGTTTATATCCCCGATAAATTCCACAAAAAGGCCATTCATTCCTATAGTATTTCAGTCATCACTACACATATTCAAAATCTTTAGAAAAGTAGGCAAATCTTCGTAAAAGTAAATAGAGCAGCATGTTCAGACTTTGACACGGACAATACATAGGCTGTATCAGATGAAATATAACCAGTAAAATAAAATACATTGTTTTATTTTGCAAATCCTGGCAGATATTTTTAAAATGGCAGAATGTTTGGTCACACGATTCCCCAAATTGATATTGCATCTGTAACTGAGTTCCTTAGTTGTCTCCCTTTGTTTTGTCGCTCACTGATTTCGTGTCCGAATCATAACTCGAACACCCTTTGGAATATTTTCATGAAACATCACACATGCATAGACCATGACCCAACGGTGTGTTGCACGCAAGAATGACAACTCATGAGCAAATCGTGTTTCATCAGTTGATACTGATGGAATATATTGCCACGCTGGGTGCGGGCCTCAATATATTGCTGGTGCTCACTAACCTCTCCGGTATTTTTGTGTGTCAACCCTTTCAATTCCAAATACTTTCATTCACCCGAAAAATGGTAATTTTGTATAAAATAAGAAAATATTTGCAATCAGTGCAGATTCAGATGATCCGTCTGCTACTTATCTACACTGGTTGCAAACACTGGGCTAGAAGTATGTGTGTTGAAACGGTATACAGTTATTTCAAGGTCATTCGAGGAACAGTCAAAACTATTACGCCAAGGTGCTGTGGACGATCCGAGGCACTATTGCCCTGAGGCCGAAGGCCGAGGGCAATAGTGCATTGGGTCGTCCACAGCACCGAGGGGCAATACGTTTTGACTGTTCCCCGAATTACCATGAAATAACTGTTTTATTACTCAACCTGTAACAATGTAAATGTTTGTGCACAATGAACGTAAATTTGGTATGGGGCACGTCGAAAGACCAATCTAATTTATGTTCAACTTTATATGACGTAATGTTCGACAAAAATCATAATTTTCTGGGGTGAAATAATTTTGATCCACTGGCACTCGCAGACCTATTGACCGGGTACGCGGTACTATTGCCCAGGCACGTCAAAACCCAAGGAATTAGTCGAAACTATGGAATATCAAATTATATAGGGAGTTCGGAAATAATTAGCCATATTAACACGTTCAACACTAGTGTCCTCTTTCCTAATATTTGCAAACATTGTAGATCCTGATGAGCCGGCTCGTATCGAGACGTCTCATCAAGATCTGCATCATTTGTGTATACTTTTTAATTTTTTACAAAATGACCCCCTTATTCTGCATAATGGAGTCTAAAACTTACCGTAACATGAAATAGTCCATGTCAGTTACTTAGAGATAAAAGTTTTAAAATGTCCTGTTCACAGAGAGACGGTAAGAAGCATGTGAGTTCGGTGGTGTCGCTATTCCTGCTGTCACAAGTGTTCCTGATAATCAAGCACACCCCGCTGGTGCGACAGCTGGCCGAGATCATTCTACAGGGAGACGTGAGCATGTCGCGCCAAGAGGCATCGTCCAGCGACTCGCCACACATGGTAAGCTGACAAGTTTTTAACCCTTTCAACATGGGTGGCAGGTAGGAGCATGGGATGGGTATTTTAACGATCAGGATTCATCCTGGTTTGGCCCTCACATACGTCTTTGGCATTTTGTATGTGACAGTTGAATCTGGTTATACCCCTTATGTGAGTATTATGATTATTAGTAATCCCATTTTAGGGGGAGGGGCCAAGTGAATTTGGTGTGGTATGGACCTCGCACCTGGTCAGGTTATTCTAATTTTAGGGCTGAATATATGTTTTCTCGATGTAAATATTCTGTTTTTGATTTTGGGATTTTCCCCCCAATGCAACAGGTTAAAACGGGATAGAACCTGTTTGCCCGGCCTTACATGACCTTAGCTGTTGATAGGCCATTAAACACCAATGAACAAACAAACAAACAAACAACCCTTTCATCACTACATATCTGTATAGTGGTATTGGCAAAACGTGTAGATCCAGATGAGCCGGCTCTTGGCGAGCCGTCTCATCAGGATCTGCTTTTTGCAAGTAATTTTCATATTTTTGAGAACAAAAACACTCCCTTTTAAATGGACTGGTCTGAAAATCATCTTGTGAGTGTTGGATTGATTGCAAAATTAATATATCAAAATCCATTCTATTTACTTAGGGTGAAAGGGTTAATGGGTTACTACTGTCTGTTTCACTTAAAATCTGCTAATTTGTTTTGGGAAATTAAATACAGCATCATCTAGTGACACATGGTAAGCTGACAAGTTTTTAATGGGTTACTACTGTCTGTTTCATGCAAATTCTACACTGTTTGCAAACACCGCTATAGAGGGCTGTAGTGTTGAAAGGGTTAACATATTTATAAGCCCGGTATTGTCTATACAGCGAATGTTTGCATTTGGATCTACACTGTTTGCAAACACTGCAATGGAGGACTGTAGTGTTGAAAGGGTTAC
The DNA here is from genome assembly GCA_029237695.1 of Conchocele bisecta. Classification (NCBI taxonomy): domain Eukaryota; kingdom Metazoa; phylum Mollusca; class Bivalvia; order Lucinida; family Thyasiridae; genus Conchocele; species Conchocele bisecta. The sequence goes on from CM055267.1 coordinate 43,582,264, forward strand.
CATATTTATAAGCCCGGTATTGTCTATACAGCGAGTGCGGGAGTTTGCTGCCCCTGTTGAGACCCTAGAGGAGATGCTGGACGGCACCCACGGGCTACGGCCCCGGAATGAGTCCATCCGCCGCAGAGAGGGCAACTCCATATTCTACAGGAACTCTGACGACCATGGGGACCTAACACATACAGGTGCGGCTTACCTGTTTAACCGTTTCGCCCCTAAGTAACTGGAAGGGATTTTGATATGTTAATTTTGCAGCCAATCCATTTGTCACAAAATGATTTTTCAGACTAGTCCATTTATGAAAAGGTGGTGTTTTTGTTCTTAAAAATATGAAAATTACTTGAAAAAGGTGTAGATCCTGATGAGATGGCTCGTCACGAGCCGGCTCATCTGGATCTACACTTCTTGCCAATACCACTCACTGTACAGGCCTGTGGTGTTGAAAGGGTTAATTGTGGCTGTGACTGGCGAAATGGGGCTAATGGGATTTATGACCAGTGTAGCTCCTGATTAAATTGCACACTCCTGTAGCCTGATAATGATCTATATTGCTTGATAGAAGCATGATTTGTGTTTCATTGATGGAATGGCGAACAGTGCAGATCCTGATCAGACTGTGCGGATGCACAGGCTGATCTGGATCTACACTGGTCGCAAAATCCATAAGCCCTATTTCTCCAGTCACAGCCACAACTAATCCTTTCACCCCTGGATCAGGTATCATATTTGGGCGGGAAAATGACAGATTCTCACATACTTTTTTAACGAAAACTAATTATGATATTAATAATATATCAATTCTCTCACTAAATTTTGTGAAAATAGACTCGAATAAATGAGATTGTTACTAGCTGGCTCATCAGGTTCTACATGCTTTGTCAACATTAGAATAGCAGTCAGCAAGGGTTAATTTAAAGAGTTAAATCAAGTTAGACTTGCTCTGTATATGTGCCTTCATTAGAAAATTGTATAAATCCTTGACATATTTTTTATCTAAAATAAACCAAGATTGACATTGGAGATTTGTAATTGCTAATCCATTTGACCATGACCTATTTGTCACGCGTGTAACCAGGCCTGCACATTCATGAGATGTAATTAGAGTTTACACAGTTTACCATTTAGTTAGCGAAACATCAATTATTTTTAAATTTTTAGCCAGGTTTTTTGAGAGAAAAAAATCCTGGCTATTGGATTGGCGAAAGCCGGGCGGGTGGGCGGCGGGTGGCGGGCGGCGTCCACAATCAATGTTAAGTTTTTGTGTTTGAGTCCATTCATTTGTTACTGGACCAACAAACTTTCACAGCTTCATAACCAAGGGGTGCCCACCACATATCACTATCCAACATGTTTATTTTTTCTTTTTTTTTTAACTTGACCCACCCATTTTTTTTCCGCTCAGTCGATGTTAACTTTTCGCGTTTACAATGTTAAGTTTTCATGTTTAAGTCCATTTCTTTGGTACTGTACCACCTAGGACCACCAAACTTTCACAGCTTCATAACCAAGGGGTGCCCACCACATACAACTATCCAACATGTGACCATTTTTTTTACCTTGACCTATTATTTCTACGTAATTGACTTAGCCATTTTCAACGTTAACTTTTTAACGTACGTCTGGTTAAAGTTTTTTGGTTAAAGTTTTTTGTTATACTATATCTCTGCAACTGCTTCGCCCATTACCTTGAAACTTCACATGGGTGTTTATCATAATCATCCATATTTTCATTCTACCCCCCCAACCGTGCGGCACCTGTGCCCAATGTCAAGGTCAAATTACTTTGAATTTTTTTGTTAAAGTTTTTTGTGTACTATATCTCTGCAACTGCTTTACCCATTACCTTGATACTTCACATGTGTGTTTATCATCATTGTCGCGCCCGCTTGCGGAAAGCGCGATATAATCGGCATTTTGGCATACGTCCGTCCGTCCGTCCGTCCGTCCATCCATCCGCGTCCGTCCGTCCGTCCATCGGAACGTCCGTCCGTCCGTCCGCCCCGTCCGTGTGTCCAGTTAAATTTTTTTAATATAATCTACTATATCTCTTTTTTTAGTGTCCATGCCTCGCCCCAAGGCGCGACATGCAGGCCACGGCCATCTAGTCTACAAAAAGTGGGTATAATTATGTTATCCAATTGTCTATGCTTGGAAAAAACTTGGCCTTGCCTCGTTTCTTGTATTATACTGCATTACAATTGGTCCAACTTATGAACATTTCTGCATCTTGAAATCTCTGTGTGCTCTTAATTTATTCGTCAATTTTTTATGCTTGTTGCAAGCAACATTTCCGAAGTTTCCCATATGCAATACAGCAGAATGTCTCGTTGCCTGGCCCAATTATAATCTATTTTCTTTCATGTTCAGCGTCTGGTGGCGAGGAGGTGTTTGATGAAAGCCACGAGTTGACGAGTCCATCTCAGAACTCGACCGATGAGGAGAAAATGTCTACATGGACACAGATGGCTCGCCGAGGCTCACCCGTGTACGATGGGCAGAACCAGGCAGGCTTCTCACTGGAAAACAGGTACCGTGATACCGGGTTAACCAGAACACCCTGAATGTAGAGTGTTAGCTATAAAAATTAAAAACTACCCTGTGCCACATGGGTGACCTTCACCATGGGTGAGACACTCGTAGGTGATAGCCTTGTCATGTCTTTATACCACCACCATATACAGTATGTCAAAGTTAACCTTTTCACCCCTAAGTAACTGGAATGGATTTTGATCTGTTAATTTTGCAACCAATCCAACCGTCACAACATTAGTCCATTTATGAAAAGGGATATTTTAAAAATGTGAAAATTGCTTTCAAAAAGTGCAGATCCTGATGAGACGGCTCATTACGAGCCGGCTCATCTGGATCTGCACTGTTTGCATAAACCGCTATAGCGGGCTTTCAAGTTCAAAGGGTTAATACTTACATTGTTTTTGCCTTTCTGTCTCACTGTCGATCCGTAACATCTGTGTTTTGGTGTACCTATTATCTCTGCAACAGTAAGTCAAATTGACTTGAAACTTCATATGCTTGTTTATTATCATCCATATTTTCATTCCAATATCCAGTTATGTTATGTGGCTCGCATGCCAAAGGTCAATGTCAAATAAACTGAAAGTTTTGTTTTAATTTTTAACAAAATATTCATAAATTCTTGTTTATTGGTCCAGGCATCGGCATTTATAGCTTACCGGTATAACAATGCCCAAGAATATTAATTCAAGAGCCATGAGGTATTAATGGTATTAATGGCAAATGTAGTTTCTCTACAGCTCATCTTGTGGACAATAACTTCATTGATCAGGAAACAAACGGGCCAAAGTATGAGATTTGTGCCTTTAATATCACTTTTGAGAATTTCCTGAAATTTATTTCAGCTGCAACATATTTTATAAATGACGATGAAAGTTGACAAAACTTTAGAGCACACACAGAATTTAATTCCGTGTGTGCTCTGAAACTTTTGTCATTTTTCACCGTCATTTGTTGCTGTGACTGGAGAAATGGGGCTTACATGTTTTGTGACCAGTGTAGATCAAAATAAGCCTGTGCATCTGCGCAGTCTGATCAGGATCTCCACTGTTCACCATTCCATCAATGAAACACCCATCATGCTTCTAACAAGCAATATAGATGGTTACCGGGCTACGGGAGTGTGCTATTGGATCAGGAGATACTCTGGTCATAACTTCCATAAGCCCCATTTCTCCAGTCACAGCCACATTTACAGAAATCAGGCTGAAAATCTCATACATTTGTCCAGCTATGTTTGTGTTCTATAAGGGTATATATTTATTGTGTTATACATGCTATATAAGGGACTATATTTATTGTGTTATACAAGACATATAAGGGTCTAAATTTATTGTGTTATACAAGCCATATAAGGGTCTATATTCATTGTGTTATACATCCAATATAAGGGTCTATATTTATTGTGTTATACATGCCATATAAGGGTCTATATTCATTGTGTTATACGTGCCATATAAGGGTCTATATTTATTGTGTTATACATGCCATATAAGAGTCTATATTTATTGTATTATATATGTCATATACGGGTCTATATTTATTGTGCTATACATGCAATATAAGGGTCTACATATATTGTGTTATTCAGGCCATATAAGGGTCTATATTAAATTTGTTACATGACATATAAGGGTCTATATTTAATGTGTTATACATTCCATATAAGGGTCTATATTTATTGTGTTATAGATGCTATATAAGGGTCTATATTTATTGTGTTATACAAGCCATATAAGGGTCTATATTTAATATGTTATACATGCTGTATATAAGGGTGTATATTTATTATATTATACATGCCATGTAAGGGTCTACATTTATTGTGTTATACATGCCATATAAGGGTTTATATTCATTGTGTTATACGTTCCATATAATGGTCTATATTTATTGTGTTATACAAGCTATATAAGGGTCTATATTTATTGTGTTATACAAGCCATATAAGGGTCTATATTTAATGTGTTATACATGCCATATAAGGGTCTATATTTATTATCTTATACAAGCCATATAAGGGTCTATGTTCATTGTGTTATACATCCTATATAAGGGTCTATATTTATTGTGTTATACATCCCATATAAGGGTCTATACTCATTGTGTTCTACATACCATATAAGGGTTTATATTTATTGTGTTATACAAGCCATATAAGGGTCTATATTCATTGTGTTATACATCCCATATAACGGTCTCTATTTATTGTGTTATACATGCCATATAAGGGTCTATATTTATTGTGTTATATATGTCATATACGGGTCTATATTTATTGTGCTATACATGCAATATAAGGGTCTACATTTATAGTGTTATCCAGGCCGTATAAGGGTCTATATTTAATGTGTTATACATGCTATATAAGGTTCTATACTAAATGTGTTATACATGCCGTATAAGGGTCTATATTTATCGTGTTATACATGACATATAAGGGTCTATATTTATTGTGTTATACATGCCATATAAGGGTCTATAATTAATGTGTTGTACATGCCATATATGGGTCTATATTTATTGTGTTATACAAGTCATATAAGGGTCTATATTAAATGTGTTATACATGCCATATAAGGGTCTATATTGAATGTGTTATACATGCCATATAAGGGTCTATATTTATTGTGTTATACAAGCCATATAAGGGTCTATATATAATGTGTTATACATGCTATATAAGGGTCTATATTTATTATATGAGCCGCGTCGCGAGAAAACCTGTCTTCGGGAGTCTGACGACGTCAAAAGATATGATGTCGTGAACTTAGCTGACGTAATTTCAGCCGAGATTTCCAATTATCGACGCTTGTCAGAACGCTGCGTTAGGTTTGTTCCGTTGTGTTAAAGTTATCTAACACAGAATATATCTATAATCTTGCATATATGGGTGTGAAAAAAGCGAAACAGTCTTCGATCTGTCATGGATCCTGTCTGAGAATGTATTGGATGAACGTTAGACTGCCGTACGGTCGTACGATAGAAATCCACCATTTTTATTCGGAACGGGCACATCTTATATTATGTTTTTATTAGCAAAATGGCGTAAGGGTAATTTTCTTTTATTATTTTGCTGCCGATATCACATATAAAAATGTTTGTCTGTTATTGATATGTGTTTTTAGCTCACCTGAGCAAAGCTCATGTGAGCTATTCTTATGGCAAAGTGTCCGTCGTCTGTCGTCCGTCGTCCGTGAACATTTTCAATCATCTTCTTCTCCCGAACTGCTGAGCCAATGTTGGTCAAACTTTACAGGGATGATATATGGGTGATGCCATTTCAGATTTGTTAAAATGAAGGTCATCGACAATCCAAGATGGCCGCCGTGGAAAAGTAGGTCAAATTCTTAAAAAATCTTCTTCTCACGAACCACCAGGCCGATTTTGACGAAACTTTGTATGAATGATCGATAGTTAATGCTGATTCAGATTTGTTCATATGGTGGCCCCTGTGTCAAAAATGGGCGTGGCCCGAGGGGTCAAATATGGGTCAAATTTTATTTTTGACCGAATATGGTCATATAATATATCAAATCGAAGGTATCGACTAGTCGATCACTCTGGAGCATGTCTAAATCAGATGATTTTGTCATCCAAGATGGCCACCGAAAGGTAAAAAAGTTGTTCTTTTACTAAAGATTTCAAACGTATTCTTCTTGTGAACTGCTTGGCCAATATTGTCCAAACTTAACTGTAATGGTCTGTGGGTGAAGCCTGTCCATTTTTGTTAAAATGGAGGTCATCACCAAATCCAAGATGTCCGCCGTTGAAAAGTAGGTCAAATTGTCAAAAAATCTTCTTCTCACAAACCTCCAGGCCGATTTCGACGAAACTTGGTGTGAATGATTGATAGTTAACACTGTTTCAGATTTTTTCATATGGTGGCCCCTGGGTCAAAAATTGGCGTGGCCCGAGGGGTCAACTAGGGGTCAAATTATATTTTTGCCCGAATATGGTCATATAATATATCAAATCGAAGGTATCGACTAGTTGATCACTCTGGAGCATTTTTTGTCTAAATCAGATGATTTTGTCATCCAAGATGGCCACCGAAAGGTAAAAAAAGTTGTTCTTTTACTAAAGATTTCAAACGTATTCTTCTTGTGAACTGCTTGGCCGATATTGGCGAAACTTAACTGTAATGGTCTGTGGGTGAAGCCTGCCCATTTTTGTTAAAATGGAGGTCATCACCAAATCCAAGATGTCCGCCGTTGAAAAGTAGGTCAAATTGTCAAAAAATCTTCTTCTCACAAACCTCCAGGCTGATTTCGACGAAACTTGGTGTGAATGATTGATATTTAACGCTGTTTCAGATTTGTTCATATGGTGGCACCTGGGTCAAAAATGGGCGTGGCCCGAGGGGTCAACTAGGGGTTAAATTATATTTTTGACCGAATATGGTCATATAATATATCAAATCGAAGGTATCGACTAGTCGATCACTCTGGATCATTTTTTGTCTCAATCAGATGATTTTGTCATCCAAGATGGCCACCGAAAGGTAAAAAAGTTGTTCTTTTACTAAAGATTTCAAACATATTCTTCTTGTGAACTGCTTGGCCGATATTGGCCAAACTTAACTGTAATGGTCTGTGGGTGAAGCCTGTCCATTTTTGTTAAAATGGAGGTCATCACCAAATCCAAGATGTCCGCCGTTGAAAAGTAGGTCAAATTGTCAAAAAATCTTCTTCTCACAAACCTCCAGGCTGATTTCGACGAAACTTGGTGTGAATGATTGATATTTAACGCTGTTTCAGATTTGTTCATATGGTGGCACCTGGGTCAAAAATGGGCGTGGCCCGAGGGGTCAACTAGGGGTTAAATTATATTTTTGACCGAATATGGTTATATAATATATCCAATCCAAGGAATCGACGAGACGATCACTCTGGAGCATGTTTTGCCAAAATCAGATGATTACGTCATCCAAGATGGCCACCGACAGGTCAAAAGGTTGTTCTTTTACTAAAGATTTCAAAGGACTTCTTCTTGTGAACTGCTTGGCCGATATTGACCAAACTTAACTGAAATGGTTTGTTGGTGAAGTCTGTTCATTTTTGTCAAAATGGAGGTCATCACCAAATCCAAGATGTCCGCCGTTGAAAAGTAGGTCAAATTGTCAAAAAATCTTCTTCTCACAAACCGCCAGGCCGATTTCGACGAAACTTTGTATGAATGATTGATAGTTAATGCTGATTCAGATTTGTTCATATGGTGGCCTCTGGGTCAAAAATGGTCATAGCCCCAGGGGTCAAATAGGGGTCAAATTTTATTTTTGACCGAATATGGTCATTTTATATATCAAATCGAAGGTATAGCAGTAAATCACATGCACATTCGCAATATATGTTAGATCAGAAGGTACCAACAAATTCTGTGGAACATTTGAAGTTGTAAGTGAAGAGTCTTTGTGAAATCAAGATGACCACTATGGAGGCTTTTAGGTGAGCGATACGCAAATTTTCAGTTTATTGCTCAATTATATCTTTCTAATATACATGTAATGTATAAAATTAACATTTATCGCAACATTTACCTGCAAAAACAACAAAGCCATGGATGTTATGATGTCTCATCTGTGCATATGCGCCGTCTGATCAGAACATAGGATGTCCGCCATTCAGTCACCAGGGAATCCTTTTTCGATTACCGACATGATATGGGTCGCCGATCGTACATTTATTGCAGATATTGTAAGGTCCATTTTTTTCAGCAGGTGGTCCAAGTACAGCTGTAAGCGGGACGATGTTGTGAACATTCTACATTTCTGTTGTCTGAATATGAAAAGCTTAAATCTGAATGCACACTGACGTGTGTGTCATGTTAATATAAGACATAGATACGATGGGATGATATGTCAAGGCAACACATGTTGGAGACATTAGTATCATGGACCGTGATCTGCACCACTTGAGGATATTTTTTATTTTTTGTAAAATGACCCCTTTTCTGCATAGTGGAAGTCTCAAACTTAACATGAAACAGTTCATTTCAGTTACTTAGGGGGTTACGTGTTAATCGTCAAAGGTTGTAGCAGCATTGTCAATGAAAAAATAGTAGTATGGACAAACTTTTAAAAATCTAATATCATATCGTGGGTGGATTCTTGGTGGATCAACTGTGCAGTTGGTCATAGACATGCACAGACGGACGGACAGATGGATTGACGCATCCACACATGCACAACGTGTGATTACTGGCATTTAGCTCATTTAATTTATGAAGTATCTCCCCGGTGTATCACAGTCTATTATAGTATACATATCAAGTAAAATTTAATACAAAGTCCTCGAATTTTGATCAAATACAATAGTGTGTATTGTGATAATATAAATAGAAAATTTGCATTATGGAAAGCAAAAAAAAGATATAAAACTTCCTGACACATCAGGGCCGTCACCAGGAAGCCAAAAACGAGGAGGCAATGGTCATGCCCCCCCATCCACCCACACACGGAAAGAAAATTACGAGTATTTATTATAAAATCTAAAAAATATTTGCAAATAGAGCAGATTCTGATGATACGGCTCGTTACGAGTTGGCTCACATGTGTCTACACGGTTTTGTTGAAACTTTCGAATTAACTCGGGTTACCACATCTTTGACACACTTCCTGGTGTTGTTTCTGTAAACACAACTAGTGTGCAAGGTAGGTGCATGAGGATGTGATAAATAAGTTTTTGTATGAATAATATCGTCTCGCTTTACAGGATCTGGATCCGGATACGGATAACAAAACGTCTGATTGAATATCAACATGATTAATGGATAAAACTGTTTTTAGTTGAACTTAATATGAAAATAAGACACACTACACTTAGTTTCATGACCATTACTATTTGAAAAGCATACTAAAGGGTTTGAATGAATGCTGTTTATATCTGAAGTAACCTAATATGTTATACCTGAAGTAGCTTAAAGGTACATGCCCACTCATTCACCGTTATTCCACGTATTGATTGGCATTATTATACCCCCACAAACCAAAGTTTGAGGGGGTATATAGGAGTCAGCTTGTCGGTCTGTCGGTCGGTCTGTTGGAAATGCCCTTCCGCTCTATATCTTCTACACCCATGCATGGATTATCAATGGCTGGCACAAATTGTTTCTCATGATGAGAAGGTGTGTCGCGATCAATAACCATGCACCTACGTCCAAGGTCAAGGTCACAGTTGAAGGTCAAAGGTCAAACCCATTGAAATTCCCTTCCGCTCTATATCTTCTACACCGATGCATGGATTATCAAATGGCTTGGCACAAATGTTTCTCATGATGAGAAGGTGTGTCGCGATCAATAAACATGCACCTACGTCCAAGGTCAAGGTCACAGTTGAAGGTCAAAGGTCAAACCTATTGAAATTCCCTTCCGCTCTATATCTTCTACACCGATGCATGGATTATCAAATGGCTTGGCACAAATGTTTCTCATGATGAGAAGGTGTGTCGCGATCAATAACCACGCACCTACGTCCAAGGGCAAGGTCACAGTTTAAGGTCAAAGGTCAAACCTATCGCCCAGGGTCAAGGTCACAGACTTGATGCGTTTGAAACCTAACGCTCGGCTAAATGGCTTATAATAAAAAATGCCTCGTTTTCTTTGGCTGCCAGTGGGGGTATTCGTGTGCCGACAGGCCACATTTCTAGTTATATTTATTTTTTGATGTGCAATGATCATACTTGATAATCTGTTGAAAATATAATTTGTTCAGGTGACACATTTAATTAGTATAAATAATTAAAAAATATCATGCCTCATTTGCATATGAAAATAGCCTTATACCACCGCGCGTCACTATCAGTAAAATAAATATTACTAATTGATTATATCTGTATAGCGGGCACTTGTATTTTTATAACTGGTGGACTAGTGACACAATTATACACTTCTTTAATTCCTATAAAGAACAGTTTGTGCCTACTGCATGGGCATGTACCTTTAATATTAGTCAATCTCAACAGTAAATTCAAGATGGCGGCGAATTTTAAATTCGAAGTCGCTGTCGGTGCAGCTGAATTTTGCAGCTGAATTTTGTCCATCTTTACAGTAACAGTATATGCGACGTAACCAACGACATTGACATGTCCATTGTGTATGCATATTCGTATTATGACAACTGTGTAGTCTAACTCGAGCCAATATCGAAGTGCATCGTAAATAAATCGGATATTTAATCGCATATTTAATCAGATACAATACCGAATCTACCTAGCTTGGCCGCCGCCATTTTGCTTTGAATCACGTCACTGGATTTGTGACACATGGCGAGGGAATGACGTCAAAACATGACGTCACGCACGTTCCAAGCAATTACGTTTAGTATGCGGTATAAAATAAATACATGATTAGTGCCGTAGAATATAAAATATATTTGGTTTCGCCTCGACAACTTTACAGGGGCTCGCTAAAGCTCGCCCCAATAAAGCTGTCTACGGCTCAACCGAATATATTAAATATTAAATTTTTATATTCGACGGCACTAACCGTGTATTTACTATATATATTGTAACGTAGTTTGACGTGTCATTTGCTCAAACGACCTGAATAGTGGTGTTTTATAAAATATAATATCTTAATGAATATTGCAGATATCATGATCAAATAAAAAGCAATCAAATACCATTGTCATCGTAACCAAATGTTAATTTAATCAAGAATTACCCGAAGACAAGTTTTCTCGCGACGCGGCTCATATTATACATGCTATATAAGGGTCTATATTCATTGTGTTATACATCCCAAATAAGGGTCTATATTTATTGTGTTATACATGCCATATAAGGGTCTACATTTATTTTGTTATCCAGGCCTTACCTGGAGTCTGTGTTTAACGCCTTGGAGTGTACAGAGAATGACTACGAGGCCCTGTTTGCCCTCTGTCTGCTGTACGCCATGGGCCACAATGACGGTACGTCTTACTGTGCTCATTCGGCTTATATTTAAGGGTGGGAATTGGCTTGAACATTGAACACCTTCCATACCCGGGTCTTACTGTGCTTGTAAATGCACAATGTATTATAATTCTATGTACATGTATTCCTTTTGATCTCACCCACGTTAGTGGAAAGTGAGATATAGTGGTGACAATTCTCACGTAGCCTTCATGATCATAGTAGTAGTAGACGTACGTCCAAACATTGATTATATCCTGACCCATTAGTCGGCTCATTACCAATCTTCATCAATAGCTTCCTCACATTGAAGACTATCTACACAGTGTCATTTAGGTGATCTTGACCTTAGTAACCTTGACCTTCGTGTTTTAGAGATTCGCCGGCGATAGCCTTGTTTATCTCCTGAGTCCTATTATTTCTCAGCCGATTGCCAATTTTCTTAGTGCTTCAGAATGAACTGACCAACAGATGTAAGAATAGTAGGCGTAATTCAGTGATACTGATTGTTGTATACTATTTCATATCAATGAGATTTCTGTATAAATAAATTTCAATTGGTTATTTGTTTTGTGCATATACACGAGTATTTTATATGCGTTGGTGATGGAACTATTTTTACATGTGACCATTAATGTTGTTTGGAGGACAAACTTATTAACAAAAAAATAGAAAGAAAATAATTTCTTGATATATCTTTGTAAATATACATGCATTAGCCAAGATGTGACAAAACATGTCTCATTGAATTGTGATCAGTATAGACCTAGCATAAGCTGTTGTTTGATCAGGTTCTAAACTGTTAGCTGTTCAGCCCTGGAACAGTCATGATGACTCAAGTCAAGTGACTCACGGATGCTAAGCAACATCTATGCCAGTCAAAATGAAATAAACCTGGTTTATCAGATCACACCTTGCATATGGCCTCCAAATGTGTGACAGTTATTGATTATGGGTCCTTGCACCCAGTAGGATGAGAATCTACTGATTTTATGATGTCAAATTCAAATTTCAAATCAAATTTATTCAAATTTATTACCAATTCATGATCCAAGAAGAGCTGTTTCAGAACAGCAGAGCTCAACTATTGACAGCCTATTACAAATGACATTAGAAATTTCCTGAAGGTCATGAGTCTGGCAGAACCGGTTGAAGTAACGGACCAAGGTCTATAAATACATTAAATATACCTGAACAGGGATTCCGCTGGGGAAAAAAAATAAAATCGCCACTTTAAAAAAATAAACAATTAGTAGGATGAGAATCTACTGATTTCCTGATGTCAGTTCCCCAACTTCAGCGACTGAATTACAACCAGTTTAGGTCCTGATCGGACTGATCTGGGGCTACGTTGGTTGCAAACATCATAATTTCACTTTTGTCATCCGGAAACCCATTGTCTTGCCAAGCCCATTGGTTAACTGTGTGTCTGTATGCTTTCTGTTATTTCAACTGCTGCTTACAGAGGGTACTGTGTGATGCTGTTGTCTTGTATTACATTTGTATTACCTTGTATTACCACTTATATTACCACATAATTCCAGCACAAAAATATTTACACAATTCCCTAACATTTGATTGGCTCGTAGCAAGTCTCTGTCCAAAATTTATATCCCAGTAAACTCCCACGCCAAACTACTTTCTGTAACCGCGAGGCGCAGTTAAAATAATTATTAAGAAAATGGAAACACATTTTCTTGATGAATTTATTTCAAATGCTGGAATTATAAGGAATGAATGGCCTTTTTGTGGAATTTATCGGGGATATAAACTTGGAAAAGTCGCGAGAATACTGGACGAAGGCCGGAAGGCCTCGTCCAGTATTCCCGCGACTTTTCCAAGTTTATACCCCGATAAATTCAAAAAGGCCATTCATTCCTATATTGCACCAGTGTCTTCGTAACGGTAGCATGTTTTTGGTATTGTGTAGAGTCACTTTGAAAGAGATTTACAAGTAATTTACACTTATTCCATATTATTATTATAGACACTTGTTGTAGTATATACTTTCTTAAATATATCAACAAATGGTTTGTAGCAATTTGTATAGTTTATATAGCAAATTACGGAATAAGCAGAATTGCTTCCCTTGATGAAAGATTACTGTTAACAATACCAAAATAGTGTTACCCTTCGTAACTCACCTGCCTTCAGTAGCCTATTTCACCAACATTGCAAAGTATACTTTTCTAGCAAAGTATACTTTGAGGGAGTAATCATTTATTTTTCCTGAAATGCATTATTTCATATAGTACTAACAAATGTATATATTTCATGATTATTATACTGAATTTATTACATTATCACAGCCAAACTGGCTGTGATAATGTAATAAATTCAGTATAAGAAAAATTAATAAATTTATCCTAAAATTGAAAATTTCTCCCTCAAAATATACTTTGCTGGAAAAGTATACTTTGCAATGTTGGTGAAACGGGCTACAGGTCTTTTCTGTACCATCTGAGATTTTGCTCCACCTGAAAACCTGAATTGAATGTTCAAATGTATGTTTCCTGTATTCAAATTAGTCAATCAAATACCTATTTTCCCATTTGCAAATGTTTGTAAACCAGTTTTCTCCCTACAGGGGTCATACCAGTTATACTGACAGTCAGTTTATCGGACAAATGAAAATACCTGTTAATTAAGTGTATTCGTTTGATCAAAATTTGCAACAAATACATCTAAGTCACGCAGGTGCTTACTGTTTCCATGCCAGTGTGAAGAATACATTGACAAGGTAATATTTGTATCCCCCGGACTCCGTCGGGGGAGACTATAGATTTGACAGCGGGCCGCGTCCGCCGCAGACACTTCTTGTCCGAAGCATAACTCGAACAACCTTTGGAATATTTTCATGAAACTTCACACATGCATAGACCACAACCCAAAGGTGTGTCGCGCACAAGAATGACAACTCTTGCATAGCTAATTTTTTAGTTATCTCCCTTTTTTGTTTCTCGCACTGATTTTGTGTCCGGAGCATAACTCCACCACCCTTTGGAATATTTTCATGAAACTTCACACATGCATAGACCACGACCCGGAGGTGTGTCGCGCACAAGAATGACAACTCTTGCTTAGCTAATTTTTTAGTTATCTCCCTTTTTTGTTTTGCACACTCTACAAACTGGACAATAATGCATGAAGACCCGTTTTCTCGTCTGCTCTGTATACCTTTTCTCGTGTGCTCTGTACACCTTACCTGTAGCGAGAACAATAGCATGTGCAAATGTCCAGTCTTGACCACTCTTGACCACAGGTAATTTATACAGGTAAATTACTACATTGGATATTACATTTCCGTAAACTGTGTTGAAAATATTGTGGCATTATGTGGACCTGTGCAGATATATGTAGATAAATATAGGACTATTAAAAAAAATTCTGGGCTCCAGTAGCAAGCATTATTATTTTTAATTTTTAAACTTTTTTTTTCCATTTTTTTTTTTCATTTTTTTTTCAAATTCTTTTTCAATTTTTAGCCAGGTTTTTTGAAAAAAAATCCAGGCTATTGGATTGGCGAAAGCCGGGCGGGGCGGGCGGGCGCGGGCGGGCGGGCGGTGGCGGGCGGGCGGCGGGCGTCCACAATCAATGTTAAGTTTGAGTCAATTTCTTTCGTACTGTACCACCTAGGACCACCAAACTTTCACAGCTTCATAATCAAGGGGTACCCACCACATATCACTATCCAACATGTTACTTTTTTTTTTAACTTCACCCATTTTTTCCGCGCAGTCGACTTAGGCCTTTTTTTTTTAATGACTTGGTTTACTGATTTCTTTTTTAAAAATTTGGTGCGGGCGGGCGAAAAAAAATAAAAATAAAAATCGAGGAAAAATTAGGGTAGGAGATTAGCAAAAAATAAAATTCACGTTCTGCACAACATAGGAAATTTAGGACATACGGTATAACAAAATGTACTTAAAATGTAGGAATGCATGCTAACATTGTGACATAAATATCAATTAAACAATGTGATAATGTCTACTTCTGGTATCTTTATTCATATTCTGGTTAAGTACGATGTTCGTCTCACGTCCATGGTGGGTGGTTGGTTGGGAGCAAGCGATGGGTAATTTAATGATCGGCTTTCATCCTTACCGGAATGCTGACATTACATGGCTTGGCCCTCCTGTACATTTTTCGCCCCCCTGCTACTTGACAGCTAAATCCTGTTATGCCCCATTAAAAAAGTAATAAGATTAGAGCTAATCATATTACTTTTGGGGTGAGCTAAGTGAATCTGGTGGTGCCACAATGTGATCTGAGCATACGCTGGTTGCCATGCCACTTTCAGTCTAGGACTAATCAGCAACGATCGGAATGTATGAATGTGCAGGCTAATCAGGACTACACATTGTGAGGCTGCAATGATGTCTAATCAGGGCCTACGTTGGTTGCAACACCAAATACTATAAAGATCATACGGCAAGCTATGGCATATTGAAGAAACTACTGAACATTCTGCAACAACAGTAGATGCCAGTTTTTCTCGTTGTACGGGTGATGATGCAGCTCAATTTGATTGATAATAACATTGTGATTTGGAGTTGAATTATTATTTGTATTGAATTGTTGAACATATATTCAAAATAAATCAACAAGGACCCACAAAACACACAGAGGCATCATAAGCAACAATTTTGCACTTTAATTTTACACCAAAAACGGCCAGCTCTACTGAAACGCTGCCTTTTTCGATGTGGAAATGAAAAAGTAATGGTCGCGAAAACCCATGACACGGCTCGTGTTCCGAACTTCCGGTTTGATTTGATTTATTTTTTATGTAAATTAACGTTTTCGTCTTATCGCGTGGACATGTCAAGAAACGAATATTTAAAGGAATAAATTCACGTTCCTTTACGGGGTGGAAAAGAACTTTAAAGTTTTTAATTATCGTTTCTACTCGTATATCGTATAGACGAAGGAAAAAAAGTGAAAGTGAATGGGTTTCACGTCCCAGCTAATGTCATATAGAGACGGGAACACAGTCTCGTCTGACAGACCAGTGGGATGAATATACTATGAAAGTATATTTTTGATGCATAGGGCGATGTTTTAACCCACAACCTCCAGATTGGAAGTCAGATGTTCTACCCCTAGGCCACAACCCATCCCTTATAAATGAAGGAAAGAAATGCCCCTAACGAGCGACCATACATACTTAGAATAACAGCTGATGTAACGGCGGTAAACTGAAATGGTATACGTGACAATTGACATTTACGTTCCAACAAGATTTTCACGGTGTGTAATCGATCGTATTTCCTCTCCACCCGACTCGAGAAACACATTAAATCGTTTATTTCTGAATATGTTAAACGTTTGCCCGGTCCGTAGCAGTTTCCCCATTGAATTACTATGGGCTAGGTTCGACATTTCATTCCATGTCACATCGCCGGTTTTCGCTGATAATACGGTCAACAATTAAAAATACGCACGGACACCCGGACGTCATTGTGATCACTATATATGTTATCGCATTCCGCAAGCGGGCTCGACAATTAATGCTATTATTCGTACAAAATATAAATGGAGACTATTCTCATGTGTGTTAGGAGACTATTCTCATATGCTGTCAAAACATGTGTTAGTATTAAGAAAGCAATCAAATGTGACAAAAATCATCAATACATGTATGTTTTGTTTTTTTTACAAAACATTAGAATCGTCGAAGGAGACGATTCTCGGGTGTTTCCAAACCTATTGTATTAAGAAATGAACAAATATGAAAAGAAAATTTGAATACATTGGTATTTCTTAACAAAACCATATTTTGACTAAATAGGAGAATCGTCTTTGGAGATGATTCTCATGTGCTGCCAAATCTTGCTTTATCAAGAGATCAAACACATATGAAAATGCACTATGTCAAGCTATTAATGGTAAATATCAATTTATTGACGATGCATGCGATGACGTGAGCGACTACATAGCGTGGTTGAGATACATTTGTTCCTGCCGAATTCTACAGTCACACTTTGCACGTGAAACTGGATTACCAACAGATGATTGTAAACACCATCAGGTGTGCACCTCGACCGAAAATGATATGTCGCAAGTGTGCTAGTTGTGGGGGGGGGGGGGGGGGGGGGGGGGGGGGGGGGGGGGGCGTCGGCGCTAGTTTTATTGTGGGGGGGGGGGGGGGGCTGGGGCGTACGGCGGCATATGTTTTATACGCCCGTTTAAAACGGGAGTACTATTTACGTATCCACGCTGTATGTGCGGTGGACGACTCTCGGGCACAGCTTGTTCCGACGATAGTGAGGCCCATTGCATGTCAAGGGCAGCGACATTGCCTGGGGTTCAAGTTGGGAGGGGCGAACCGACAATTGATTTTAGATATAATTTTTAACTGTATCACATCGTAGGCATTGACACACCCAATGTTTTACCCTCCACTACGGTGTTCCATTTAGGCCATGTAATATCGCTATCGAGTACATACTACGATATCACGATATTACATGTACAATACTACCATATGGCGATAGAATATTAAAAACTGCGTACCTCAGAATTTGCTGCTCGATCACACGGTGGAACGAACTAATACGTTGATACCAATTCCACTGCATGACAGTGGGGCAATCGTGTATAACAACATACTCTCATTTGGCAATGCGCCGCTCTCCATTGGGCTGATGTGGAATAACTAGCATGGATATGGATGCGCTAGCGCGTTTTTGATTCTCGATCTCGAATGACTGTTGGAACTATGGTCTACACACACGCATGTGCAAGAAAAACAAACCCGAATTTTCAGACAGAATAGAGTTGGAGCCAAACTTATTTTCAATAGCGGAAGGCGAGATCGGGAAAACGCGAGACAATTCCCATGTTTTGTTGTTGAGAAATATATAACATCCCCCTTTGTGGTCGGCGGCGGAAATTAAAAAAAAATAAAAATTGAGATGTCAATTTTAATTTTTTTCTAAATCGGCAAAATTAGGTGCGGCGGATCAGTAAACCAAGTAATTAAAAAAAAAAGGCCTTAGCCATTTTCAATGTTAAGTTTTCGCGTTTACAATGTTAAGTTTTCGTGTTTAAGTCCATTTCTTTGGTACTGTACCACCTAGGACCACCAAACTTTCACAGCTTCATAACCAAGGGGTGCCTACCACATACAACTATCCAACATGTGACCATTTTTTTACCTTCACCTATTATTTCTACGTAATTGACTTAGCCATTTTCAACGTTAACTTTTAACGTACGTCTGGTTAGAGTTTTTTGGTTAAAAGTTTTTCGTTACTTTTTAACGTTATACTATTCTCTGCAACTGCTTCGCCCATTACCTTGAAACTTCACATGGGTGTTTATCATCATCCATATTTTCATTCTAAACTCCCCAAACTGTGCAGCCCTGTGCCCAATGTAAGGTCAAATTACTTTGAATGTTTAAATTTTTCCCAAGTGTACTATATCTCTGCAACTGCTTCACCAATACCTTGATACTTCACATGGGTGTTTATCATCATTGTCGCACCTGCTTGCGGAAAGCGCGATCTGTGCCCAATGTCAAGGTCAAAATTACTTTGAATTTTTTTTGTTAAAGTAGTGTACATATCTGCAACTGCTTCACCCAATACCTTGATACTTCACATGGGTGTTTATCATCATTGTCGCACTGCTTGCGGAAAGCGCGATCCTGTGCCCAATGTCAAGGTCAAATTACTTTGAATTTTTTTGTTAAAGTTTTTTCGTGTTATATCTCTGCAACTGCTTCACCCAATACCTTGATACTTCACATGGGTGTTTATCATCATTGTCATGCTCACCTGCTGTCGGCACAAAGCGCGATCTGTGCCCAATGTCAAGGTCAAAATTACTTTGAATTTTTTTGTTGAAAGTGGCAATTTTTTTTTTCGTGTACCATATCTCTGCAACTGCTTCACCCAATACCTTGATACTTCACAATGGGTGCTTATCATCATTGTCGCACCTGCTTGCGGAAAGCGCGATCCTGTGCCCAATGTCAAGGTCAAATTACTTTGAATTTTTTGTAAAGTTTTTTCGTGACCATATCTCTGCAACTGCTTCACCCCCAATACCTTGATACTTCACATGGGTGTTTATCATCAATTGTTGCACCTGTTTGCGGAAAGCGCGATCCTGTGCCCAATGTCAAGGTCAAATTACTTTGAATTTTTTTGTTAAAGTTGTTTCGTGTACTATATCTCTGCAACATGCTTTCACCCAATACCTTGATACTTCACATGGGTGTTTATCATCATTGTCGCACCTGCTTGCGGAAAGCTTGCGATCCTGTGCCCTATGTCAAGTTCAAATTACTTTGAATTTTTTTGTTAAAGTTTTTTTGTGTACTATATCTCTGCAACTGCTTCACCAATACCTTGATACTTCACATGGGTGTTTATCATCATTGTCACACCTGCTTGCGGAAGCGCGATATCGTCAGCATTTTGGCATACGTTCCGTCCGTTCGTCCGTGTGTCCGGTTTAAAGTTTTTTGGTTAAAGTTTTTCCATCTACTATCTATTTTTTTAGTGTCCATGCCTCGCCCCAAGGCGCGACATGCAGGCCACGGGCCACTAGTCTACATAAAAAGTGGGTTATAATTATGTTATCCAAGTCTATGCTTGGAAAACAACCTGGCCTTCGGGTGGCTTTGTTCCTCGTTCTTGTTTTTAACTTGACCCATTTTTTCCGCGCAGTCAACTTAGCCATTTTCAATGTTAAGTTTTCACATTTACAATGTTAAGTTTTCGTGTTTATGTCCATTTCTTTGGTACTGTACCACCTAGGACCACCAAACTTTCACAGCTTCATAACCAAGGGGTACCTACCACATACAACTATCCAACATGTGACCATTTTTTTACCTTCACCTATTATTTCTACGTAATTGACTTAGCCATTTTCAACGTTAACTTTTTAACGTACGTCTGGTTAAAGTTTTTTTGGTTTAAAACTTTTTTTGTTATACTATATCTCTGCAACTGCTTCGCCCTTATTACCTTGAAAACTTCACATGGGTGTTTATCATCATCCCATATATTTTTTTCATTCTACCCCCCAACCGTGCGGCCCCTGTGCCCAATGTCAAGGTCAAATTACTTTGAATTTTTTTGTTAAAGTTTTTTTCGTGTACTATATCTCTGCAACTGCTTCACCCAATACCTTCATACTTCACATGGGTGTTTATCATCATTGTTGCACCTGCTTGCGGAAAGCGCGATCCTGTGCCCAATGTCAAGGTCAAATGACTTTGAATTTTTTTGTTAAAGTTTTTTCCTGTACTACCGGTATATCTCTGCAACTGCTTCACCCAATATCTTGATACTTCACATGGGTGTTTATCATCATTGTCGCACCTGCTTGCGGAAAGCGCGATATCGTCGGCATTTTGGCATACGTTCGTCCGTGTGTCCGGTTAAAGTTTTTTGGTTAAAGTTTTTCCATCTACTATATCTATTTGTTTAGTCTCTATGCCTCGCCCCAAGGTGCGACATGCAGGCCGCGGCCATCTAGTCTACAAAAGTGGGTATAATTATGTTATCCAAGTGTCTATGCTTGGAAAAAACCTGGCCTTCGTGGCTTTGCCTCGTTTCTTGTTGTCTAGTAGCATAAGGTCGTAAGTACTATATACAGACTATTCACCTGTGCATGTGCTAGCATGTGCAAGCATGTGCAACTGGCCACTTACAGGTAATTTATACAGGTAAATGATTATATTACATTTCCGTAAACTGTGTTGAAAATATTGTGGCAATATGTGGACCTGTGCATATATGATATGTAGATAAATATAGGACTATTAAAAAACATTCTGGGCTCCAGTAGGGAGCATTATTTTTAATTTTTTTTTAATTTAATTATTTTTTTTCCATTTTGTTTTTTACATTCTTTTTCAATTTTTTAACTGACCACTAACTTATTACAGGTAATTTATACAGGTACATTATTACATTTCCGTAAACTGTGTTGACAATATTGTGGCAGTATGTGGACCTGTGCAGATATTTATATGTAGATAAATATAGGACTATTAACAAAAATTCTGGGCTCCAGTAGCGAGCATTATTTTTAAAAAAAAAATTTGTATATTACATTTCCGTAAACTGTGTTGAAAATATTGTGGCATTATGTGGACCTGTGCAGATATATGTAGATAAATATAGGACTATTAAAATTCTGGGCTCCAGTAGCAAGCATTATTATTTTTAATTTTTAAACTTTTTTTTTCCATTTTTTTTTTCATTTTTTTTTTCAGATTCTTTTTCAATTTTTGTCTAGTAGCATAAGGTCGTAAGTGCTATATACAGACTATTATCATATAATAAAACAATTATTGACTAGTGAGCCATAGAATATAATCTGATATTCTATGGTTCACTAGTCAAGAATTGTATAATATGTTCGGGCCAGTGAAAATTGCTTTCGGGCCCAGGCTCGAGGTCAAGGCTGGACAAGGCGAGGCATTTGATTCCGCGGAATAGTGTTACCCTTGTCCGTCCGTCCTCCATACACACGAATGGATACTTGTTGTAAGCGTACGGGGATCTTATTGGGTAGGGTTAGGATAGTGTTGGGTACTGTTGTTGGGTAGTTTTATAGAGTAAAAACCCAACAAGTATTCATTCGTAGGAACGTGCGTCCCGTCGTCCCGTCGGTCCGTCACAAAACTTTAACACTCGGGTAAATGTCTCATAATTTCTTCATCCTTCGACCGATCTCCTTCATATTTCATATACACATTGCTCTAATGGTCCTCTACCGCCCTGTGCCAATTCCACGTTTGTCCTGCCCCCGCCAAGCCCAGGGTTAAGATCACATACTGTATTAACTGCTTCAAAAACTTATTTAACGCCTCGAGGTAAATAAAAATCTTATAATTAAATTTCTGTTTTCTTTCACGGATACAGCTTCATATTGTTTCACATATGCCAGTTGCTCTAATGGTCCGCTATTAACCGATACCGCCCTTGCCAAATCCACGTTCGTCCTGCCCCCGCCAAGCCCAGGGTTAAGATCACATACTTAGTGCTTCAAAAACTTTAACGCTCAGGTAAATATCTTATAATTTCTGTTTTCTTTCACGGATCAGCTTCATATTTCACATATGCATTGCTCTAATGGTCCTCTATCGCCCTGTGCCAAATCCACGTTTGTCCTGCCCCCGCCAAGCCCAGGATCAAGGTCACATACTTGGTGCTTCAAAAACTTTAACGCTCAGGTAAAAGAAAATTTTGACTTGGAATTTGGCCTCATTTATTATCAAAGCGATATGTGGGACATCCGTGTTCTATGAACACATTTTCTAGTTTATTAAACTTCACACATGCATAGAAGACGACCCAAAGGTGTGTCGCACGTAAGAATGACAACTCTTGCGTCGTTAATTTCTTAGTTATTTCCCTTTATTCTTTCCCTTTGTTGTTTCGTACCTGGGGAAAAAATTTCGTGTCCGGAGCATAACTCGAACACCCTTTGGAATATTTTCATGAAACTTCACACATGCATAGACCACGACCCTTAAGGTGTGTCGCGCAAGAATGACAACTCTTGCATCACTAATTTTTTAGTTATCTCCCTTTGTTTTTCCCTCACTGATTTTGTCTCCGGAGCATAACTCGAACACCCTTTTTTCAAACTATTTGTGTATCTGGGGAGGGGGATACACATGCGCTTATCGACAAGCGTCCATTTCTAGTTTTAGTAAGATTTGCTGAAAATATTCCTCAACTCTGTCCACAAGTTGTTTACAACGTCAAAAGTCTAGGGGGGGCTGGCAATCGAGTGCGCCCATTACGTCATTTCAGAGTTGTTCTATAAATACAATAAATTCTATAAATACTTTGTTTTCCAAGAAGCGAATGGTGATTGTTTTTTCTGCAGAACTACACAACGCTGTTTACACTAGTTTACAGGCGATAAAATTATGATTTCATGTTGAGAATACAAGTTATAAGACGATTGTATGGCTAACTGATTGTCGATGTTAATTTTGGGACAATCTTACGACTGATGATCTGACCCAATTTTAAGTGAGAAATATTGCACCTTTTGCTAAATAGTTTACATGCGTTGAGAAAGCAAGGAAACCGACGATTGTTCTGTGAAAAGTTTATGCCCGTAGCTGCTATTTTAAGAAAAATATCGTATTTTAAGAAAAATATCGTAAAAACTGCCATTTTTGTCCGATAATCTGGAGGATCCCTGCATGTCAAATAGGTTTCTGTTTTCTATTTTGTTACCCAATAAAGAATGTTTTTATGCCCTTAGTCTCGGTAGAGCCGGGAGGTATATCGTGTTCCGACTGTGTGTCTGCCTGTCTGTGTGTCTGGTTAAGAATCTGCCATCGGGGGAATTTTTGTGCTGACAAACCACATTTTTTTGTTTTTCATGTTGTTGCAGTTCAAAAATATTTAGCAAATGCAAGAGTATAGTACCAAAACTATGCATACACACTGTGACAAAAACATGTCTTTTGTCTTTACTATAAAAACGTTTTTCCTGTAAACACATGAGCAGTAATACAAAAATGGTTACACATGTAGAAGATTTAGATTTTTTACTGAGAATTTGACATACAAACGCAAGCAAAAATCAGGATGGTATAGTATATCAGTGTGTGCTTCTGTATGCTACTTACCCAGTAGACCACTATTTGGGCTTCTATCTTAACTCTTTGCATGCTGGGAAATTTGTGGGCTATAAATAGTTCAAAAATAGCGGACAAAAATTCATCATATTTTCTTGTATTTCTCCCCGTAAATATCATGAATATGTCTTGGAATTTCATTAGAATTGTGTCCAGAGGACACAATTCTAATGAAATTTCAAGACATATGTACAGAGAGAAATAAAACATATACTCCAAATTCGTTTGGCGGATATTTTCGCCGCTAGCATGCAAAGAGTTAAACTGGGCTTCTTTCTATTGTGTCGAGTTTATATCACACAGCCTGCTAACAGTTCATATTGGGTGTTTCACCTATATGTGGCTGTGACTGGAGTAATGGGGCTTATGGGTTTTGCTAACAGTGCAGATCTACAGTCTGATCAGGATCTGCACTGTTCGCCATTCCAACAATGAAACACTCGACTTGCTTCTAACAAGCAATATCGATGATTAACAGGCTACAGGAGTGTGCTATTTGATCAGGAGCTACATTGGTCACAAAACCCATAAGCCCCATTTCTCCAGTCACAACCACATATATTGAATAGCCAACAGTGAACAAGGTGTATGATCACGTGGTTACAACAACAACAACAACAACAAGTACTGAATCTTCCAGAAGCCCTCTGATTAAAAGTATGTATTCTTTTATTTTGTCTTTATTATGTAATGGATTTTGATGTAGTATGGCGCGTCAAACGTGTCTTGTTAAGCTGCATTTGGTGGTCTCTGTACGTTGGCCCAAACTTCTATCGTTTTTGCAAAGAATCGATTTCCGTGTCTACTGACACGGAAATCGATTTGTCTCAAAAACGACATAAGTATGTGCCGAACTCCCGGGATGACCAAATGCATCTCATGAAGACGTGTTTGCTGCACCATATTTCATCAAAATCTGTTGCCTATTAAGGAAAATATCAAATAATACTTACTTTGTAGTGGGCGCGTTTTCAACACTTTCAATTATTGTTGTTGTTGTTGTAACCATGTGATCATGCACCTTGGTGAATACTCTGATCTAACTGTGCATGTACTCTGACCTCACTGGCCACAAAGAGTTAAGCCCAGTTTATTTCAGATCATGTCTTATCAGGCGTGGGATCACATTGTTTCCGAACAGTGTGACGTCATGTTTACAGTAGACTTCCATTAACATTTTCTATGACAAATTTCTTGGAAACGTTGTGCAGCAAATGTGAATTATTGTACTGTTTCTTTTAATCTTATAACTTTTAATCTTTAAATAAAATTCTAGAGCATGTAAGAAATAAACGGTATTCGATGCTTCGTGAAAGTTATACAGTAATGTTTTATAAAAAAAAAATTCAATGCAACCACAAAACACATAAGTCATCATCTTTGGTGCGCTATACATCATCAAAATATGTCCATTTGTTAGAAAGATTTTAAAGAAAACCTACTGTAAAAATAACGTCAAAACGTACTGTCAAACATCAGAGCTCCAGTTAAGGTGCGTAATTTGATCAACTTTGGGGAGGCTTTCATTATTTCTTCGCCAAAAATTGGCAAGTTGCGAGTGCTTTAGAATCGTCTCATCGAGATGATTCTAAAGCACTCCCAACTTGCAATTTTTCGTGAATAAATAAGAAAAATACCCGAAAAATTTGGTCCAATTACGCACCTTAACTGGAGCTCTGAACATAATTCTGAACCATTTGGAAACCATGTGATCCCATACCCTTTTAGTCGTACAAAGTTTAGTGAAACAGACCCCAGATCAGATAAGTGCTTGCCTCATTGTACTCCGATTTCCTCCCACATTGAACTACCACCCTTGCATTTTCTGTGAAAGCATTTGTATAAATGCTCTCTGACTTGTTTGTAATGAATTATAGTTGTAAAATAAATACATTATGTTAAAATAACACCTGTGTCAGCAACCAAATTCACTTTTGATCAGGAACTAAAAATCACAGGCCCCGAATACTGTTGTAGAATATCTTTTGTTTTCTGGTCTCGTCTAGATGGCTCAAACGGTGGTCACAACATAATTATAGTTTCATTGATAAATAATAAAAATATAATATTTAAAAATCTTCATACCTGTAAAGGTGTATGCCGAATGCAACAGATTAATACAAGAACACCATAGCTGGGTCTCCACATAGCATCCAATAACATGGTTTGATACGTTACTTAAGTTTGCTAGGAAATTAATTAACTTATGTTGTATTACCGTAATATCTCTAAATATTCAGACAAAACGTACCATAATAACCATATATATTCGGACACAATTTGCTTTGTGTTTCCCAAAACAAATTGTATCCAAATACATTGTTATTGTGATTGAACCAGTACTGCCATACTAACCATATACACGTATATTGGCACACCCACTGATGTAGGGCAACCATACATTTGTATGTGTTTCCTCAAATAAATGGTGTCCGAATATTTAGGGTTATTACGGTATTCTGAAAAAACACATCTAAACATATGATTTCCCACAACAAATGTTCCAATATTTATACGTAGTATAGTTGCACTAGGTTATAGAGAATAGTAGGTTAGTGCCGTGAATGGGAAAAAATATCCGGCAAGGCTCAAGAATTTCTTTATTTCTCATCAGAAGTATATGTGGTGACCACTCATTTAAACCGTCTCGTCGAGACGGTTCAAATGAGTGGTCACAACATATACTTTGGTTCAGAAATAAGGAAAATAGATAGAGAATAGTAGGTTAGTGCCGTGAATGGGAAAAAATATCTGGCAAGGCTTAGGAAACGGGATGGGCGAGGCTCTGCCTACTAACCTACTATTCTATTTATCCCGTCAACACCTACAAATGGATATAAAATGCGAAATAATAACCCCAGCCACCGCACATATTCATACGCAGTGATTAGGTCGTATTGACAGGATATCAAAAATGTTTCACGGCACCGTGTTTCACGGCACATACGCACTGTGTTGACAGGATAAATCATGATAATATGTTCTGGTAAGATACCATATTTGATGTGTGATGCCTCTGTTACAGGCATCCACCAAGGCCTCATGGATTCTGTCTTCATGCCCACCGACAGGTCAGAGGTGAGTGAAGCGGTATTGGATCATAACCTATTGAATTTTGCCGTTTATAAAGAAAAATGTTTATCCACTTCGTCCCCTTGACTCTTTCTCCCCTAAGTAATTGGAATGGATTTTGATATGTGTATTTTGAAACCAATCCAACCAGTACAAAATGGTTTTCAGACTAGTCCATTTATTAAAAGGGGGTGTTTTTGCAACAAGAGCAGATCCTGATGAGACGGCTCTTCACGAGCCGGCTCATCTGGGTCTGCACTTTTTGCCAATACCACTATACAGGCCTGTGGGGTTGAAAGGGTTGATGCCTTGTAATGGACACTTATTGCAGATAATTCCATTGATCAAACAGGCATAATTTTCAAAAATTACTAGAGGAAAATTATAGGCTGGCTCACATGAGACTTCAAATACTGTTATATATCAAGTAATGGGCTTTGTATTGGCTGATTATGTACTGACTGATATCATAATATCGTATCAGGAATTTACCTGAGGCGAATATCCGGATTACAATGAATGGAAAACTCAGTCGAACGGCATCACATGACGTTAGCGAATGATGTCAATGTATTCAAATTTGTGTTCATTTCAACAAAAAATATTTTACATTTGTCCATTGGCTAGCATAAAACGTTATCTGATATATAGAATACCAGGCTAGTGTATTTTGATATCAAGTTATCAGACAAGGCTCGGAACCGGTAGGAAATCCTCGGCCTTGTCTGATACACTTGATGTCAACAGACACTAGCCTGGTCTCTATAAACTGACCAACTACTTACATGTCAGTCCATTGACGGTTAACAGTACATATATTTTGTCAAAATCACAATTAACAAAAATAGAAAGTGCCAATAACAGTTTAACAGCTTTTCACAAAACCCGCCCCCACGCCCCAATGTTTTTGAACAGTTTTGTTCATGCTGAGGCCATATGCTCGGATTGATCTGGGTCTACACTGGTCGCAAATTCAGTAAGCTGTCTTTTATTAGATTTTGTTCCATACATAGAGAATACCAGGCTAGTGTCTTTTGATATCACGTTTATCAGGCAAGGCTAGGAAACGCATAGGAATTCCGAGGCTTGCCGAAGAATTCCTACCATTTCTGAGCCGAGCCTGATAAACTTGATATCAAAAGACAATAGCTTGGTATTCTATTTATCAGGTTTATGCTCGAAAATGACAACAGATGACGTCGTAATCTATGTACAGAACGCTGACTTGTTTATGTTGCGTCCTTACACTGACGTCATTCGGTAATGTCATGTGACGTCATCCGACCACTGGAACGCAGTTTTCACTTTGTTGTAACCCGGATGTTTGTATCAGGTCAATCTACAACAATATGTTATCAGTCAGTACGTATTTGGTCAATACAGGGCAGGTTACCTGATAAATGTTTTTAACACATACCTAGGTGAGTACTGACCAAATACACGCTAACTAATAACAAAATACTGTATCAGGCATTGATACTGATTCAGTGTATCAAGGTCAATCCATATTCAAAAGCTGTTGTCATTGGTTGTATGACATCACCAACTGATGTCAATGTGGTGATGCAACATAAGTCAGTCCCCATTTCTTTCAACACAAGCAGTGTTATAGATGCTCATCCTCTAGTATAAAACATTACCTGATAAATAGAATACCATGTTCCTTGTCTTGCGTGTTAACCCTTAGACCGCTATCTTAATTGTATCCCCCGGACTCCGTCGGGGGATACTATGGATTTGACAGTGCGCCGCGTCCGCGTCTGCCGCAGACACTTCTTGTCCGGAGCATAACTCGAACACCCTTTGGAATATTTTCATGAAACTTCACACATGCATAGACCACGACCCGAAGGTGTGTCGCGCACAAGAATGACAAATCTTGCATAGCTAATTTTTTAGTTAATATTTCCCTTTTTTGTTTCTCGGACTGATTTTGTGTCCGGAGCATAACTCCACCACCCTTTGGAATATTTTCATGAAACTTCACACATGCATAGACCACGACCCAAAGGTGTGTCGCGCACAAGAATGACAACTCTTGCGTAGCTAATTTTTGTGTTATCTCCCTTTTTTGTTTCGCGCACTGATTGACCATAACTCGACCACCCTTTGGAATATTTTTATGAAACTTCACACATGCATAGACCACGACCCGAAGGTGTGTCGTGCACAAGAATGACAACTTTTGCATAGCTATTTTTTTAGTTATCTCCCTTTTTTGTTTTCGCTCACTGATTTCCTGTCCGGAGCATAACTCGACCACCCTTTGGAATATTTTCATGAAACTTCACACATGCATAGACCACGACCCGGAGGTGTGTCGCGCACAAGAATGACAACTCTTGCGTAGCTAATTTTTGAGTTATCTCCCTTTTTTGTTTCTCGCACTACAAACTGGACAATAATGCATGAAGACCCGTTTTCTCGTCTGCTCTGTACACCTTTTCTCGTGTGCTCTGTACACCTTACCTGTAGAGAGATCAATAGAGACTGGGAGAACCATGTGCTAGCATGGGCTTGCATGTGCAAATGTCCAGTGCTTGACCACTGCTGACCACAGGTAATTTATACAGGTAAATTACTACATTGGGTACTGTGTTGAAAATATTGTGGCATTATGTGGACCTGTGCAGATATAGGTCTATTAAAAAAAAATCTGGGCTCCAGTAGCAAGCATTATTTTTTTCCATTTTTATGCCCCCGCCACCGAATGGTGAGGGGGGCATATAGTGTTACCGGCGTCCGTACGTACGTACGTACGTACGTACGTACGTACGTCCCGAAACCTTAACGCTGGGTAAATGGCTTATAATTTCTGTTTCCTTGCTCGGATCTGCTTCACATTTCACACACGCATTGCTCCAATGGTCCTCTACTACCGCCCTGTGACAAATCCACATTCGTCCTGCCCCTGCTAAGCCCAGGGTCAAGGTCACAGACTTGGTGCTTTCGAAACCTTAACGCTGGGTAAATGGCTTATAATTTCTGTTTCCTTGCTCGGATCTGCTTCACATTTCACACA
Organism: Conchocele bisecta; assembly: GCA_029237695.1. Lineage (NCBI taxonomy): Eukaryota > Metazoa > Mollusca > Bivalvia > Lucinida > Thyasiridae > Conchocele > Conchocele bisecta. The sequence goes on from CM055267.1 coordinate 43,612,413, forward strand.
CGCATTGCTCCAATGGTCCTCTACCGCCCTGTGACAAATCCACATTCGTCCCGCCCCCGCTAAGCCCAGGGTCAAGGTCACAGACTTGGTGCTTTCGAAACCTTAACGCTGGGTAAATGACTTATAATTTCTGTTTCCTTGCTCGGATCTGCTTCACATTTCACACACGCATTGCTCCAATGGTCCTCTACCGCCCTGTGACAAATCCACATTCGTCCCGCCCCGCTAAGCCCAGGTCAAGGTCACAGACTTTGTGCTTTCGAAACCTTAACGCCGGGTAAATATGGCTTATATTGCTGTTTCCTTGCTCGGATCTGCTTCACATTTCACACACGCATTGCTCCAATGGTCCTCTACCGCCCTGACAAATCACATTCGTCCCGCCCCCGCTAAGCCAGGGTCAAGGTCACAGACTTTGTGCTTTCGAAACCTTAACGCCGGGTAAATGGCTTATAATTTCTGTTTCCTTGCTCGGATCTGCTTCACATTTCACACACGCATTGCTCAAATGGTCCTCTACCGCCCTGTGACAAATCCACATTCGTCCCGCCCCCGCTAAGCCCAGGGTCAAGGTCACAGACTTGGTGCTTTCGAAACCTTAACGCCGGGTAAATGGCTTATAATTTCTGTTTCCTTGCTCGGATCTGCTTCACATTTCACACACGCATTGCTCCAATGGTCCTCTACCGCCCTGTGACAAATCCACATTCGTCCCGCCCCCGCTAAGCCCAGGGTCAAGGTCACACTTGGTGCTTTCGAAACCTTAACGCTGGGTAAATGGCTTATAATTTCTGTTTCCTTGCTCGGATCTGCTTCACATTTCACACACGCATTGCTCCAATGGTCCTCTACCGCCCTGTGACAAATCCACATTCGTCCCGCCCCTGCTAAGCCCAGGGTCAAGGTCACAGACTTGGTGCTTTCGAAACCTTAACGCTGGGTAAATGGCTTATAATTTCTGTTTCCTTGCTCGGATCTGCTTCACATTTCACACACGCATTGCTCCAATGGTCCTCTACCGCCCTGTGACAAATCCACATTCGTCCCGCCCCCGCTAAGCCCAGGTCAAGGTCACAGACTTGGTGCTTTCGAAACCTTAACGCTGGGTAAATGGCTTATAATTTCTGTTTCCTTGCTCGGATCTGCTTCACATTTCACACACGCATTGCTCCAATGGTCCTCTACCGCCCTGTGACAAATCCACATTCGTCCCACCCTGCTAAGCCCAGGGTCAAGGTCACAGACTTGGTGCTTTCGAAACCTTAACGCCGGGTAAATGGCTTATAATTTCTGTGTCCTTGCTCGGATCTGCTTCACATTTCACACACGCATTGCTCCAATGGTCCTCTACCGCCCTGTGACAAATCCACATTCGTCCCGCCCCCGCTAAGCCCAGGGTTAAGGTCACAGACTTGGTGCGTTCGAAACCTTAACGCTGGGTAAATGGCTTATAATTTCTGTTTCTTGCTCGGATCTGCTTCACATTTCACACACGCATTGCTCCAATGTCCCCTCTACCGCTGTGACATCCACTTCGTTCCCACCCTGCTAAGCCCAGGGTCAAGGTACCAGACTGGTGTTTCGAAACCTTAACGCTGGGTAAATGGCTTATATTTCTGTGTCCTTGTCGGATCGCTTCTCATTTCTCACACGGCCATTGCTCAATGGTCTACCCGCCCTGACAAAATCCACATTCGTCCCCGCCCCCGCAAGCCCAGGGTCAAGGTCACAGACTTGGTGCGTTCAAAACCTTAACGCTGGGTAAATGGCTTATAATTTCTGTTTCCTTGCTCGCATCTGCTTCACATTTCACACACGCATTGCTCCAATGTACCTCTACCGCCCTGTGACAAATCCATATTCGTCCCGCCCCCGCTAAGCCCAGGGTCAAGGTCACAGACTTGGTGCGTTCGAAACCTTAACGCTGGGTAAATGGCTTATAATTTCTGTTTCCTTGCTCGGATCTGCTTCACATTTCACACACGCATTGCTCCAATGTACCTCTACCGCCCTGTGACAAATCCACATTCGTCCCGCCCCCGCTAAGCCCAGGGTCAAGGTCACAGACTTGGTGCGTTCGAAACCTTAACGCTGGGTAAATGGCTTATACTTTCTGTTTCCTTGCTCGGATCTGCTTCACATTTCACACACACATTGCTCCAATGTTCCTCTACCGCCCTGTGACAAATCCACATTCATCCCGCCCCCGCTAAGCCCAGGGTCAAGGTCACATAATTGGTGCGTTTGAAACCTTAACGCTCGGGTAAATGGCTTATAAGTTCTGTTTCCTTGCTCGGATCTGCTTCACATTTCACACACACATTGCTCCAATGGTCCGCTACCGCCCTGTGACAAATTCACATTCGTCCCACCCCCGCTAAGCTCAGGGTCAAGGTCACAGACTTGGTGCGTTCGAAACCTTAACGCCAGGTAAATGGCTTATAATTTCTGTTTCCTTGCTCGGATCTGCTTCTCATTTCACACACGCATTGCTCCAATGCTCCTCTGCCACCCTGTGACAAATCCACATTCAAATATGCTTTGTTTTCTTTGGCTGCCAGCGGGGGCATTCGTGTGCCGACAGGCCACATTTCTAGTTTATTTTTTTTTTCATTTTTTTTTCTTTTTTTTTTTTCATTTTTTTTTCTTTTTTTCCATTATTTTTCTTTCATTTTTTTCTTCATTTTTTCATTTTTTTTTTCATTTTTTTTTTTCAAATTATTTTTCAATTTTTGTCTAGTAGCATAAGGTCGTAAGTGCTATATACAGACTATTCACCTGTGCATGTGCTAGCATGTGCAACTGACCACTGACCACTTATAGGTAATTTATACTGGTAAATGATTATATTACATTTCCGTAAACTGTGTTGAAAATATTGTGGCAATATGTGGACCTGTATATATATGATATGTAGATAAATATAGGACTATTAAAAAACATTCTGGGCTCCAGTAGGGAGCATTATTCTTTTATTTTTTTATGCCCCCGCCACCGAATGGTGAGGGGGGCATATAGTGTTACCGGCGTCCGTACGTACGTACGTCCCGAAACCTTAACGCTGGGTAAATGGCTTATAATTTCTGTTTCCTTGCTCGGATCTGCTTCACATTTCACACACGCATTGCTCCAATGGTCCTCCACCGCCCTGTGACAAATGCACATTCGTCCCGCCCCCGCTAAGCCCAGGGTCAAGGTCACAGACTTGGTGCTTTCGAAACCTTAACGCTGGGTAAATGGCTTATAATTTCTGTTTCCTTGCTCGGATCTGCTTCACATTTCACACACGCATTGCTCTAATGGTCCTCTACCGCCCTGTGACAAATCCACATTCGTCCCGCCCCCGCTAAGCCCAGGGTCAAGGTCACAGACTTGGTGCTTTCGAAACCTTAACGCTGGGTAAATGGCTTATAATTTCTGTTTCCTTACTCGGATCTGCTTCACATTTCACACACGCATTGCTCCAATGGTCCTCTACCGCCCTGTGACAAATCCACATTTGTCCCGCCCCCGCTAAGCCCAGGGTCAAGGTCACAGACTTGGTGCGTTCGAAACCTTAACGCTCGGGTAAATGGCTTATAATCAAATATGCCTCGTTTTCTTTGGCTGCCAGCGGGGGCATTCGTGTGCCGACAGGCCACATTTCTAGTTTAAATTTAATTTTTTTTTAATTTGCATTTTTTTTTTTGCATTCTTTTTCAATTTTTTAACTGACCACTAACTTATTACAGGTAATTTATACAGGTACATTTTTACATTTCCGTAACTATTAACAAAAATTCTGGGCTCCAGTAGCGAGCATTATTATTTTTATTTTTTTTGTTTATTACATTTCCGTAAACTGTGTTGAAAATATTGTGGCATTATGTGGACCTGTGCAGATATATGTAGATAAATATAGGACTATTAAAAAAAAATTCTGGGCTCCAGTAGCAAGCATTATTATTTTTAATTTTTAAAAAAAAAAAATTCATTTTTTTTTTTCAAATTCTTTTTCAATTTTTGTCTAGTAGCATAAGGTCGTAAGTGCTATATACAGACTATTATCATATAATAAAACAATTATTGACTAGTGAGCCATAGAATATAATCTGATATTCTATGGCTCACTAGTCAATAATTGTATAATATGTTCGGGCCAGTGAAAATTGCTTTCGGGCCCAGGCTCGAGGTCAAGGCGGGACAAGGCGAGGCATCTGATTCCGCGGAATTCTTGTTTACTTATCTCCCTTTGTTGTTTCGTGCTCTGATTTTTATCCAGAGCATAACTCGAACACCCTTTGGAATATTTTTATGCCCCACCACGATAGTGGAGGGGGCATTTAGTGTTACCCTTGCCCGTCCGTCCGTCCGCACACACGAATGGGTACTTGTTGTAAGCGTACGGGGATCTTATTGGGTAGGGTTAGGATAGTGTTGGGTACTCTTGTTGTGTATTTTTATACAGTAAAAACCCAACAAGTATTCATTCGTAGGAACGTGCGTCCCGTCCTCCCGTCCTCCCGTCCGTCCGTCCGTCACAAAACTTTAACACTCGGGTAAATGTCTCATAATTTCTTCATCCTTCGACCGATCTGCTTCATATTTCATATACACATTGCTCTGATGGTTCACTACCGCCCTGTGCCAAATCCACGTTCGTCCTGCCCCCGGCAAGCCCAGGGTCAAGGTCACATACTTGGTGCTTCAAAAACTTTAACGCTCGGGTTTATATCTTATAATTTCTGTTTTCTTTCACGGATCAGCTTCATATTTCATATACACATTGCTCTAATGGTCCTCTACCGCCCTGTGCCAAATCCACATTCGTCCTGCCCCGCCAAGCCCAGGGTCAAGGTTACATACTTGGTGCTTCAAAAACTTTAACGCTCGGGTAAATATCTTATAATTTCTGTTTTCTTTCACGGATCAGCTTCATATTTCATATACGCATTGCTCTAATGGTCCTCTACCGCCCTGTGCCAAATCCACGTTCGTTCTGCCCCCGCCAAGCCCAGGGTCAAGGTCACATACTTGGTGCTTCAAAAACTTTAACGCTTGGGTAAATATCTTATACTTTCTGTTTTCTTTCATGGATCATCTTCATATTTCATATACGCATTGCTCTAATGGTCCTCTACCGCCCTGTGCCAAATCCACGTTCGTCCCGCCCCTGCCAAGCCCAGGGTTAACATCACATACTTAGTGCTTCAAAAACTTTAACGCTCAGGTAAATATCTTATAATTTCTGTTTTCTTTCACGGATCAGCTTCATATTTCATATATGCATTGCTCTAATGGTCCTCTACCGCCCTGTGCCAAATCCACGTTTGTCCTGCCCCCGCCAAGCCCAGGGTCAAGGTCACATACTTAGTGCTTCAAAAACTTTAACTCTCAGGTAAAAGAAAATTTTGACTTGGAATTTGGCCTCATTTATTATCAAAGCGATATGTGGGACATCCGTGTTCTATTAACACATTTTCTAGTTTATTAAACTTCACACATGCATAGAAGACGACCCAAAGGTGTGTCGCACGTAAGAGTGACAACTCTTGCGTCGTTAATTTCTTAGTTATCTCCATTTGTTGTTGCGTGCACTGATTTCGTGTCTGGAGCATAACTCGAACACCCTTTGGAATATTTTCATGAAACTTCACACATGCATAGACCACAACCCTCAAGCAAGAATGACAACTCTTGCATCACTAATGTTTTAGTTATCTCCCTTTGTTTTTTCCGTCACTGATTTTGTCACCGGAGCATAACTCGAACACCCTTTTTTCAAACTACTTGTGTATCTGGGGAGGGGGATACACATGCGCTTGTCGACAAGCGTCCATTTCTATTTTTTTTGTCGCCTGCTCTTTATTTTTGATTTTCCATTTTTATCATCAAAAACATGCTTTGACAGCACTTTAGAATAATTTACAACATGCTTTGACAGCACTTCAGAATCATTTCCATTTTATATCTTGCCTTATTTCTCAATAAAAACATTGGAAATGATTCTGAAGTGCTGTCAATCCATGTTTTTATTGAGAAATAAGGCAAGATATAAAAGCAACAGCAGACGACAATTGCTGTGAGTAGCGGTCTAAGGGTTAATATCTAAATATACTTTCCTGGTATTCTCAATATGCCAGTATATACACAGTATGTATAAGTTATTGTTCACATATTGGATTTTTAAGGAATTAAATGTGAGCGAGCGCTAGAGACCGCAGCATTTAGTTCATGAAAAGTCCAATATGTGAAAAATAACATACTTATTGTTCAGCCAAGTGTACAATGCAATGTCCCATCCGAGCATTGATTTTCCATTTCATGTCGAACAGTTACGGTAATCATTAAATCTGGTGATATATAACTTATTGTGGTTAAACATTGCAACATGTGAAATAAGTAAAGCACAATGCTGCCCAGCGATTGGCTTATAAAGTAGGGCGAACTATAAATACCACATATTGCACAGTATCAGCAGGTAAACGGTAGGAATTCCTCGATGAGCCTTGGAATTCCTATGTGTTTCCCAGCAACACCTAAACTCCTTGCATGCTGGGAAACTTGTGAGCTATAAATACATGTAGTTAAAAACTAGCCGACAAAAAATCATCATATTTTCTTGTATTTCTCCCAGTAAATATCATGAATATGTCTTGGAATTTCATTAGAATTGAGTCCTGAGGACTCAATTCTAATGAAATTTCAAGACATATTTACAGAGAGAAATAAAACATATAGTCCTAATTCATTTGGCGGATATTTTCACCGCTAGCATGCAAAGAGTTGATACTAAACCTGATATAATAATATATTCCAACGTCTATGTGTACCGCCAGACAAAGGACAACTACAATGTGGCACTGGTAGAGCGATTGATCCGGATCATCACGTTGGCGTGCCAACACAGCAGTAAGGTTCGCATCACGACCCTGGAGTTGAGTATCCGGCTCCTCAAGCAGCTTGTCTACAAGCCCGGCCACTCATACCTGCAGGATCGCCATCTTGCCAGCATAGAGAACGCCCGCGAGTGTAGCACCCAGCTGCTCCGGAACTTCTATAAGGTAGTGTCGTCTCTACAAAAGTAAAGGTTTTTTTTTTTATGTAGTGTCACCCCTTTTGAAAGGATCAGGCAGTCTTGTCTTAGGAGACTCTAATGTTCGAACAGAACACAGCTGTTCAGGATCTGACTCTAATGTTCGAACAGAACACAGCTGTTCAGGATCTGACTCTAATGTTCGAACAGAACACAGCTGTTCAGGATCTTCTATCTATAAGGTACCTTTGTCTACTACATATGAGACAAGCCATGTTATTTTGTACCTGAGAAGATGTGCGATTTTTCATGAAAAATATTTACAGAAATTGTGATTATTTCTGTATATGTGGCTGAGACTGGAGAAATGAGGCTTATGGGTTTTGTGACCAGTGTAGATCCAGATCAGACTGGTCAAGATCTGCACTGTTCGCCTTTCCTTCAAAATATCAATCATGCTTCTAACAAGCAATATAGATTGTTATCAGGTTTCACGAGTGTGCTATTTGATCAGTAGCTACACTGGTGACAAGTCCCATAAGCCCCATTTCTCACAGCCACATATATCGTGCCATTCAGATGACCACCAGAGAACCATATTATTGCCTTATTGTTTACCCTCGTTTCTTGACCAATGAAAGCACAGCATTTTGTCTCAATTAATCACATGTGACGACTCTTTCAATATGTATGAAAGTAATCATCACATGTTCCAATATTAAAGTACAAAGTTATTTTTATGCCAGATGTCATGCCTTGTTGTCATAAGTTCATGAGACACACACCATGTTAGCATGTGTATGTCTGTGTCATTCTGTCAATTACATAATAGTATCATAATTTGAAGATCATGTTTGGGGGCAGAGCTATATTGAAACAAGCATGTGCATCAACGGGGTGAGACAATCAATAAAATAATTATAGATCACATATTGAATTTTTAATAAACTAATTTCAACGTTCGCTAACATTTGCTCAAAATTAATTTATTAAAAATTCAATATATGTGGCTGTGACTGGAGAAATGGGGCTTACATGATTTTTGTCGCACCAGCGTTAGCAGAAGTCGCGACTGTAGTCGCCGCGACTGTAGTCGCCGCTTTTTGTATGACCATTTTGAAACTATACACACGTCTTCTACACATATTGAAGATGTACACCTTGGTGTTTTTATGGCGAAAAAATATTTTTTAACAAAAATATCACCTTTTTAACTTTGATAGCCATTTTTTCTACATTTTTCTATACAATTCTATATACGGTACAGAGTTTGTGTACACAACTCCTCCGAAACTGTTCAGTCGATCGTTCTGAAACTATACACACGTCTTCTACACATATTGAAGATGTGCACCTTGGTGTTTTTATGCCGAAAAAATATTTTTTAACAAAAATATCACCTTTTTAACTTAGCCATTTTTTCTACATTTTTCTATACAATTCTATATACGGTACAGAGTTTGTGTACACAACTCCTCCGAAACCGTTCAGTCGATCGTTCTGAAACTATACACACGTCTTCTACTCATATTGAAGATGTGCACCTTGGTATTTTTATGCCGAAAAAGCATTTTTTAACAAAAATATCACCTTTTTAACCTAGCCATTTTTTCTACATTTTTCTATACATTTCTATATACGATACAGAGTTTGTGTACACAACTCCTCCGAAACCGTTCAGTCGATCGTTCTGAAACTATACACACGTCTTCTACACATATTGAAAATGTGCACCTTGGTGTTTTTATGGCGAAAAAATATTTTTTAACAAAAGTATCACCTTTTTAACTTAGACATTTTTTCTACATTTTTCTATACAATTCTATAGACGGTACAGAGTTTGTGTACACAACTCCTCCGAAACCGTTCAGTTGATCATTTTGAAACTATACGCACGTCTTCTACACATATTGAAGATGTGCACCTTTGTGTTTTTATGCCGAAAAAATATTTTTCAACAAAAATATCACCTTTTTAACTTAGCCATTTTTTCTACATTTTTCTATACAATTCTATATACGGTACAGAGTTTGTGTACACAACTCCTCCGAAACCGTTCAGTCGATCGTTCTGAAACTATACACACGTCTTCTACACATATTGAAGATGTGCACCTTGGTGTTTTTATGGCGAAAAAATATTTTTTAACAAAAGTATCACCTTTTTAACTTAGCCATTTTTTCTACATTTTTCTATACAATTCTATATACGGTACAGAGTTTGTGTACACAACTCCTCCGAAACCATTCAGTCGATCGTTCTGAAACTATACACACATCTTCTACTCATATTGAAGATGTGCACCTTGGTATTTTTATGCCGAAAAAGCATTTTTTAACAAAAATATCACCTTTTTAACCTAGCCATTTTTTCTACATTTTTCTATACATTTCTATATACGGTACAGAGTTTGTGTACACAACTCCTCCGAAACCGTTCAGTCGATCGTTCTGAAACTATACACACGTCTTCTACACATATTGAAGATGTGCACCTTGGTGTTTTTATGGCGAAAAAATATATTTTAACAAAAGTATCACCTTTTTAACTTAGCCATTTTTTCTACATTTTTCTATACAATTCTATATACGGTACAGCGTTTGTGTACACAACTCCTCCGAAACCGTTCAGTCAATCATTCTGAAACTATACACACGTCTTCTACACATATTGAAGATGTGCACCTTTGTGTTTTTATGCCGAAAAAATATTTTTTAACAAAAATATCACCTTTTTAACGTAGCCATTTTTTCTACATTATTGCATCCAATTCCCTATCATTTCTACTTTACACTCTACTTTTCTATCTCTGCCTAAATTAGTATACATGTTTAGCCAAGATGAAGAAATAATGCTATAGACTTTCAAATTCTCATTAATATTTCTTGCCTTGGTGACAGCTTCACATTTCTGCATCTTTGCTGTCTGGCCCATATTTGACGGGCGTATTTTGTGACTTGCGGCACTCTTGTTCCATTTAAGCTTCGTCATCATGGTATACCTTTAATATTACTTGACGGATTGCTTCAATATTTGGACACTTGATACATTGGGAACACACTCATGCCGCCATTAACATGACCTTGACCTTTTTTACCATAATATTTTTGCGGAAACACTTAGCCATTTTTTTGCGTCAAAAGTTTGTACAAACTTCTTCATCATGGTATAACTTTAAAATTACTTGACGGATTGCTTCAATATTTGACACTTGATATATGTGAACATTTGGAACATACTCATGCTGCAATTAACATGACCTTGACCTTTTTCACCTTCATTATTTTGCGGAAACACTTAGCCATTTGTTTGCGTCAAAAAGTTTGTACAAGCTTCGTCATCATGGTATAACTTTAATATTACTTGACGGATTTCTTTAATATTTGGACACTTGATATATGTGAGGATTTGGAACACACTCATGCCTCCATTAACATGACCTTGATCTCTTGTACCTTCACATTTGTGCGGAAACACTTAGCCATTGTTTGCGTCAAAAAGTTTGTACAAGTTTCTTCATCATCGTATAACATTAATATTACTTGATTCATTGCTTCAATATTTGGACAATTAATACATGTAAGCATTTGGAACACACTCATGCCGCCATTAATATGACCTTGACCATTTTGATCTTCACATGGTGGAAACGTATTTTTATGTCAAAAAGTTTCTTCAACCTTGACCGTTTTCGTTTTTGTGATGCTTACTTTAGCACATGCCCATGATCATGTTATGGTCAAATGCCTCGACAGGCGCGAGACCGCTTCCGTGGTGGAATTCTTGTGTGACCTGTGTAGCTCCTGATCAAATAGCACTCCCATGTAGCCTGTTAGAAACATGATGGGTGTTTCATGGATAGAATAGCGAACAGTGCAGATCCTGATTAGATGGATGCACAAGCTGATCTGGATCTACATCAGTCGCAAAACCCATGAGCCCCATTTGTCCAGTGACAGCCACATATGAACTATAACTATTACATATGTTGCAGAGTGAGGAGATATTCCTGGACATGTATGAGGATGAATACCGCGACATTCAGGTGAGTAGCGGTCACACTTCCACCGGCCACAGACAAACACTACCACATAGTATTTACAATTAGTAATTACGCCCCAGGTCTCGGTAGAGGCGGTAGGCATATCATGCTTGGACTGTGTGTCCATCCGTCTGTCTGACTGTCCGTGGTCAGATTAAGAAGTTTGCTGGAGTTTCTCAATTCTGTCATGACTTCTATATCTCTTGAAGCGATACTTTTATATTTTAATACATCTTACATGCGCATAATTGATACACATTCAACGATGGTCTGGGGCTACAGTGGTCGCACCCAGGTTAAATTTCTTTAGCTGTTTACAGGCCGTTAAATACCATGAAATAAATAATAAATAAATAATACACTGGTCACAAACTCAATAATCCCCATTTTGTCATGGTGAGCCACGTGTAAACACTTTCACCTGTGTCATGTAATGGATATGACAACTTATAGTTCCCTCTAATTTCTAAGCCAATCGCTAGCCAGTATCGCGCTCTACTCATTTCACATATTGCAAGATCTAACCCCAATAAGTTACATATTACCAGATTTAATCATTAATTGTTTGACAGGAAATGGGACATCAATACTCGGATGGGAGATGCATAGTACAATTTGGCTGAACTATAAATATGTTATTGTTCACATATTGGACTTTTAAGGAACTAAATGCTGCTGTCGCTAGCGCTCCCTCGCATTTAATTCCTTAAAAATCCAATATGTGAACAATAACTTATACATCATAATTATGTGGTTGGATCACATAACATGTTTGGTGGGAGAGTGTTTGACCAGTGTAGCTCCTGATTAGCATGTTTCATGAAGTCTGATACAGACTAATGATATTGCCAGATGCATCAATAACGTTCCCCAGCCCAATAGTGAACAGTGTAACCCCTGATCAGCATGCACAGGATTATTTGAGGCTACACTGGTCACAGTCATATCAAGCTCCTTTTTAGCTCGACTATTCGAAGAATAAGTAGAGCTTATGTTGTCACCCCGGCGTCGGCGTCGGCGTCGGCGTCGGCGTCACCGTCACGCCTTGGTTAAGGTTTTTAGTCAAGCTTGTATATGGAATACTACTGGCCCTACACCCACCATACTTGGACAACTTCATCTCCTAGTGATGTACATCAATAACCCCTGATCTATATTTGACCTTGACCTACATTTCCTCTTGAATTACTTGGTTAATTCCCCTTGGTTAAGGTTTTTAGTCAACCTTGGTTAAGGTTTTTAGTCAAGCTTGTATATGCAATACTACTGGCCCTACACCCACCATACTTGGACAACTCATCTCCTAGTGATGCACATCAATAACCCCTCATCTATATTTGACCTTGGACCTACATTTCCTCTTGAATTACTTACTTAATTCCCCTTGGTTAAGTTTTTATTTTTTTTAGGTCAACCTTGGTTAAGGTTTTTTTTCAAACTTGTACATTGAATATTATTGTGCATCCAGACACCATACTTCGACAACCTTTTCTCATAGGTATGTACATCAATAACCCCTGATCTATATTTGACCTTGACCTACATTTCCTCTTCAATTACTTACTTAATTCATTTTGGTTAAGCTTTTTAGTCAACCTTCTATATGGAATACTACTGGCCCTACGCCCACCATACTTGGACAACTTCATCTCCTAGTGATGTACATCAACAACCCCTGATCTATATTTAACCTTGACCTACATTTCCTCTTGAATTACTTACTTAATTCCCCTTGGTTAACGTTTTTAGTCAAGCTTGTAGATGGAATACTCTTTTCAGTCTGGGCGAGTGCAAATTGAAAGCCGCTCGTCCAGTCGGGCGAGTGGAAATTTGAAGATCACCACTGAGAAAATGCAAATGCGAAGTTTTGCGAAGCGAAATATTAAATTCCAATAAAATATTCAACTGATTACCGAGCATGGTAAAGGGAGACTACCTACTACACTCGCATTTCTGCGTTGTCAAGATACACATATACAATGTAGACTGTGTCCGACTTATTCCCATTCATGGCTGCAACTACTGAATTTAATATGTGCATTCTATAACCAGTCACCGTGACTCAGCATCCTGTTTAACTGTCGTCTGCTCTGTGTTTACAAACAAAACAAGATGTCAGACATACGCCGGTTTTTGCAGGGCGGCGGAGATATTGATAGATCCAATGAACAACTCGAAAAGGCGAAATTAATCACGGGTATCTGGCGAATTATATCTAAAACTAATTAAAGACATTATATAATTACCATTTCTGAAAATGTATGTTTTGTTATTTGACCAAAAGTTTGGACGAGTAGAAGTCCAGTGCTGGACGAGTAGATTTTTATGTTCTCTCGTCCAGTGGGACAGTCAGAAAACTTTGTCGAGGCCTGTATGTGTAGATCGACAACCCTCGTAGTCGAGCTATGCTGTTCTCCTACAGCTCTTGTTATTGTGACGAGTTGTTTTCATACTTTCATCTGTGTCTCTTTCGATGTAATGGTTATGACACAACGTCATTAAAATTATGATGGTGGGTCTAGTTGTAGTGGTATTAATAGTTTAAACAATTGACAGTTGTTATAAAACATAATCTGTCGTTTATATTTATTTTAAACGGGACAATAAACAATTGATTCGATGTTGCATACCTTCAAAATGTTTACCGTATTTAGCCGTGTATTACGCGCATTTTTTCAGCCCCATTTTTAATCCAGAAGTCGCCCTGCGCGTTAGAAGTAGGAACATAAATTTCAAACATTTTTTCCAACTGATTTCTGCCAGTTTCACGCAAACAAAACAAGCCCGGAAACGGAAATGTCAATTTTTGACAGACGTTTAAATACGCATAGTGTGAAACAAGAGAAAATGAATCAATCGATATGAATGGGTGCGGTAAGTAAAGATTGATGGTAAATTGGTATATTTTGGGATTTAATATAGCCAGGCTCGTAACATAAGAGGCTACGTGTATTAGAGGAAATTTACGTGTTTTCTGTATTTACGCTGGTGTACCGATCTCATATCGGTCAAATGTTGCCTGTCGGGTATTGTTTGCTTGTACATTTTCAAAGTGACGTCACACGTCTGCCATTCTGTGAATAATTAATGAGGACAGATCATCTCAATCCCATAAGCGCTTGATGTAAGATTTTAGATGCTAAATCAAGCGTCGCGCCCATTCAGATCGCATTCGGTAACACTCGGTAATGGTCGTTTTTCGTTGCTAGGTGCCGACTGACTGTGTTACTATTTTTGTAAAGTATTGACAAGTATTCACGCATCAATACCTTATGACATGTGCGACCAGCATAGCCCCTGATTCATCTGCGTATACACTGTATGGGGCTATGCTGGAATGTCGTGTATTCCTGGCCCTACACCAACCATACTTGGACAACTTCATCTCCTAGTGATGTACATCAACAACCCCTGACCTATATTTGACCTTCACCTACATTTAACCTTAAATTACTTACTTAATTACCCTTGGTTAAGTTTTTTGTCGCGCCCGCTTGCGGAAAGCGCGATATGGTCGACACTTTGGTGTACGTACGTACGTGTGTCCGGTTAAAGTTTTTGGTTAAGTTGTTTGGTTAAGTTTTTTGGTTAAAGTTTTTGGTTAAGTTCTTTGGTTAAAGTTTTTGGTTAAGTTTTTTGGTTAAAGTTTTTGGTTAAAGTTTTTCGTTATACTATATTTCTGCAACTGCTTTGCCCATTACCTTGAAACTTCACATGTGTGTTTATCATCGTCTATATTTTCATTCTACCCCCTCCCGTGCGGCCCCTGTGCCCAATGTCAAGGTCAAATTACTTTGAAGTTTTTGGTTAAGTTCTTTGGTTAAAGTTTTTGGTTAAGTTTTTTGGTTAAAGTTTTTCGTTATACTATATCTCTGCAACTGCTTTGCCCATTACCTTGAAACTTCACATGTGTGTTTATCATCGTCTATATTTTCATTCTACCCCCCTCCCGTGCGGCCCCTGTGCCCAATGTCAAGGTCAAATTACTTTGAAGTTTTTGGTTAAGTTCTTTGGTTGAAAGTTTTTGGTTAAGTTTTTTGGTTAAGTTTTTTGGTTTTAGATGTTTTTGGTTAAGTTTTTTGGTTAAAGTTTTTCGTTATACTATATCTCTGCAACTGCTTTGCCCATTACCTTGAAAACTTCACATGGGTGTTTATCATCATCTATATTTTCATTCTACCCCCCTCCCGTGCGGCCCCTGTGCCCAATGTGAAGGTCAAATTACTTTGAAGTTTTTGGTTAAGTTTTTTGGTTAAAAGTTTTTGGTTAAGTTTTTTGGTTAAGTTTTTTGGTTAAAGTTTTTGGTTAAGTTTTTTGGTTAAAGTTTTTCGTTATACTATATCACTGCAACTGCTTTGCCCATTACCTTGAAAACTTCACATGGGTGTTTATCATCATCTATATTTTCATTCTACCCCCCTCCCGTGCGGCCCCTGTGCCCAATGTGAAGGTCAAATTACTTTGAAGTTTTTGGTTAAAAGTTTTTGGTTAAGTTTTTTGGTTAAGTTTTTTGGTTAAAGTTTTTCGTTATACTATATCTCTGCAACTGCTTTGCCCATTACCTTGAAACTTCACATGTGTGTTTATCATCGTCTATATTTTCATTCTACCCCCCTCCCGTGCGGCCCCTGTGCCCAATGTCAAGGTCAAATTACTTTGAAGTTTTTGGTTAAGTTCTTTGGTTAAAGTTTTTGGTTAAGTTTTTTGGTTATGTTTTTTGGTTAAAGTTTTTGGTTAAGTTTTTTGGTTAAAGTTTTTCGTTATACTATATCTCTGCAACTGCTTTGCCCATTACCTTGAAAACTTCACATGGGTGTTTATCATCATCTATATTTTCATTCTACCCCCTCCCGTGCGGCCCCTGTGCCCAATGTCAAGGTCAAATTACTTTGAAGTTTTTGGTTAAGTTTTTTGGTTAAAAGTTTTTGGTTAAGTTTTTGGTTTAAGTTTTTTGGTTAAGTTTTTTGGTTAAAGTTTTTGGTTAAGTTTTTTGGTTAAAGTTTTTCGTTATACTATATCACTGCAACTGCTTTGCCCATTACCTTGAAAACTTCACATGGGTGTTTATCATCATCTATATTTTCATTCTACCCCCCTCCCGTGCGGCCCCTGTGCCCAATGTGAAGGTCAAATTACTTTGAAGTTTTTGGTTAAAAGTTTTTGGTTAAGTTTTTTGGTTAAGTTTTTTGGTTAAAGTTTTTCGTTATACTATATCTCTGCAACTGCTTTGCCCATTACCTTGAAAACTTCACATGGGTGTTTATCATCATCTATATTTTCATTCTACCCCCCTCCCGTGCGGCCCCTGTGCCCAATGTCAAGGACAAATTACTTTGAAGTTTTTGGTTAAGTTTTTTGGTTAAAAGTTTTTGGTTAAGTTTTTTGGTTAAGTTTTTTGGTTAAAGTTTTTCGTTATACTATATCTCTGCAACTGCTTTGCCTATTACCTTGAAACTTCACATGGGTGTTTATCATCATCTATATTTTCATTCTACCCCCTACCGTGCGGCCCCTGTGCCCAATGTCAAGGTCAAATTACTTTGAAGTTTTTGGTTAAAGTTTTTTTCGCGCCCGCTTGCGGAAAGCGTGATATAGTCGGCACTTTGTCGTACGTACGTATGTACGTACGTACGTGTGTCCGGTTAAAGATTTTGCTTAAGTTTTTTGGTTAAAGTTTTTCGTTATACTATATCTTTTTTTTTAGTGTCCATGCCTCGCCACAAGGCGCGACATGCAGGCCGCGGCCATCTAGTTACTCAACCTTGGTTACGGTTTTTAGTCAAACTTGTAGATGGAATACTATTGTGCATACAGACACCATACTTGGATAACTTTTTCTCATAGGGATGTACATCAATAACCCCTGACCTTTATTTTACCTTCACCTACATTTAACCTTCAATTACTTGGTTAATGTTTATAGTCAAGCTTGTATATGGAATACTTCTGGGCCTACATCAACCATACTTGGACAACTTCATCTCCTAATGATGTACATCAATAATCCCTGACCTATATTTGACCTTGACCTACTTTTATCCTTGGATTACTTAGTTATCTCCCCTTGGTTACGGTTTTTAGTCAAGCTTGTATATGGAATATTCCTGGGCCTACAGCAACCATACTTGGAAAACTTTATCTCCTAGTGACGTACATCAATAATCCCTTGGTTAATGTTTTTAAGTCAACCTTGGTTAAGGTTTTTATGCAGGCCGCAGCCACCTTCTTTGTCAAGCTATGTCAGGCCTCGACAAATCCACTCGTCCGCTCGTATTTACGAGTAACTTTTCAGTCTGGGCGAGTGCAAATTGAAAGCCGCTCGTCCAGTCGGGCGAGTGGAAATTTGAAGATCACCACTGAGAAAATGCAAATGCGAAGTTTTGCGAAGCGAAATATTAAATTCCAATAAAATATTCAACTGATTACCGAGCGTGGTAAAGGGAGACTACCTACTACACTCGCATTTCTGCGTTGTCAAGATACACATATACAATGTAGACTGTGTCCGACTTATTCCCATTCATGGCTGCAACTACTGAATTTAATATGTGCATTCTATAACCAGTCACCGTGACTCAGCATCCTGTTTAACTGTCGTCTGCTCTGTGTTTACAAACAAAACAAGATGTCAGACATACGCCGGTTTTTGCAGGGTGGTGGAGATATTGATAGATCCAATGAACAACTCGAAAAGGCGAAATTAATCACGGGTATCTGGCGAATTATATCTAAAACTAATTAAAGACATTATATAATTACCATTTCTGAAAATGTATGTTTTGTTATTTGACCAAAAGTTTGGACGAGTAGAAGTCCAGTCTGGACGAGTAGATTTTTATGTTCTCTCGTCCAGTGGGACGAGTCAGAAAATAAAACTTTGTCGAGGCCTGTATGTGTAGATCGACAACCCTCGTAGTCGAGCTATGCTGTTCTCCTACAGCTCTTGTTATTGTGACGAGTTGTATTCATACTTTCATCTGTGTCTCTTTCGATGTAATGGTTATGACAACGTCATAATTATGATGGTGGGTCTAGTTGTAGTGGTATTAATAGTTTAAACAATTGACAGTTGTTATAAAACATAATCTGTCAGTTTATATTTATTTTAAACGGGACAATAAACAATTGATTCGATGTTGCATACCTTCAAAATGTTTACCGTATTTAGCCGTGTATTACGCGCATTTTTTCAGCCCCATTTTTAATCCAGAAGTCGCCCTGCGCGTTAGAAGTAGGAACATAAATTTCAAACATTTTTTCCAACTGATTTCTGCCAGTTTCACGCAAACAAAACAAGCCCGGAAACGGAAATGTCAATTTTTGACAGACGTTTAAATACGCATAGTGTGAAACAAGAGAAAATGAATCAATCGATATGAATGGGTGCGGTAAGTAAAGATTGATGGTAAATTGGTATATTTTGGGATTTAATATAGCCAGGCTCGTAACATAAGAGGCTACGTGTATTAGAGGAAATTTACGTGTTTTCTGTATTTACGCTGGTTGTACCGATCTCATATCGGTCAAATGTTGCCTGTCGGGTATTGTTTGCTTGTACATTTTCAAAGTGACGTCACACGTCTGCCATTCTGTGAATAATTAATGAGGACAGATCATCTCAATCCCATAAGCGCTTGATGTAAGATTTTAGATGCTAAATCAAGCGTCGCGCCCATTCAGATCGCATTCGGTAACACTCGGTAATGGTCGTTTTTCGTTGCTAGGTGCCGACTGACTGTGTTACTATTTTTGTAAAGTATTGACAAGTATTCACGCATCAATACCTTATGACATGTGCGACCAGCATAGCCCCTGATTCATCTGCGTATACACTGTATGGGGCTATGCTGGAATGTCGTGTATTCCTGGCCCTACACCAACCATACTTGGACAACTTCATCTCCTAGTGATGTACATCAACAACCCCTGACCTATATTTGACCTTCACCTACATTTAACCTTAAATTACTTACTTAATTACCCTTGGTTAAGTTTTTTGTCGCGCCCGCTTGCGGAAAGCGCGATATGGTCGACACTTTGGTGTACGTACGTACGTGTGTCCGGTTAAAGTTTTTGGTTAAGTTGTTTGGTTAAGTTTTTTGGTTAAAGTTTTTGGTTAAGTTCTTTGGTTAAAGTTTTTGGTTAAGTTTTTTGGTTAAAGTTTTTGGTTAAAGTTTTTCGTTATACTATATTTCTGCAACTGCTTTGCCCCTTTACCTTGAAACTTCACCATGTGTGTTATCTCGTCTTTATTTTCATTCACCCCCTCCGTGCGGCCCCTGTGCCCAATGTCAAGGTCAATTACTTTGAAGTGTTAAGTCTTTGGTTAAAGTTTTTGGTTAGTTTTTTGGTTAGTTTTTCGTACTATATCTCTGCAACTGTTTGCCCATACCTTTGAAACTTCCCATGTGTGTTTATCTCGTCTCTAGGACTTTTACCCCCCTCCCGTGCGGCCCTGTGCCCAATGTCAAGGTCAAATTACTTTGAAGTTTTTGGTTTAAGTTCTTTGGTTAAAGTTTTTGGTTAAGTTTTTTGGTTAAGTTTTTTGGGTTTTTAAAGTTTTTGGTTAAGTTTTTTGGAATAAAGTTTTTCGTTATACTATATCTCTGCAACTGCTTTGCCCATTACCTTGAAACTTCACATGGGTGTTTATTCATCATCACTATATTTTCATTCTTACCCCCCTCAAACCCAAGTGCGGCCCCTGTGCCCAATTGTGAGGTCAAAACTTACTGAAGTTTTTGGTAAGTTTTTTGGTTACTTTAAGTTTTTGGTTAAGTTAATTTTTTGGTTAAGTTTTTTGGTTAAAGTTTTTGGTTTAAAGTTGAAGTTTTTTGGTTAAAGTTTTTCGTTTATTACTATATCACTGCAACTGCTTTGCCCATTACCTTGAAAACTTCACATGGGTGTTTATCATCATCTATATTTTCATTCTACCCCCCTCCCGTGCGGCCCCTGTGCCCAATGTGAAGGTCAAATTACTTTGAAGTTTTTGGTTAAAAGTTTTTGGTTAAGTTTTTTGGTTAAGTTTTTTGGTTAAAGTTTTTCGTTATACTATATCTCTGCAACTGCTTTGCCCATTACCTTGAAAACTTCACATGGGTGTTTATCATCATCTATATTTTCATTCTACCCCCCTCCTGTGCGGCCCCTGTGCCCAATTTAGTCCAAACACTGGATTTGGTGACATGTTTTAAGGACATAACCCTTTCAACACTACAGGCCTGTATAGTGGCATTTGCAAAGAGTGTAGATCCAGATGAGCCGGTCATCGGGATCTGCACTTTTTGTAAGTAACTTTTTTGAGAACAAAAGCACCCCCTTTTCATAAATGACTAGTCTAAAAATCATTTTGTGAAAATTTGATTGGGTGCAAAATTAACATATCAAAATCCACTCCAGTTACTTAGGGGTGAAATCGTTAAGGTGGGACAAGTGCTGCTTATTTTCATCATCTGAAGTAATACACATCGCGGCAGCACACATGCCTATAAATTACAAAAAATGTGAATACAGTACCCCGAAAACTCTGACTACCATGAACACTGGTCACAACATGTTTGGATGCTAAAGAAATGCAAAGTCCAATTGTCTCCCTTATACCATATAATGAGAGTTAGTTTCAATTTCCAGTTTGATATTTAACCCTTTAACTCGAAAGCCCACTATAGCGGTTTATGCAAACAGTGCAACTCCAGATGAGACGGCTCGTAACGATCTGCACTTTTTGCAAGTAATTTTGTTTAGAACAAAAACACCCCCTTTTCATAAATGGACTAGTCTGAATACCCCGAAAACTCCGACTACCATGAACACTGGTCAGAACATCATGTTTGGATGCTAAATAAATGCACCAATTTGTTCAGTTGTCTCCCTTATACCATATAATGTCAGTTGTTTCAATTTCCAGTTTGATATTTAAATTCAATATACCATTACCTCCATTTCTGAGAATCACCACTGTCTAATTCATGTCCATCATTGTCCCCAGTTGTACCCTATAATCTTACATAAATGGGAATGGGTTGTGGCATAGGGGTTAGAACATCTGACTTCAAACCTTGACTCGGGAATAACAAAAATACTTTCATAGTATTTCCATTCCACTGATCTGTCGACTGCGACTTTAAACTGTGGTCCCGTCTCTATATGACCTTAGCTGTTGGTGGGACGTTAAACCCTTTCACTTTCACTTTTTTTCCCCAGTTGTACCCTATAATCTTACATAAATGAAAATACCAGTATCTCTGAGATTGACCCCTGTCTATTTCGTGCCCCCAGTCGCGGCCCCTGAACGTGGAGTACCTGACGATGGATGCGTCCATCCTGCTGACCCCCACTGGCACCCCACTGACGGGCATCGAGTTCAACAAGCGGCTGCCCTGTGGCGAGGTGGAGAGGGCAAGGCGGGTAAGTCACACATATTTATGGCACGCCACAACTAAAATGGCAGTATTCAGCTTCAGGCTGGCATTTTTAGTTTTTAATCTTTTCAACCCTAAGTTACTGATATTGACTATCTAGACCCCTGGCTTATGAAGTATGCCGAGAGTAGTTTTCGTCCATCCGTCCATTCATCTGTCCGTTCGTCCAAAACACAGACTTTACATTTTAAACTTTGCATTAAAGTTTTGTTTGTTGGTCCAGACGACGACCGGGGGTATCTGTGAGTCCTTGCTAACTTGCTCTGGTTGATTTGAAGTTTGGTACGTCATATAGAAAAATGGGCAATTTAAATAAAACCCACAAATGGTGCATATCTTGATGAAACTGCTCGTTACAAGGAAAGAGGTCATTAGTGTTGAATGGGTTAAATATCCTGGCTATTTGAGTAGCTATTTGAAAGCTGCCCAGTGGCTCAATGGGTGATCGGCAGTGTTCGCACTTTCTCTCATACACTATCTGCAGCTTCCATGGAATTCATCCAAATCCCCTGTATGGCTTTACAGAATTCATCCAAATCCCCTGTATGACTACAGAATTCATCCAAATCCCCTGTATGGCTTTACAGAATTCATCCAAATCCCCTGTATGACTACAGAATTCATCCAAATCCCCTGTATGGCTTTACAGAATTCATCCAAATCCCCTGTATGACTACAGAATTCATCCAAATCCCCTGTATGACTACATTACGCAAACATTGTATTAGCGAGCCTACCTCACCAAACCCACGGTTACCTATGTAAACAGCGGGTTTGGTGAGGTTGCCGCGCAATAGGTAATGCGGTCAAATAGGTCACGATGCAGTGACTATTTTCAATCAATAACTTATGTTGTAAGCGATTGTAATGTGTATTTTCAATATTTATATTATTAAAATGTATCATATCGGTACCCCTTTAAGTAATATTTGTATATTTTAAATGTAATGATGTTGTCATGAAGCGCATGAATATAAGTATTAATTAATCCAGTTTATATTGAGGCAAATCACACAGCCTAAAAACATAGTGCTGGAGTATAAACCATAGTATCGTATATTATTCATAAGTATATCACTATTAAACATTAATTACAATATGTATGCATATTATTAAAACAGTAGATGCTACTGCTGTTTCGCTGTATGTGATATTTATAACAACAATTTTTTTTTATTCGTCCGCGTACGGATTTCTGTCACACAAAGCGCCATTTTCAGTTCATATTTTGACCTGTGCATATGAACCGGACTAAGTTTAAACAACGCTCGATTCCGTCCAATTCAGATTTCTCTGCAGAATGTTCAGACTAACTACATATTAAGTAATGTTGCTAAATAAGTGTTAACGGCTGGAACATGGTTATCACTAAAAGGAAGAAACCACAGTCGTATTATTGAAAAATAAGATTTACCTGAGACCTCATGGAGGCCGCCATTAATCCAGTGTAAACAATAGACCTTGTGATCCCATTTCCTGAGTAGCCCCCGCTTAGTGAAACGATGTGCTAATCATGATATTATGTTCCCCAATAATTGGAAACGGTTTGAATTTCTCGGTAAAAACTACGAAAGTCATAAAAAAATAACGATGTATATTTAACATTGGATACGCTTAAACGGTATTACTCTCTCATCGGATCGTCAGTTGTCGTCGATAGCGATTTAACGTACTGATCTGGTCTTAATTTATTGTCAACTTTCAACGCCATTTACAGAATATATGGTTAATTTTGGAAATAAATAACGGCAAATTACGATGACGTCTGCTCTGAAATATCTGTCAACATGCGGACGTAATGATTTAAGGAAATCGATTATATTTTAAGGCTACATCTGTGACTAATTACGAATTTATGTATGGTCTTTGGCTACACCCGACACATTACACAGATCTAGTTGTAAATACACGTCGCTTTGTGTGGGGGAAAAATCGATAATGCGTAGTTGTGTGTGACGAGGTGTTGATCTGATGACACCACACAGCTGTGACCCTTAGGCAATGTTTTGAAATTGACGTGTCGTTTGATGTGTGCCGCAATACCTCACTGTCGGAGACAACATGACAATTAACGATATACTCTCGATTATACACAGATCTATTAGACGGCTGGTTATTTAAAATAAAGAGTAGTTCAGTACACCTTCGCCGATATTGTTTTTAGAAAATCAGTAATATTTTCCGTAAATGGTGTTGAAAAGTTGACAAAAATTCTATCACCGTATTTAGTTGTGCCGATATTGTTTTAAAAAATCAGTAATTTTTTTCCGTAAATGGTGTTGAAAATTGACAAAATATATAGCCGCATTTCTCCGATATTCGTTTAGAAAATCACCAATATTTTCTGTAAATGGTGTTGACACAAAATGCAGCGTTCACGCGGAATTCAAATACAATACAAAATAATAATTTAATAAATAGACGCCGATGGCTACTGTGTTTGCGGCCAGTGAATTCTGGTCGTGGTAGCCACAGGCGCAGTTCGAACAGTGTTGTGAGCAGATGGAGGACAATAATTATTTCAAATTCATAAAAAAATGTTTGCTGTCCGAAAATTAATTAATTGTGACAGCCAAAAAAAAAATATTTTGGGACAGTAAAACATTATATGGTATAGACAGTATAGACAGTACCTCAAACTTAAAAAAACAGTAACAAACTGTCTGTGTATATATTACTTAAACTTAAAACATCAGTAACAAACTGTCTGTGTATATATTACTTAAAGACAGACACTTTAATTGTTGGTAAGTTTCTATCAATTTATAGGTATTTTTATTAAAATCGTAAAATTGTAAAAATATTAAAAAATATTAAAATCACAAAAATAATATATATGGAGAAATTTTTGTTATACCACGTCGAGATTTGAACCCACGACCCTTTCGGGAATCGGTAATTAAATCATTGAAGTAGGCGACCTTAACCTCACGACTGTTGCGCCATTTATGACAATCACAGTTATACAGAAGTGCTATCAGTATTACGCCACCATTTGAACGTAATAATTATTAAATTATTTGCAACTCCATCTACAACAATACCGTTACAGAGATACGCTATTGAAACAACATGTATTAGTACCCATAACATAACAAAGTAATGTATCATTATATATCACAGGAGATAGCTTAAAACTATATATCCTAATCATAAACAGAACAATCCGCTTGGCTCGTATGAAAATAGTTCGCGTGATATTGATTATCTCCCTTGCCGAAAGTAGTTCAGTGATTTATTAATTCCAAATAAGACGTGTTTGCGTAATGTACAGAATTCATCCAAATCCCCTGTATGACTACAGAATTCATCCAAATCCCCTGTATGGCTTTACAGAATTCATCCAAATCCCCTGTATGACTACAGAATTCATCCAAATCCCCTGTATGGCTTTACAGAATTCATCCAAATCCAAACTTGTTAACCCTTTTTATGCTGAGTATACGCCATTATGTTTGCGGAAAATTCTAAATATATTTCCCTCTATGCGCTCAGAAGTACAATGAAAATGTCGCGACCACCATTAAATTTTGTTTAACCGTCTCGTTCGAGATGCTTCAAATGAGTGGTCACAACATATACTTCATACCCGTAAAGGTGTATTCCGAAAGGAATAGTTTAATGTTCATTTTCATGTGATTGTTTATTTTCCTATAGCCAATTTCAAACACACTATTACAGCTGCTGACCGAAATTATTTTTTCCCTGTTGAATTTCATAGTTGTGTCCCTTAGTCCATTATGTGTTCTCTTGGTGTTTAGCTAACATATTTAATTCTGGGAAAATGCAATAGATTAGGCTATAATATGTTAATTTGTATGCTCCTGTAGCCTATTTCACCAACATTGCAATGTATACTTTTCTAGCAAAGTAAACTTTGAGGGAGAAATTTTCAATTTTAGGCTAAATTCGTTAATTTTTATTATACTGAATTTATTACATTAGCACAGCCATTTTGGCTGTGATAATGCAATAAATTCAGTATAATAATTCTGCATACTTTTAATCATCAATTATATGCAGTTGTTAGTTCTATATGACATAATGCATTTCAGGAAAAATAAATGATTACTCCCTCAAAGTATACTTTGCTAGTAAAGTATACTTTGCAATGTTCGTGAAATAGGTTACTGGTTTCGCAAGAGCCGAGACATATATAGTGTTTGGACTATGTGTACATCCATATGTGTGTCCGTGGGTTTAGAAGTTTGCCGGAGTTTCTCCAACATGCCATTGATGGGTTGTGGCCTAAGGGTTAGAACACCTGATGTGGTGGGTTCATACCTCACCTTGGGCATCAAAAATACTTTTATAGTATTTGTATCCCACTGGTCTGTCGGACGAGACTTTAAACTGGTCCTGTCTCTATATGACCTTAGCTGTTGCTGGGATGTTAAACCTATTCACTTTTAGTTTTCTCCAACATGCCACTTGGGGCATTTGTGTGCTGACATTATTTCTTTCTTGCACTTGCAATCAGGGGTGTTGTGTGATTTCATCATCCACCTGAGACCTGAGATATTATCAAATATATGTTTATACTTTCACGATCCACCCGGGATTCAAACCCACGACCCCAAAGGTGGCATCACCTAGCACGACGTCAATGGTACTATTACACCACTGCAGCAACCCTACATTTGAGGTTTTTGCAGTGGATAATGGTACCAGATGATGAAAAGCATGCTTTGACAGCACTTTAGAATCATTTCCGTTGGAAATGATTCTAAAGTGCTGTCAAACCATGTTTTTATTGAGAAAAAAAGACAGAAAACAACAGTAGACGACAATTTTGTTTCCCGCCTGCTAATGTTTAATGCAATGATGAGGGATATGGTGTGGCCGAGGGGATATGGCATTGGACTTTACTATCAGTGGTTGCGAGTTCATAACTCTAGGTGTGAAAAATACTTGCATATTATTTCCATCCCACTGGTCTGTTGGATGACTTTGTTAACTGTGGTCCTGTCTCTATATAACCTTAGCTGTGACGTTAAACCCATTCACTTTTACTTTAACCCTTTGAACCCGAAAGCCCACTATAGCGGTTTATGCAAACAGTGCATATCCAGATGAGCTCATAGCGAGCCGTTTCATCATGATCTGTACTTTGTGATGATTGGATTGGTTGCAAAATTAACATATCAAAATCAATTCCAGTTATGTATGGGTGAAAGGGTTAACACAGTGTGACAGTCCCCATTGTGGCAGCGTAAATGTCACTCAGTGTGGCAGGTGTGCCATCCATCATCTGCCACTGAAATGGTTGGTGATCCAATTTGACATAACCAGGCTTCTCACTTCATCTCTCGCTGACGTAGATACTGATCAATACACATGCTCATCAGGCCCGTAGCCAGAGGGGGTCAGAGCGGTCGTCGACCCCCCCCCCCGCCCAGCCTCGAAGTACAC
Organism: Conchocele bisecta; assembly: GCA_029237695.1. Classification (NCBI taxonomy): domain Eukaryota; kingdom Metazoa; phylum Mollusca; class Bivalvia; order Lucinida; family Thyasiridae; genus Conchocele; species Conchocele bisecta. The sequence continues at coordinate 43,639,306 of CM055267.1, forward strand.
TTTTTTAGCATCGAGGTCCACTTTTTTAGACCCCCCTATATACCTCGAAACGACCCCCCCTTCAAACATGTCTGGCTACGGGCCTGCTCATTAACACTTGATAATATTCCATTACACGTGGAATAAAAATATACATAATATATGATAATATATATATATATATATATGTACATGCCCACTCAGTAGGCACAAAATGTTCTTTATATCAGAGACATCATCTGAGACATTTTCTGGCAAAATAAACATTCATTCACCATTACCCCACGTATTAATTGGCATTATTATACATTTTATATCAGACGTAAATTTTCACACTGGTAACCGTGTTTTCTTAAAATGATAACGGACATTGCTATTTATACAGACATTGCTATTGTTAACGGACATTGCTATTTATTCTCTGTATTTATTTTTTGATGTGCAATGATCATACTTTATAATCTGTCAAAAATATTTATTTTTTCAGGTGACACATTTAATTACGGTAGTACAAATAATTAAAAAATATCATGGCTCATTTGTATATGAAAATAGCCTGATACCACCGCGTGTCACTGTCAGTAAAATAAATATTACTAAATGATTATATCTGTATAGCGTGCACTCGTAATTTTTAGAACTGGAATAGTGACACAATTATACACTTATTTAATTCCTATAAAGAACATTTTATGCCTACTGAGTGGGCATGTACCTTTAAATTTCTCTTATTTGTGCACAGAAGTATAGGTTGTGACCACTCATTTTAACCGTCTGACGTCTCATTGAGACAGGTCAAATAAGTTGTTACATCATAGAAATAAGAGAGTTTGAAATATAAGTATTTTGCCTTGGTTAAAGTTTTTAGTCAAGCTTGTATATGGAATACTACGGGCCCTACACCCACCATACATGAACAACTTCATCCCCTAGTGATGTACATCAATAACCCCTGATCTATATTTGACCTTCACCTACATTTCCTCTTGAATTACTTAGTTAATTCCCCTTGGTTAAGGTTTTTAGTCAACCTTGGTTAAGGTTTTTAGTCAAGCTTGTACATGGAATACTATTGTGCATACAGACACCATACTTGGACAACCTTTTCTCATAGGGATGTACATCAATAACCCCTGATCTATAGTTGACCTTGACCTACATTTCCTCTTGAATTACTTACTTAATTCCCCTTGGTTAAGGTTTTTAGTCAAGCTTGTATATGGAATACTACTGGCCCTACATCCACCATACTTGGACAACTTCATCTCCTAGTGATGTACATCAATAACCCCTGATCTATATTTGACCTTCACCTACATTTCCTCTTGTATTACTTAGTTAATTTCCCTTGGTTAAGGTTTTTAGTCAATCTTGGTTAAGGTTTTTAGTCAAGCTTGTACATGGAATACTATTGTGCATACAGACACCATACTTGGACAACCTTTTCTTATAGTGATGTACATCAATAACCCCTGATCTGTATTTGACCTTGACCTACATTTCCTCTTGAATTACTTAGTTAATTATCTTTGGTTAAGGTTTTTAGTCAAGCTTGTAGATGGAATACTCCTGGCCCTACACCAACCATACTTGGACAACTTCATCTCCTAGTGATGTACATCAACAACCCCTGACCTATATTTGACCTTGACCTACATTTAACCTTGAATTACTTAGATAATTCCCATTGGTTAAGGTTGTTAGTCAACCTTGGTCAAGGTTTTTAGTCAAGCTTGTAGATGGAATACTATTGTGCATACAGACACCATACTTGGATAACTTTTTCTCATAGGGATGTACATCAATAACCCCTGACCTATATTTTACCTTCACCTACATTTAACCTTGAATTACTTGGTTAATGTTTATAGTCAAGCTTGTATATGGAATACTCCTGGGCCTACATCAACCATACTTGGACAACTTCATCTCCTAGTGATGTACATCAATAACCCCTGACCTATATCTGATATTGACCTACATTTAACCTTGAATTACTTACTTAATTTCCCTTGGTTAAGGTTTTTAGTCAACATTCGTTAAGGTTTTTATGCAGGCCGCAGCCACCTTGTTTGTCAAGCTATGTGTACATCGACAACCCTCGTAGTCGAGCTATGCTGTTCTCCTACAGCTCTTGTTTAGTATCAAGGCTGCCAGCTAGGGGATTAGCTTAGTGATAACAATGCCTTTGTTTCGGTTTATTCAACTTCAAAGTATATATCGATTGTCTAGTAACATAAAGTCGTAACTGCTATCGGGATTCCGCTGGGGAAAATTGTAATTTTTTATCGCCAATTGTTTATTTTTATCGCCAATTGCGAAAGTGGCGATCGCCAGCGGAATCCCTGTATATATAATGTGACCATTTATTTGAACCTTCTCGATGAGACAGGGCCAGGCCAAATGTGTGGTCACAACATACTTCTGTATTTAAATAATAGAAATAATATGCTTTTCTGTGTGAAAAATTGTATATCCTTAGCATGTAATGAATTTATAAAATAGGAAACCAGCAGAAAAAATGGACCTTGTAACGATTCACTGAAAATTTGATGCACTGCGATATTTTGCCGACAATTCACGGTACGCGACATTGATATTTGTTCGATTGGATACGGATTTCACAGTTCAATACTTTGGAATCACAAATTATAAATAGACGTTGGGGCAATTTTATGAATACTAAAATTAAAATTATATGGAAGATTATACACAACCACAATCTTCAAGTTTACGGAAATCTATAACGCGGTACTGTATGGCATAAATCCTAACCTAAGAAGGAAATGGAATTAATACACTTATTAAAGCTGTTTTCCGCAGTTAATCTGGCATGTTGTTGTTGAAATTCTCTGTAAATAGCATTATTATATTATAAAACAGTTGTCAATTATAGCATTTACATCAGAATTTTGTTTAAACGCACAGGGATGGAGCGCATAATAAAAAATGGGTGGGGTATTGAATAACAGCGATTACATAGATATGAAAATGTCATTTGGAAAATTTGTTGCTTAGCTATACGATGGTGGCGATCATCCCTGTTTTAACATGTTTTATGTATTGAGTATATGGAACATTGAAATGTATTTTGTTATTTTATCTGAACATGGTACTAGTATCACGAGATTTATTGTATCATGTTCCAAGTATCGTTACACGTATCGTATTTTGAGGTAGGCGTATCATTATACCTCTACTTACAACATTTGCCACAAATGTCAAAAAGTTTGTACACGTTTCGTCACCGTGATATAACTTTAATATTACTTGACAGATTGCTTCAATATTTGGACATAACTCTTTGCATGCTAGCAGCGAAAATATCCGCCAAACGAATTAGGAGTATATGTTTTATTTCTCTCTGTAAATATGTCATGACATTTATAAGGAGAAATAAAAGAAAATATAATGAATTGTCATCTGCTATTTTTTAACTATTTATAGCCCACAAATTTCCCAACATGCAAAGAGTTAAGTGCTACATGTAAGCATTTGGCACACCAATGCCTCCATTAACATGAGCTTGACCTTTTTTACCTTCACACTTTTGCGGAAGCACGTAGCCATCATATGGCTTTAATATTACTGGATGGATTGCTTCAATGTTTGGCTACTTGATAAATGTGAGCATTTGCAACACACTCATGCTGCCATGAACATGACCTTGACCTTTCTCGTGTTTAAGCCTGCACTTGTCTGATGGTTTTTGTGATGCTTACTTTAGCACATATTCATGATCATGTTACCGTCAAATTAATGCCTCGGCAGGCGCGACACCACTTCCGTGGTGAAATTCATATGATCTATCTGATTGTATAAGCACACTTGATGACCAGTAGCCTATTTAACCAACATTGCAAAGTATACTTATCTAGCAAAGTATACTCTGAGGGAGTTTTCCCGAAATGCATTATTTCATATAGAACTAACGACTGCATATATTTGATGATTAAAAGTATGCAGAATTATTATACGGAATGTATTACATTATCACAGCCAAAATGGCTGTGATAAGGTAATAAAGTCAGTATAATAAAAATAATAAATTTAAATTGAAATTTCTCCCTTAAAGTGTACTTAGCAAGAAAAGTATACTTTGCAATGCTGGTGAAATAGGCTACTGGATCTACACTGGCCACAAATATCCAAAGGTAACTTTTCTCAGACTGTGTATGCTCTCATGGAAATTCAATATATGTGGCTGTAACTGGAGAAATGGGGCTTATAGCTTTTGTGTCCAGTGTAGCTCCTGATCAAATAGCTCAATCCTGTAGCCTGATAATGATGTATATTGCTTGTTAGAAGCAATATGCGTGTTTCATTGATGACATGATAAACAGTGAATATCCTGATCAGACTGTGCAGATGTACAGGCTGATCTGGGTCTAGACTGGTCGCAAAACTCTTAACCCTTAGACCGCTACACACAACAATTGTCGTCTGCTGTTGCTTTGATATTTTGCCATATTAATCTATAAAAACATGGTTTGACAGCACTTCAGAATCATTTCCAATGGAAATGATTCTAAAGTGCTGTCAAAGCATGTTGTAAATTATTCTAAAGTGCTGTCAAAGCATGTTTTTGATGATAAAAATGGAAAATAGAAAATAAACAGCTGACGACAAAAAATTAAGATAGCGGTGTAAGTGTTAATCCCCATTCCTTCAGTCATCCACATGCATAAACTATGGTGTGCTTGATGCAGCATCAAATATAGTGTGCTTAACCCATTACAGACGGGATACACTTTTAGTAGTATGAACCTTTCGAGAGAAAAATATCCCTATTTTCTTTATATCCTTTCAAAAGTATATGTTGTTACCACTCATTTGAACCGTCTCAACGTTACATCTCAACCATTAAATACTGGTACAGTAACAGTGGAAATGCATTACCAAATCCCCCCACCCACCCCTCCATCATTTCACAATCCTTGATAGTATGCGGAGGAATACAACACAAACTCCCTAAATGATAATAAAATGATGTGTTTGGTTAACTCATTTGCTGAGGATATGCCATTTTGATTGGGGAAAATCATAAATATTTTCTTTAGATGTGCTTAGAAGTACATGTATATGTCGCGACCCCCCATTTTTACCGTCTCATCGAAATGGTTTCAAATGAGTTGTCGCAACATATAATAAAGTATTAAAAAACAATCATACCCGTATATGTGTATTCTGCATGTAATGTGTTAATATAGGTCATATGTAATCCATTAAACAAAACAACAACAACACATTTAATATGCGAGACATCCTCTGACACACAGTGTCCTTCACCCATTTCATGCTGAGGATACACCATTGTATGTGCCTAGAAGTATATGTCGTGTCCACCATTTGAACCGTCTCGTTGAGACGGTTCAAATGAGTGGTCACAACATATACTTTCATCGAGAAATAACAAAAATAAAAATAATAAATGCGTATTATGAGCATAATGGGCTAATCTAGGTTTTGTCATATTATTGCCACAACCTTTAGTGTTATTTCCTGGTAATATTACAATGCGTTGATCTAACCGGAGATTGTATGAATTTCTCAGCAAATTGTTTCATTTTATGACCGATGACGCAAATAAAGTTAACCAGTGCATGGATAATATACATACATCCTTGTGTCAGCAAACATCACAGACCCACCAATAGCTGTGCTATTGATTATTGCCAACGTTACATCCTCCAACTACAAACAAACACACTGCTGGTCAAGTATGACCAACAAACTAGAGACCCCTCCATCATCCCACCCACTCCACCAGCACCACCACCGGACACATATTTTTATATTGACTGGTGAAAATCTATGCTGGCCACATACATGTATGTTTTTCCACTAGCTGTTTGATTTAATGTATCAATCGGATTGTCAGCTTCCTGGTTCTTTCTGGTTTCACTATCTTATTTCCTGCTTGCTGCTAATAGATGTCTGTTTCCGTGTAAATGAGGCTTAATTTCTTCTCGTCGATATGCAGGAAGAGATTTTATACAGTGGAACCTCTCTAAACCAGGGGCCCGTTTCACTAAACTTTGTAAGACTAAAATGTTCGTAAGTGCAAAATTATGATAGTCTGTAAATTTCACATTAACAATGTTTTCTTGTAAACAATTATTGGATTTACATTTATTGAGCATAGGCTGCATATGCAGCCTATGCTCAATAAATGTAAACCCATCAATTGAAATTTCCAGACGATCCTAAATTTGCACTTACGAACATTTTAGTCGTACAATGTTTATTGAAACGGGCCCCAGGTTCCCAGGGTGTCCGGCTTAGAGAGGTTTCACTGTAAAACAGACAGATGGCTAATCCAAGACACACGTGGGTGTTTGACGATCACGAACAGTCATTATCATCGGAGATAAGTGGCAATGACCCCTATAAAAAAATAAGCAGATCTAACAGTTTTCTGTGTCCGGTTTAGAGAGGTTCGACTGTATAGTACAGTCCATGTATGTATGTATGTGCTTTGTTCCCCATACACCCCATGTCGGAACACCCAACGTCAAAGTCATTACCCCACTAATCTATATCTTCACCTTGTTAGTTAACCCTTTCAACCCCACATGCCTGTATAGTGGTGGTATTGGCAAAAAGTGTAGATCCAGATGAGCCGGCTCGTAAATTTTTTCATATTTTTGAGATAAAAAACATTTTATAAATGGACTAGTCTGAAAATCATTTTGTGACGATTGGATTGGTTGCAAAATTCATGTATCAAAATCTATTCCAGTTACTTAGGGGTGAAAGGGTTAAGGTCCATGTCCTGAGCATAAGTTATATATATAACTAGCCATATATATGGTACTAATAGTAAAAACACGTCACTTCTAAGAAAGAATACCCTGGATTTTGTACATGTGGAGTTATCTCCATTTTCATGCAATGTTGAACTGGTTGGTTTCGGCTCTTGTCCAGATCATAAGGCAGAATATTTGCATGACAAGTCACACATGTGTACATATTCTTATGGCCCACTAGCTCGACAGGGCTGCCGGTGGGGGCATCCATGTCCCATGGACACATTTCTAGTTTGTTTTCTCAATAACTGCTTAACTCCTTCACCGATTTGAATAATATTTGGTCACACTGTCTGTCTTAGGGTTGGTGCTTTGTTTCTCATACACCCCACATCTGAACACCCAAGGTCACGATCACAGGAATTATATTCATTTTTAGCTTGACTATTCCTATTCGAAGAATAGTTAGAGCTTATGTAGTCACCCTGGCGTCGGCGTCGGCATCACCGTTTTTAGTCAAGCTTGTATATGCAATACTCCTGGCCCTACACCCACCATACTTGGACAACTTCATCTCCTAGTGATGTACATCAACAACCCCTGACCTATCTTTGACCTTGACCTACATTTAACCTTGAATTACTTAGTTAATTCCCCTTGGTTAAGGTTTTTAGTCGACCTTGGTTAAGGTTTTTAGTCAAGCTTGTACATGGAATAATATTGTGCATACAGACACCATACTTGTACAACCTTTTCTCATAGGGATGTACATCAATAACCCCTGATCTATCTTTGACTTTCACCTACATTTAACGTTGAATTACTTAGTTAATTCCCCTTGGTTAAGGTTTTTAGTCAAGCTTGTAGATTGTAGATGGAATACTCCTGGCCCTACACCAACCATACTTTTGACATTGACCTACATTTAACCTTGAATTACTTAGTTAATTCCCCTTGGTTAAGGTTTTTAGTCAAGCTTGTACATGGAATACTATTGTGCATACAGACACCATACTTGGACAACCTTTTCTCATAGGGATGTACATCAATAACCCCTGATCTATATTTGATCTTGACCTACATGTAACATTGAATTACTTAGTTAATTCCCCTTGGTTAAGGTTTTTAGTCAACCTTGGTTAAGGTTTTTAGTCAAGCTTGTAGATGGAATACTATTGTGCATACAGACACCATACTTGGACAACCTTTTCTCATAGGGATGTACATCAATAACCCCTGATCTATATTTGACCTTGACCTACATTTCCTCTTGAATTACTTACTTAATTCCCCTTGGTTAAGGTTTTTAGTCAACCTTGGTTACGGTTTTTACTCAAGCTTGTAGATGGAATACTATTGTGCATACAGACACCATACTTGGATAACTTTTTCTCATAGGGATGTACATCAATAACCCCTGACCTATATTTTACCTTGACCTACATTTAACCTTGAATTACTTAGTTATTTTCCCTTGGTTACGGTTTGTACTCAAACTTGGTTAATGTTTATAGTCAAGCTTGTATATGGAATACTCCTGGGCCTACATCAACCATACTTGGACAATTTCATCTCCTATTGATGTACATCAATAACCCCTGACCTATATCTGACATTGACCTACATTTAACCTTGAATTACTTACTTAATTTCCCTTGGTTAAGGTTTTTAGTCAACCTTAGTTAAGGTTTTTATGCAGGCCGCAGCCACCTTGTTTGTCAAGCTATGTGTACATCGACAACCCTCGTAGTCGAGCTATGCTGTTCTCCTACAGCTCTTGTTTAGTATCAAGGCTGCCAGCTAGGGGATTAGCTTAGTGATAACAATGCCTTTGTTTCGGTTTATTCAACTTCAAAGTATATATCGATTGTCTAGCAACATAAGGTCGTAACTGCTATCGGGATTCCGCTGGGGAAAATTGTAATGGTTACGGTTTGTACTCAAACTTGGTTAATGTTTATAGTCAAGCTTGTATATGGAATACTCCTGGGCCTACATCAACCATACTTGGACAATTTCATCTCCTAGTGATGTACATCAATAACCCCTGACCTATATCTGACATTGACCTTCATTTAACCTTGAATTACTTACTTAATTTCCCTTGGTTAAGGTTTTTAGTCAACCTTGGTTAATGTTTTTATGCGGGCCGCGGCCACCTTCTTTGTCAAGCTATGTGTACATCGACAACCCTCGTAGTCGAGCTATGCTGTTCTCCTACAGCTCTTGTATTATCATGGCTGCCAGCAAGGGGACAGCTTTGTGATAACGATGCCCTTGTTGCCTTTGCAACAAGTGTAGATTCAGATCAGACTGATCAGTGTCTATGCTGTTCGCTATTCTATCTGTGAAATGCTCGTCATGTTTAATAAGCTACACTGCAGATCAGGAAGTAGTGTGACGAAGAATACCATAAAACCCAATTCTGCCATCACATATATGAGACGCGCCATGAGTGTGACGAAGAATACCATAAAACCCAATTCTCCCATCACATATGAGACGCGCCATGCGATTTTGTACTTTTAGACAACTGCGTAATTTCATGAAATACGTTTACAAAATTTACAATATTTTCCGTAAATGGCTTCAAAAGTTGACAATATTTTCAGAGTACATGCGGAATTATATTCCGCATCTCCTCTGAAAATTTTGTCAACTTTGGACTTTATTTATGAAAAATATTGTAAATTTTGTAAACATATTTAAGGAAATTACGCAGTTGTCTGAAGGTACACTTTAACTCTCATATGTGGCTGTGACTGGAGAATGGGGCTTATGTGATTTGTGGCCTGTGTAGATGGTGATCAAATAGCACATTCATGTAGCGTGACAACAATCTAATATAGTTGTTAGGAGCATAACGGATGTTTCATTGATGGAATAGCGAACAGTGCATATCCTGATTAGACTGCACAGGCTGATCTGAATCTGAACTGGTTGCAATACCCATAATCCTCATTTCTCCAGTCACAGCCACATATGAGACATGTCATGTGATTTTGAACTGTCGGACATCTGCGTAATTTCATCAAATACGTTTACAAAATTTACAATATTTTTCATAACAAAATGTTCAGAGCACATACTACATTCCGCATGTACTGTGAAAACTTTGTCAACTTTTCACATGATGTATGAAAAATATTGTAAAAATGTTATTTCATGAAAGTACGCAGATCTCCGAAGATCTCCGAAGGTACAAAATCCCATGGTGTGTCTCATATAGTCATGTGATATTGCAAGTGACATTTCCAGGAATTATTCAGTCTATTCTTGGAGCTGTACCTGTCTGCTATAGCTGCAGCTGTTTCCATTCTGATCAGACCAGGAGAAAAGGGGCCTTACTGTGTATGCAGCTAGTGAAGTCCCTGGTCAGACTGTGTAGGTGATCAGGGGCTTCCCTGTCTGCTGTAGTTACTTGAGGGAAATAAGCTAGCATATAAATGAAAATGTGTATCAGTCTGCATGATTGTGTAACTGATCTAAGCTGGTATTGGATAAAACGTTGATAAGGTGCATTTTGCTGTGGCGTGACGGATATTCTGTTGGTGTGAACATTCTCTGAACCTGGAGGCTGCAGATTTGGTTGTGACTGGATAAATGTGGCTTATGGGTTTTGCGACCAGTTTAGATCCAAATCAGCCTTTGCATCCGCACAGTCTGATCAGGATTTGCCCTGTTCGCTATCAATGAAACACCCATCATGCTTCTAACAAGCAATATAGGTCGTTACCCCGCTACAGGAGCTTGCTACAGGAGCTTGCTACTGTTCTTGCTACATTGTATTTGTTTCCAGCTTCACTAATAAGATTGTAGCAATTAAGCTCCATTGTTCACAAGCTTTTGGATTTTCTGTGAATTATTTGATTGTCGCTTGTGGGAATGGATTGTGGCCTAGGGGTTAGAACACCTGACTTCCAATGCGCAGGTTGTGGGTTCAAACCTCGCCTTCGGCATCAAAAATAATTTCATAGTATTTCCATCCCACTGGTCTGTCGGATGAGACTTTAAACTGTGGTCCCGTCTCTATATGACCCTAGCTGTTGGTGGGACGTCATCATTCAATGTTAAGTTTTCGTGTTACGGTCATTACTTCAACACCGTATCAGCTACAGTCATCAAACTGTATACATACCTTTACTATGATATGTAGATGAATATAGGACTATTCTCGAGGCCCCAGGGTCAAGTTCAAGGCCCCAGAGTCAAGGTCAAGGTGGAACAAGGCGAGACATTTGATTCCGCAGAATTCTTGTGTTGTATTATAACATGCGAAGTAGAGTCGATGGCAGAAACAATGAAATGCATTATGTTTTGGCAGAATGTAATAATATTTCCTTCGTATTTTAAAAGTTTGACTTGCAGTTTAACCCTTTCAACACCACAGGCCTGTATAGTGGTATTGACAAACAGTGTAGATCAAGATGAGCCGGCTTGTGACGAGCCGTCTCATCAGGATCTGCACTTTTTGCAAGTAATTTTCATATTTTTGAGAAAACCGCCTTTTCATAAATGGACTACCGGTAGTCTGAAAATCATTTAGTCACGATTGGATTGGTTGAAAAATTAACATAACAATTAAAATCCATTCCATTTGCTTAGGGGTGAAAGGGTTAATACCAGTCTCAAACACGGTACATGTATTCCTTGTAATCACGTCTTTCTGTGTAAAACTACTGCGTCATAAGTGTGCATACGGGCATAACAACATGTAGGCAATCTGCGATCACGTAGGCTTAACTAGAACTAGCTGGTTAATATTTAGGTTTGGTATCCGACTGTGTAACAATGTAATTCAAGTCTTTGTTACATTTACATCCTATGTTTCTTAGACTGACATTCAGTATTAGGTTTCAAAACAGCTTTGTTCAATATATAGGCCACATGAGTAATGTTGTTCGTATTTATGGAACCACGTAAGAATAATGGGAAGATTCGTCATATTCATTGAAATCTGATCATTAACCCTTTCACCCCTAAGTAACTGGAATGTAATTTTATATGTTAATTTCTGAACAATACAATCGTCACAAAATGATTATCAGACTAGTTAGTCCAGTAGCCGATTTCATCAACATTGCAAAGTATACTTATCTAGCAAAGTATACTTTGAGGGAGAAATTTTCAATTTTAGGATCAATTTATTAATTTTTATTATACTGAATTTTTTACATTATCACAGCCAAAATGGCTGTGATAATGTAAACAAATCAGTATAATAATTCTGCATACTTTTAATCATCAAATATATGCAGTAGTTAGTTCTATATGAAATAATGCATTTCATGAAAAAGAAATGATTACTCCCTCAAAGTATACTTTGCTAGAAAAGTATACTTTGCAATGTTGGTGAAATAGGCTATAGGGGCGGATCTAGTGGGGGTGGGGGTGGGGGGGGGGGGGTTGCAACCCCCCTGTTCAGCCACGGAGTCAAAAAAAGAAAATTGACTCCGAAACCTAGCTAGATAGCTTGGAAATGATCTAACTAAGAAAACAAAAGTTAAATCGGTCCAGTATTTCTGAAATTCTAAAAAATGTCCCCATGTTAAATCCCCATAGGCATCTTCACTCCGTGAAGATGTCTATGGGGATTTAACATGTGGAAATTTTGTTTTCGCAATAAAATCAATATTTGACCAAATTTCACGAAATAAAAAGAAGGCTCATTCTTAAATTTTCCTTTAATTTAATATTATCGAAAAAAATATTGTATTTTAATTGTTTATATGGCCGTAAAATTTGGGCAGCTTTCGTGAAACAGACTATAGTTAGTCCAGGGGCGGATCTAGAGGGGGGGGGTTACAACCCCCCTGTTCAGCCACGAAGTTTGCATAGATCACAGTTTACCACCAGTTGGCGTCTGAATTTAAATGCTGTAAAACACGGGAAAGTGCTTTTCGAAGAGCTCAAAAATAGGACAACACCCTAAGTTGCGAACGGTAACTCTTGCAATTACTCCCGTAGTCCATTTATGAAAAGGTGGTGTTTTTGTTCTCAAAAAGGGTTAAGGACCAATCCAATCATCACAAAACGATTTTCAGACTAGTCCGTTTATAAGAGGGGTGTTTTTCCTAAAAAAAAAAAATGAAAATTACTTTCTAAAAGTGCAGATCCTGATGAGATGGCTCGCTTGAGCCGGTTCATCTGGATCTACACTGTATACAAACACTGCTAAAGAGGTAGTTAGTGTTTACAGGGTTAAAGGCACTGTGTGACATATATATGTCCAAAAAGTAATTAAACAGATAAGGAAAAATGGAAAAATGGTTGAATTGTAGTTCTATATAGTATTTCTGAAACAAACTGTATCCATAAGTTGTCTGGAAAAATATCAGGGATTAGTAAAAAAGAAATGAATATAAATAGTGGAAAAATAACCTAGGGTTGATGAGACGAGCCATGTGATTTTGTACCTAGAGAGGATGTGCGATTTTTCATGAAAAATATTCATAGAAACGGTGATATTTTCTGTAAATAATGTTGAAAGTTGACAAAAGTTTCATAGCAAATACATTCTATTCAACATTTGCTTTGAATATTTTGTTAACTTTCAACTTAATTTACTTTGGTGCAATATCACATGGCTTGTCTCAATCGCTGGCTGAGTATCAAGTTACAGTTATTTCACATACTTCAAGTTCTAACTCAAATAGGTTACATACATGTACATGTATTACCAGATTTAATCATTAATTGTTCAACGTCAAATGGAAAATCAATACTCAGATGGGAGATGCATAATAAACTTTGGCTGAACTATAACTATGTTATTGTTCACATATTGGACTTTTAAGGAACTAAATGCTGAAAATCATTTTGTGACCATTTGGATTGGTTGCAAAATTAAAGTATCAAAATGCATTCCAGTTACTTATAGTAACTTATAGAAAGGGTTAATGATAATACTATACTACCTATAGAAATAGATTTAACCCTCTCTACGCGGGAGACCAAAATTGTTTTTCATTTTTGCCTTAATTCTTAACAAAAACCTGTTTTGGCAGCACATGAGAATCGTCTCCAGTGGAGACGATTCTCATGCGCTGTCAAAACAGGTTTTTGTCGAGAAATATTGAAAATAAAACATTTCCAGCAGACGGCAAAATTTAATTCAGCGTACTAAGGGTTAATAAAATTAAATTAGTAGCCATCATTAATTTTCAGGTTCATTTGGATTCAGAATTTAACTATACAAATCTATAATTAAATTATTTTTGCTTTATGTCTTGTCACTTCCTCCGCTTATCTGAGAGCCAATCAACTCTCCTCACAATTCGGTCAATGAATCATCGGTACACAATGCGCTAAACCCTTAGAATGCTGGAAACAACAGCGGTCAGCTGTCCGTTTATATTTTGTCTTCTTTCTCAATAAAAACATGGTTTGACAGCATTTTAGAATCACTTCCATTGGAAATGATTCTAAAGTGCTCTCAATTCATGTTTTTAATGAGAAAAATGGAAAATAAAAAATAAACAGCAGACGGCAAAGTTCAATTCAAGTAGTGGCCTGGATGTACACTGATGAGAAAAGATAAAGACATGATTTATGTCAGGTTTGGGCCCAAGCACTACAATTGTAACATTATCTGCCTGTTTGCCACTGACTGTTATTGTAATTGTATGACATCCTGGTCTACTGATGTCAACATCCAGGTCAACTTAGGTCGGTTATTCACCCTGCACTTTTAATGACTTGTTTTTATACGGTTATTCACCCTGCACTTTTAATGACTTGTTTTTATACGGTTATTCACCCTGCACTTTTAATGACTTGTTTTTATACGGTTATTCACCCTGCACTTTTAATGACTTGTTTTTATACGGTTATTCACCCTGCACTTTTAATGACTTGTTTTTTATACGGTTATTCACCCTGCACTTTTAATGACTTGTTTTTAGACGGTTATTCACCCTGCACTTTTAATGACTTGTTTTTATACGGTTATTCACCCTGCACTTTTAATGACTTGTTTTTATACGGTTATTCACCCTGCACTTTTAATGACTTGTTTTTATACGACCGTTTTTAAAAAACGGTGTGTATTATGTTTTAACGCGCGGGCGGGCGGCGGGCGGGCGACTGAAGAAAAAGCGCATAGTTCGTGTACACAACTCCTCCGAAATCGTTCAGTCGATCGATCTGAAACTTTACACACGTCTTCTACACATATTGAAGATGTGCACCTTGGTGTTTTTATGGCGAAAAAATATTTTTTAACAAAAATATCGCCTTTTTACTTAGCCTTATACATTTCTATATACGGTACAGAGTTTGTGTACACAACTCCTCCGAAACCTTTCAGTCGATCGATCTCAAACTATGCACACGTCTTCTACACATATTGAAGATGTGCACCTTGGTGTTTTTATGGCGAAAAAATATTTTTTAACAAAAATATCACCTTTTTAACTTAGCCATTTTTTCTACATTTTTCTATGCAATTCTATATATGGTACAGAGTTTGTGTACACAACTCCTCCGAAACCGTTCAGTCGATCGTTCTGAAACTATACACACGTCTTCTACACATATTGAAGATGTGCACCTTGGTGTTTTTATGCCGAAAAAATATTTTTGTAACAAAAATATCGCCTTTTTAACTTAGCCATTTTTTCTACATTATTGTATCCAATTTCCTATCATTTCTACACTTTACACTTTTCTATCTCTGCCTAAATTAGTATACATGTTTAGCACAACGAGATGAAGAAATAATGCTATAGACTTTCAAATTCTCATTAATGTTTCTTGCCTTGGTGACAGCTTCACATTTCTGCATCTTCGCTGTCTGGCCCATATTCGACGGGCGTATTTTGTGACTTGCGGCACTCTTGTTCTGAAGTGCATTATTTCATATAGAACTAATGATTGCATATTTTTGATGATTAAAACTATGCAGAATTATTATACTGAATGTATTACATTATCACAGCTAAAATGGCTGTGATAATGTAATAAATTCAATATAATAAAAATTAATACATTTATCTTAAAATTGAAAATGTCTCCCTCAAAGTATACTTTGCTAGGAAAGTATACTTTGCAATGTTGGTGAAATAGGCTACTGGTTTGGCCCTCACATACGTCTTTGGCATTTTGTATGTGATAGTTGAATCTGGTTATACCCCTTATGTGAGTATTACGATATTCGTAATTCTATTTTAGGGGAAGGGGCCAAGTGACTTTGGTGTGGTATGGACCTGGCACCAGGTCAGGTTATTCTAATTTCAGGGCTGAATATATTTGTTCTGGATGTAAATATTCCGTTCTGATTTTGGTATTTTCCCCCCAATGCAGCAGGTTAAAATGGGATCGAACCTGTTTGCCCAGCCTTACATGACCTTAGCTGTTGATAGGCCGTTAAACACTAATAAACAAACAAACAAAATACTCCATCACCCTTAGGAAGCAGATATCTTTGAAACCAATAATACGTTTCTATGAAGCATGTCTTTAAACCTTCCTTAGTAACGCTGTTGACGGAAATTGACATCTGCTGTTTTTCATTTTTGCTTTAATTCTTAAAAAAAAACTGGTTTTTGACAGCACATGAGAATCGTCTCCAGTGGAGACGATTCTCATGTGCTGTCAAAATCAGGTTTTTGTCGAGAAATATTGAAAATAAAACATTTCCAGCAGACGACAACATTTAATTCAGCGTAGTAAGGGTTAACCCTAATTAGACCGCTATCATAATCTGGTCTGGCACATGTGAGTCTGATGAAGCACAACGCCAAATAGCAGGTAGCCCCCAATGAGGAGCCAAATATGTTAGATATGTGGTCATGTAATATATATATATATGATAGTACCGGTGTAACAGGTGGGGGGAAGATTTCCAGGGGGGGAGAATTTCCTGTGACTCCGGTACTATGTTAGCTTAATAAGATATTTCATGTTTTCTATATACAATTGCATGATGTGGCGATTGGTGGGTCAGAGGGATGGTGTGGGGTTATTGAGTATTTCAGATAACTGATACAGGAAGGACAAGGCCAGTACCAGCATAATGATGATCTTCTTGCAATTTTAGGTAATAGTCAATCGAGTAATCTGGTAATAGTGTATAAAACATGAAATGTAACTAATTACTTCTGAAAGTTACTAGTGGTTTGAAAATAAGACAATTTTAGTGGTATCCTCCTGTAACAGTCAACCCAAAGACTTTCATGCCCGAGTTCAGGGTGCCGTTTCACTAAAATTTGTAGGACTAAAATGTTTGTAAGTGCAAAATTATTATAGTCTGTAAAATTCACATTAACAATGTTTTCTTGTAAACAATTATTGGATTTATGTCACGGTACATAACTCACTATGGGGAGAAGATGTGTATTTGTGTCCGGCTAGCTCAGTCGGTTAGAACAATGGTACGGTAATCCAGAGGTCCCCGGTTTGAGCCTCGGGTAAGATAATTGCATCTTTCTCACCCTGTGACATTTGGCGCCCAACGAGGGACCGTGACTGATAAATACTGCCCAAATTGTACCAAAAATATGGAATTCAGATACGAATTAAATATAGAATTCGGGGACGAATTTCAATTTGGCGGGGAAGTATGTCACTGTACGTAACTCACTATGGGGAGAAGATGTGTATTCGTGCCCGGCTAGCTCAGTCGGTTAGAGCGATGGTACGGTAATCCACAGGACCCCGGTTCGAGCCTCGGGTAGGATATCCATCTTTCTTACCCTGTGACATTTGGCGCCCAATGAGGGACCGTCACTGATATATATACTACCCAAAATGTACCAAAAATATGGATTTCAGGGACGAATTAAATATAGAATTCGGGGACGAATTCCAATTTGGCGGGGGAGTATGTCACGGTGCGTAACTCACTGTGGGGAGGAAGTGTGTGTATTCGTGCCCGGCTAGCTCAGTCGGTTAGAGCGATGGTACGGTAATCCAGAGGCCCCCGGTTCGAGCCTCGGGTAGGATATGCATCTTTCTCACCCTGCGACATTTACATTTAGTGAGCATAGGCTACATGCAGCCTATGCTCAATAAATGTAAATCGATCAATTGAAATTTTCAGGCGGTCCTAAATTTGCACTTACAAACATTTTAGTCATACGAAGTTTAGTGAAACGGCCCCCAGGTGAGTGTAAATACCAGTAGGGTGAATGTACCCTCGACATTTCCCGATATTATGGCAGAAAGCTGTGACCTATAGTGTCCTGAATCCACATGGGTACGAGCTTATAAAAAAGCCTTTAGGACATGTTAAACCAGCACAAAAATATTTACACAATTCCCTAACATTTGATTGGCCCGTAGCAAGTCTCTGTCCAAAATGTATATCCCAGTAAACTCCCACACCGAACTACTTTCCGTAACCGTGAGGCGCAGTTAAAATCATTCTTAAGAAAACGGAAAATAAACACATTTTCTTGATGAATTTATTTCAAATGCTGGAATTATAAGGAATAAATGGCCTTTTTGTGGAATTTATCGGGGATATAAACTTGGAAAAGTTGCGGGAATACTGGACGAGGCCTTAAAAAAATTACAATTTTCGAAACAAAATCAAAAGAAAAAATATAATTTTTTTTTTTTTCATTTTTTTTTTCGAAAATTGTAATTTTTTATTGCTTGTCCAGTATTCCCGCGACTTTTCCAAGTTTATACTCCGATAAATTCAACAAAAAGGTTATAATAAACCAGCGTAGATTATTATTATCTGCTCATACAGGCAATAGAGTACGGAGCCCACAGAGGACATGATGTTTTTTTAGGAACAAATTGTTATTTCGTGGGAACGAATTGTTAAATTGAGGGAACAAATTGTTAACTTGTGGGAACAAATTGTTAAATTGAGGGAAGGAATTGTTATTTCGTGTGAACAAATTGTTAAATTGAGGGAACAAATTGTTATTTTGTGGGAACGAATTGATAAAAACAAATTCTACGTCCCCTGCGGGGCTCCGTAATAGAGTGATCAAAAAGACTCATGTGATGGACTTGGTTTGTGCTATACCGATAGCCACAATAGACATTGGCTATTGAATTGTCATTTGGCCACTAAAAATTTCAGAAATTCTTTGAAAACGTCAACTATGTTTTTACAAGTATTGGAGTAAATATAAAATAATATTGTCTATTTTTTGCTTTATTATAGGAATGAATGGCCTTTTTGTGGAATTTATCGGGGTATAAACTTGGAAAAGTCGCGGGAATACTGGACGAAGGCCGGAAGGCCTCGTCCAGTATTCCCGCGACTTTTCCAAGTTTATATCCCCGATAAATTCCACAAAAAGGCCATTCATTCCTTATAATTCCAGCATTTGAAATAAATTCATCAAGAAAATGTGTTTATTTTCCGTTTTCTTAAGAATTATTTTAGTTGCGCCTCACGGTTACAGAAAGTAGTTCGGCGTGGAAGTTTACTGGGATATAAATTTTGGACATAGACTTGCTACGGGCCAATCAAATGTTAGGGAATTGTGTAAATATTTTTGTGCTGGAATTATCAGTTCATATTGGCTACTAATTTCAAAATCCTAGCACTAAAGTAGGATGGACCGAATGGCCATCAGCGTGTACCCTGATCAGACTGTGCAACCAAGCAGTCTGATTTGAGGGTATAAGCCGGTTGCAAATATAGTAAGGTCCCGTTTGTCAGCCATATGCAGGGTGATCCTATACCTGTTTGGATTAGCGGACACAAGGACACTCTATACAAGATTAACCCTTTCAACACCACAGGCCGGTATAGTGGTAATTGGTATTGGCAAAAAGTGTAGATCCAGATGAGCCGGAGCCGTCTCACCAGGATCTGCACTTTTTGCAACTAATTTTCATACTTTTGAGAACATAAACACCCCCTTTTCATAAATGGTTGGTTGCAAAATTAACATATCAAAGTCCATTCCAGTTACTTAGGGGTGAAAGGGTTAATACAATGTAGTGTTTTCAGAAAATTTTAGTATACATGTATCTTACAGATGCCTATAACCTGACACAACCCGCAATAAACGGCTTTCATTGTGTGTCCCATAGCATGTTACCCGTAGTCATATTACGCAGTTTGCTGTCATTTACGCTCCTGGAAGTAAAGCTGCATGTATGGTATGTGGCCACAATACAGAAATGTGTATCTGTGAGAGACTGTTTGGGACCAATATCCCTGGTTTGGTGACCCTAATAATATCACCTTTTTAACTCAGCCATTTTTAACTTTGCAATTCTATTTAGGGTACACAGTTTTTTGTCGAGCCCGCTTGCGGAAAGCGAAACATAGTGATCACAATGACGTCCGGTGTGTCAGTGCGTCGTCCGAAATCTGCGTTAAAGTTTTTACATACCTTATATCTCTGCAGTCCTAAGTCACATTGACTTGAAACTTCATATGCTTATTAGTCATCATCCATATATTCATTCTGTGTCCCACTCATATGGTCAAATGACTTAGAAGTTTGCGTTAAAGTTTCTGTCAAAATTTGCGTTAAAGTTTTCACATACCTACTATCTCTGTAACTGTAGGTCAGATTTGCTTGAAACTTTGTATGCTTATTGGGCATCAAACTTCAAATAAATAGACTCTGAGACCATCAAATGCCTCGGCGGGCTCGACATGCGGGCCGCGGCCATCTGGTTTTTCGATAATATTAAATTTCATCAAAATTTAAGAATGAGCCTTCTTTTTATTTCGTTACATTTGGTAAAATATTGATTTGATTTCGAAAGATTGATTTGTCTATGGGAATTTAACATGGGGGAAAAGGAGGTAGAGGAGCTGTTGGGGGAGTAAAAAAAATTATAATTGAAAATTGACTCCGAATCCTGGCTAGATAGCTTGGAAATGATCTAACTAAGAAAACAAAAGTTAAATTTTGAAAATCGGTCCACTATTTCTGAAATCAGAAAAATTCCCCATGTTAAATACCCATAGACATCTTCACTCTGTGAAGATGTCTATGGGGATTGAATATTGGGAAAAACAATTTTCGTCATAAAATCAATATTGGACCAAATTTCAGAAAATGAAAAGAAGGCTCATTCTTAAATTTTGATAAAATTTAACATTATCAAAAAAATATTGTTTTTGCATTGTTTAAATGGCTGTAAAATTTTGGCAGGTTTCGTGAAACAGACAGTAGGTCTAGTGGCCACAATGGCACAGTTTCATGAGCCATTGGTGTGTAATACAAAGTGCTGTCAAATGCATTGTCTTCAAATGACCTTGAACACCTTTTTCACAATTTATGATGCTCCCCACACAAAGAGTTTCAGCTTTCTCTGTCCTGCATATGGCTGCATATGGCTGTCCTGCATATGGCTGTCCTGCATATGGCTGTAGAAATGGGTTTTATGGGATGTCACTTGTAACCAGTGTACAGTTTGTAGCAAGTTTCACCAAAATTGCAAAGTATACTTTGAGGGAGAAATTTTAAATTTAAGGATAAATTCTTTAATGTTTATTATACTGAATTTATTACATTATCACAGCTGTGATAATGTAATAAATTCAGTATAATAATTCTGCATAATTTTAATCATCAAATATATGCAGTCGTTAGTTCTATATGAAATAATTCATTTCGGGAAAAATAAATGATTATTCCCTCAAAGTATACTTTGCTAGATAAGTATACTTTGCAATTGTGATGACCGGCTATTGATATCACAGAAAACGGCAAACAAAAGATTATACTTATCTAGCAAAGTATACTTTGCTAGATAAGTATACTTTGCAATGTTGGTAAAATAGGCTACAGGTTGCCTATATAAGGCTAATAGTTGGCTTAGACCAGGAATAATGCCTGTTTGCCAGGACAGTGCTTAGCCTGATTATTTCCTAGAATGGAACTGGTACTAGGAAATGGTTATTGAATCAGATTTCTGCGAACTGTTCCATGTCAGTCAATGATAAATTGCCAAAGTTGGTTAGCCCACAGGCGATTGAACTCCCCACCTACATAACCCCAATTAGATTAATCCATCTGGTCTGACTATACTAGGTATATTATTATAGTATGGTGGGGGTGAATCTGGAGGGGGGTTCCGGGGTTGCAACCCTCCCGTTCAGTCGATCATCACAGAGTTTACTTAGATCTAAACTGCTTTGAACGAGTCTAGTAATATAAGGTCGTAACTGCTATGCTAAAGCATAGCACTAAATACGACCTTATGTTACTAGACCATCGATATGGTGTCCAGACTGGTAAAACACAGGAAATTGAATTTCCGGACATCTATATTTTAAAAAATGTATGGGGGTGGAGGGGTGGGGGGGCATGGGGGGCTCGAAGATTGGAGCTCAAAAATGGGACAACCCCGCCATTCCCCAATTGCCGGATCCGCCCCTGGGGTGTATGGACATGTGGAGATGGGTTAGTTCAATCGCCTGTCGTTAGACTCTTCAATGCACATTTTCTTGTCTGTAGTTTATCCGCTTGGTGTATTGGACTTCAATAATGAAGGTTGTGGGTTAAATCCTCGCATTCGATTTGTTCTTCCCCATTGCATGAGACTTGAAGCCGATGCTCCGTCTCTGTATGACCTTAGCTGTTGCTGGCACATTATAAACTCCCATCTGTATTTGTGGCTGTGACTGGAGAAATGGGGATTATGGTTTTGCGACCAGTGTAGATCAAGATCAGCCTGTGCCAACTTTGCCCAATTGTCAAAGAAACCTGGTTACTATATCCACCTTGTACAATTCTCATATGTGGCTGTGACTGGAGAAATGGGGCTTATGGGATTTGCGTAGATCCTGATCAGCCTGTGCATCTGCACAGTTTCTGATCAGGATCTGCACTATTCACCATTCCATCAATGAAACACCCGTCCTGCTTCTAGCAAGCAATATATATCGCTATCAGGCTACAAGAGTGTGTTATTGGATCAGGAGCTACACTAGTCACAAATCCCATAAGCCACATTTATCCAATCACAGCCACATGTGCTAAAAAAACAGGTGTTAATAAACAAATATGTAAAATTTCAGGGTAAATATAGTCGACACCATGTTTGTCCATCTGTTCGTCTGTGCGTCTGTATGTCCGACTAGATTTGTGTTAAATATTGCAGCTACCTGCTATCTCTGTTGGATTAGCTTGAAAAACGATATCAAGCGCAGGTGTGGGTCTAACTGATGTTAATCCTCATTCTATCGATGGATTTACAGCGGATTTTAGTGACATTCCCGAATTCTGCCTGATTGACATTTGTCTATGGTAGCCAATACACGCCAACATGAGTGTCAATTCTACGATCAGGGAAGGGGTATACACCACTATCTTAATTTTTTGTCTTTTTGTTTTTATCATATAAAACATGCTTTGACAGCACTTTAGAATAATTTACAACATATGCTTTGACAGCACTTTAGAATAATTTACAACATGCTTTGACAGCACTAGTGCTGTCATAACATGTTTTTGTTGAGAAATAAGGCAAGATATAAAAACAACGGCAGACGACAATTGTTGTGTGTAGTGGTCTAAGGGTTAAGCGTTCATTGACAAGGAAAATGACACACAAGGGCATCACATTGAAAAGTCGGTCTTATATCACAGAGAATAACTGCGTGTCATATTTTGATTGTAACTGTGACTGGAGAAATGAGGCTTATGGATTTTGTGACCAGTATAGATCCAGATCAGCCTGTGAATTCACAGTTTGATCAGGATCTGCACTGTTCGCCATTCCAGCAAGGAAACACCTGTCATGCTTCCAACAAGCAATGTAGGTCATTATCAGGCTACATGAGTCTGCTATTTCATCTGTGTCTCCAGTCACAAATGTCACCCAGCTGAGAAAAGGCACCTCATGACGTGTGTGCCCAGCCTAGACCAAGATCCGCCTATCCGTAAGATTGGCGTTAAAGTTTTTGAGTACGCATTATCTCTGCAACGGTAATTCAGATTGACTTGAAACTTCATATACTTTCTTATCATCATCCATATTTTCATTCCATACCACACCCATGCGGCCTTGATGTCCAAGGTCAAGGTCAAATTACTTAGAAATTTGTGTTTAAGGTTTTTAAATATTTACGTTAAAATGTTTATCTGTCTGTCCAGGCGACGGCCGAGGCTATATATGTGAGCCCCTGCTCACATTCTCTAGTTTATTTTACAATGATTACATACAAGCACATGAGCAGTTATACATGCTCAAAATTCTTTCATTGGTACAGATGGAGGCGAAATGATGGTCATTAACCCTTGGAACTGGAATGGAATTTGATGTTTTAAGTTTGCAACCAATCCAACCGTCACAAAGTGATTTTCAGACTAGTCCATTTATGAAAAGTGGGTGTTTTTGTTATTGAAAATATTAAAAGTACTTGCAAAAAGTGCAGATCCTGATGAGACGGCTCGTCACGAGCCGGCTCATCTGGATCTACACTATTTGCCAATACCACTATACAGGTATGTAGCGTTGAAAGAGTTGTTATCATTACATACTAATTTCCTTATACTTGTGATGCATTAAACTATTGTCTGTGACAAGTCTAAGGTGGGTGCATCTTCCATTCTGACAAGGTAGGTTTCTCCAATCGCTGTCTGAGCCTATCTCCAATGACAATCAACACCACCTACCTAGGTCACAACTTTCTGATAAAATTCAATTTTCAGAAATTTGCCTATAAATATATTGCTGACAGATGTAGTTATATTGTACACCATATCATTTTATAATAAGCGCGCACCTCTATTGATAATGTATGGAGTCACAGGCATTAAGAAAAACCTAATGTTTGGTACATTATTTTCAAAATCTCATGTTATTGTGTTCCAATTGTTTGTCTTGTTCTCACACTCAATCTGTGACTAAATAATAAGATCAGGTAAAAATATTAACCCTTAGAATGTTGGGAAACAAAAATTATCGCCTGCTGTTGTTTTGCTGTTTTTACAATAAATACATGGTTTAATTGGCAGCACTTTAGAATCGTTTTCACTGGAAATGATTCTGAAGTGCTGTCAATTCATGTTTTTGATAATAAAAATGGAAAATTATAACTAAACAGCTGATGACAACATTGAGTTCGGCAGTGTAAGGGTTCACCCTTTCAACACCACAGGATCTGCTCTTTTAGCAAGTAATTTTCATATTTTTTAAATAAAAAACACCCCTTTTTCATAAATGGACAAGTTAAACATTAAGGACCCGCTGGTCCCCGGATCATCCTATGATTCATGCATAATTGCTTCGTAAATGTGATGGGATATAAGCATAACATACATGTGAACATTATATTCTTACTGTATCCTACAAGTGCATGGAGTTTCCATGTCAGCTATCGGCCAGTTTTACCTCTTATTGCGTTTGACATATACCACTAATAATATGACAAGCACTTGAACTGTGATATCGGCAAACCCAATAACTGGGGATATAAGTTAATAGCTTTGTGTAAATCTACAAATCTGTACATTGCCAATGGGCGTATGGGATGTGATAAGGGCGTTGGAAAAGTGACATGTAATGATACGAGTCTAATAGATTATGCTCTACTCACCCCATTATTGCTTCTCTCGACAACCGAGTTCACAGTACATGAATTTAATCCTCTATTTTCAGACGTACATTGTGCTATTTCATTTGATTTCAATATCTCGAGTAATCCAACTTTAGCACACAACGGTAAGCCGGAACACATATTGCGAAATTGGAATCCTAATAAAATCCACGAATTTGTAAATAATATCGATGAACATGTAATCCAGACTTTACACACGGAACTAGACACAATATTAGTCAATGAACGCTCTCGTAGTACACACGACCAGCTGCACCAGACAGCACGGGCAGCACGGGCAGCGCTACGGTCGACCAATCATCGTTTGATAATTTTGTGTCGCGTATAGGTCATTTGTTTACACAGACCGCATACAGAACGTTTGGCCAGGCGCGTCACGGCCCGGTGCGTCGTAAAAATAACATAAACAGACCGTGGTTTGGAAATGAGTGTAGTATAAATAGGAGATGTTTTATGCAGGCTAAAAATGCATATCATTTTCATAAAACGGCACACAATAAAACGATTTTACATCGTGCGAGTAAAATATATAAGAAAACAATTACTACGCATGCGAACAACTATAAACATAAATACGGTGCACGAATACGACAAATGCAAAAGTCAAGACCTAAAGACTTTTGGAAGCTTTTAAACGGCGTCCAAAACACCGAACATATCACTTGCATTCATGTTAATCAATTTTATAACTACTTTAAAGACATGAATGCCATTGATCATATTAATGAACAACATATTATTGATGCTGCAGCAGATATAAATTTACCGAATAATGAAGACATTAACACGCCTATATCAGCAAATGAGATACTCTCAGCGATTTCCAAACTGTCAAACAACAAGGCTTGTTCTCGCGATTCTATACTTAACGAATATATTTCAAACACTAAACACATAATGTTAAGTCTCTACGTGAAACTGTTTAATCATGTTTTTGAAAGTGGAATTGTACCAAATTATTGGCTCGAAGGTCATATAATACCAATTTATAAGCATAAGGGCTCAAGGCATGATCCTGACAATTATAGGGCAATAACAATAGTTAGCTGTCTTGGTAAAGTATTCACTTCTATAATTACAAATAGGTTGACAACATATGCTGAACAGAATGGGCTTATAACTGAGGCACAGGCTGGTTTTCGAAAGGATATAGTACGGCTGATAACATTTTTACTTTACATGCAATTATAGAAATACTATTTAGTAAAAGGCAACCTCTTTTCTGCGCATTTATTGATTTTAGGAAAGCTTTTGATACTGTATGGAGAAATGGCCTCTGGTATAAGCTGTTGCTGTCCCGCATAAACGGGAAATGTTTAAACATAATTAAAAACATGTATAAATGTATTAAATCTTGTGTTAAAGTAGGAAATGACTTTTCAGAATACTTCCCATGCATGGTGGGTGTCAGGCAGGGTGAAAATATGTCACCATTTTTGTTTGCCATGTTTTTGAACGACCTTGAAGATTTTCTCAATGTATGCGGTATTGTAGATTTACAATCGGTTACATCTGACATGTTTCAACATCTAGATATATAGTTAAACTATTCTTGTTATTATACGCTGACGACACTATTCTCATGTCTGAGACAGAAACTGGCCTACAAGATGCTCTAAATTATTTTCATCAATACTGTATTCAGTGGAAATTGGAAGTAAACGCATCAAAAACCAAATTATGATTTTCAAAAAACGTAAATCATCAAAAAAGATAGCCTTTACATATAACGATAACACAATTGAAATTGTAGACCACTTTACATATTTGGGAAATGTTTTTTTCACAAAACGGAACTTTTCATAAGACTAAGAAACATTTGATTGACCAAGCATCCAAAGCTCTTTTCGGCCTATTTAGAAAGATTAACAACTTGTCAACTCCAGTAGACTGTCAGCTTAAGTTATTTGATCAATGTATCACTCCAATTCTCTGCTATGCCTGTGAAATCTGGGGATTTGAAAACATTTCGGCTATAGAAACAATTCATTTGAAATTTTGTAAAACTGTTTTGGGGGTAAAGAAATCCACACCAAATTTCATGGTTTATGGAGAACTCGGCAAATTTCCGCTTATTATTGACATTAAATGTAGAATTATTTCGTTTTGGGCAAAATTAGTTTCAGGGAAGCAGAGTAAATTATTGTTTCTTATGACTCATTTCCGATGGATTCAGAATGTTAAATCTATTTTAACTGAAATTGGAGTTCCTGGCGTATGGCTTAGCCAGAACGATGTTAATGCTATCTGGCTGAGCCACTACGCCAGGACTCAGCTTCAGAACCAGTTTATTCAGTCATGGCTCACCAGCATCGATTCATCTTCACGTGGGATTACGTATAGAATCTTTAAAACAGAGTTTGGATTAGAAACATATTTAATTAATCTCACGGAAAGGTTAAGAAAAACATTGACCAGATTTCGAACTTGTAATCATAGACTGGCGGTCGAAACTGGTAGATGGACAGGTGTGCCGAGAGCAAGCAGGGTCTGCAACAAATGTGGCGCTGGTGCACTCGGTGACGAGTTTCATTTCCTTTTCGAGTGCCGCTTCTATGATGGAGTTCGAAAACGGTATATCAAGCCATTTTATTTTAGAAGACCAAATATTTTAAAATAAAATTCGCACAGCTATTTGAGAAAAAATCTGGAAAGCAATTAGAAATTTAGCTATTTTTATAAGAAATGCTTTATGGTTATAATGACTAGTGAGCTTATACATATGCATTTTGTATTTTTACCCATCGTTGTATTATGTAATCTATTGTATACCTCGTGTGTCACGTATGTGGCTTAGAGTGAATAAAATGTATTGTAATACAATTTGGTGCAATATGATGGTGAGAGATGTGACTACAGCAAGCTATGCCTTGTTTTCATCAAATTTATATGTAAAGTCTGACACCTGAAGGGTTTGTTGACCCTTCGTTAAAATGTTTGAGAATTCAGTAAACATTGTGTAACAGTAAGAACAATACACGGTGCTGTAAATTATATACCTGTATTACCACCATACATACTGTATTGAATCCAGTGACTTGTAAGCAGTTATCTGAGTATATTGTTACTATTGTGTACTTACCTGCTATGCAAGTAAATACAGCTTTCACCTGTGGCAGTAATATACAGTGAATCAGTTTGACATTTTACACATTGAAAAAGTGTCCATTGTATATTTTGTGAGTGATGATAGAAAGGTCAGAAATCTAGCTTTGTGTGTAGTCTGCTGAAATAATATTTCTAGGACGTTGTTGTCCTATATATCCAGGACGTATTGCACCAACTTTTATAGAGTCAGATATGATTTATATAGATACTCTGTCACATGTATGATTCTACTTCATTTGAAACAAAAGGTCATATTCTATAAAGTTGTTCCTTAATGTATTTGTAAGCATCACAAGGAGGTACATGTATATGTGTGAGTCTCCATGTATCATCTGCACTCTTAGCTGAGAGTCAGCAAGACCTCATGCCCTATGGTCATGAAGTAATTAGGTTCAATTAACCGCCTCCTAACCTTCTAAATGTAATGCACACATGCTCCACTAACTACATCAATGCTGACAAAATTCAGAAATAGACTAGTGTTTTTGCTCTCAAAGATATGAAATATTTGCAAAAGTGCAGATCCTGATGAGACGGCTCATCACGAGCCGGCTTATCTGGATCTTCACTGTTTGCCAATACCACTCACTATACAGGCCTGTGGTGTTCAAAGGGTTAACTGCCTCATAAGCTTCTAAATTCAATGCACACATGCTCCACTAAATACATCAATGCGGACAAAATTCAGAAATTATCTTGGACAATTATAGCCAACTATCTGTCTGTGCAGCCATTTGTACAGTACAGCTCAGGCGGAAAGAGCAAATGTCGTTTGCCGCTAGCGGAATTCCGTTTTCATTCGGCACGAATGTCCGTCACGAATGAAAACGGACAGAGATTGACGAAAACGGACAAAGACGGAATTACTTACATGCCTGGGGCAAAGTACCCCTGCAGCTCAGCAGGCGGTCTTACGCGCCCGATAGTTTAATGTTCGTGGCGATCCGTGCCGACTGGAGAATATTCGAGAGGATACCTGTTGTCTAAAGTGGATTTATCTTTTACATCTGTATCGTAATATCGGCCTATACACATGCATCACGTCACGTTTATATCTATATAATATTATAGTTTTCCAATCTAAATTTGCAGGCATCGTAAATACGGTATAATTATCCATTGCCAACAGATCGGTAAATGGAAAGTGCGATTATTACTTTAGAGGTAGTTAGAAATCGTATCGGTCCCGTATTATTCGTTGATTTTACGACCGACGTTCGTTTCACCCTTCGACCATGCAACTCGTCCGTCAGCCAACATCTCGCATTCCGCTTTTGAAAATACGTTTTGCTCTAACCTGATTTTTCTGTCTTTAACTTTGGGTGACTATCTCGGCGTTACAGCAGAAAATTCGGGTTTGTTTTGCTCATGCATGTGTCGAAAGCATGCATGTTGAAATTGCACTTTGCGCATGCGTGTGGGTAGACTGTACTTCCAACATGCATGCGAGATCGCGAAGCAAAAACGCGAGATAGCGCGGCGAGGTTGTGAAAATGCGAGATTGAATACATGTATGATAGAATCTCGCGTTTGCGCGATCTCAACCTATGCGAGAAATCGCGAAAACGCGAGGTTGTCACATGTCCCTAACAGGACATCATACACATTGTCTTAAAAGGACATATTTTAGGAGACGATTCTCGTGTGCTGCGAAAACTTGTTTTTATTAAGAAATATAACAAATGTGGACAACAAAAAACATAATTTGACAAAACATGATAATCGTCTTAGGAGACGATTCTACATCTTTATTGGATAAAAAAAAACATATTTCGATACATTATTGGTTACTGCATCGCATCATCGATATTATACACAAGATCGCGAAAACGCGAGACCAAATCGCTTGACTGCGAAATCGCGAGGCGAAAACGTGATATTCTATTGTATTCAATATCGCGTTTTCGCCTCGCGATCTCGCGTTTTCGCGACTGCAATGTCGGCGTTTTTGCCTCGGCTTTTTCACGATGTGTTATGGCCATATCGTAGTATCGTACATGTAATATCGTAGTATCGACTCCATAGCGATATTGCGATGGCCTATGGAACACCGTAGTGGAGGGTAGAAGATTGGGTGTGTCAATGCCTACGCTGTGATAGTCGTCCGCCGCCCATACAGCGTGGATACATAATACTCCCGTTTTCAAAAGGGAGTATAAAAAATATGCCCATACTCACCCATCCCCAACTAGCACATTTGCGACATATCATTTTCAGTCTAGCTGCACACCTGATGGTGTTTACAATCATCAGTCGGTAATCCAGTTTCACGTGCAAAGTGTGACCGACATTTAGTGTTCGGCGGAAACAAACATATCAAAACCACGGTATGTAGTCGCTCACGTCATCGCAGATAAATTGATAATTACGCATTAGCTTGACATAGTGCATTGTTTGATTTCTTGATAAAGCAAGATTTGGCAGCACATGAGGATCGTCTCCAAAGACGATTCTCTTATTTTGTCAAAATATGTTTTGTAAAGAAATACCAATGTAATCATATTTTCTTTTCACATTTGTTGATTTCGTAATAAAATAGGTTTGGCAACACATGAGAATCGTCTCCTAAGAAGATTGGCCTAGCGTTTTCGCGATCTCGTGTTGAGGTCGAGATCGAGTAAATGCGAGATTGTTACACGACACTAACAGAACACCATTATAATTCTCGTGTTTTAGGAGGCAATTCTCATGTTTTGTCAAAAAAATAATATTATTTTTTCTAATAAGCATGTTTTGGCAGCATATGAGAATCGTCGATTTATGTGTCCTGTTGGGAACATGTTACGATCTACTGATAGTGGAAATCATGAGTTTGTTCAGTTTGTTTACATTTCACTCGTGTACTGAAACTGAACAAACTCATGATTTCCACCTTTGTTGCTTCCAAAGTGTGTGTTAGATTTAATGATATTGATGTATGTACCAGTAGTTAACGTTGAATGACAATGTCTGACATTCTGTTGAGTAGTTCCAATAAGCTGGCAGTATTCAAGCAAAATAGCATTACTTTTTGACCCCTCATACAGTAGAGATTAATTGAAATAGATTACTAAGTCAACAGTTTCCGTTTGAAGTTCCTAGAAAATCGTGTGCATGGTAGATAATAGACCAAATCTTATTGCGTCATTCCGAATGTCGGTCAGTATTGCAAGGCAGCCAGTTTAGTAACGCAGTACATGCTAAAATACTTTTATTTTCGTCAAAATATTAAACAAATAGAGACATTTTGTTTGTTTACTGCACTATAATATCTTGTGACTTTATATTAAAGACATACAGTTCACAGAGTGTTCACAACATCATTAATCACAATTGTCGCTGTGACTGGTGAAATAAGGCTTATTGCATTTGTGGTCAGTGTAGCTCTTGATCTGTTGACATACTCTGGAAGCCTGGGGGCCGTTTCACTAAACTTTGTAGAACTAAAATGTTTGTAAGTGCAAATTTATGATAATCTGTAAATTTCACATTAACCCTGTTTTCGCGGGTGGTGGTCGGGCGAAAGAGACGGCGTAAATTAACAGTATCACGATTTGCCTGGTTTGGCCCTCGGGTATGTTTTTATCTTTGGCTTTTTAGTTACCTGGAAGTTGAATTGGGTTATTGCCCATTATAAAAGTAGTAAGATAATTACTGATCCTACTGCTTTTGGGAGGGGCCAAGTGATTCTGGTGTGGCGAGGATCTGGCATCAGATCAGGATTATTCTGATTTCAGGGCTGAATATATAGTTTTGTTATTGTAAATATTCAGTTCTGATTTTGGGATTTTCCCCCCATTTGTACATGTACTTGAACATGTACATGGACTTGTACAGGTAATATATGGGATTTAGTACTAAACCCATTGACCCGGCCTTAAATGACCTTAGCTGTTGATAGGCCGTTAAACCCCAATAAACAAACAAATAACCCTGTTTTCTTGTAAACAAGTATTGGATTTACATTTATTGAGCATAGGCTGCATATGCAGCCTATGCTCAATAAATGTATATCCATCAATTGAAATTTCCAGACGATCCTAAATTTGCACTTACAAACATTTTAGTCGTACAAAGTTTAGTGAAACGGGCCCTTGAATGGCAAAGTCGTTGCAGGTGAAGGTCGGATGGGGGTGTACATATTTGAGATATTCTCACTTTCAGTTAACTCTTTGCATGCTAGCAGTGAAAATAACAGCCAACAACTTCAGAGTATTTCTCTTATTTCTCTCCATAAATATGTCTTGAAAATGTGTTTATGCAGTCTATTCTGTATGTAGCTGAAATGGGAATTCGTCAGGAATCCGGCGGCTATTTCGACATGAAACAATTTATACCAGTGCAGAGTGTAGCACCAGTGATATAGCCTTGCTGCTGAATGGACATAAAACTTCAGTCAATCAATCAATCCTTACATTTCATAATAGAGTTCATTAAATGGTCCATAATTTGAAGTAAGTGAATTTGAGTGGTCAGTGGAAGAAGGTGGATAACTCCATGAAAGAGTTAGCCCCTTTCTTCCACTGACCCCTTCGCTCCAGATCACAAATTTGTGAAAGTGAATGGGTTTAACGTCCCAGCAACAGCTAAGGTCATATAGGGACGGGACCACAGAGGAACTCGTGTGTGAACTGGCAAAAAGTTCTGTGACAGGAAGCAGACATTGTCAGATATTTGCCACCAACCTTAAGTTTTATAACGGCACTAACGTTTGTGACCTTGACATTGGGACTAGCAGGAGTCGGAGGATCATGGAATTTATCATTTATATTAACCATTTGAACCCGAAAGCCTGCTATAGCGTGGTTTGCAAACAGTGCACATCCAGCCGTCTCGAGCCGTCTCATCAGGATCAAAATCATTTTGTGACGATTGGATTGGTTAGAAAATTAGCATGTCTGACAGTCCATTCCAGTCAAAGGGTTAAATGTTATTGTTGCTTGGTTGTAATGAAATTGGTAATAAATAGCTAAAATTGGCAGTTAAATATATTATTTCCTAGAAAGTTAGAAAGTTATGTCAAATCTGACAGTTTTCCTGGAAACATCCCAATTGTTTAATGATGTGTATATATGATCTGTTGGATCTGACAGAACAAGGCTCAGCTGTTAGAATACAGGAACAGAAATATGTTTGACATTTTGTATTTTTTTTCAAACAAACTTTTTGGAAATGATTCTTAAGTGATGTAAAAGCATGTTTTTGATAAAAGATAAACGGCACACAACAAAATGTAATTCAACATTGTTAGGATTAGCCCTTACTCTTCTGGAAATGAAAAATTGCTTGCTGCTTTTTCCAAATTATTCAAATTTTCAACAAAAAACTGTTTTGACAGCACATGAGAATCATCTCCCTAGGAGATGATTCTAATATGCTGAAAAAAAACATATGTTTACAAAGTAAATTCAAATATAAACAGCAGACAACAAAAGTTAATTCAGCATTGTAAGTGTAAAAAACCCTTAAATGGCAAACATTTATTGAGCCTTGTAGGGCCCGGGGTTAACCTTTCAAGGCTACACTTATTTTTTTCCGTTTTAGTTTTTATTACCTTTCCTACTTGACGACTATGGAGAGTTTGTGTTGTCACCCTAACCTTCTATCATCAATATTATTACTGTCTGTTTCACAAAATTTGCCCAAATTTTACAGCCACATTAACAATGCAAAACCAATATTTGTTTTTGATAATATTAAATTTTATAAAAATTTAAGAATGAGCCTTCTTTGTATTTCGTGACATTTGGTAACATATTGATTTTATTTCGAAAGATTGATTTGTCTGGGAATTTAACATGGGGGGAAAAGGAGGTAGAGGAGCTGTTGGCGGGGAGTAAACAAAATTATAATTGAAAATTCGCTCCAAATCCTGGCTAGATAGCTTAGAAATGATCTAACTAAGAAAACAAAAGTTAAATTTTGAAAATCGGTCCACTATTTCTGAAATAAGAAAAATTCCCCATGTTAAACATGGGGAAATTGTTTTTTCGTCATAAAATCAATATTGGACCAAATTTCAGAAAATGGAAAGAAGGCTCATTCTTAAATTTAACATTATCAAAAAAATATTGTGTTTGCATTGTTTAAATGGCTGTAAAATTTTGGCAGGTTTCGTGAAACAGACAGTAGGTCTAGTGGCCAGAATGGCACAGTTTCATGAGCCATTGGTATGTAATACAAAGCACTGTCAAATGCATTGTCTTCAGTTTGATCAGGATCTGCACTGTTCGCCATTCCAGCAAGGAAACACCTGTCATGCTTCTAACAAGCAATGTAGGTCATTATCAGGCTACAGGAGTCTGCTATTTGATCTGTGTCTACAATGGTCACGAATCTCATAAGCCCCATTTCTCCAGTCACAGCCACAAATGTCACCCAGCTGAGAAAAGGCACCTTATGACGTGTGTGCCCAGCCTAGACCAAGATCCGCCTATCCGTAAGATTGGCGTTAAAGTTTTTGAGTACGCATTATCTCTGCAACGGTAATTCGGATTGACTTGAAACTTCATATACTTCCTTATCATCATCCATATTTTCATTCCATACCACACCCATGCGGCCTTGATGTCCAAGGTCAAGGTAAAATTACTTAGAAATTTGTGTTGAAAGTTTTTTAAATATTTACGTTAAAATGTTTATCTGTCTGTCCAGGCGACGGCCGAGGCTATATATGTGAGCCCCTGCTCACATTCTCTGGTTTATTTTACAATGATTACATACAAGCACATGAGCAGTTATACATGCTCAAAATTATTCTTTCATTGGTACAGATGGAGGCGAAATGATGGTCATTGCCCCTGGAACTGGAATGGAATTTAATGTTTTAAGTTTGCAACCAATCCAACCGTCACAAAGTGATTTTCAGACTAGGTTGTCCGTCCGTCCGTCTGTCCGGGCACACATTAGGTACTTATGTGGCTAGCCCCACAGGATTATGGACTTGGTAAAGGATAGGGTTGGTTACAATTAGCCACCTAAAAAATCCTTTTAAGTGGCTAAAAATTGTTTTATGTGGCTAATATTTAACATGTGATAAGCCACATAAGTATAGTACTGTAAGAACGTCCGTCCGTGCGTCCGTAAACTTAACATCAGAGAAATATTGTTATAACTTCTATTTCCTTCATCTAAAATGCTTAATATTTCACACATGCATTCCTGTAAGGCTCTACTACCATGCTGTGCCAAATCCACGACCGTCCAATCCCCGCTGATCCCAAGGTCAAGGTCAAATACTTGGTACAAAACTTAACATCAGAGAAATATTGTTATAACTTCTATTTCCTTCATCTAAAATGCTTAATATTTCACACATGCATTCCTGTAAGGCTCTACTACCATGCTGTTCCAAATCCACGACCGTCCAACCCCCGCTGATCCTTTGGTCAAGGTCAAATACTTAGTCTCTTTACAAAACTTAACATCAGAGAAATATTGTTATAAGTTCTATTTCCTTCATCTAAAATGCTTAATATTTCACACATGCATTCCTGTAAGGCGCTACTACCATGCTGTGCCAAATCCACGACCGTCCAACCCCCGCTGATCCCAAGGTCAAGGTCAAATACATGGTCTCTTTACAAAACAGAGAAATATTTTATAACTTCATAAATTCTTAATATTTCATGCATGCATTCCTCTAAGGCTCTACTATCTTGCTGTGACATATCCCCGCTGATCCCAAGGTCAAGATCACATACTTAGTCTCTTTACAAAACTTAACATCAGAGAAATCGGTTATAACTGCTATTTCCTTGCTCGGATCTGCTTCACATTCACATTCGTGCCGCCCCCGCTAAGCCCCGAGTCAAGGTCACAAGCCCACATACTTGGAAAATTTTACATATTTAGGGGTACTTAGGCCCAGATTGGGGTATTCCGTAAGCCTCGCTTACTGACCAATCTAGTTGTTCTTGAAAATATTAAAAGTACTTGCAAAAAGTGCAGATCCTGATGAGACGGCTCGTCACGAGCCGGCTCATCTGGATCTACACTATTTGCCAATACCACTATACAGGTATGTAGCGTTGAAAGAGTTGTTATCATTACATACTAATTTCCTTATACTTGTGATGCATTAAACTATTGTCTGCGACAAGTCTAAGGTGGGTGCATCTTCCATTCTGACAAGGTAGTTTTCTCCAATCGCTGTCTGAGCCTATCTTCAATGACAATCAACACCACCTACCTAGGTCACAACTTTCTGCTGAAGTTCAATTTTCAGAAATTTGCCTAATATTTTGCTGACAGATGTAGTTGTATTGTACACCATATCATTTTATAATAAGCGTGCACCTCTATTGATAATGGAGTCACAGGCATTAAGAAAAACCTAATGTTTGGTACATTACCCCTGTAACAGGAAATATCCCCCCCCCCCTGGAAATCTTCCCCCAGGGGGGGGAGATTTCCAGGCTTAAGCCTAGGAAATATTCCACCCCCCCCCCCCCCCCCCCCCCCCCCCCCCCCCCCCCCCCCCCCCTGCCTGGAAATTCTCCCCCCCTCCCCCATCACCACCTTCACAGACACTGTCCACAAAACTTTTAATGTTTTTCATATACATTGTTGATATTGTGCTCAGGAGCATACAAAATGCACATGCTAGAACCAGTCTGTTGGTAACAGAGGACGTAATATCCCTACATGTATACCCAACTAACATAGTCATAATGTATGTCTGCTTGTGAAGAAGTATGTGAATAGGCGAGGCAGCATTTTCTATAAAAGAGCTATCCAATTTAGTATAATATCTATACATAGACAATATAGTGGTTGTGGGGCGGTAGAGATTGTATTTACCGGTATATGCAATAATTCCCCATTACCGTACCATAACTATTATGTATGTTGGCTGGTAGAGACTTCTCCAGGTTAAATCTCTACCATAGCTGCATATAATAGGTATAAATGTATAGCACATGGTGGGGGTGGGTCTAGAAAATAAAAACAGTATATATGTGTAGAACAGCAAGCATGTGGCATGTATTGGGGGGGGGATATTTTCCTGGGAAATATTCCCCCCCCCCCCTTCCCCCCCCCCCCCGCCACCATCTACCATATGCATAGTGGATATGGACATCTCTTTGTAGCCAATGATGAAATGCAATAATGTATGTTGGTGTAGAACAGATAGCATGTGACATGTATTGGTGGAGATTTTATTTTCCTAGGATATCCCCCCCCCCCCCGCCACCATCTACCAAATGCATAGTGGATGTGGACGTCTCTTTGTAGACAAGAATAGCCCACGATTGGGGGGAGTATTTCTGAAGAAACAAAATAATGTATGTAGGTGAAGAACTGACAGTTTGTGGCATGTATTGGGGGGTGGGGGTGGGGGGGGGGGGGGTCCCCCCCCCCCCCAACCATGGTCCCCCCCCCATCTACCATATGCATAGCGGATGTGAATGTCTCTTTGTAGACAAGAATAGCCTATTCACGAATGCAACCACTGATACATAATATTATTGTTCCTACTATATACATGTTTTATACCCAAGACCAGTTCCTCAGATCATTCCATTGTAATATGGCTAATAAATAAGGTGGAAAAGAAAATTTGGATATAAATGGCAGGTTTTATTTTCTCTTTTTTTGCACCCATTTGCTTACAATGAGGCATTTTTAAAGTCCTCAAGTATAGTTTCAGCACCTGCCATATGCAAACTAGTGTCGGTTATTTGCCTATGACAACAAGAAGCGTTCTGGGTCGTTATAATCACTAATCCAGTTGTATTGCTTGCTCGACATGCAAATACTAAGTCTATTGCATGACCTTGAATTTGGGCATAGAACCCTATCACATATGTGACACCCAATTATGTTTGAATATACATCATGTATAACGTTGTCAAATATTATTAAAATCAATCTATAAATTCAAAGTAAATGGAGCTTAACACATTTGCTAAACTCATATGTTAAATGGATTAATAGACGGAAGAACACACATACCCCTTGGGGTGAAAATGACACATATGGTAGATGGTAATTGGGGGGGGGGGAATTTACTAAATTCCCCCCCCCCCACCCCCCCCCCCCCCCGCCAATATGCGTCACATGCTAACTTCTACACAAACATTTTCACTTGATCAGAAATCTTCCGCCCAATCTTGTGATATTCTTGTCTATCAAGGGACTTACACTATGCATATGGTAGATTGGGGTGGGGTGTGAGGGAGGTGATTTTTTATGTTCCCCTTTCTTATTCTACCAAATGACATACATTGTGCCTATGTGCACATGTTTGGTGGGAAATAATTCTGCTTTGTAGCATTCAAACACAAACTTTTGGGAGGGGGGGGGGATAATTTCCAGATTTTGGGGGGGAGAATTTCCTGGAGCCTGGAAATATCCCCCCCCCCCTACCCCCACCCCTTAGAATGTGGGGAAACAAAAATGTTCGTCTGCTGTTTTGCCGTTTTTACAATAAATACAATAAATACATGGTACTGGAAATGATTCTAAAGTGCTGTCAATTCATGTTTTTGATAAGAAAAATGGAAAAATGGAAAATTAAAAAATAAACAGCCGATGTCAACATTTAAGTCGACAATGTAAGGGTGCACCCTTTCAACACCACAGGCTTGTATAGTTGTATTGGCAAAAAGGGTAGATCCAGATGAGCCGGCTCGTGACGAGCCGTCTCATCAGGATCTGCACTTTTAGCAAGTCATTTTCATATTTTTTAAATAAAAAACATGCTCTTTTCATAAATGGACTAGTTTGAAAATCATTTTGTGACAGTTGGCTTGGTTGAAAAAATTAACATATCAAAATCCATTCCAGTTACTTAGGGTGAAAGGGTTAAACATTAAGGACCTGCTGGTCCCCCGGATCATCCTATGATTCATGCATAATTGCTTCGTAAATGTGATGGGATATAAGCATAACATACATGTGAACATTCTCTTCTTACTGTATCCTACACAGTGCATGGAGTTTCTATGTCGGCCATCTTAGCGTGTACAAGCCATCTCCCAGTTTTACCTATTATTGCATTTGACACATACCACTAATAATATGACAAACACATGAATACAATTTGGTGCAACATGATGGGGAGACATCTGACTACAGCAAGCACTGCCTTGTTTTTATCAAATTTATATGTAAAGTCTGACACCTGAAGGGTTTGTTGACCCTTTGTTAAAATGTTTGAGAATTCAGTAAAGACTGTGTAACAGTAAGAACAATACACAGTGCTGTAAATATATACCTGTATTACCATACATACTGTATTGAATCCAGTGACTTGTAATCAGGTATCTGAGTGTATTGTTACTACTGTCTACTTACCTGCTATGCGAGTAAATACAGCTTTTACCTGTGGCAGGTGTACTTCGAATAATTATATATTGTGAGTGATGGTAGAAAAAGCTCAGAAATCTAGCTTTGTGTGTAGTCTGCTGAAATAATATGTATAGGACGTTGTTGTCCTATATATCCGGGACGTATTGCACCAACTTTTATAGGGTCAGATATACTTTATATAGATACTCTGTCACATGTATGATTCTACTTCATTTGAAACAAAAGGTCATATTCTATAAAGTTGTTCCTTAATGTATTTGTAAGCATCACAAGGAGGTACATGTATATGTGTGAGTCTCCATGTATCATCTGCACTCTTCAGGCGCGGATCCATGATTTCGGGTTGGGGGGGCGCAACTATTTTGCAATACTTGACTATATTATCGAACACGGTAGGGGGGTCCGGGGGTATTCCCCCCGAAATTTTTTTTAAATCTACATTGCATTTCCTGCGTTCTGGCGCATTTTGGAGCAAAAAAAAACCCAATAAACAATAAATTCACAATGCAAACGTAGAAACGTGCCTTGTAACTTGTAAAAAATCTTTACTCGCCGAATCTTAGGGGAGCGCGCGCCGGGTCCGTCCCCCCCCCTGAATCCGCCCTTGCTCTTAGCTGAGAGTCAGCAAGACCTCATGCCCTATGGTCATGAAGTAATTAGGTTCAATTAACCGCCTCCTAACCTTCTAAATGTAATGCACACATGCTCCACTAACTACATCAATGCTGACAAAATTCAGAAATAGACTAGTGTTTTTGCTCTCAAAGATATGAAATATTTGCAAAAAGTGCAGATCCTGATGAGACGGCTCATCACGAGCCGGCTTATCTGGATCTACACTGTTTGCCAATACCACTCACTATACAGGCCTGTGGTGTTCAAAGGGTTAACTGCCTCATAAGCTTCTAAATTCAATGCACACATGCTCCACTAAATACATCAATGCGGACAAAATTCAGAAATTGTCTTGGACAATTATAGCCAACTATCTGTCTGTGCAGCCATTTGTACATGAGTGAAATGTAAACAAACTGAACAAACTCATGATTTCCACCTTTGTTGCTTCCAAAGTGCTTGTTAGATTTAATGATATTGATGTATGTACCAGTAGTTAACGTTGAATGACAATGTCTGACATTCTGTTGAGTAGTTCCAATAAGCTGGCAGTATTCAAGCAAAATAGCATTACTTTTTAACCGCTCCTCATACAGTAGAGATTGAAATAGATTACTAAGTCAACAGTTTACGTTTCAAGTTCCTAGAAAATCGTATACGTGGTAGATTATAGACAAAATCTTATTGGGTGTTCCGTAACGCAGTACATGCTAAAATACTTTTGTTTTCATCAAAATATTAAATAAATAGAGACATTTTGTTTCTTTACTACACACTAATATGTTGTGACTTTATATTACAGACATACAGTTCACAGAGTGTTCACAACATAATTGATCACAATTGTTGCTGTGACTGGAGAAATGGGTCTTATTGCATTTGTGGTCAGTGTAGCTCTTGATCTGTTGACATACTCTGGAAGCTTTAGTGACGTCTCGGCCCTAAGACAAGTCGGCCCTACGACACCTCAGCCCAAGACACCTGGGCCCCAGACACCTCGGCCCTAAGACACCTCAGCCCCAATATTTTGGCCTGGGGGCCGTTTCACTAAACTTTGTAAGACTAAAATATTTGTAAGTGCAAATTTATGATAGTCTGTAAATTTCACATTAACCATGTTTTCTTGTAAACAAGTGTTGGATGTAAATCCATCAATTGAAATTTCCAGACGATCTTAAATTTGCACTTATGAACATTTTAGTCGTACAAAGTTTAGTGAAATGTGTTTAGTGAATGGCAAAGTCGTTGCAGGTGAAGGTCGGATGGGGGTGTACATTTGAGATATTCTCACTTTCAGTTAACTCTTAGCATGCTAGCAGTGAAAATAACAGCCAACAAATTCAGAGTATTTCTCTTATTTCTCTCCATAAATATGTCTTGAAAATGTGTTTATGCAGTATATTCTGTATGTAGCTGACGTGGGAATTCGTCAGGAATCCGGCGGCTATTTCGACATGAAACAATTTATACCAGTGCAGAGTGTAGCACCAGTGATATAGCCTTGCTGCTGAATGGACATAAAACTTTAGTCAATCAATCCTTAAATTTCATAATAGAGTTCATTAAATGGTCCATAATTTGAAGTAAGTGAATTTGAGTGGTCAGTGGAAGAAGGTGGATAACTCCATGAAAGAGTTAGCCCCTTTCTTCCACTGACCCCTTCGCTCCAGATCACAAATTTGTGAAAGTGAATGGGTTTAACGTCCCAGCAACAGCTAAGGTCATATAGAGACGGGACCACAGAGGAAGTAGTGTGTGAACTGTCAAAAAGTTCTGTGACAGGAAGTAGACATTGTCAGATATTTGCCACCAACATTAAGTTTTATAACGGCACTAAAGTCTGTGACCTTGACATTGGGACTAGCAGGAGTCGGAGGACCATAGAATTTATCATTTACATTAACCATTTGAACCCGAAAGCCCGCTATAGCGTGGTTTGCAAACAGTGCACATCCAGATGAGCCGGCTCGTTACCCTGAGCCGGCTCGTAACGAGCCGTCTCATCAGGATCTGCACATTTTGCAAGTACTTTTCATATATTTTTCACACCCCCTTTTCATAATTTGACAAATCTGCATATCACAGTCCATTCCAGTTACTTAGGGTTCAAAGGGTTAAATGTTATTGTTGCTTGGTTGTAATGAAATTGGTAATAAATAGCTAAAATTGGCAGTTAAATATATTATTTCATAGAAAGTTATGTCAAATCTGACAGTTTTCCTGGAAACATCCCAATTGTTTAATGATGTGTATATATGATCTGTTTGATCTGACAGAACAAGGCTCAGCTGTTAGAATACAGGGACAGAAATATGTTTGACATTTTGTCTTTTGTTCCCCAAAGAAACCTTTTGGAAATGATTCTTAAGTGATTTAAAAGCATGTTTTTGATGAGAAAAATGTGAAATAAAAGATAAACAGCGCACAACAAAATGTAATTCAACATTGTTAGGATTAGCCCTTACTCTTCTGGAAATGAAAAATTGCTTGCTGCTTTTTCCAAATTATTCAAATTTTCAACAAAAAACTGTTTTGACAGCACATGAGAATCATCTCCCTGGGACATGATTCTAATATGCTGACAAAACATATGTTTACAAAGTAAATTGAAATATAAACAGCAGACAACAAAAGGTAATTCAGCATTGTAAGTGTAAACCCTTAAATGGCAAACATTTATTCAGCCTTGTAGGGCCCGGGGTTAACCTTTCAAGGCTAAACTTATTTTTTTCCGTTTGAGTTTTATTACCTTTCCTACTTGACGACTATGGAGAGTTTGTGTTGTCACCCTAACCTTCTATCATCAATATTATTATACCCCCCGCAACGAGTTGTGGGGGGGTATACTGGAGTCAGGTTGTCTGTCCGTCCGTCCGTCCGTCCGTCCGTCCGGGCACACATTAGGGTACTTATGTGACTAGTCCCACAGGGTTATGGACTTGGTGAAGGATAGGGTTGGTTACAATTAGCCACCTAAAAAATCCTTTTAAGTGGCTAAAAATCGTTTTATGTGGCTAATATTTAACATGTGATAAGCTACATAAGTATAGTACTGTAAGAACGTCCGTGCGTCCGTGCGTCCGTGCGTCCGTAAACTTAACATCAGAGAAATATTGTTATAACTTCTAGTTCCTTCATCTAAAATGCTTAATATTTCACACATGCATGCCTGTAAGGCTCTACTACCAGGCTGTGTCAAATCCACGACCTTCCAACCCCCGCAGATCCCAAGGTCAAGGTCAAATACTTAGTCTCTTTACAAAACTTAACATCACAGAAATATTGTTATAACTTCTATTT
The DNA here is from genome assembly GCA_029237695.1 of Conchocele bisecta. Taxonomy (NCBI): domain Eukaryota; kingdom Metazoa; phylum Mollusca; class Bivalvia; order Lucinida; family Thyasiridae; genus Conchocele; species Conchocele bisecta. Next base: position 43,682,851 of record CM055267.1, read on the forward strand.
CCTTCATCTAAAATGCTTAATATTTCACACATGCATTCCTGTAAGGCTCTACTACCATGCTGTGCCAAATCCACGACCGTCCAACCCCCGCTGATCCCAAGGTCAAGGTTAAATACTTAGTCTCTTTACAAAACTTAACATCAGAGAAATATTGTTCTAACTTCTATTTCCTTCATCTAAAATTCTTCATATTTCACACATGCATTCCTGTAAGTCTCTAATACCATGCTGTGCCAAATCCATGACCGTCCAACCCCCGCTGATCCCAATTTCAAGGTCAAATACTTAGTCTCTTTACAAAACTTAACATCAGAGAAATAAGTTATAACTTCTATTTCCTTCATCGAAAATTCTTATTATTTCACTTGTGCATTCCTCTAAGGTTGTACTATCATGCTGTGACAAATCTACGACTGTCCAACCCCCGCTGATCCCAAGGTCAAGGTCACATACTTAGTCTCTTTACAAAACTTAACATCAGAGAAATATGTTATAACTTCTATTTCTTACATTGAAAATTCTTAATATTTCATATGCTGTGACAAATCCCCGCTGATCTCTAGGTCAACGTCACATACATACCGTATAACCTCGAATTAACGCCCCCTCCTAATAAACCCCCCCCCCCCCCCAAATAAAAAAAAAAAAAATAAATAAAAAATTTACCAATGAACGCCAATTTCAAACACAAATAATCCTTAAATCCTTATTTGTGTTTGAAATTGGCGGTCCTTGGCCTCCGGGGGCGTTAATTCGAGGTTATACGGTAGTCTCTTTACAAAACTTAACATCACAGAAATCGGTTATAACTTCTATTTCCTTGCTCGGATCTGCTTCACATTTCACACACTCATTGCTCCAATGGACCTCTACCACCCTGTGACGAATTCACATTCATGCCGCTCGCGCTAATCCCAGAGTCAAGGTCACAAGCCCACACACTTGGAAATTTTTACATATTTTAGGGGTACCTGAGCCCACGGGGGGGGGGGGGGTGTATTCCGTAAGCCTCGCTTACTGACCAATCTAGTTAGTTACTGTCTGTTTCACAAAATCTGCCCAAATTTTACAGCCACATTAACAATGCAAAAACAATATTTTGTTTCGATAATATTAAATGAGCCTTCTTTTTATTTCATGACATTTGGTAAAATATTGATTTTATTTCGAAACATTGATTTGTCTATGGGAATTTAACATGGGGGTGAAAAGGAGGTAGAGGAGCTGTTGGGGGGAGTAAACAAAATTATAATTGAAAATTGAATCCTGGCTAGATAGCTTGGAAATGATCTAACTAAGAAAACAAAAGTTAAATTTTGAAAATCGGTCCACTATTTCTGAAATCAGAAAAATTTCCCATGTTCAATACCCATAGACATCTTCACTGACACTATGGGGATTTAACATGGTGAAAAAAAAGTTTAGTCATAAAATCAATGTTGTTTTTTCAGAAAATGAAAAGAAGTCAAATTCTTAAATTTTGATAAAATTTAACATTATCAAAAAAATATTGTTTTTGCATTATTTAAATGGCTGTAAAACTTTGGCAGGTTTCTTGAAACAGACAATAGGTCTAGTGGCCATAATGGCACAGTTTCAAGAGCTATTGGTGTGTAATACAAAGCGGTGTCAAATGCATTGTCTTCAAATGACCTTGACCAACTTTTTCTCAATTTATTATGCTCCCCACACAAAGGGTTTCAGCTTTCTCACTCCTGTGTATGGCTGTAGAAATGGGATTTATGGGACGTCACTTGTAACCAGTGTAAAGTTTTTAGCCTATTTCACCAAACTTGAAAAGTACAGTTTGAGGGAGAAGTTTTAAATTTAAGGAGAAATTCATTAATTTTTATTATACTGAATTTATTACATTATCACAGCCATTTTGGCTGTGATAATGTAATAAATTCAGTATAATAATTTTCAATTTTAAATTTAAGGATAAATTCATTAATTTTTATTATACTGAATTTATTACATTATCACAGCCATTTTGGCTGTGATAATGTAATAAATTCAGTATAATAATGCTGCATACTTTTAATCATCAAATATATGCAGTCATTAGTTCTATATGAAATAATGCATTTTGATTACTCCCTCAAAGTGTACTTTGCTAGATAAGTATTGCAATGTTGGTATAATCATCTAGGCTATAGATCAACTAACACACTCTGGTGTAGAACCAGATCATTAAGAGCACACTCTGGTAGTCTGGTAATGATCTACAATGTATATAGCTTGCTATAGAAAATTACATATGTTGTCAGGTGATTTTCATTTTTAACTTATTTCTTAACAATAAACATGGTTTGGCAGCACTTGAGAATCAAGCCATTGGAGATGATTCTCATGTGCTGTCAAAACATGCTTTCATAAGGCAAAATGGAAAATTAAAAAATAATAAACAACAAATGACAAAATTACCAACAATACCCCAAAATCTTTTGTTTGCCATTTTCTGGGATATCAGGTTGCTCATATAAGGCTGATAATTGGCTTAGACTAGGAATATCGCCTGTTTGCCAGGACAGTGCTTAGCTTCATTATTTCCTAGAATGGAACTGGTATCAGGAAATGGTTATTGTTTCTACAAACTGTTCCATGTCGGTCGATGAAAAATTGCCAAAGGTGGTTAGCCCACATTGCGATTGAACTCCCCACCTACATATATAACCCCAATTAGATAAATCCATCTGGTCCGACTAGACTACGTATGTTATAGTATGTGGAGGAGGGGTGGGGTGGGTGGGGGGGGGGTGTATTGATGTGGAGACGGGTTAGTTCAATTGCCTGTGGTTAGACTCTTAGATGCACATTTTATTGTCTGTAGTTTATCAGCTTCTATACTGAAAGTTGTGGAAAAATCAAGCCCCTCATTCGATTCCGTTCTGATCTTGGGATTTTCCAATCAAATCAAATCCCCAAGCAGAAAAAATTATATTGTCGTAATATTTCCATTCCATTGTATGAGACCTGAAGCCAATGCTCCTTCTCTGTATGACCTTAGCTGTTGCTGGGACATTAAACTACAGTCGAACCTCCCGGAACGGCCATCTCTACAACAACACCCTCTCTGTAACAGCTGCTATTTTATATCCTAAATGGATGATTTCCTCTGTATCTAACCCTTAGACTGCTGAGCACAAAAATTGTCGCCTGCTGTTGCTTTGCCTTCTTTCTCAATAAAAACATGTTTTGACAGCATTTTAGAATCATTTCCATGTTTTTGATGATAATTATCAAAGAAAATAAATGAACAGCGGGCGACAAAATTTAATTCAGCATTTAATCTCCCTACAACATGCAGCCACCTCTCTACAACAGCCACCTCTCTACAACAGCCACCTCTCTACAACAGCCACCTCTCTACAACAGCCACCTCTCTACAACAGCCACCTCTCTACAACAGCCAGTTTTGCGTCTTCCCATGGGTGGCTGTTGCACTATGCTTCACCTTCACAAATGTTATCAGCTTGCCTTTCTGGGATGGGATGTGAATATTAACAATGCATCCATCGTTAACCCTTTAACCCTTTCCCTGTTTTGCGATATTTCGACTCATCCAAATCCAAAACATCTGAATAAAAGAATGAAATGCTGGGTCAAATGATGGTTAAATTATCTGATAGAGCAGAAAAACATTGTGTTTTCAAAAGACATCTTCTGCAGAGGCGTGAAAAGTCGTCTCTATCAGGGAAAGGGTTGGTTAATCAACACCACAGGCCTGTAAAGTGTTATTGGCAAAAAGTGTAGATCCAGATGAGCCGGCTGCACGCCACGAGCCGGCTCATCAGGATCTGCACTTTATGCAAGTACTTTTCATATTTTTGCGAACAAAAACAGCCCCTTTTCATAAATGTACTAGTCTGAAAATAATTTTGTGACAAATCGATTGGTTGAAAAATAAACATATCAAAATTAGGGGTGAAAGGGTTAAGGAAATGCATCTTCACTGTGAATCTTATTGAGAGTTACACCTAGGGCCAAGTGATCTGATGTAATACATGTAATATGAATATGAGGACACTGTGTTACAGTCCTGAATGTTCTATTGTTATTTAAATATAGCATGTATGATACGTGGATACAGGTTCATTCCCATCTGTATATGTGGCTGTGACTGGAGAAATGGGGCTTATAGTTTTGCGACCTGTGTAGATCCAGATTAGCCTGTGCATCCGCACAGTCTGATCAGGATCTGCACTGTTTGCCATTCCATCAATAAAACACCCATCATGCTTCTAGCAAGCAATATAGTGGAGTGCTGTTTGATCAGAAGCTACGTTGGTCACAAATCCCATAGCCCCCATTTCTCAAGTTGAACACATTAGTTACACCTCTATCAATCAATTATCTATTTACAAAAAAAGCACACCGCCAGCGTCATCTACAATGGCATCATCCAACTTGGCCCAATTGTCAAAGTAATCTGGTTACCATTTCCACCTTTCTCATAAGTGACTGTGACTGGATAAATGAGGCTTATAGGATTTGCGTAGCTCCTGTAGCCTATTTCATCAACATTGCAAAGTATACTTTACTAGCAAAGTATACTTTGAGGGAGTAATCATTTATTTTTCCTGAAATGCATTATTTCATATAGAACTAACAAATGCATATATTTCATGCTTAAAAGTATGCAGAATTATTATACTGAATTGATTACATTATCACAGCCAAATTGGCAAATTGGCTGTGATAATGTAATAAATTCATTATAATAAAAATTAATAAATTTATCATAAAATTGAAAATTTCTCCCCCAAAGTATATACTTTGTTACTATAGTATACTTTGCTACTAAAGTATACTTTGCAATGTTGATGAAATAGGCTACAGATCAGCCTGTGCATCCGCACAGTCTGATCAGGATCTGCACTATTCACCATTCCATCAGGGATGGGATGTGGCCTAGGGGTAAGAACACTTGACTTCCAATCCGGATGTTGTGGGTTCAAACCTCGCCTTGGGCATTGAAAAATACTTTCGTAGTATTTTCATCCGACTGGTCTGTCGGATGAGACTTTAAATTGTTGTCCCGTCTCTATAATGACCTTGGCTGTTCCTGGGATGTTGAACCCTTTCACTTTTCACCATTCCACGAATGAAACACCTGTCCTGTTTCTAACAAGCAATATATATCGCTATCAGGCTACAAGGGTGTGTTATTGGATCAGGAGCTACACTGGTCACAAATCCCATAAGCCCCATTTCTCCAGTCACAGTCACATGTGCTAAAAAAACAGGGGTTAATACAAACATATGTAAAATTTCAGGGTACATATAGTCGACACCATGTTTGTCCATCTGTTCGTCTGTGCGTCTGTATGTCCGAGATTTGTGTTAAATATTGCAGCTACCTTCTGTCTCTGTTGGATTAGCTTGAAACTTGATATACTTGTTTGTCATTATGCATATTTTCATTCTATAACCCACCCAGGCAGCCAGCCCCTGTGTTCTATTGTCTGTTTCACGAAATGTGCCCAAATTTTACGGCTATATAAACAATGCAAAAACAATATTATTTTCGATAATATTATATTTTATCAAAATTTAAAAATTATTTTGTGAAATTTGGTCCAATATTGATTTTGTTATGAAAAACTCTGTGACTATGGGGATTTAACATGGGGAAATGTTTCTAATTTCAGAAATTGTGGACCGGATTTCAAAATCTAACTTTTGTTTTCTTAGTTAGATCATTTCCAAGCTATCTAGCCAGGTTTCGGAATCAATTTCCATTCCCCCCCCCCCCCCATATTTTGGCTCCTCCCCCAGCTCCTGCACTTCCTTTTCCCCCATGTTAAATTCCCATAGAAAATAAATTTTTCATAATGAAATCAATATACGAACAAATTTCACGAAATAAAAAGAAAGCTTAAAAAATATTGTTTTTGCATTTGTTATATGGCCGTAAAAAGGGATACATCCTTCATCAGTGATATCGATTTCTTGTTCTCAGCATGTTACACACATTTTGAGCGTTTGACATTCTAGTTTTTCTTGGAACTACCATTTTTCCTGTGTCTATTTGCAGGCTATCCGGGTGTTTTTCTTGGTGCGTGACCTGTCCTTGACTTTGCTGCAGGAGACAGAGATCCAGTTGCCCTTGACGAAGGACAAGGACTGTGTCAAGGTCGACAACATACTTGACCTTAGTAAGTATTGCCATAGCTGTGTCACCCGAGCCTGTGATGATAAAACTTTCAGTTTTCATGGGCAAAATCATAAAGTTTGATATGTCGAGGCTGGGCTGCACTTTAATCACAAACTGAATTAGGTTTTGACGTATTTGTTTATTTACCATGTGTCCCAGACGTCTCTGTTTGTTATAGGAATGAATGGCCTTTTTGTGGAATTTATCGGGGTATAAACTTTGAAAAGCCACTTTCGCAATTGGCGATAAAAATAAACAATTGGCAAATTTTCGAAAAAAAATTATTATTTTTTTTCCAAAATTGTAATTTTTTATCGCCAATTGTTTATTTTTATCCTATTGGTTATTATAGGAATGAATGGCCTTTTTGTGGAATTTATCGGGGTATAAACTTGGAAAAGTCGCGGGAATACTGGACGAAGGCCGGAAGGCCTCGTCCTGTATTCCTGCGACTTTTCCAAGTTTATATCCCCGATAAATTCCACAAAAAGGCCATTCATTCCTTATAATTCCAGGATTTGAAATAAATTCATCAAGAAAATGTGTTTATTTTCCGTTTTCTTAAGAATTATTTTAACTGCGCCTCACGGTTACGGAAAGTAGTTCGGCGTGGGAGTTTACTGGGATATAAATTTTGGACAGAGACTTGACGTGCTACGGGCCAATCAAATGTTAGGGAATTGTGTAAATATTTTTGTGCTGGAATTATTTACCATACAATTTGTCTCAATGCCCAGTTGCCGATTTCATCAAAATTGCAAAGTATACTTATCTGGCTAAGTACACTTTGAGGAAGAAATTTTCAATTTAAGGATACATTTATTAATTTTTATTAGACTGAATACATTATCACAGCCATTAGGCTATAATATATTCTGCATACTTTTTATCATCAAATATATGCAGTTGTTCGTTCTATATGAAATATTGCAGTTCGGGAAAAATAAATAATTACTCCCTCAAAGTATACTTTGCTAGATAAGTATACTTTGCAATGTTGGTGAAATCAGCTGCTAGATATTAGCTAGTATTTTGGTGAAATTGGCTACTGGTCACTATGGTCTTGCATTCAAGTTTTGCTTTTAGTCAAGTTACATTTTAAGTTATGTCAATAAAATTGTAGCCCCTTTTCTTGTAGCCGATTTCATCAAAATTGCAAAGTATACTTTCCTAGCAAAGTATACTTTGAGGGAGCAATCATTGATTTTTCCGAAATGCATTATTTCATGCAGAACTAACGATTGCATATATTTGATGATTAAAACTATGCAGAATTACATATATTATGCTGAATTTATTACATTATCACAGCCAAAATTGGCTGTGATAATGTAATAAATTCAGTATAATAAAAATTAATAAATTGATCCTAAAATTGAAAATTTCTCCCTCAAAGTATACTTTGCTAGGAAAGTATACTTTGCAATGTTGATGAAATTGGCTACAGATTGTGATACCATGTCAGTGCACGTGTTGGTTCAGATCACTGATATACCGTAATTATTATATGCATAAAAATACAGAAATGTGAAAATAAAATAGTCTGACTGAAAATATAAGACTGGGCCTACTATTAGTGTTTTTTGTTAAGAAGTTAGACAAAAATGAAAACCGGTAGACAACAATATTTCTTTCCCCACCTTTAAAAGGTTACTGTCCTGTATTCAGCCGAGACACAACTGGTTACTGCCCTACGGAAGCCCATTAGGGCCACTTCACTTTTCTTATCTTTTCTTAAATTTTCGAGATCCTTTCTTGAATTTTCAAGATACTTTCTTGAATTTTCGAGATGTTTTCTTGAATTTTCAAGTTCTTTTCTTGAATTTTCAAGATCTTTTCTTGAAAATTCAAGAAAAGAACTTGAAAATTCAAGAAAACATCTTGAATAAATGGAAATTAAAAAAAAGTGAAGTGGCCCTAATGGGCTTCCGTATGTCAGCCGAGACCCAGTTTTAACTGGTTTTTCCAATCTTGCTGATTTCCTAGAAAATCCAGATAACATGTGTATTTAACATTTATATAGGTATTTAAAGGTTATCAGATTGCTGTTACTAGCCTACGGACAAATATTTGCTAACAAATACTAATTTTTATTAGCCAGGTTTTTTGAAAAAAAATCCAGGCTATTGGATTGGCGAAAGCCGGGCGGGGGCGGGCGGGCGGGCGGCGGGCGGCGGGCGGCGTCCACAATCAATGTTAAGTTTTCGTGTTTGAGTCCATTTCTTTGTTACTATACCACCTAGGACCACCAAACTTTCACAACTTCATAATCAAAGGGTTGCCCACCACATATCACTATCCAACATGTTACTTTTTTTTTAACTTGACCCATTTTTTCCGCGTAGTCGACTTAGCCATTTTCAATGTTAAGTTTTCGTGTTTGAGTCCATTTCTTTGTTACTTTACCACCTAGGACCACCAAACTTTCACAGTTTCATAATCAAAGGGAAATGCCACCACATATCACTATCCAACATGTTACTTTTTTTTTAACTTGACCCATTTTTTCCGCGTAGTCGACTTAGCCATTTTCAATGTTAAATTTTCGCGTTTACAATGTTAAGTTTTCGTGTTTAAGTCCATTTCTTTGGTACTGTACCACCTAGGACCACCAAACTTTCACAGCTTCATAATCAAGGGGTGCCCACCACATATCACTATCCAACATGTTACTTTTTTTTTAACTTCACCCATTTTTTCCGCGCAGTCGACTTAGCCATTTTCAATGTTAAGTTTTCACGTTTACAATGTTAAGTTTTCGTGTTTAAGTCCATTTCTTTGGTACTGTACCACCTAGGACCACCAAACTTTCACAGCTTCATAACCAAGGGGTGCCTACCACATACAACTATCCAACATGTGACCTTTTTATTTTTTTACCTTCACCTATTATTTCTACGTAATTGACTTACCCATTTTCAACGTTAACTTTTTAACGTACGTCTGGTTAAAGTTTTTTGGTTAAAACTTTTTTGTTGTACTATATCTCTGCAACTGCTTCGCCCATTACCTTGAAACTTCACATGGGTGTTTATCATCATCCATATTTTCATTCTAACCCCCAACCGTGCGGCCCCTGTGCCCAATGTCAAGGTCAAATTACTTTGAATTTTTTTGTTAAAGTTTTTTCAGATTTGTTAAAATGGAGGTCATCGCTAATCCAAGATGGCCACCGTCTAAAAATAGCATAAATTCTTAAAAAAAATTTAACGTACGTCTGGTTAAATTTTTTGGTTAAAACTTTTTCGTTATACATCTCTGCAACTACTTCGCCCATTACCTTGAAACTTCACATTGGTGTTTATCATCGTCCATATTTTCATTCTAACCCCCAACCGTGCGGCATATGATAATGTGCCTAGGACATTTTGATATTAGTGTTTGCATTGATGTTATTACATGTTTGTGAAAATAACATTCACTATTTTTGTTCACTTGTGGAAATGTTAGACCGTGATCACACTGACGTCTTTGTTTATGTTCCATTTCTCCTTACATACATCCGTCCATGTGTTCATTTGAACTATGCATTAACCCTTAGCCTGCTGATCCCGAAAACTGTCCCGTCTGCTGTTGCTTTATATTTTGCTGTTTCTCAATAAAAACATGGTTTGACAGCACTTCAGAATCATTTCCATTGGAAATGATTCTAAAATGCTGTCAAACCATGTTTTTGACGAGAAAAATTGAAAATAAATCATAAACAGCAGACGACAACATTTCATTCAGCAGGCTAAGGGTTAAAGTTTGTATTACCCCGGTGTCAGTAAAGCTGCCAGGCATATAGTGTTCGGACTGTGTGTCCCGTGTGGGTGTGTCTGAGGGTCTCAGGGCTCCAGATAAGGAATTAGGAATTGAGTATTGTCACTCCATCATTTCTGATTTCTACTTCACATGAACCACTTGGCCCATGGTAGCCAAACTTAAAAGTTATGGTCCATGGGTGAAGCTTTTTCAGATTTGTTAAAATGGAGGTCAACGCTAATCCAAGATGGCAGCTGTCTAAAAATAGCATAAATTCTTAAAAAATCTTCTCATGAACCACTAGCTGGATTTTGACGAAACTTGGTAGGAATGATCGATGTACAATGCTCTTTCAAAGTTGTTAAAATGGTGACCCCGGGGTCAAAAATGGGCGTGGCCCATGGGGTCAAATTGGGGTCAAATTTTATTTTTGACCGAATATGGTCATGTTATATATATCAAATCGAAGGTATCAATGAGGTGATCACTCTGGGGGGCAGTGACCAGTTAATTTAAAATTATCAATTTCACGCCCTCGGACAGTATGTATTTAATGCATCCAAATAAGTGGGCAGACAGCAATATGCGTTTGACATTTGTGACCTAGACTGTTGTTTTGATCAGTTTTTGTCACAACATACCCTCAATTCGTATTTGCCCATTTCTGATCAATGGGAACAGGTCAGATGGCCCTGGAATGAGCATTCATCAATTAATACGATGTAAAATCGGAATAAAATACAAAATCAACTACAAAATAATAATTAAACAATTAAAATGAATTTTAATCAGCAGAAAGTGTAATATTTATAAATTTCACCGGTGCCTTTATACGAAACTGGCGGCTAACTGGTCACTGCTACCTTAAGCATACAGACCCCTTCCCCTGTCACTGCACATTTTCTGTCATTTGCTAGTAGGGTGGTCAATTCCAAACAGAATAAACCTAATATTAAATGTATATTGTGTAGAAGTGTCTGTCACAAATTAATGTTAAGGGTGGTGGTACAGCTTCGGAAAGTGGTCAAATTTGGGTCGAAACAGCATTTTGCTACAACAGTGTTACTGCTGATGTGTTGCTATGTAAGGAGGCGCAAACTATACGAGCACTTCATTACACTGCTTAGCAAGCACTACAGCTGCTTCACATGTATTAGCAAGATATGTATGTGACCTTGAACCAGTAAAAACTGTGCATATTTTCGAGAAATTATCGGCAGATTTGAACATTTTCATAATGTCACTGACATACAAGTTTTTTCAAGGGCCCTCAGTAGGTTCAATTAATACCCTACTAAGAGATAAATAATACACCTGGTAGCACAGTACTTGGTGTTTATTGCTCGTCAATAAACTTAAAAACTGCAAAATAATAGCTATCAGACAATAGCAGAGCTCTACCATTTCACACCCACTGCTGCGACAAGACCACATTCACAGAGTGCACATTTAATGTAAAAGGATGGAGTAAATCGAGCATAGAAAGTAGGTCAATGTCAGTTCAAGGTCACATGTACATTGGCTTCATATGAGTACCACAAATTGATAAAGTAGCACAAGCATGGTCGGCTTAGTGGCTGTATTTGGTGCGAAACGGACCGAAATACGTAAAATGATTTGTCAAACTAGCAGAAAATGTAGGTCAAGGTCGAATGAAGGTCACCTGAGAGACAATGGTTTAAGGTGGATCACAGCAGGGCAATGTCATTCAAGGCTTTCAGAGTCTAATATGAGGGTAGCTGGTCAGAAAAATGGAAAAAGTAACTCTGAAACAAGTGTGCAGGCATACAGGTCACTGTTTACGACACCGCGGGCCAACTAGTTTCAGCCCAATGTGAAAATACACTAACAGAGATGCTATTTCATTTTCTTCTACTGGTCTGGTTATTCTTGCCAGGTGGCTACCATCCAGGTACAGGCTAGCAGCAGCTTAAATGGAATAAGTGACACATACAGCCGAGTCGGGTAAACTAGAGACCTTCAGTGAAAGATGCGGTCCTAACTGTGCGGACTAAGGCGGTCAATCTACACAAAATAGACATTTCTGTTATTAAGTAGATCTACATTTAACACAAATTCAGAGAAATGTCCTTCAACTACACTTTCCAGGCTAATCGTCGTGCAACACAGTCAAATCTGTCCAGAAAATCATCAAGATATCAAACATCAAAATTTCACCATTTAGTTGTTGTATTTTCAGCTTGAGAGGCTTCCCTGCTAAAATGGCTGAAAACATTCATCAGACACATGTCAGCTGTCCTGAAATGGTATTTTCAATGTCGATAAATGTTTACGTCAACATTGAAATGTAACAAATGACAGAAATGGCAAATTCAGGAAATCATGTTTTGCCTTAAGGGGGCAGTGACCAGTTAATTTAAAATTATCAATTTCACGCCCTCGGACAGTATGTATTTAATGCAATATTCCAAATAAGTGGGCAGACAGCAATATGTGTTTGACATTTGTGACCTAGACACACTAGAAGCTTTTACATAAACACAAATATGCTGCTCTATTTTAAGTGCTCCTTACCTATGCAGGAATGTGAAATATCTTGGTGCAGCCTCTTTAAAATCATCCAATTCTGAGGTAAAATATTCACTTTAAAACCATGCCGTGCCACGCTACTTGCGGAACTACAGATTGAATGTTGTATGTGCTCTCAATCATCATCCAGAGGCAAATGTACTATCATGGTGCAAACCAATTCCCATCCATGAGTTTTCTCTGAAATAAATTCTTGTTTGAAACTCCCAGAAAAATCTGTGGTTTTGATCAGTTTTTGTCACAACATACCCTCAATTCGTATTTGCCCATTGCTGATCAATGGGAACAGGTCAGATGACCCTGGAATGAGCCTTCATCAATTAATACGATGTAAAATCGGAATAAAATACAAAATCAACTACAAAATAATAATTAAACAATTAAAATGAATTTTAATCAGCAGAAAGTGTAATATTTATAAATTTCACCGGTGCCATTATACGAAACTGGCAGCTAACTGGTCACTGCTACCCTGGTACATTTTTTGTCGAAATCGGATTGTTATGTCATCCAAGATGTCCGCCGAAATGTCAAAAGGTCGTTCTTTTATTAGAGATTTCAAAATTCTTCTTCACATGAACTGCTTGGCCCATGGTAGCCTAACTTAAAAGTTATGGTCCATGGGTGAAGCCTGTTCAGATTTGTTAAAATGGAGGTCATCGCTAATCCAAGATGGCCACCGTCTAAAAATAGCATAAATTCTTAAAAAATCTTCTCATTAACCGCTGGCCAGATTTCGACTAAACTTGGTAGGAATGATCGATTTACAATGCTCTTTCAAAATTGTGAAAATGGTGACCCCGGGGTCAAAAATGGGCGTGGCCCGTGGGTCAAATTAGGGTCAAATTTTATTTTTGACCAACTATGCTCATGTCATATATCAAATTGAAGGTATCGATGAGGCGATTGCTCTAGTGCAATATTTGTCAGAATCAGATGATTATGTCATCCATGATGGCCACCAAAAGGTCCATTTATTCAAGATTTTGAACGTCTTTTTCTCAGGAACCACATGGCCGTTGCTGGCCAAACTTCATAGGAAGTTAAGATCCTTGGGTGAAGCATTTTCAGATTTGGTAAAATGATAGTCATCGCTTAATCCAAGATGACCGCCATCTAAAAATAGCACAATTTTTTTAAAACACATGAACTCAATGTCACATTCTCCTCTGGTGTTCATGGGAGTCAGGTGAATGAATTAGGGCCATCATGGCCCGCTTGTTATGCCACCGGGTTTCGAAGAAACGGGTGGCATATAGTGTTTGGATCGCCCGTCTGTCTGTCCGTCTGTACGTCTGTCTGTCCGTCTGTCCGCTCTCCCTGAAGTGACATTGTGGGGTGATTCACGAGTACATGGCATGCATGTGGGGTTTTTGTTGTATGTGGGGTGCGCCCCATACGCAACTATATCTTAATGAACTCCATCACTTCTGAAAAGCCCAAAAAAGCAATAAAAAATTGACACCACAGAGGGTGATGGTCAAAACCGTCCGTCCATCCAAACCCCACAAACAATGGCTGACTAAATTTCCCCACAAGTACATATTGTACTTCACTGATCAAACCCAAATACCCCACAAGTGCATGCAGGAGACCTAAGAAAACGAGAGCAAGTTAGTATAGGGGAGATAACACCTTTAGCATTGTTTGCACCCCACAAATAGCACCCAAAAAAACCCAAAAGACTTGGCCAAAAACCCCACATGCAACAAACCCCACAACGTCACTTCAGGGAGTCCGTCCGTCCGTCTGTCCGTCTGTCCGTCCGTCACACTTTTCGGTTAACCAATTTGTCACAGATTCTCAAATATGCTGCAGGTGGCATCCGCGTTCGACAGACGCATTTCTTGTTTTTAAATTACTTTCTTTCTTTGTGACCATAAGTCCGGTTTACAGTAAAATTACTAGAAACTTCATAGTTTGTCATCATTCATACTTTCGTTCCATTGCCCACCAATGTGGCTGGCATGCCCAAGGTCAAGGTTAAATAATATGACTACCATATGACTCGGTGGTTACTGCCACCATGAGAATGTATGGGCTGTAGCCTAGGGATATGGCATTGGACATAAATACTGAAGGTTGCGAGTTCAATCCTCACCCTAGGCATGAAACACATAGTACCGGTATTTCCATCCCACTGGGTCTGTTGTATGAGACTTTAACAGTCTGCACAGGCTGATCTGGATCTACACTGGTTGCAAAACCCATAAGCCCCATTTCTCCGGTCAGTCACAAATATAGAGTATTAGGTATTCAATTATATCATTTTCAATCACCAAGCTATCATGTTAACCTGCTCGATTGCACAGATAATAATTATCGTGTGCTGAACTTGATTATGTTTTGTGATATGATACACAGTAATATGAATTTAAAGGCACTAGATCTCAGAAATGCACAGAAACAGATGCAATTTAATAAGTGAAAATATTTTGTACTGTAGAGTGGTAATTCTGAACTTAATCATACCATCGAGTCATCGGACAACATTGGGGTTTGATTGAAAATTTATGCTGCTAAACTAGCATTCCGACCTCTAGTTTTTGTGCAATTCATTGTTGAATTTTATTTAAATTAATTTAACCAATGTCCAGATAGGAATTTAATGCAAAGGGTTGTAGTCCGGCCTTTAGGGGCTTAACCTTGTTTTGAATAACATAGTTTTTTTTATTGATGATTTTATATGTCTAGGCTATCCCTATTTAGAATCCGAGTGATGCCAAATCCAAGATGGCCGTCAAATTGCAATAGTATTCCATATATTTGCACTTACATGCCATATTTACGAATTTTAAAACTTTGTAAAGCGTGGTTATTGGGAGCAACTAATTTTTTGGAAACTTTTATGCTGCAAATGACATATTTACTCATTTGCATAAATCCAAGATGGCCACCAAATTTCAATCTTATTCCATATATTTGACCTTATATGGCATTCTTACGAATTTTCAAACTTTGTAACACGGTTATTGGGCACAAGTAATCGTTTGTCTAGTTTTATTATGTAAATGACATATGGACTCATTTGCATAAATCAAAGATGGCCGCCAACTATATTTATTTTTGCAATATATTTGTAAAGGTAATACAGTCTGGCTTATGTAAGAAAAAATAATACGGTGACGGCAAGTTATTCATCACAGCATGTGCGTCGAGATACCCAACACATCCATAGCTATAAGATCCCAAAATGATAGTAAAATTTACAGGAACAACAGCAGACACAAATGAGAAAACAACGGAAGCTCTACAGAACACACAATTAATACTAACAGGAATTCTATGAAATATACGCGAACTACACCAGACTCTCACCATGACCACAGCGGAATGTTTATAATCCAGCGACATGGCCAGATGGGTATTGTAATCCCTCATTGATATGCTAGTGGTGTATTGTCTTGTATCTTAGTTTCTTTTCCAGTGCGTGTTTGTCGTGTTACAGACTTCGTACTGTATTCGCGATGCCTATCAAATATGAGATGACCATAGCCTGTGTCAATTATTGTCCCTATGTGTTTCTTGAAACTAGCTACACAGTTACTAAGTTTGCCATTTGCTGGCCAGTGTGGTATCCACAGTAAAGCACATCCATCGATCACAGTGCAAGAAATATCATCGGTAACATGCCGTCTTGAGATTTCTACTTGAAGCTGTTTTTTCCATGTTGACTTTGATGTCGCAGATCCCACCATTCATGATCATTGATATTGCCACAGATGCCTACTCATATGACAACACAAGCTTCAAGTTTACTTCCCTTGAACTAGCTTGAAGGCCCATGATTCACTGGTACATGACGTTCGTGTCAACGGTATTAGTATCGCCAACTTTCACATTTTTCTTTGTAATTGACATTGTTTCAACTGTCTTGAAAATTGTGTTGTGGAACCATAATGTCCAATGTTTTAGAACTCACGATGACACAATGCTCCCACTGACAATATTAACAACATTTTCTGGGTGTCCTTCTGGATTGAGCGGGTCAATACAAAGTTCCAGCTTTTTGCGAAGACCCAACATTTCCTTGCGTTCATCTCCTCCGTGTGTACATTGTGATGTTTTGAGGTTGTTTCCTCACACATATTACTTATGTCTCCAACCAGTTGACTGCATGCATGGAGACTGAGTGCCCATGTCTTAAGGGTCTGTGGTTTCAAATGTTATTCCAATGATCCCACCTTTCCTATTCCCGTATCGCATGAATGTTGTTTTTGTAAACCTATCACTCCACATCCCGTTCCATACGCACTGGATGTGGCGCATCACTTGTTCACCATTTATAAAGCGGTCAAACACTGCCCTTGGAAATGCTGTCATTGTCAATGTTAGAGAACCGGTCAGGGTATACACACATGGCGTGAAGGGCAACACAGTTAGGCTGTTGGTCACATGTGAAGACTGTGAACGTCTTGTACATGTACTTGAACATGTACATAGACTTGTACAGTTAATATATGGTATTTAGTACTAAACCCATTGACCCGGTCTTAAATCACCGTAGCTGTTTATATGCCGTTAAACCCGAACAAAGAAACAAAACAAAAACACTGTTCTGTTTGTGCCGTCATCCTCTGTGCCTCTGCCAAGGCTGTCAGTATTGTGTCTGGATCCGCAGGTGGCATATATATGAGTGGCTGGTAAGCCGCTTTCGTCGCTGGTTTCAGTGTATGATCTGTGTATGAATGTTGTAGCCATTTCACTCTGGGCATTTATCATGTTTATCATCCGCCACTTCAGACTTGGATATGCGAGGGAAATTTCCATTTGACGCTTCCCTATCTTTATGCACGGTCGCCGGTTGTGTTACTAGAAATGCATGTGAATGGGTAGACAGTTTGCCATTTTGAGAGGCAATATCAGTATCGAAGTTGTCAACTACCACCTGTACCAAGCCTTCAGTTGCATCATGAATGCCGGCCAGTCCGTGGTTTTTGTTTTGCGCTACTGCAGCAGACGTTTTAAAGTGCCGTATTTCGTTGTAAGACCACTTACTAGGAACTTATTCAGTTGTTTCACAAGTGACTTGGAATCTCTCACCAGAATCCCGAGAGCAAATTAGTTGACTGATTACGAAACACGCTGGTAACTGGTAACTGGTAACTATATTACCAATAAGTAATGCAGACAGAGCGGTACACATATTTGGAGATATGGCTGCGAGCAAGTTATGGAACGTGTTGTTCACAGACTCTTCCGCTATATGTTTGTCTATCCGGACATTCTAGTTCTTTTCCAATGATATATATTTTGCTTCCTTGTCGGAATCGCCAAATCGATGTCATTGTCATCGGGTACTAGGGTTAGAAGAGTAACGGTCTTATTCTTTAACATCACCATGCTCGCCACACCTGGAGATGCCAGAGATAATATCTGATCATCGAAACTTCAACTAGAGATTGAAATGCCGGGTCAAGTTGACTGGCCTCTGTCATTTGTGTTAACAGCACTGGACATGACATTCAGTTTGCAGGCCTTGTGATAGCGTGAATCGGCGGAATGCGGGTCACTGATAGCACCATCCACGCGAAGACGCACTTCTAACGCACATTCATCTCAGGGCCCGCGCTCGTCACATTTAGCTAGTATTACAAGTGATTGGTCACTTTGTACTTTCTCTACTTGCCGAACTAGGTAAGCCGGTCTCCACCACGTTGGATTTTTGGGGTCTTTTTTAAATTACATTGATTGCCACAGAACACACAATGCTGCTGAAAGACGAATGGACGTTGCACTGATCGTCTTAGATATTTTGGTTTGGATTGTGACTATGTTGTCATTGTGGCTTTCCATTTACGCTTCCTATCGTGCTATGACGTATAAGTTGACACACAACTACGGTGACACTGTACTGTACAGGTGTTATCATTCTCAAGTTCAAGACCCCGGTGAACACACCATCATCGTACTCTTTGCTGCAACGAAGTATCGTTTTCACCCTATCGGGTCTGGCTGTGGATAACGACTCTTTCTTGTTTCTACATTGACACGTATTCTCAAACACGCAACCTTCCATTATGCTCATTACAGTCGTATCTGCCTTGTTATATCTAATATGTCTAATATAGTCTAAAATGCAAACTAGTGATTAATATCAGAATTACAAACATGTTGCAGTCTAGAGGCGGGTAGTAACTGCAGCGTGCAACGACGTCTAAAACTAGACAATGCGTGTCTAACAACGGAATGCTTTTTTCTCAGGACATTTTCCGATACACAACTGTAACATTGCATTAACAATTATTGCCAATTTCAGAAAATCTACGCCAGCTGTATCGAGAAATACAAGCAGCTATCATATTTCTGGAGGTGTTAACGGATTGTATAATGGTAAAGGACGGTGTCCAAAAGCAGAATACTGTATGTTTATATGTATTTTCGCACCATTCTGCAATACAAAACTCTCTCATACAA
This sequence comes from Conchocele bisecta, assembly GCA_029237695.1. Classification (NCBI taxonomy): domain Eukaryota; kingdom Metazoa; phylum Mollusca; class Bivalvia; order Lucinida; family Thyasiridae; genus Conchocele; species Conchocele bisecta. Next base: position 43,701,722 of record CM055267.1, read on the forward strand.
AAAAGGCAATATATAATACATGTTCGCGACCTGAGAACAATTATGTGGCAACATTTTTAGATTCGGCGACCATCTTGGATTTCCTGAAAATACGAAATGATTATATTTATCTAAATTTCGTATTGTGTGAAAATACATATAAGTAGCAATTTTAAATACATAAATGTATCATAGAGTGGAGAATAATGAAACAATATTGATATTTGGAGACCATCTTGGATTTATGCAAATATCTCAAATTGCTCAAGGATGCCAGTGTGGCATCACTCGGTTTCTAAATGTGGATGGTCTGGATATGTAAAATCGCCAATAAAAAAAACTATGTTATTCAAAACAAGGTCCAGCCCAAAATCTCATTCTGACTGCCGGACTATTGTATAATATTATCATTTCACAACTAAAGGTAATTCACACACAGTTATACTTCCTAGTATAGCACTAGCAGAATTTTTACCAAATTATCTCCCTTGTTTATGACAGTCTATGATAGTGTATTGTAGAATACGACACAAACTCATTGGAATGTGATCAAATAAAATGGTGTGCTTAGTTGATAAAAGGACATTTACAGTCCATAAAATGAGAAACCATACTGAATATCTGAGACATAATCTGAGAGACAGTGCCTTTTACATATCAAATACCGTATTTATTCTAACCCCGGGGCTATGCAATTCGTCGGGATCAAAACGTGCAAAATAGGATCAAAATATGTTATTTTCACATACATAAATGGCTTTTGTATGTGGAAATAACATATTTAGAATGCAAATATGGGAGGGGGGCTACTATTAGAGATCAAAATAGGATCAAAATATGTTATTTTCACATACATAAGCCATTTAAAACTATGTTTATATTTTAAATGGCTTTTGTATGTGGAAATAACATATTTAGAGTGCAAATATGGGAGGGGGGCTACTATTAGAGAGGGGGCTACTATTAGAATAAACTGTTCTTTCCCATTCTGTTGCATCATGTTCTAGGTATGTCTGAGACACAGTGCCTTTAATGGTAATTTTTATCGCTCTATCTGGAGAAATTGGGCTTATGTGTTTTGCGACCAGTGTAGATCCAGATCAGACTGTGCATCCGCACAGTCTGATCAGGATCTGCACTGTTCGCCATCATTCCATCAATGAATCGCTCATCACGCCTCGAACAAGCCATATAGGCTGTTATCAGTCTACAGCAATGTGCTATTTGATCAGGAGCGACACTGATCACAAATCCCATAAGCTCCATTTCTCCAGTCACATCCACATTTATGAAGGTTATTGTCAATGTCGTTTTAGGTAATGTCGAGCTAATTTGACTTGTATTTGCTCATAGACCATCCAGCCATTATCAACTTGCTCATCTTGCACTAAACACTGGAAATAGTTTTGGGAAATACATTTATCTATTGTTATAAAATTCCAAGTATTAGTGTAGTTAGATTAGGCCAAAAAAATAATTTGTTTGTTTCCGCTAACACCTGGAGAAAAAAAAATAGGGTAGGGTAGGCGAAACTTTTTTGTTTTCTCGAAAAAAAAATTCCGTTGACGACACACTTTTTGTACTGGATATGTTAACCCACTATGGGTTAGTGAAAATATACTGTTTTTATTAAAAAGATTACCGATATGACGAAAAAAAAGTGTAGGGTCGGCGGGAAAAAATAGGGTCGGTCAGGTTAGTGGAAACAAACAAATTTTTTTATGCCTTATCAACCATTTCAACCCTAAATAATTGGAATGTGCTGTGATATGTTAATTTCAAACTAGTCCATTTATAAAGAGTGGGTGGGTTTGTTTTTTTATAAAAAATATGAAAATTACTCGAAAAATGTACGAGCCGTCTTATCTGGATCTACACTGTTTGCAAACACTGCTATAGAGGTTTGCTTCCAAAGTCCCATAAACCATTTTTCTCGAATCGCTGCCACACATGCTGAATATATTGTTGTTTTTGTTGTTGTATGTTGTATATGCACTATACAAATTTCTCATGCCATGATCATAATTATATGTAAATGTATAATTGTATAATTATTTGTTCTGTAAAGTATTGAGAAATAAAATATTAATTGAATGACAAAAACACTACTATAGAGGTCTGTAGTGTTGAAAGGGTTAATCCATTACAGACGGGATACACTTTTAGAAGTATGAACCTTTTGAGAGAAAAAAATCCCTATTTTCTTTATTTCCTTTCGAAAGTATATGTTGTAACCACTCATTTGAACCGTCTCAACGAGACGGTTCAAATGAGTGGTAACAACATATACCTTTATCGATGAATGAACAAAATAATGAGATTTTTTCAACAAAAATCATAGTATCCTTAGGCTGAAATGGGTTAACCCTTTCTTTCAGCTCTACATATCTCTATATATCTCTATCCTAATGTTAGCAAATGGTGTAGATCCTGATAAGACTGCTCATTATGAGCCATCTCATCATGATCGATACTGTTTGTTGATAGCTGTTCAATTGTTTTTGCAATATTATCATCCAAATTATGGAATTATCGACTGCTGTTAGTCATACTAGAAATGAAATGATAGTTTGAAAAATGCGAATATGGTATTGAGCTGGCCGTACAATCTGCGTTAAAGTTTTTGCCGACCTAATATTTATGAAACCCTTAGTCCGATTGACTTGAAATTTAATGTTTCTGTTTATCACCACCCATATTTTCAGCTATAAAATTGTTCGGTGACACTTCATTTACTTAAAATATATGTCGGATATTTCAATCAATTTTATTGCATAAGCTTCAAGGTTTATATAACAGTGTATTAAAAATCATTATACACTAGTGTAATAGAAATGTAAACCCTTTCACCCCTACATAACTGAAATGTATGTTGACATGTTAATTTTCCGTTTATTCCAAACGTAATGAAATGATTCTCAGACTTCCATTTATGAAAAGGGGGTGGTTTTTTTTCTAAAAATTATATGAAAATTGCTTGCAAAAAGGGCAGTTTCTGATGAGATGGTTCGTCATGAGCCGGCTCATCAGGATCTACACTGTTTACAAAACGGCTGTAGTGTTGAAAGGGTTAATAAATATCATATTAACCCTTAGCCTGCTGATCGCGAAACTGTCGGCTGCTGTTGCTTTATTTTTTGCCCTGTTTCTCAATAAAAACATGGTTTGACAGCACTTTAGAATCATTTCCAATGGAAATGATTCTAAAGTGCTGTCAAAGCATGTTTTTGATGAGAAAAATCGAAAATAAAACATAAACAACAAACGACAACATTTCATTCAGTAGGCTAAGTGTTAAATCATCACTCATGTAAGAACCTCCATATAACCCAGTAGCCTATTTCATCAACATTGCAAAGTATACTTTTCTAGCAAAGTATACTTTGAGGGAGTAATCATTTATTTTTCCTGGAATGTATTATTTCATATAGAACTAACAAATGCATATATTTCATGATTAAAAGTATGCATACTTGTGATAATGTAATAAATTCAGTATTGTTATATTTTGAACATTGGACCGTACGTACGACACACTCCATACGCTGTATCTATGCATAATCGATGCGCCATCAGTAGCGATGTCCGTAATTGTGCGGCAATTTATGACGATTCCATTTGATCAAGGCCAAAGTAATTTCACAAACTCATTCACTGCATTAACTCTTTATTACAAGACAACTTATCCACATGTTGGTAGCATGACTTAAAATATTCGTATACTAACACTGTTTGCCGAACGTTATAATGGTTAAGTACAATCTAATTCATTTCTTTTCCTCTATTCCAAATTATAGTGTTTCCCATGGAATATATTTAATTGAATATAAATACATAGCTCAATGTATATTCTAAACATAAATCTTTCAACATGGTTAGCATATGATGAAGACTGAGACTAAAACTTTGAATTCCTCTCCTCTCTAGAATGAGAAGCAGACCCCTTTTATAGTAAACAGCATAATGCTCAGTTGCAACACAACCAGAGACTCAATGTTGGTTTGAGCCGAGCGGCTCATTGCGAGCATGCAACATGTTTTGAGCCAACATCCAGTCTCCAAGCAACTGTTAGTCATCGGCTCAAAGCAACCACTGACCTAGTTTCTCTGAGCAACATGTAGAAATTAGAGCAGAGTTACCCAGTTTCACGACAGCTAACACATGTAAGCCATACCGGAAAAGGTGCATAAAGTCCAATTGACCAGAAAGCCAAATCATAACACAGCCCTCCCATCGAACCGTACCGTCCCGGTACTATGAACGGCCACATTTGATACATATGTCAAAGTCACCCATGCAGCCAGTCTATGAGGGAAGCTAGGAAAGAATGTCACTGTGAGCAGCAGACACCCAAATTTAACCATTACTATTAGACCAGTCAGGGGTCAAATTTCATCAATGAAACAGGCCATAGGGTAACCTAGTTCTCAGGTTAATCACAAGTTGGGGGTTGCCAGCAGGGGCAATCTAATTATAGAAACAACTCAATGAATATGGAACCTGTAAAAAAAACAAAAAAAACAACAACAACAGCAACTGGACTACACTCCTACTAGTACGTAAGATTATGTGGTTATATAGTGATTATACAGGGATTATACGGATTACATTACATGTATAATACTACTTGATAAACATATTTGGACATCAATTACTTGATTATCAAGATGTTCTCCATAGCACAGGAATACCAAAGGTAAGAGATAAGCGATTGCATCAAAGTATTATTACCATTTTACAATTGGTGTATGCGCAAGAGAGAAATGTTCAGCTTGTAACAGCTGAAACAGGTCTCAAAGTAAATGTATGAATGAACACGTGATCATTTCAAAAAAACGTGTACCAGCAAATTCCTGTGTCATGAGAAAATCAAGCATGTTACATACAAAAGCCACTGTTGCAATTGTCATTCACGTTGCCAGGCTACGCCAACACCATGAGTCTAATAGACAAATAATGTATGCGAGAACCACTGGCACTCCACCAGCTGACAACATGAATGCAAATTAGACATACTAACAGAAACTTCTGCATGCCTTTAATGTCCCTCGCATGGTTATAATCCGTTCAACTTAATTACTGATGCACCGTAATAGTTACCATCGGTGAAATCAGCTTGAAATTCTGGGATTTTGTTATATTGTGTACATATAATACACACAAACAAACATCATCCACTCTCCATTTATTTTTCGTTTATGTGTCCTTCTTCTGTCCATCTCAAATATTATGAAACAATGACCTACTTTTAATAATTTGTTTGTGCACGTGTTTGGCTTTGCCTTTGATACTTAATTGAGAAGATAACCATGTCATTGCTAGTCGAATTCTTGGATCCGGTGATGGTGATTTTGCCAGGGCCAGTGCTACTACATGAATGAAAGCCCAGGTTACATTCATTTTTCGCTCATATGCCAAGACAATCACTTCATCAATAACATACATGATGAGATAACATTTTAATCCACTATTTTGATGGAAGAATGTATTAATTAGACACATATTCCACTCTCACATATAATCCGTCTAAATCCAGAACATATGAATATAATCCAGTACAACAACGAATATTTACACACATGAACACACCTTCATTTTTTTTGAAAATGATCGAAAATTGAAATGCCCTTTATTTCTGTCCTCGAACTATATCCAAGATAGCTGTATTCATCTCAACTACCTTGCAAAGAAAACCCATGTCCTGTAATGTTCTTTTCTGGGCCATGTCATCAACTTCCTTCCGTAAAGTTAACAGACTTTGATCGAGATTGGCGACCAATTCTCCAAAGTACGTTTGTTGAAGTATGGACGCCTCGTCGATCGTCTCCCGTACTGTCGGTAGCAGTGCATCTATTTTGTGCAGCACATTTTGGTGGTTAGATGCCACTGTTCTTGACAGCTCGTCGAGCATCAACCGCACATCGCGGACATCTACCACCATGCTCCGGCTGATCTTCTTGGGCACTGGATACTCTGCCGTTTTTCCTTTTTCTGTTTGAACTCCCAGATTCATCATCCGATACAGGCGACAGTGGTTGAACTGGTTTGTCACCATGTAATGTTGAAATTTGGCACGTCGCCTGACTTCCAACTGGAGGTGGTGTCACTAACCTGTGGGAAGTATTTTGATCTACATGGAACGGCTGGGCGGTTACCATCACGGATGGCAATGGGTATTTTGTGACGTTTGTCGTGCCTCTGCTGGTCGTATCACCACCTGCAGGAGATAGTGCCACCGCCACCGCACTAGTTGTCGCACACCATGCAGACGTGCTTAGCGTGTCATTTGCCTCAGCCTGGTCAATAGCTGAAGACATTGTTGATGCTGACTCGCAACCTGGACCTAGTGTCACGTCGCACTCCACAATGTCCTGGAGCGAATCACTGGTACCTGCATAAAACTCATCCAATACTGGAGTTCCCACTCCGCAGAACACGTCCATTCTGTCCGTTCCTAAGTCCAAATGGGTAAAATAAATTTTTAATGACTCAAATTTCCTTCCACAGGAAGCACAGTTAATATGTCCTATTTCACAAGAGTCGTGACACTTCTTTAAATGTCTTCTTAGTGATTGTAAATTTTGAAATGTTTTCAAGCACTTTTTGCAGTTAAATGTTTGAGACATCACTGGCTGGGGTTGGACGGAACTTCTTATAAACTTGATAAAAACAGCTCCAGCCTTAGTCACCGAAGGGTTGCTGGCCCGTCTGTCCATATTTGGTCACGGGATCAAGCTGAGCTGCAAAATCTGGTCCTAGGAACCATGAAGCCATGGAAAGTTACATGCAGATCACATTACGGAGCTCCAGGGTTGACCTATATATGTGACCCACTTACAGCCACTGTCACTGTAGTAGATAATATAGACTAGCTAGCCATGCCGTAACCAAGACGGTTCGGTCGCTTCCTACGTCGCTCCCCTCGCCTAGCATTTTCTTCATTATTACCATCCCTATTTAGTTGCCTTTTTCCAGTGGGCTTCCCATGGGTCTTACTTGCAGGTATATTGATATCCGAAAATGGCACCACCTTTAAATCCTGTTGTATTGCTATGACCCACTGTGGAACTGACTGTCCATGGAATAATTTTAGCCGATCATGATGTAATATCTTTTCGCTTTATGCGCACCTTTCACTTCAAATAGCAAGTCACTTATCTTGCGAATCACCACCATAGGTCCTTTCCAAACGTAGCGTTTGAGCTTCGGACTGCGGCCAACCTGCCTTGTTGTATCTATGCAGTATACAATGTCGCCCACCTTATAATTGTGTGTCGAAATACGAGTGTCATAGTTCCGTTTTTGTCTCTCTGCATTAGATTTTAACTTTGAACGCACCAGATGATAAATTTTCGACATTTTGGCCTCTAAGTTATCAATATATGCAGTGTAGGTGACACTGTCAGCACTTCTGTGTGGCGCGTTTCCTACTAGAAAATGAACAGGTAAATTCACCTCTCGCCCAAACATCAGCTTATTCGGGGTCTCCCCAGTTGAAGGGTGCACACATGATCGATATGCCGACGTCATCAACGGCAGGTAAACATCCCAATTTGTTTGTTCAGAGCTCACATAAGTAGTTATGTTTAACAAGCTCTGATTAAACCGCTCTACCATGCCATTGGAGGACGGCCGGAATGCGCTTGTTCGAGTCTGATTTATTTCGAGCAATACACACATCTGCCTAAACAGTTCAGACTGGTAATTTCTTCCCTGGTCAGACAAAATGTCAATGGGAATTCCCATTCTGGAAAAGAATTCCATCACAAGTTCATTAGCCACGGTGTGTGCTGTCTGGTCAGGTAGGGCGTATGCCTCAACATACTTGGTGAAGTTACACATTGCCACCAATATAAATCTATTTCCGGATTCACTAGTAGGTAAAGGCCCTAGTATGTCAGTTGAAACTCGATCCATGGGGTATCCAACGGTATACTTTCGTAATGGTGCTTTCGCAACCTTTCGTCGGCTTCTTTCTTTCCCCACAAAAATCACATTGTTTAATCCATTGTCGCACGCTTTCACTCATTTTGTACCAATAGAAGCTAAATCTCAGTTTATCTATTGTTTTACTCACACCAAGATGGGCTGACGGCATTGCATTATGTGTTAGTTTCATTACATCTTTATGCAGTATTGCTGGCAGAATGAGCTGGTCGTAATCTTCAATTGAATTTGTAGTCACCCAACATTTAAACAATACACCATTCCTTACATGTAACTGCGACCAGTACAACCACAAGTTTCTGGTCACTGGGCTTTCACCCGCTACTACATCTCTAAGTGGTCTGTCACTACTTTGCAGCGTTCCACTTCAGCACAGGACCGATAATCTGGATCAGCAGACTGCAACTTAGCCATTTCGCTTGCTGAGTATGAGCCAATCCAATTTGAAAAGTGTACATTCTCTGCACTTCCAACTCGGTCATTTTCATTGGTTACTTTTCGGCTGTTTGGAAATAGTCCACCAGCATGTGTCGACAATCCAAGGTCCTTCTCAAGAGTTTCATCTCCCAGATCCACATGGTTGCTAGCTGGCTCAGTCGACTCTTGGCTGACTCTCAGATGCTTGACTTTACCGGATCCTATGTGTTCGTGGAATAGCCAAACCACACTGCACCAATCGTCTAATAACAGCCACTATGTAATCGGGTCCAGCCATAAGAATACTGCTTATTACACTTAAATACATCCCTATGTAATGGTAGAAAGCACTTAAACATGTTTGAACACTAATCCGTCTTGTTATTAGTGGTACCACATCGTCCATGTCCTGCCATATCGACCACTCCTTGTGCTTCTTGGTGCAACTTTTGCAACCGCCACATGGTAACGACTGCAGGACCGATGTTCCATCATAACATGGACAATCTGCTGGATTACAAGGCATCCTCGACAAAGCATCAGCATTAACATGCTTTGTGCCCTTTCTATGTTCGATCACAAAATCAAATTGTGAAAGTACTTCAATCCATCTTGCCATCTGATTCTCTGGGTTCTTAAAAGACATAATCCACCTCAATGAACTATGGTCAGTCCTGACAATAAGCTTTCTCCCTAATAAATATTGTCTGAACTCCTGTAGGTAGACAACGACAGCTAGCATTTCACGCCGTGTGCAACAGTAAGCCCTTTGCGGTTTCGTTAGTGACTTACTGGCATAACAAATCGGACGCTCTTCCATTTGTTGTGACTTCTCACACCATTGCATCTGCGATAAAACTGATCCAATTGCATAATCAGAAGCATCACAGTCCAAAATGAACGTCCCGGCATCATCACGAGGAAATGCAAGCACCTCTTTCCCCGTCAATGCGGACTTCAGGTCGTCAAAACATCTTTGACATTCTCCGTTCCATTCAAATGGTTGTCCGGCCTCTAACAACCTGTGCATAGATTTTGCACGTGCAGCAAAACCCTTGATGAAGCGTCTGTAATAAGAACAGAATCCCACAAATGACCGCACATCTGTGACATTCTGTGGAATCGGCCACTCCTTGATTGCTTTTACCTTGCTCAAAAGTGGTTTCACACCATTTTCAGTAACCAGATGTCCAAGGAAAGCCACTTCCTGTTGAAACAACACGCATTTAGGAGCCTTCAGCTTTATTCCTGCTCTATGCAACCTTGTTAACACGACGTCCAACCTGGCTAAATGGTCACAGAACGTTTTAGCATATACAATTATGTCATCCAGATATATGAGTAATATGTGCCATTGTAGGCCACGCATAATGAGTTCCATGCACCTCTGGAAGGTTGAACTACTATTACAGAGTCCGAAAGGCATCACGTTATACTCGAACAATCCTTGCTTACACACAAATGCTGTTTTTGGTCGATCCTCCTCTTCCACCTCTATCTGATAATATGCGGATAAAATATCGAGGCAAGAAAAATAGGCTGCACCGTCTAAGTAATCTAGGCAGTCATTTAAATTTGGTAACGGATATGCATCCTTTTTAGTAACTGAATTAAGAAGTCGATAATCCACACAGGGCCTCGCTGTTCCATCTCGCTTCCGAACATACACTAGTGGAGCAGCCCACGATGATGAACTCTCGCGAATCACTTTTGTTTTTAACAGATTTTGAATTATCTTGCATTCCTCATCTGCAAAGGCGAATGGTGGTCGTCGTGGACGTTGTTTGATAGGCGGATTGCCCCCAGTGTCAATTTTATGCTTAACCACTGATGTTCGCCCGAGGTCACTCGATGAGCTTGCAAAAACATCAGCATGTTTTATTAATAATGACTTCAACTGATTTCTTTCAGTCAGAGTTAATTTCTCACTTGAACATTCAAAAAGCTCAACTAGATGTCCTGGTAATGATCCACTGCTAGTGTCACCCTGCAAACTATTTAGCTTAGATTCAGGTCTACAAATTGTTACCTCGTCGACTTCTCCAAGGTGTGCCAATGTCTCCCCTTTACAGATTAGAATATCGGAAGACGATGGATTCAAAACACAAATTGGGATTCCCATGTTCTTCAAATTTGGGTCAACAAGGGCATACCCAATCATTAAACAATGGTTACTATCCTTCACTGGAGACACTAAGCCATATTTTGTCTGTATTTCTTCATCTGTTTCTCCTTCAATTATCATCTCACTGAATGCTGGTATTGTGACAGCGCCATCACACTTAATTCTAATTGCCCGCAAACTCACTTTTTTGATGAGAGTGGCGTACTTCTTTTTATTCAACTTCAGACCTGATTCTGCACTTAACACGTAATTATGAGCCTGAAGGAAGTCAAGTCCCAATAACCCATCCTCTCGTATGGGGGCTACGAAACACTGCCACTGAAATTTATCTTTCTTAATTTTAAAATTCAAAGTTACAGTACCCAACACGGGAAGTAGCTCATCATTGGCGACTTCCAGTTTCAATGACGGACTTACTTCCTTTAGCTCAGGACACATATCCTGGGGTAATTTGTTATAAATGTTTGACGACACAACAGTAACTGCAGCCCCTGTATCCAAAACCAATTTGGCATTGGCAGAATGAATATCAACAGAAAGCAGTATCGATAATCCACTGTTAACCTCACGACATGACATTCTTATAACCGTTTCTTCATCATTATCTACACTTGCACTTAGTTGGACCAAAGCAGGGCCGTTTGCCTCAGTCCTTCTTAGTTTTCCTGCTTTTGCATGGCGGTTCCATCGGCAGCCAATGTGCGGGTTGGGCAGTCGGTTGCATAATGTCCCATCTCATGACACCTGTAACATTCCACAGTCCACATATTCTTCTTCTTAAACGAGCGGTTTGCAGTTTCATGCCGTTTATTTTCAAAGAGACCCTTTTTCAACGTAGACATGATCTCATCAATTTCTTATCATTCTACTCTGAATTTCACGTTTAAATTCGTCCAAGTTGTCTTCTGTGACATACTTGGCCTCTGGCTTCGCGTTTTTCACTGCCTTTATCCGTGTTGGTGCGCAGACGCAGGTTTGAATGGCTCATCTTTGAAACTTTTATACATTTCCAAAATGTCACATGCTTCGTCGATGGATTGTGGGTTTTTCATACCCACAGCGAGAACCATTTGCTGATCGCCAATTCCTTTTAGAAAGTACCGGAGACTGATGGTATCCAATGTAGCGACATCTGCGGTTGGATAACTGCTCCTTACTAGCCTTTTAATGTCCGAAACATATTCAATTAGCTTCTCCTTCTGGCCCAGCTTCCTACTTTCTAGCTCAGCCAGATATGATGTCTCCGAACGCCTTTCTTTAAATCTAGAAGCCAGGGCATGCTGCAGGTCATAGAATGATGATCTCACACTTGCATCCAGTTGGTTGAAAACATAATCTGCAGCTTCACCTCTTAAACAGTTGGTCAGACGAAAAACTTTCTCTTCACTATTCCACTTGCAAACTTTCGCCATGTTTGTAAAGGGACGAATGAATGTTTCATATGATCCCTTTCCGTCATATAGCATCTGCCTCGGTAGTGGCACTTCATATCTCGTGAAGTGCGGCGCAGACCTTTGCATACTGCCGATGCTTGGCACTTGTGCCTGCGGCGAAGCCTCGTAAGACGGTGAACGTTGTTGACGATGCGACTCATCTGCCCAAGGGTCAGGTGGATGCATATGTTGTTCCCTTGCTCGAGCCCGTTCTTCTTGCAATGTGATTTGTGTCTGATGTATCTCCCCACGCATTGCCTGGAGGGCACTCTCCCTTTCCCTGCCATGTTTTCAGCATGTTCCTGCATCTGGCGTCGCATTGATTGCATCTCAATATCCACTTCATCACGTGTTTCTTGTAAAATGTTGTTGAGACGCTTATTTTCACGTTCTAAATCCGAGAAAGCACTTTTCGCATTAGAGTTTTCTTCCGATGAGATGCGCAGATTTTCGCGTAAGTCTTCTATTTCCCGCACTACATGTATATCTGCTTCTTCATTATCCTCATTTTGACCACTGCTATCTTTCGGGGTGCTCTTTTTCGGTCCCATTTCTGTTTCAACTGTTATTCCAGCTTATATACGTTGGGTAATTCGTCGTCTGAGGTAAGCGCGTTTTTCAATTTCGCGTTTTCACTTTCCAATTCAACAATATGTTTTTGCTCCTCTTCAACTAACTCATTATACCGTTTTACCATAGCATCGTAATTATCTACCTCTCGTTGTAAATGCTCTATTAGGTTTCCAATTTCTAACGTTATCACTAAAAGAGTTTTCTGAGCATCAAGTATTTCAGCTTTATTCATGATTTAACTCAAGAGCAGAAACATAGTCACCGTTAGCCAGTCTAGGAATTTCAAGAAAACAATTGCCACACAATTTGACCGACAATTATAATCAACTCCACTACTCGGACTTTAGCGCACAGGACAAAACCACTGTAACAGCGTGTGCAAGTCCATAAATCCCACCGCTGCCACCAGTGTTATATTTTGAATATTGAACCGTACGGACGACACACTCCATACGCTGTATCTATGCATAATCGATGCGCCATCAGTAGCGATGTCCGTAATTGTGCGGCAATTTATGACGATTCCATTTGATCAAGGCCAAAGTAATTTCACAAACTCATTCACTGCATTAACTCTTTATTACAAGACAACTTATCCACATGTTGGTAGCATGACTTAAAATATTCGTATACTAACACTGTTTGCCGAACGTTATAATGGTTAAGTACAATCTAATTCATTTCTTTTCCTCTATTCCAAATTATAGTGTTTCCCATGGAATATATTTAATTGAATATAAATACATAGCTCAATGTATATTCTAAACATAAGTCTTTCAACATGGTTAGCATATGATGAAGACTGAGACTAAAACTTTGAATTCCTCTCCTCTCTAGAATGAGAAGCAGACCCCTTTTATAGTAAACAGCATAATTCTCAGTTGCAACACAACCAGAGACTCAATGTTGGTTTGAGCCGAGCGGCTCATTGCGAGCATGCAACATGTTATGAGCCAACATCCAGTCTCCAAGCAACTGTTAGTCATCGGCTCAAAGCAACCACTGACCTAGTTTCTCTGAGCAACATGTAGAAATTAGAACAGAGTTACCCAGTTTCACGACAGCTAACACATGTAAGCCATACGGGAAAAGGTGCATAAAGTCCAATTGACCAGAAAGCCAAATCATAACAGTATAATAAAAAATAATAAATTTATCATAAAATTGAAATTTCTCCCTGAAAGTATACTTTGCTACTAAAGTATACTTTGCAATGTTGATGAAATAGGCTACAGATATGGAATGTTTTCTCTCCATTTTCAGACAACAGTGACCTGATTGCCTGTACCATTGTTACCAAAGAGAGGTGAGTACAGCAATACACAATTAACCCTTTCCCTGTTTTGCGATATTTCGACTCATCCAAATCCAAAACATCTGAATAAAAGAATCAAATGCTGGGTCAAATGATGGTTAAATTATCTGATAGAGTAGAAAACATTGTGGGAAAAGGAGAAATTGCTTGTTACAAGCAATTTCTCCTTTTCCCACAATGTTTTCAAAAGACATCTTCTGCAGAGGCGTGAAAAGTCGTCTCTATCAGGGAAAGGGTTAAGATGATTAATAAAATATTATTTGGTTCTCAGAACATTGAACATTGGAAAACATTTTCAATGGCTGCCACGGTAATTCACCCTACTTTAACTCTTTGCATGCTGGGAAATTTGTGGGCTATAAATAGTTCAAAAATAGCAGATGACAATTCATTATATTTTCTTTGATTTCTCCTTATAAATGTCATGAATATGTCTTGGAATTTCAAGACATATTTACAGAGAGAAATAAAACATATACTCCTAATTCGTTTGGCGGATATTTTCGTCGCTAGCATGCAAAGAGTTAAAGGTGCATACCTACTCAGTAGGCCAAAATTGTTCTTTATGGGAATTAAATAAGTGTATAATTGTGTCACTATTCCACTAGTTCTAAAGATTACGAGTGCCCACTATTCAGATGTAATCATTTAGTAATATGTATTTTACTGCTAGTGGTATCAGGCTATTTTCATATGCAAATGAGGCATGGTAGTTTTTTAATTATTTATACTAATTAAATGCGTCACCTGAAAAATAATATTTTCGACAGATTATAAAGTATGATAATTGCACATCAAAAAATAAATACAGAGTATAAATAGTAATGTCTGTTAACATTTTAAGGAAACACGGTTATCGCCCCTGATATCAGTATAGAAAGTTACGTCTGATATACAATGTATAATAATGCCAATCAATACGTGGGTTAATGGTGACTGAATGTTTATTTTGCCAGAAAATGTCTCAGATGATGTCTCTGATATAAAAAACATTATGTGCCTACTGAGTGGGCATGTACCTTTAACCGATTACATACGGAATACACCTTTACGGGTATGAATTTTTTATTTATTTTATTTTTGTTATTTTTCAATGAAAGTATATGTTGTGACCACTCATTTGAACAGTCTTGATGAGACTGTTCAAATGGTGGTCGCGACATATACTTCTAAGCACATTTAAAGAAAATATTTATGATTTCCCCTATCAAAATCGCATATCCTCTGTATGAAATGGGTTAAGTGTAATAAGTATATACTGTATCCATAGTGCATGGAAAATATAAAATTAATCCCATGAGTGTGTATATGTTTTCACATTAGCAAACGAAGCTTGGCTTGCCTCATTTGCTAATGTGAAAAAAATATTTAAACCGTATGATATTCTCAAGAAATATTGTATAAGTCCCTATGTTTCATACTACAGCGTGATTTAACATGATTTCCTTCTCTTTGACATGATTTCTTTCTCGCAAGGAATTAATTCTTACTAGTAGGCCACGGAATGTCATTAACATTTACATCATCCTTTAGATGACATTTCCTACAGAAACCATTTTCATATTACTTAGTCTAGTATCAATATTATCTATTTGTAGAGGTTACAACACATGTACTTGTTGCACTCTACACTCTTGTTTCTTATCATATTTACAAACATCTCCGGGAAGATTTATCCGACACTTCAAAATAATTCTTCAACAATGAGCTCAAAATTCCCCAAGATGTTTATAATTGTCTGTACAGTGCTTTCCTTAACAGGAATTGGACTTAATTTATTCCCGGAAAATGTCCATAAAATTCCATATATACTGAAAGGATTTAGAAACGCAGGGTAAACATTTGAGGTGATTTAAAGTGATGTGTTTACTGTTATATACAATATAACATTTTATATGAGTATTAAAAAAACATCTTTAGTCAACACATTACCAAAATTGCATTAGGTTTTGACCGATAATTCATTAGTAATTGAATCACAATTGACGGTACCCCCCAATATCGCACAGTGAAATCCACTGTTTTGTCAGTATCTCGTATGCCCCCCTCTCGCATCTGTCACAGCCCTGATTATCTTGTGCATGGAATTCATCAGTGCATTTATCCTTCTTATTGGGATACTGTTCCACTCTTCCAACAATGCAGTCCTTAGTTGGTCGAGATTAGAAGGGGTATTCCGACACCCCCTTATCCTCCTGTCAAGTTCGTCCCACAGATGTTCGATTGGGGACAAATCGGGACTGTACGCTGGCCAGTCGAGTGGGTTAATGTTATGGTTAGCGAGAAAGTCTTGACAAACTCTGGCTACATGGGGCCGTGCAATTAGTTGACGCTGTTGCACAAATGGAACAACAACCGGGCGGAGGATTTCATCCCTATATCTTACGGCGGTTAAATTCCCGGCTACCACAATCAACGGTGACTTTACCCCGTGAGATACCCCTCCTCAGATCATAACCGAGCCACCCTCAAACCTATCCCTCTCAAGAACATAAGCGTCGGTGAAGCGTTCCCCACGATGTCAGTATACACGACGTCGACCGTCCGGACGAAAAAGAGTGAACCGGGACTCATCTGTGAAAAAGACTTGTCTCCATTGCCTCATTGGAAATCGTCTGGGAGCATGTGCTGCCAACCAAGCCATACGATGCGCGCGACGTGCACGAGTGAGAGGCAGACCAACGTAGGGACGACGTGCTCGCAGACCAACCTCGCGCAATCGATTTCTTACAGTTTTGGGGTGAATGTGGCGATTATGATTTCCTACCGTGTTAATAGTGATTTCAGTGGCAGTAACGTCGCGATTACGTAGGTGGGCGAGACGAATAGCCCTGTCTTGACATCGCGACGTTACGCGCGGACGTCCCGATCTCGGTCGGTCGGCAACCCTTCCGGTCTCTCTCAGACGATGGACAAGACGTTCTATGGTGGAAACATTCACACTGAACTGCATAGCAACCTGCTGTTGTGTTTGACCTTGCATTAGCAATGCAATAGCCTAACCCCTCTGAACTTCCGTCAGACGTACCATGATTGTGAGAGCTATAAATTCAATGTAAATAGCGGAAAACGATGTGTATACTTCAAGCGTATCAAGTGGTATGACAAAATCTTTTGACGAACTTATCATCATCATGCTGCACGTTTTTGGCTTTTTATCACTTTCTCTATGTGGTACGGTGCATTACACGGTTGAGTAACTTTAGGCACCGGTTTGGGTGCACAGTGACAAAGATAGTCGCCTGACCGGTTTTCATAATTTAAGGCCAAGCATTTAAATAATTATTGCGTATATTGTTACCCTGCATTTCTTTATCCTTTCAGTATATTAATAGTAGATTTCCTTCTTGTTCTCTCTAAAAACATTCCTGAATTTGTTCATAAAGATAAAAAACAATTCTTGAAAGTAAATGTTAACCCTTTTCATGCTGAGCATATACACCATTATGTTTGCGAAAAATCCTAAATATTTTCCTTCTATGCGCTCAGAAGTATATATCGCGACCACCATTTGAACCGTCTCATCGAGACGGTTCAAATGAGTGGTCACAGCATATACTTTCATTCAGGAAAAATAAAAATAAATTATTTGATAAATTTCATACACGAAGGTCTATTTTGAAAGGAATGGGTTAATGATGTCACTGTATAAATAAAAGTTGAACAACTGCAAAGTACAAATTTCTTTATGGGATTTACAAACACCATGGAAAACAAATCCCAATTTTCAAAATGATGGGTGAATAATGTTTAATGCACTGAGGGCAAGTGAAATTGTGACTATAATAGTTGTGGAACGCAATAACGTCTAGAAATCAACCATTTTGATGCTGTGTAATAACATATAATTCCAGCACAAAAATATTTACACAATTCCCTCCTAACATTTGATTGGTCCATAGCAAGTCTCTGTCCAAAATTTATATCCCAGTAAACTCCCACACCGAACTACTTTCCGTAACCGTCAGGCGCAGTTAAAATAATTCTTAAGAAAACGGAAAATAAACACATTTTCTTGATGAATTTAATTCAAATGCTGGAATTATAAGGAATCAATGGCCTTTTTGATAAGGAATCAATGGCCTTTTTGTTGAATTTATCGGGGATATAAACTTGGAAAAGTCGCGGGAATACTGGACGAGGAATTCCACAAAAAGGGCATTCATTCCTATAATAACCAATAGGATAAAAATAAACAATTGGCGATAAAAAATTACAATTTTGGAAAATTTGCCAATTGTTTATTTTTATCGCCAATTGCGAAAGTGGCTTTTCAAAGTTTATACCCCGATAAATTCCACAACAAGGCCATTCATTCCTATAAACACCAGCGGACAGATGAAAATTGTCGTTGCCAGAAATGTCAAATATACGACGTAAATGACATGGCGTCCATGGCGTCACCAGCATTTTTGAAAAGGGGGTTCGACTTTCAGCTGTGAAGCAACCAAAATCTGTAAGGAGTCCACAGTTGCCACGGGTTGCCCCTGAACCCCTTACAGATTTCGGTTGCTTCACAGACCCGGAGAGATTTTGATTTCTAGAAGCCAAATGCTGCTTTCGGGTATGTTTTTACAACAAATATCTCCTGGGCAAAGAGTTTTGGGTCCATTTAAGAAGCATATTTCTGAAAATTAGCATATAGCAATACGTTTGGCGTCACTTGTCTATGTTTCGTTAGTAGGGCATTTGAATACTATAATGTCTGCTTATTCATGCACTGAAAATTAAAATAGCTATCGCAGACCAAATTTATATAAGCAAAACTGTGCTGGCTCGAAAAAAAGGGAAAAGGGTGGGGGTTCATAAGAACCCATCAAACCTCTCCTGAATACGCCCTTGGCATCTACTCCTAGGAATAACGGGGTGGGGGGGGGAACCCATTGAACCCTCCCTGACGACTCCCTTGGCATCTACTCCTAGAAATAACTGGGGGGGGGGACCCATTGAACCCTCCCTGACGACGCCCTTGGCATCTACTCCTAGGAATAACTGGGAGGAGGGTACCCATTGAAACTCCCTGACGACTCCCTTGGCATCTACTCCTAGGAATAACTGGGAGGAGGGAACCCATTGAAACTCCCTGACGACACCCTTGGCATCTACTCCTAGGAATAACTGGGAGGAGGGAACCATTGAAACTCCCTGACGACTCCCTTGGCATCTACTCCTAGGAATAACTGGGAGGAGGGTACCCATTGAAACTCCCTGACGACTCCCTTGGCATCTACTCCTAGGAATAACTGGGAGGAGGGTACCCATTGAAAACTCCCTGACGACTCCCTTGGCATCTACTCCTAGGAATAACTGGGAGGAGGGTACCCATTGAAACTCCCTGACGACTCCCTTGGCATCTACTCCTAGGAATAACTGGGAGGAGGGAACCCATTGAACCCTCCTTGACGACTCCCTTGGCATCTACTCCTAGGAATAACTGGGAGGAGGGAACCCATTGAAACTCCCTGACGACTCCCTTGGCATCTACTCCTAGGAATAACTGGGAGGAGGGTACCCATTGAAACTCCCTGACGACTCCCTTGGCATCTACTCCTAGGAATAACTGGGAGGAGGGAACCCATTGAAACTCCCTGACGACTCCCTTGGCATCTACTCCTAGGAATAACTGGGAGGAGGGAACCCATTGAAACTCCCTGACGACTCCCTTGGCATCTACTCTAGGAATAACTGGGAGGAGGGTACCCATTGAAACTCCCTGACGACTCCCTTGGCATCTACTCCTAGGAATAACTGGGAGGAGGGTACCCATTGAAACTCCCTGACGACTCCCTTGGCATCTACTCCTAGGAATAACTGGGAGGAGGGTACCCATTGAAACTCCCTGACGACTCCCTTGGCATCTACTCCTAGGAATAACTGGGAGGAGGGAACCCATTGAACCCTCCTTGACGACTCCCTTGGCATCTACTCCTAGAAATAACTGGGGGTGGGGGGACCCATTGAACCCTCCCTGACGACGCCCTTGGCATCTACTCTTAGGAATAACTGGGGGGGGGACCCATTGAACCCTCCCTGACGACACCCTTGGCATCTACTCCTAGGAATAACTGGGAGGAGGGAACCCATTGAAACAAACTCACTGACGACTCCCTTGGCATCTACTCCTAGGAATAACTGGGGGTGGGGGGACCCATTGAACCCTCTCTGACGACGCCTTTGGCATCTACTCCTAGGAATAACTGGGGGGGGACCCATTGAAACTCCCTGACGACGCCCTTGGCATCTACTCCTAGGAATAACTGGGGGTGGGGGGACCCATTGAACCCTCTCTGATGACGCCCTTGGCATCTACTCCTAGGAATAACTGGGAGGAGGGAACCCATTGAAACTCCCTGACGACGCCCTTGGCATCTACTCCTAGGAATAACTGGGGGTGGGGGGACCCATTGAACCCTCTCTGACGACGCCCTTTGCATCTACTCCTAGGAATAACTGGGGGGGCCCATTGAACCCTCCCTGACGACACCCTTGGCATCTACTCCTAGGAATAATTGGGGGGGGGGGCCATTGAACCCTCCTGATGACGCCTGCCCTTGGCATCTACTCCTAGGAATAACTGGGGGTGGGGGGTGGGGGGACCCATTGAACCCTCTCTGACGACACCCTTGGCATCTACTCCTAGGAATAACTGGGGGGGGGGACCCATTGAACCCTCCATGACGACGCCCTTGGCATCTACTCCTAGGAATAACATGGAAAGGGGGGGGGACCCATTGAACCCTCCCTGACGACGCCCTTGGCATCTACTCCATAGGGGGGGGGGGGCCCAATTAACTGAGGGGGGGGACATTGGACTCCCTGACGGGGGGGGACCGCCCTGGATTCTATCCTAGTAACTGGGGGGGGGGGGACATTCTACCCTCCCTGACGACGCCCTTGGCATCTACTCCTAGGAAAAAACTGGGGGGGGGGGGGGACATTGAACCTCCCAGACGACGCCCTTGGCATCTACTCTGGAATAACTTGGGGGGGGGGGACCATTGATCCCTCCCAGACGACGCCCTTGGCATCTACTCCTAGGAATAACATGAGACCCATTGAACCCTCCCAGCACGACCCGCCCATGGCATCTACTCCTAGGAATAACTTGTGACCCATTGAACCCTCCCTGACGACGCCCTTGGCATCTACTCCTAGGAATAACTGGGGGGGGGACCCATTGAACCCTCCCTGACGACACCCTTGGCATCTACTCCTAGGAATAACTACTTCCTCTTCGGAAATATTCCCCGAGAAATCTCATTAACCCGGCTATTATTATATTGACCGTATGCAATTATAGTAGTATGAATAGTTGGAGCATTTTTTCCCCACCATTTTCTCTATTTCTGTTTGAAAGTATATGATGTTACCACTCAAAAATAATGAGAGTTCATATGACGGTTCATATGAGTGGTAACATCATATATTTTTATGGAAAAATAAACAAAATAATCAGATTTTCAATAAAATACCAATAATATATAGACTTCAATGTAGCATGCTATATACAATAGTTGAATAAACTCAATTCATGGATTTTCATTCAGGCAATATTAATTAACCCTTAGACTGCTGAGCACGAATATTGTCATCTGCTCTTGCTTTATATTTTGCCTTTTCTCAATAAAAACATGGTTTGACAGCACTTTAGAATCATTTCCATTGGTAATGGAATCATTTAGGAAGGGATAAAATACAGTAACCGAATATTGTCGTCAGCTCGTTTTCATTTTCAGCTTATTTCTTAACAAAGCACCTACTTTGAAAGCACACGAGAATCATCTCTCTTGAAGAGACGATTCCCATGCACTGTCAAAACATGTTTTCATATGCAAAATTGAATATAAAAACTAAACAGCAGATGACAAAATTTAATTCAGCTTTTCAATATAATTAATTATAAATACCGTAAAGATTCTAATAGACGCCCATACTCTAATAGACGCACACCCCCCACTTTTTACGTTGAAAATGACACATTTTTTGGCCGATTTTTACGAAATTAGTGCCCAGTACCGACTTGAAACAAAATCGGAGCTAATTGTCCAATTAGATTTTTTTTATTTCCATTATTTCGAAAGCAACTTCCTTTAAAATCGGGGAAAAAACATAATTGCTACTTTCACTTTCAAAAGCGGAAGCGAAATTCGACTGTTTCCGGTGTCACAGTAAATTCCTCATCAGCAGTAGCTATTTGCACGGACACAGGGAGATCAGAATTTACACGGTTACGGAGACGCCATTTTCAAAGCATCTCAAACCCGACAGATCCAAAACGCTGACGCTGACGAAACGTCCGTGGGCGTAAATCTGATCAGCATTAATGATTGACGCTGTCTTGATATACATTACCATTGAATTTAACATTTCTACCGACTGTACCATAATGACCAGAGTGGGCCGTAACGTCTTGGCCCAAATGTTTATAAACTGACAGACAGTACAATCAAGTCTGGCGTTTGAGAGTAACGTCCCTTAGTTATGTTTTTGTTCAGATAGCAGAACATCGTATATTTTTTTATCATTTTGCCGCTGAATAACACTTGCCTCTATTAAACGCCCACCCTGGACTTCGGAGCCAGTGGTGATTCTAATAGACGCCCGGGCGTCTATTAGAATCTTTACGGTATCTGGGGGTCACATGCAAACATCCTCAGATCTGTAGTATCAGTCATGCCTCATAGATACATTAGACAAATTACGCTGTTGCCAGGCATAACCAGAGCTACTGTTTAAATTGTAGTCACTTTCTATTTGACAAACACATTCAAAGCCTGTTTATATCATGATTTTAAAAAGCGTGCTTATTGCCGGTGAGTAAATAAGACGAGCCTAAACAATATTATCAGGGTCTTCTGTTTCTGACGTTTTGTCAGCGATCTATAAATTATGAAGTCAGGGAACATTAGCAGTCCGTACAGGCTGATCACGATCTACACTGGACTGGAATTAAATGTGACTGTGACTGGAGAAATTGGGCTTATGGGTTTTGCGACCAGTGTAGATCCAGCACAGTCTGATCAGGATCTGCACTGTTTGTCATTGTGTCGTCAATGTAACACCCGTTATGTTTCTAACAAGCAATATAGATCGATATCAGGCTCCACAAGTGCGTGTGATATATGATCGGGTGTCACAAATCCCATAAGCCCCATTTCTCCAGTCTCGGCCACAAATGACACATGGTTTACTCAGTGCCTGTCCCATTTAGGTGCATGCCCTTACCAGACTTATCCTCCCAAGATTTGAACAATGTTTAATAATTATATTGACTTTCTGTAAAAGCAAAATCATGTTACCAGGTCTGTGGCTGTGGCTGGAGAAATGGGGCTTACGGGTTTTGCGACCAGTGTAGATCCAGATCAGACTGTGCATCCGCAGTCTGATCAGGATCTGCACTGTTCGCCATTCCATCAATGAATCACACGTCGTGCTTCTATTAAACATGGAATTTAGATTGTTACCGGTGTGCTATTTGATCAGGAGCTACAGTGGTCACAAATCCCATAAGCCCCATTTCTCCAGTCACAGTCACATATTTGTATCTCAAGGGAAGGCTAACCCTTAGGGAGAGGATTTAAGTAAGCTTGCTTTCAATCCAATCCCATTTGTATAGTACTGTATATAGTAACATTGACATTGACAATGAACTTATAATTGTGAAATCAATTTTGTTGTATGCTGTCTACTTCTCGTGCTCCCAGTCTCGTCTCGGTAGAGCTGGAAGGCATATAGTGTTTGAGCTGTTTGTCCGTCTGTGTGTGTGTACGGGCACACATACAGTGTCTTAGGTGGTTGGATGTGTGGCCTATAAGACAAACAAAAACAAGGCCATACTTATCCCTAAGCTAATCCCCATGCTGGCAGCCTTGATAAGAAAAAAAACAAAATCTTTGCCTTACAACAAGGTGAACATACATCCTCAGTGACCTTGACCTTGGCCGGTTGGATGTGTGTTGGATGCAAACCAAAGCATCATCCCTAGACACACATTGAGGCCAAATATTATCAAAATATGTGAAGCGGTTCATGAGTTATTGAAAAATGAAAGGTATTATAACATAAGCACGCACGTATGCACACACCTACGCACACACCTACGCACACACCTACGTACATACATGGACTAACGCTATATTCCCTCTTGCCTATCGGGGAGGGGCTAACAATGGAGCTTATTCTGTACCACTTACATTATTGTACGCCTACTGTCTGTTTCACGAAACCTGCCCAAATTTTACTGCCATATAAACACTGCAAAAAAATGAGCCTTTCACAGCACAACAATGGAAATGAGCTACTCACAACAATTTTCGTCTGCTGTTGCTTTTATATCTTGCCTTATTTCTCAATAAAAACATGGTTTTACAACATGGTTTGACAGCACTTCAGAATAATTTCCATTGGAAATGATTCTGAAGTGCTGTCAAACCATGTTGTAAATTATTCTAAAGTGCTGTCAAAGAATGTTTTTGATGATAAAACTGGAAAATAGAAAATAAACTTCAGACAACAAAAAATCAAGATAGCGATATAAGGGTTAAATTAATTGTGTATCTATTTACACCTGTACCAAGAATATGAGTCACTAAAAGTATTAATAACTCCACCGGGACTGGAGAAATGGGGCTTATGGCTTATGGGGTTTGAGACCAGTGTAAATCCAGATCAACTTGTGCATGCTAACATTCTGATCAGGATCTACACTGTTCACTGTAGATGAAACACCAGTGAATGAACAAGTCAATGAACGAGCAAAACATGTAGATCGTTATCAGGCTACAGTAGTGTGCTATTTTATGGTGAAGCTACAATGGTCACAAATCCTGTAAGCCCCATTTCTCCAGTCACAGCCACATTTTACAACCTAGAATGTACATGTACAAGATGTTGCAGTGATGAAAGTTAACTTTAAATATATCTATGTGGGTGGCAGGTGGGAGCACGCAATGGGTAATTTAACGATCGGGGTTCATCCTTACCGGAATCCCAACTGGAGACCTGGTTTTGCCCTCACATACGTCTTTGGCATTTTGTATGTAACAGTTGAATCTGTGGTTATACCCCTTATGTGAGTATTACGATATTCGTAATCCTATTTTAGGGGAAGGGGCCAAGTGAGTTGGTGTGGTATGGACCTGGCACCAGGTCAGGTTATTCTAATTTCAGGGCTGAATATATTTGTTCTCGATGTAAATATTCCGTTCTGATTTAGGGATTTTCCCCCCAATGCAGCAGGTTAAAACGGGATCGAACCCGTTTGCCCGGCCTTACATGACCTTAGCTGTTGATACGCCGTTAAACACTAGTAAACAAACAAACAAACAAACAAATATATCTATTCTATGGTTGGGCAACCCGCTGATAAAATGCATGGGTGGGAATTTTCAGGATATGTCCTGAAATCAGGATTTGAAGTTCCTGATAATTGCAATTAACCCTTACACCGCTATCTTAATTTTTTGTCGTTTGCTGTTTATTTTCCATTTTTATCATCAAAAACATGCTTTGACAGCACTTTAGAATAATTTTAAACATGCTTTGACAGCACTTCAGAATCATTTCCATTGGAAATGATTTGGATGACCTGTCAAACTATGTTTTATTAGCCAGGTTTTTTGAAAAAAAATCCAGGCTATTGGATTGGCGAAAGCCGGGCGGGCGGCGGGCGGCGGGCAGCGGGTGGTGGGCAGGCGGCGGGCGGCGTCCACAATCAATGTTAAGTTTGAGTCCATTTCTTTGTTACTGTACCACCTAGGACCACCAAACTTTCACAGCTTCATAATCAAGGGGTGCCCACCACATATCACTATCCAACATGTTACTTTTTTTTTAACTTGACCCATTTTTTCCGCGCAGTCGACTTAGCCATTTTTCAATGTTAAGTTTTCGCGTTTGCAATGTTAAGTTTTCGTGTTTAAGTCCATTTCTTTGGTACTGTACCACCTAGGACCACCAAACTTTCACAGCTTCATAATCAAGGGGTGCCCACCACATATCACTATCCAACATGTTACTTTTTTTTTTAACTTGACCCATTTTTTCCGCGCAGTCGACTTAGCCATTTTCAATGTTAAGTTTTCGCGTTTACAATGTTAAGTTTTCGTGTTTAAGTCCATTTCTTTGGTACTGTACCACCTAGGATCACCAAACTTTCACAGCTTCATAATCAAGGGGTGCCCACCACATATCACTATCCAACATGTTACTTTTTTTTTAACTTGACCCATTTTTTCCGCGCAGTCGACTTAGCCATTTTCAATGTTAAGTTTTCGCGTTTACAATGTTAAGTTTTCGTGTTTAAGTCCATTTCTTTGGTACTGTACCACCTAGGACCACCAAACTTTCACATAAGTGTTCGTGTTTAAGTCCATTTCTTTGGTACTGTACCACCTAGGACCACTAAACTTTCACAGCTTCATAACCAAGGGGTGCCTACCACATACAACTATCCAACATGTGACCATTTTTTTTACCTTCACCTATTATTTCTACGTAATTGACTTTTTAACGTACAACTGGTTAAAGTTTTTTGGTTAAAACTTTTTTGTTATACTATATCTCTGCAACTGCTTCGCCCATTACCTTGAAACTTCACATGTGTGTTTATCATCATCCATATTTTCATTCTACTCCCCTCCCATGCGGCCCCTGTGCCCAATGTCAAGGTCAAATTACTTTGAAGTTTTTTGTTAAGTTTTTTGGTTAAAGTTTTTGGTTAAGTTTTTTGGTTAAAGTTTTTTGTTATACTATATCTCTGCAACTGCTTTGCCCATTACCTTGAAACTTCATATGGGTGTTTATCATCATCTATATTTTCATTCTATCTCCCACCCCTCCCCGTGCGGCCCTGTGCCCAATGTCAAGGTCAAATTACTTTGAAGTTTTTGGTTAAGTTCTTTGGTTAAAGTTTTTGGTTAAGTTTTTGTCGCGCCCGCTTGCGGAAAGCGCGATATAGTCAGCACTTTGGCGTATGTACGTACGTGTGTCCGGTTAAAGTTTTTGGTTAAGTTGTTTGGTTAAGTTTTTTTGGTTAAAGTTTTTGGTTGAGTTCTTTGGTTAAAGTTTTTGGTTAAGTTTTTTGGTTAAGTTTTTTGGTTAAGTTGTTAAGTTTTTTGGTTAAGTTTTTTGGTTAAGTTTTTTGGTTAAAGTTTTTCGTTATACTATATCTCTGCAACTGCTTTGCCCATTACCTTGAAACTTCACATGGGTATTTATCATCATCTATATTTTCATTCTACCCCCCTCCCGTGCAGCCCCTGTGCCCAATGTCAAGGTCAAATTACTTTGAAGTTTTTGGTTAAGTTTTTTGGTTAAAGTTTTTGCTTAAGTTTTTTGCTTAAGTTTTTTGCTTAAAGTTTTTTGTTATACTATATCTCTGCAACTGCTTTGCCCATTACCTTGAAACTTCACATGGGTGTTTATCATCATCTGTATTTTCATTCTATCCCACTCCCGTGCGGCCGGCCCCTGTGTCCAATGTCAAGATCAAATTACTTTGAAGTTTTGGGTTAGTTTTTTGGTTAAAGTTTTTGGTTAAGATTTTTGGTTAAGTTTTTTGGTTTAAGTTTTTGGTTAAGTTTTTTGGTTAAGTTTTTCGTTATACTATATCTTTTTTTTTAGTGTCCATGCCTCGCCACAAGGCGCGAAATGCAGGCCGCGGCCATCTAGTTTTAAGGCCTCGTGCAGTATTCCCGCGACTTTTCCAAGTTTATATCCCCGATAAATTCCACAAAAAGGCCATTCATTCCTTATAATTCCAGCATTTGAAATAAATTCATGAAGAAAATGTGTTTATTTTCCGTTTTCTTAAGAATTATTTTAACTGCGCCTCACGGTTACGGAAAGTAGTTCGGCATGTGAGTTTACTGGGATATAAATTTTGGACAGAGACTTGCTATGGGCCAATCAAATGTTAGGGAATTGTGTAAATATTTTTGTGCTGGAATTATTGGGATATAAACGCAACACGTTGAATGGGCGTTTCCATTATGAATGTAAGGACAGTGTAAATATAAAAAAATACTAATGTTTCAACATAGGAAGCACATTTTCACGCATTTGTGGGTACAGACATATATGTTTGTGTAGTAATTTTCAGGATTTGGCATTTGGAACGGTGCCCACCCCTGAAAAGGAGATCTCTTTGTACACTTCTTATTAGTGTAGCTCCTGATCACCAAATGTGTGAGTTAGTTACAGAAATGTCATGACTGAATGGTGACCAGTGTAGGCCCTGATCAGATTGCAGATTTTCAGGCTAGTCTGACGATACACTGGTCACACATGTCATAGGTCCTTTACTGAACTAGTGGCCTAATTTTCTGATCTCGAAATATCAACAAAAAGCAAACAATCCTTTAACCCTTTCAACACTACAGACCTGTATAGTGGTATTGGCAAACAGTGTAGATCCAGATGAGCCGGCTCATGACGAGCCGTCTCATCAGCATCTGTACTTTTTGCAAGTAATTTTCATATTTTTGAGACCAAAAACACCTCTTTTCATAAATGAACTAGTCTGAAAATAATTTTGTGACTATTGGATAAAAGTAATTTTCAGGATTTGGCATTTGGAACGGTGCCCACCCCTGAAAAGGAGATCTCTTTGTACACTTCTTATTAGTGTAGCTCCTGATCACCAAATGTGTGAGTGAGTTACAGAAATTTCATGACTGAATGGTGACCAGTGTAGGCCCTGATCAGATTGCAGATTTTCAGGCCAGTCTGACAATACACTGGTCACACATGTCATAGGTCCTTTACTGAACCAGTGGCCTAATTTTCTGATCTCGAAATATCCACAAAAAGCAAACAATCCTTTAACCCTTTCAACACTACAGACCTGTATAGTGGTATTGGCAAACAGTGTAGATCCAGATGAGCCGGCTCATGACGAGCCGTCTCGTCAGCATCTGTACTTTTTGCAAGTAATTTTCATATTTTTGAAGCCAAAAACACCTCTTTTCATCAATGAACTAGTCTGAAAATAATTTTGTGACAATTGGATTGGTTGCAAAATAGCACATCAAAATCCATTCCAGTTACTTAGGGGTGAAAGGGTTAATAAAGGGAAAGGAAACAAGAGGCCCAATAGGGCTGGTATCGCTCACCTGAAATCATTATCCCCATTATAAAGTAAATCAAAAGCATATATATACCAAGTTCCATCAAAATTTGTCTGGAAGTTCATAAAAAGTAAATTGAATAATTGTTCGGTTGTCTCAAACTTTGTACTATCCATGGGGGTTACAGGGAAAAACAGGTCAGTTTTGCATTTCAAGCCCCTAAAAGGAAAACAAAGCAAACATTTATAAAAAATATACTGGTAATACAAAATAGCATCATTTGAGCATAATATCTACCACCTCTGCAGGTGACTTAACCCAATATTTTGAAATTAAGCGTCTCACTAAAGTGATTTTCTATGGACCTTTCGTCTCCTCGATACCTTCAATTTGATGTATAACATGACTATATTTGGTTAAAGGTGAAATGTGACTATCAATTATTCCTGCTAAGTTTCGTCGAAATCGATTTGTGAGAAGAATTTTTAAGAATTTTACCTACTTTTCTATGGCAGCCATCTTGGATATGCGACGATGCCCAATTTAACAAATCTGAAAAGGAATAACAGATACACCATCCCTTAAGAAGTTTGGTCAACATGGCCAAGCGGTTCAGAGGAAGAACAGGTCAGAGACGTACGGACGATGGACAGATGATGGACAGATGATGGTCGGACGAAAAGCTGTAACAACTCTTGCATATTAATAACTGAGACTTGTTTTTTAGCTCACCTGAGCCGAAGGCTCAAGTGAGCTAAAAAAAACAACAAGTCTCAGTTGTTAATATGGAAGAGCTTTGAAATTGTGCATTGTGTCATTTAAACAATGGAACGGGTCAGTCTATTATGATACAATACAAGGAAGCAATTTCTGAATTCCCTGATGCAATCACACTAATGGTTTCACACTTTCTTGGAAGGTCTGTTCCATTATGGTATGGCGGCAGGCAAAAACGGACCTCAATGCCAATTGGATAATCTATACTATGGCGTCAATAACGGTTACTCCGCTAACTGAGTTGTGAACAGCTACGGCCTGACTTGATTGAGCATAGAGGGATGGGTGAATAGTCCAGTCGTAGAGCTTTGGACTTGAATATCAGAGATTATGGGTTAAATCACCGCCTGCGGCATGAAAAATTACTCTATCCCACTCGTGTTTCACTATAGAGTTGAAAGCGAGGTCAGTTGTCTATATAATGACCTTACCTGTTGCTGGGATTCAAAACTCTTGCAAATGTGCAGAGGAGCAGGTTGATATGTAGCCTATTTCATCAAAATTGCAAAGTATACTTATCTAGCAAAGTATACTTTGAGGGAGAAATTTTCAATTTAAGTATAAATTTATTAATTTTTAGCCAGGTTTTTTGAAAAAAAATCCAGGCTATTGGATTGGCGAAAGGCGGGTGGGCGGGCGGCGGGCGGGCGGGCGAATGGCAGCGTCCACAATCAATGTCAAGTTTTCGTGTTTGAGTCCATTTCTTTGTTACTGTACCACCTAGGACCACCAAACTTTCACAGCTTCATAATCAAGGGGTGCCCACCACATATCACTATCCAACATGTTACTTTTTTTTTAACTTCACCCATTTTTTCCGCGTAGTCGACTTAGCCATTTTCAATGTTAAGTTTTCGCGTTTACAATGTTAAGTTTTCGTGTTTAAGTCCATTTCTTTGGTACTGTACCACCTAGGACCACCAAACTTTCACAGCTTCATAACCAAGGGGTGCCTACCACATACAACTATCCAACATGTGACCATTTTTTTACCTTCACCTATTATTTCTACGTAATTGACTTAGCCATTTTCAACGTTAACTTTTTAACGTACGTCTCGTTAAGAGTTTTTTTGGTTAAAACTTTTTTGTTATACTATATCTCTGCAACTGCTTCGCCCATTACATGTACTTCACATGGGTGTATCATCATCAATTTTTCATG
This sequence comes from Conchocele bisecta, assembly GCA_029237695.1. Lineage (NCBI taxonomy): Eukaryota > Metazoa > Mollusca > Bivalvia > Lucinida > Thyasiridae > Conchocele > Conchocele bisecta. Next base: position 43,732,520 of record CM055267.1, read on the forward strand.
CTAACCCCCACCCGTGCGGACCTGTGCCCAATGTCAAGGTCAAATTACTTGAATTTTTTTGTTTTTTTGTTAAAGTTTTTTCGTGTACTATATCTCTGCAACTGCTTCACCCAATACCTTGATACTTCACATGGGTGTTTATCATCATTGTCGCACCTGCTTGCGGAAAGCGCGATCCTGTGCCCAATGTCAAGGTCAAATTACTTTGAATTTTTTTGTTAAAGTTTTTTCGTGTACATATCTCTGCAACGCTTCACCCATACCTGATACTTCACAGGGGGTGTTTATCATCATTGTCACCTGCTGCGGAAAGCGCGATCCTGTGCCCAATTCAAGGTCAAATTACTTGAATTTTTTTGTTAAAGTTTTTTTCGTGTACATATCTCTGCAACTGCTCACCCAATTACCTTGATACTTCACAGGGTGTGTTTTATCATCATTGTTGCACCTGCTTGCGGAAAGCGCGATCCTGTGCCCAATGTCAAGGTCAAATTACTTTGAATTTTTTTGTTAATTTTTTTTTCGTGTACTATATCTCTGCAACTGCTTCACCCAATACCTTCATACTTCACATGGGTGTTTATCATCATTGTCGCACCTGCTTGCGGAAAGCGCGATCCTGTGCCCTATGTCAAGTTCAAATTACTTTGAATTTTTTTGTTAAAGTTTTTTCGTGTACTATATCTCTGCAACTTCACATGGTGTTTATCATTATTGTCACATCTGCTTGCGGAAACGCGATATCGTCGGCATTTTGGCATACGTCCGTCCGTTCGTCCGTGTGTCCGGTTAAAGTTTTTTGGTTAAAGTTTTTCCATCTACTATATCTATTTTTTTAGTGTCCATGCCTCGCCCCAAGGCGCGACATGCAGGCCACGGCCATCTAGTCTACAAAAAGTGGGTATAATTATGTTATCCAAGTGTCTATGCTTGGAAAAAACCTGGCCTTCGTGGCTTTGCCTCGTTTCTTGTTATTATACTGAATTTATTACATTATCACAGCCAAAATGGCTGTGATAATGTAATAAATTCAGTATAATAATTCTGCAAACTTTTAATCATCAAATATATGCAGTCGTTATGCATCTCGGGGAAAAATAAATGATTACTCCCTCAAATTATACTTTGCTAGAAATTTTGACAATTTTGATGAAATCGGCTACTGGAAAATGGGAAATTCTGAGTCCGAAAGGGGGAGATAATCCATGATGGAGGGTCGGATCAAAAATCCAAATTCACTTTGCGCATCTGCACATGATAACGAAGCTACATACCAAATATCAGGCGCGTAGGTATGAAGGTGAAAAAGTTTTTCGAGTTACGAGGAAAAAATAAAAGGGAAATTCTGAGTCCGAAAGGGGGAGATAATCCATGATGGAGGGTCGGATCAAAAATCCAAATTCACTTTGCGCATCTGCACATGATAACGAAGCTACATACCAAATATCAGGCGCGTAGGTATGAAGGTGAAAAAGTTTTTCGAGTTACGAGGAAAAAATGGGAAATTCTGAGTGCGAAAGGGGGAGATAATCCATGATGGAGGGTCGGATCAAAAATCCAAATTCATTTTGCGCATCTGCACATGATAACGAAGCTAGATACCAAATATCAGGCGCGTAGGTATGAAGGTGAAAAAGTTTTTCGAGTTACGAGGAAAAAATGGGAAATTCTGAGTGCGAAAGGGGGAGATAATCCCATGATGGAGGGTCGGATCAAAAATCCCAAATTCACTTTGCGCATCTGCACATGATAACGAAGCTACATACCAAATATCAGGCGCGTAGGTATGAAGGTGAAAAAGTTTTTTCGAGTTACGCGAAAAAGGAAAGGGAAATTCTGAGTCCGAAAGGGGGAGATAATCCATGATGGAGGGTCGGATGAAAAATCCAAATTCACTTTGCGCATCTGCACATGATAACGAAGCTACATACCAAATATCAGGCGCGTAGGTATGAAGGTGAAAAAGAAAAAGTTTTTCGAGTTACGAGGAAAAAATGGGAAATTCTGAGTCCGAAAGGGGGAGATAATCCATGATGGAGGGTCGGATCAAAAATCCAAATTCACTTTGCGCATCTGCACATGATAACGAAGCTACATACCAAATATCAGGCGCGTAGGTATGAAGGTGAAAAGTCGAAAAAGCTGACGATTACTGACGGACGTACGACGACGGACGTACGGACGTACGGACGTACGACGTACGGACGTACGGACGGACACCCGTGACGAAAACAATATACCCGTTTTTTTTAACAAAAAAAGTGGGTATAATAAATTAGATAATATCATACACTGGCACATTTATACTGGCACTGGCGCGTAGGTATGAAGGTGAAAAAGTTTTTCGAGTTACGAGGGAAAAATGGGAAATTCTGAGTGCGAAAGGGGGAGATAATCCATGATGGAGGGTCGGATGAAAAATCCAAATTCACTTTGCGCATCTGCACATGATAACGAAGCTACATACCAAATATCAGGCGCGTAGGTATGAAGGTGAAAAAGTTTTTCGAGTTACGAGGAGAAAATGGGAAATTCTGAGTCCGAAAGGGGGAGATAATCCATGATGGAGGGTCGGATCAAAAATCCAAATTCACTTTGCGCATCTGCACATGATAACGAAGCTACATACCAATATCAGGCGCGTAGGTATGAAGGTGAAAAAGTTTTTCGAGTTACGAGGAAAAAATGGGAAATTCTGAGTCCGAAAGGGAGATAATCCATGATGGAGGGTCGGATCAAAAATCCAAATTCACTTTGCGCATCTGCACATGATAACGAAGCTACATACCAAATATCAGGCGCGTAGGTATGAAGGTGAAAAAGTTTTTCGTTTTTCGAGTTACGAGGAAAAAATGGGAAATTCTGAGTCCGAAAGGGGGAGATAATCCATGATGGAGGGTCGGATGAAAAATCCAAATTCACTTTGCGCATCTGCACATGATAACGAAGCTACATACCAAATATCAGGCGCGTAGGTATGAAGGTGAAAAAGTTTTTCGAGTTACGAGGAGAAAATGGGAAATTCTGAGTCCGAAAGGGGGAGATAATCCATGATGGAGGGTCGGATCAAAAATCCAAATTCACTTTGCGCATCTGCACATGATAACGAAGCTACATACCAAATATCAGGCGCGTAGGTATGAAGGTGAAAAAGTTTTTCGAGTTACGAGGAAAAAATGGGAAATTCTGAGTGCGAAAGGGGGAGATAATCCATGATGGAGGGTCGGATCAAAAATCCAAATTCATTTTGCGCATCTGCACATGATAACGAAGCTAGATACCAAATATCAGGCGCGTAGGTATGAAGGTGAAAAAGTTTTTCGAGTTACGAGGAAAAAATGGGAAATTCTGAGTGCGAAAGGGGGAGATAATCCATGATGGAGGGTCGGATCAAAAATCCAAATTCACTTTGCGCATCTGCACATGATAACGAAGCTACATACCAAATATCAGGCGCGTAGGTATGAAGGTGAAAAAGTTTTTCGAGTTACGAGGAAAAAATGGGAAATTCTGAGTCCGAAAGGGGGAGATAATCCATGATGGAGGGTCGGATGAATCCAAATCCAAATTCACTTTGCGCATCTGCACATGATAACGAAGCTACATACCAAATATCAGGCGCGTAGGTATGAAGGTGAAAAAGTTTTTCGAGTTACGAGGAAAAAATGGGAAATTCTGAGTCCGAAAGGGGGAGATAATCCATGATGGAGGGTCGGATCAAAAATCCAAATTCACTTTGCGCATCTGCACATGATAACGAAGCTACATACCAAATATCAGGCGCGTAGGTATGAAGGTGAAAAAGTTTTTTGAGTTACAAGAAACGTGACGGACGTACGGACGTACGGACGGACGGACACCCGTGACGAAAACAATATACCCGTTTTTTTTTACAAAAAAAGTGGGTATAAAAAACAATATACCCGTTTTTTTTTACAAAAAAAGTGGGTATAATAAATGAAAAGGTCTAGTCTGAAAAGAGACTATGTGCTTACTGGCCACAGATCAATATACCCCCTGCATACAAAGTATGTCGAGGGGTATATAGTTGTCGTCATTCCGTCCATTAGTCTGCATTTCAATTGTTTTAGAACAATGGAAATGGCCTCTTCCTCCCTATTGGTGTCACATCAGTCTGTGCATTCATCCGTTCGTCCATCTTTAAGATTTGCGTTAACATTTTCGGGTACCCATGAACTCTGCAACTGTAAGTCAGATTGACTTGAAACTTCATTCTATAGCCAACCAATGTGGCTTTCATTCCAAATGTCAAGGCCAAATGAATATTTGTTGGTTGGACACGGCATCGACTGGGGGTATCCGTGAGCCCCTGTTCCACTTACTCTAGTTGAAGTATTGATTTATTATCACGCTCGCTTGCCTAGTCGCCGCTTTTGACGTGCGTCCGGTGTCATATGATATTTTCACCCGCCTATTTTTTCACCCGCGGGTGAAAATATCGCGCGATATTTTCACCCGCGGGTGAAAAAAATGCCATGAGATTCTCACCCCCTCTATGAGATTTTCACCCCGCCCCCAATATTTTTGTCAAATGTTGTTGTTGCTGTGTTGCTTCTATCTTATGATATGTGAGAGTCATATGACTATTTTATATATGGTGGTGACAAAATTGAAAGAGTTGCAGTGAAAATCTCATGGCCATGATATTTTCACCCACGGGTGAAGATATCATGGCCATGAGATTTTCAACACCCCCCCCCCCCCCACCCTAATTGTCTTAAACAACATATCAATTGACATAGCACAACTGTCAATTGACTGAGTGTGCAGTAGTGGGGAATTGTACTCATTATATAAAGAATTAACAGTTGCACCTACCATTCATCTTAAAATTTGTCGCTTTTGATTTTTGATTAACATACAAGGATACCAGAAGAAAACATAGAACTAAGAGAGAGGGGGGGTGAAAATGTCATGGCCATGATATATTCACCCGCGGGTGAAAATATCATGACCATGAGATTTTCACCCCCCCCTACATCAACCCCTCTAGTTTTCTACCAATGTGTCTTTCTTTCCCTTTCAATTTATTCCTCATGATAAGGCCCCGTGCAGGCACCGGGGCGGGATCAACTGATCCTGAGAATAGCGCTGCAGTAGCCATTGCTTGTCGTAAAAGGCGACTAAACTGGCTTAACGATTGGGTTCATACTTTCCGGAACCCACTATACCAGATTTGGCCCTCACGTACATTTTTGGCTTTCTTGTATGTGAGAGTTGAGTCGGGCTATGCCCCATATATAAAAGTAAGATTAGCGCTAATCCTATTACTTTTAGGGGATGGGATAAATGATGCTGGTGTGGCGAGGGCCTGGCACCAGATCAGGTTGTTCTAATTTCAGGACTGAATATATATTTTGATTGTAAATATTGAGTTCTGAAGTTGGGATTTACCCCCCTTGGACAGGTGGATATGGGACTCGACCCCGTTGACCCGTCTGCATGTAGACTCCCTGAGGCTTGTACCTCTATGTCAGAAAAGCGGACGTTAAACCCTATTCACTCACTCACTCACTCCTCATGATAAGTTTATCATTCAAACACATGTCAGTTATTATGAGAAACTTTGTTGAAAATATCATCGCTATGACATTTTCCTTTTCGTCCCTCATAGCATAGCTATACAGTATTTTCACCCTCTCCATCAAAGTCTGTTCTAATTAATTAGTCATGTGATTCATACAAGTCATGCTAAAATAACATACAAGGATACCAGAAGAAAACATAGAACTAAAAGAGGGGGGGGGAGGGTGAAAATGTCATGGCCATGATATATTCACCCGCGGGTGAAAATATCATGACCATGAGATTTTCCCCCCCCCCTACATCAACTTAATTTAAGATGAATGGTAGGTGCAACTGTTAATTCTTTATATAATGAGTACAATTCCCCACTACTGCACACTCAGTCAATTGACAGTTGTGCTATGTCAATGGATATGTTGTTTAAGACAATTAGCAATTAGGGGGGGGGGGGGGGGGGGGGGGGGGGGGGGGGGGGGGGGGGGGGGGTGGTGAAAATATCATGGCCATGAGATTTTCACCCCCCCCCCCCCCCCCCCCCTGCAACTCTTTCAATTTTGTCACCACCATATATAAAGGTCATATGACTCTCACAAACCATAACATAGAAGCAACATGGAAAATTATTTCTAATTTTAGTTTTTATTATTCATACTCACCTGAATGGTTGCAAACTGATAGGTTGCTATGAAATCGTCCTAATAATAAAAATCTGCCTACTCTAATCACTCAAATAACCCACCATAGACCATTCCGCTCTACCCACAGCCAATTGGCTAGTCCGCTATTTAAACTCCTCCTATTATTGTTAGGTATACAGCTTCAAAAGTTAATCATTTCCATATGGAAATGAAACTGCTAGATAAAAATAGCCTGAAGTATACTAAGTAGGGAGAAGATAAAACCATCAAGCGGGACGGGAGGAGGGTCTACCTTACCATTCATGGTGAGTATGAATAATAAAAACTAAAATTAGAAATAATTTTCCATTTTTATGTCTTCAAACTAATCCTGAATGGTTGCAAGAATTCGTAGTGATGGTGGGAGGTATCTCACTACTCATACTCGACCGGAATGGTAAGGCAGATTAAAAACCCTCAAAACAGACAAAAATATTTGGCCTAGGTACAAACTTGGGTGTTACCTATATAGTAATAACATGGTCTCACCTTAGAATCATAGGGGCGCCCAAAGCGGGCCCCCCCCCCCCCCCCCCCCCTTTTCTACGAAAGTAGATGAGAGGTGGATAAAGACAAGCACCACCACGCTAGTCTCGTAGACTGACTCGTAGACTCCAACCTGCTATACTTGGTTAGAACGCCGGAGAATACTCATGGTATAGCTGCTGCTACCAGACGAAGCCCTGGCGAATGTAGTCGCCCGCACTTCACACGCAATAGCTCAACTGAGATATACTCAAAGTCTATACATAGTCTCATGACGACACATGACTCGTACATATCGAGACAGTATAAAACGCCCTAAGCACTAAGGTTCATCCTAACAAGCAAGTGCTGAGGAGTTAAACTGGCCCTAAAGCCAGATCAAAACCTATACCAGGGTTTGACACTAATTTTTGGCCCAGGGATTCCGCAGCATGGACATCCCTATTGTACATTATGTTGAATGGGATTTTCTTGAAAATGCAGTGATTCCTCCTACAAAACAGGGATCCTCGGGATCCCGGGACACTGCGAGTGTCGACCCCTGTATACCTATAAACCCATGTATAGTAGACAAAGAGAATAGAATCATTAATCCAAAGTGAAACACTATCCTTTTGCAACAACACTGCTACAAACAAACAGATAGGTAGCCTCGCTCTAATTGAAACATGTACAAAACAATGCCTCCTGGGCCAGCGTGATGAACCGTCAGAACCATAGATCACCACAGATCCCCGTTCATCAACAAAAGCAAGTGAAGTTCATCGAGCGGTGAGTCACACTTACCAACCCCCAGGATTCCACTGGGACTGTAAAGACAAAAACCGAATAATCGGGTAATCAGAAAAAAAAAATCGCAGACTATCGCGAACAGGTAGATCCAAACAGCCTCCTAAACTTGATGCTACCGGCTGATAAACCCACAACTGCACCCGCTGCTACTAACGGACCCAGTTCTTAAACATCTCCCTGAGATGCCAACCCCATGTCGGTCACATGAGGACATGAGAGAAAAGGGGGTTACTTTCCGGAACACCACATATGTATTCCGGAAACACAAATCAGTACTCACTTATAGCATAAAATAAGTAAATTATAGCCTTGGCCCAAGTTTCGGCTACCATGAGCACCGAATAACTACAATAACACTGATTGCAAGACGCAAAAACATCACCGCGCTGTGACAGGACCAAATTGGGCCATGTCTCGCTGTAATCATAGATGAACAGATGTGTTGTCCTAACTTCTTCCGATAAAACAATCCCCAAATACGTTGGCTGCACGCTTAGATCAGACATTATACGAATTACGTGATGAAAAATCAATATCTCTGAACGCTGGAATATCAAATGGTAATCGCCTAGACGAATATGATTACGGGTAAATAAAACAATAGGATTATTGGCAGAATTGTATTTAAACGAAATAATTATATCCAGATATACCCGCGCCGATCAAAAATCGTACTTTTAATTGTAATCCGTACTACCGTCTATCTAACGTATTCCCGGAATAAATACGGAAAAATCGTAACAGTTGGCAGTTACGCATCTCTGCCCAATGCAGAGAGCGATCATAGAAAGAAGTTGGAGACTACATGCACCTCGTGCATTTAGGGCCTAAACAACTCAGCTGCAGAACCACTTACTGTAGAATAAACTCAAGTAATGGCCCTATCTATCCAACGGAAGACAAAGGATTGCGTATACCTCCCGTTGGCTAAAAATTGGTAATAAGAAACTTTACGGTCGGACCGGATGTCCTAATTCTTCCGAACCTAATGCTTCATCGCACGGACTGGACAGAAAGTGTGAACCACTGTCGCTGACAGGCGTGACGGAGGGAGGCCCGAACCACAACTGATTCCAGATCATGTGAGAAGGGATAAAGTATCTGAGGGAGAAATCTCGGTTCATAGGAGAAACTGCTGATGTGTAAACAGTAGTGTGCTTCTATTTAACACAATTAACATTTTGAAATACCCAATTGCTTCAGAAATGATGGAGTGACAACCGCATGTTGTACATACAGTCGATACGCGTTATGTCGACATTGCTTACATCGATATACCTGCTTATGTCGATGTACACTAGTGGTCCCGGCCGAACTGCTATATAAACTCATACATTCCATACCTGATATATCGATATCGTACACATTATACTGTAATGTCGATATGCAATTTGAACAGCGGACGTCGTAAAGTCTGGTCAAACTTAATTGGCACAGGTAAGTTTTTCACACATACAAAGTGATCAAAACATGCCGCCGGTAACCGTGTTACAATCGCGGAATACCGTCAAAGCCGACCACGTAAGCCGTGGTCAACCAATTAACGACAGTGTGACGTGAAATCACAAAAATACTCTTGTTAATAGCCAATATATATGCCGGACATGAATCGAGCCGTAAATGCCATAATCATTAACGGACGCTTGTTTATAATAATTACAATTTGAGTGAATTACATGCGATCTTATAAACACGAACAGTTGGTATCTCAAATCACTTCCTTAGCAATGTCCAACATGCAGTACATGGGTCCGAAGTTATACTGGAACGAGTAAATTGAAAAATCCGAATCGGTACGTGGGCGCAAACAGTGGAAAAAATAAAACCGACGTTTGAGCCTTGCCGCAACAAATCCACAAATGGATACCCCCATCCGGACAAGATAGCACTGGGCACCAACGGATGCAGAAGCCATTCCGTCAGAACCGGAGATGACCGCAGAAACCATAACCACCTGTCCGTGCAGAACAGAATCCGCCGCTGTCAACCCCCGGACGAAACACTGCCAAAAGCTAAAACATGTTGATGTGTCCCTGAGTTTCCTGCACTGACCACCAACCCGAAACACACCGATGTAGGGGCTCCAAATGAGCCCCCCAGCCTTCTCACGACGCGTCTGTGGACAGAAAGCGAGTAGGAGGAGGTAACACTATGGGAAATCCCTGTAGGAACCAGACCTCCACTGCCCACCATCTGATACAACGTAGGAAGATGGTGATCCTAGCAGAGACCGATCCAAAGGATCGGGGTGCGGCCTCCATATAGCCCTAGTAAGTAATACTGGAGGTCGCAGACATAACCTTCCCCTATTCTGCATCCCGAAAGTCCAGGAGTGCAGAAATTTCCTAGCTGACAGAGAACCTCTGACCAGTACCCGGAAACTAAATCAAGATGCCACGCACCCTGTCCAAAGGTACTATGATGACTGATAGATCGGTCAATAAGCTCATTCCCACCTAAGAAAAATCCTGTGTGGGAACCAACTACGACTACTCTAGATAGGAAAAGAACCTAGAAGAGTAACAAACCCCATACCACCGCCAGATACCGTATCACACGGAACTAAAGACACAATACTCGGAAACAACTTAAACTTCCGAGAGCATCTGCGGAAGGGCACGTGGAAGTACGAGACCCGCAGATCTATGGAAACAACCCAGTCTACCGGGCAAATGGCGCTCCGACCACGTCCCGAACTTCCTCTATAGCACTATACTTCAAGAGAGAGACTCTACTTAACCCTTGAAAATACCCCGTCAGGGGAAACGACCCCACAGGAGGTAGACAAGAAGGAGCAGCAGGAGGGACCATCGGTACCGTAGCTGCCCTTTGGCCGTTCGATCGCACAATTTACCAGAGGTCAAAAGAGGCGAACGAAACAAAACTATGGCAGGACCGTTCAAGAAAAAACGAGCCGGCTATCACTGCGTCTCACTGGACAAGAGCATGTCCATAGAAAAACTCCAAGACATGTTGACAAGAGGCTTAGCGGCACAAATCGCCGACTGAAGCACTGCGTCCAGAGACGATGAATCATACTGATTCAAACATAAATCGAAAGTTGGCATAGCCACAATCGACTTAACAGCCTACACCCATGCCTTCGCAAACGCGAACCAGGACCAGGAGCCGAAGATATCACAAACGCTGCGGCGTCCTTGTCCAGAAACGGAGATCTCAAAAACCATACCGCATAGAGGGGCATGTAGAACTTAGACCCCAGTGTGGCGATCAAAGTTTTGGGCACTAGGAACCCCGCAGTGGCCAAATCCTACCTAAAGCTCCCCAATGTACGTAACAAGAAGCCCTACTGTAGGAGAGAAATGAAACCACGACAACTCCGGCAATTCCACCACCACCAGAATCAGCCTAAACAACAGCCATCCGAGAAGTACCATATGGGAGGCTCCACTGGCAAAACCACCAGCTGTGAAAGAGCCGACAAACCCACTAAGTACTAGGACTTAGACAGGAACTCCAGAATCTTAGCCAACTGAACCATCATAACTCTATCGCGTGTCGAGTCCTGAAATAGACTGGGAATTCGAACTCATATACACTCGAATAAAGAGCAGGCCAGACAAGTACGGAGCCAAAGCCCCACGAACACCCCGGTCAGAAATTGTTGCTACCCCGGTGCCCGGTGCCCGGTGCCCGGTGCCCGGTACCCGGTGCCTGCCCGGTGCCCGGTGCCCGGTGCCCGTAACACAATACCGGCACCTCTCCTGCGAGAGTTTGGGTACGCTGTGACCGGGTGAATGTGATAAGCACCTGCCGCAGCAACCCTAGACTGGCAGTCATCTACCACATACGTGGAATCTGATTCAACAGAACTGTACTGTATCGTTCCAATTAGTATATGTACTGCCGAAGCTAGTACTACATGTAGAAGCCCTATACAACCGTCTCCTACGACGAACAGGAGAACGAGATCTAGATGAACCGGTTCCAAAACCTGAGAATGACCTCGAGGAAAAGGAAGAACAAGATCTAAACTCCGAACCCGAAATCGAAGAGCTAACCCAATCCCGACCTACGACGAGATCGACTCCTCGACTTACGTGAACACGTAGAACGAAGACCAACCGAAGACAAGAACGTCTTCCTACCGGAAGCAGCAGGCTGTCCAGGGAGAGTCTGGTGCCCGGTGCCCGGTGTTTGACCGGTGCCCGGTAGCTGCCCGGTGCCCGGTGGCTCCCGGTGCCGGTTCGGTGAACGGTGCCCGGTTCGGTGCCCGGTTCGGTGCCCGGTGCCCGGCTCGGTGACCGGTGCCCGGTGCCCGGTGACATAACCGGTGCCCGGTGACATAATGCCCGGTGCCCGGTGACATAACCGGTGCCCGGTGCCCGGTGACATAACCGGTGCCCGGTGCCCGGTGCCCGGTGCCCGGTGACATAACCGGTGCCCGGTGCCCGGTGCCCGGTACCGGGCGCCTCTACTGAGAGAGGCTGGGTCAGCTTCGAACCGGGTGATATAGTATCAAGAACCGGCCGAAGCAACCCTGTGATAGGTATAGCTCTATGGGAACCGGGTGATATGTGATCAGGCACCGGACCCAGCAGCCCGGTATCCCCTGTATGGATCACCGGCCTATCACTTGAGGAAAGTTTCGAAGTCAGAGAACCTGACCGAACTTTCTCAACATAACCAGATCCCCCCGATGGAGGGATCCCCTCTGACACAACCTCCGAAACCTCGGACGGTTCCACTGCTCCCAAGAGCTGAGACGCGGACACAGACTTCTTCGGACGTGAGGTATGGGACCTACGAGACCCATGCCATTTCCCCACGTTCGAATCCGTCCAAACGGAAACAGACAAATCACATGGCCTCTCTTTGCAACACCCGCAACAGGCAAAGCACCTGTCCGTATGGGTATCCCAAAGAGAAGTCATGTGTCCACACGCAGCGCGTGATTGCGGCATGCTAACAAGTATTGTATAACAAAACCTGATAGAAGAAACGCAAAAACGCTACAAAAAAATGTGTCACGGGAGCGAATCCACTTTGGGACGAACCCGTTAGGGTACGAATCGCGTACACGCGAAAATATGTGACACAAAGTAAAACACCGTGAAAAACCCCAAAAAATGCAATGGAGAATAATCACGTAACACACAAGAGTGATAATAATATGTATTGAACGAAATATAATGACAAATACGGCACAATACACGGCAGAAATTCAAAATAAGCACGAAATAAAGAGAGAGACAAATATACCTGCACTCTTGATAGCGTCCTAAAATAATAGGAGGAGTTTAAATAGCGGACTAGCCAATTGGCTGTGGGTAGAGCGGAATGGTCTATGGTGGGTTATTTGAGTGATTAGAGTAGGCAGATTTTTATTATTAGGACGATTTCATAGCAACCTATCAGTTTGCAACCATTCAGGTTAGTTTGAAGACATAAAAACAGCAACAACAACATTTGACATAAATATTGGAGGGCGGGTGAAAATCTCATAGGGGGGGTGAAAATCTCATGGCATTTTTTTCACCCACGGGTGAAAATATCGCGCGGGTGAAAATCTCATGTGACACCGGCATTGCTTTTAAGGACTGACTTTTGTATATAGAATATGACCTTTTGTTTCAAATGTAGTAGAATCATATATGTGACTGAATATCTATATAAAGTATATCTGGCCCTGTTCTTCTTAGAGTATATTATACAGAGCATTCAGTTGCCATCTCTGCCATTTTAGTTTAGAAATACTTCCCAGATATATAGAACAACAACGTCCTATAAATATTATTTCAGCAGACTACACAAAACGTTAGATATCTGAGCTTTTCTACAAACACTCACAAAATATACAATGGACACTTTTTCCATGTGTAAAGTGTAAAACTGATGCACTGTCTATTATTAGAAGTACATCTGATACAGGTAAAAGCCGTATTTACTTGCAGAGCAGGCAAGTAGACAGTAGTGACAATACACTCAGATAACTGCTTACAAGTCACTGGAATCAATACAGTATGTATGGTAATACAGGTATATATCTACAACACTGTGTATTGTTCTTACTGTTACAGTCTTTACTGAATTCTCAAACATTTTAACAAAGGGTCAACAAACCCTTCATATATCAGACTTTGTATATTAATTTGATGCAAACAAGGCATAGCACGCTGTTGTCTGATGTATCCCAATCATGTTGCACCAAATTTTATTCATGAGTTTGTCATATTATTAGTTGTATGGGTCAAACACAGTAAGAGGTCAAACTGGCCGATGGCTTGTACACACTAAGATGGCCGACATGGCAACTTCATGCACTGTGTGGGATATAGTAAGAAGAAAATGTTCACATGTATGTTATGCATATATCAGGGGCCCCACTGGTCTTTAAAGTTTTTTTAAGAACCAAATATCCCCACAACCCTACGTCTGATTGACTTGAAACTTTACATACCACTTTATCATCAGCCATATTTGCATACTACAGCCCACCCATGCGGCCCCCATGGCCAAGGTCAAATTATTATAAGTTTGTGTTAAAGTGTTTTGTAAAATCTGCGCTAAAGTTGTTTCGGTACCAATTATCTGTTTGATTGACTGGAAACTTCATATACCCCTTTATCACCATCTATATTTTCATTATATATCACATGCATGCGGCCCCCATGCCTCAGTTGAAGGTAAAATTACTTAGCAAGTTGCATTAAAGTTTTTTTATATAATCTACATTAAAGTTTTTCCGTACCAAATATCTCCACAACCCAAAGTCTGGTTGACTTGGAACTTCACATACCTCTTTATCATCATCATCATCCATCTTTTCATTTTATAGCCCATCCATATGGCCTCCATGCCCAAGGTCAAGGTCAAATTATTTTGAAATATGTGTTAAATTTTTTTTTTAAATGTAATCATATACTTCTTTATCACCATCCATATGTTCCCATATTAGCCCACCCAAGCAGCCCCCATGCCCAATGTCAAGGTCAAATCCCTCTGAAATTTGTGTTAATGTTTTTTAGCTCACCTGAGCGAAGCTCATGTGAGCTATTGTTACCGCAATGTGTCCGTCGTCCGTCGTCGTCCGTCGTCGTCGTCCGTGAACATTTTCAAACGTCTTCTCCTCGGTAACCATTGGGCCTATGGTCACCAAACTTCATGGTCATGGTCCTTAGGTAGGGCGATTACAAAATTGTTAAAATGACGTCATTTCGTAATCCAAGATGGCCGCCGTCTAAAAATAGCACAAATTCTTAAAAAATCTTCTTCTCAAGAACCGCCAACCGGATTTCGACAAAACTTGGTAGGAATGATCGATGTACATTGCTCTTTCAAAGTTGTTAAAATGGTGACCCTGGGGTTAAAAATGGGCGTGGCCCGTGGGGTCAAATTGGGGTCAAATTTTATTTTTGACTGAATATGGTCATTTCATATATCAAATTGAAGGTATCAATGAGGCGATCACTCTGGTGCATTTTTTGTCGAAATCGGATTGTTATGTCATCCAAGATGGCCGCCGAAATGTCAAAAGGTCGTTCTTTTATTAGAGATTTCAAAATTCTTCTTCACATGAACCGCTTGGCCCATGGTAGCCAAACTTAAAAGTTATGGTCCATGGGTGAAGCCTTTTCAGATTTGTTAAAATGGAGGTCATCGCTAATACAAGATGGCCGCCGTCTAAAAATAGCATAAATTCTTAAAAAATCTTCTTCTCATGAACCGCTAGCCGGATTTCGACGAAACTTGGTAGGAATGATCGATGTACATTGCTCTTTCAAAGTTGTTAAAATGGTGACCCCGGGGTCAAAAATGGGCTTGGCCCGTGGGGTCAAATTGGGGTCAGATTTTATTTTTGACAGAATATGGTCATGTCATATATCAAATTGAAGGTATCAATGAGGCGATCACTCTGGTGCATTTTCTGTCGAAATCGGATTGTTATGTCATCCAAGATGGCCGCCGAAAGGTCAAAAGGTCGTTCTTTTATTAGAGATTTCAAAATTCTTCTTCACATGAACCGCTTGGCCCATGGTAGCCAAACTTAAAAGTTATGGTCCATGTGTGAAGCCTTTTCAGATTTGTTAAAATGGAGGTCATCGCTAATCCAAGATGGCCGCCGTCTAAAAATAGCATAAATTCTTAAAAAATCTTCTTCTCATGAACCGCTAGCCGGATTTCGACGAAACTTGGTAGGAATGATCGATGTACAATGCTCTTTCAAAGTTATTAAAATGGTGACCCCGGGGTCAAAAATGGGCGTGGCCCGTGGGGTCAAATTTTATTTTTGACCGAATATGGTCATGTTATATATCAAATCGAAGGTATCAATGAGGCGATCACTCTGGTACATTTTTCGTCCAAATCGGATTGTTATGTCATCCAAGATGGCCGCCAAAATGTCAAAAGGTCGTTCTTTTATTAGAGATTTCAAAATTCTTCTTCACATGAACCGCTTGGCCCATGGTAGCCAAACTTAAAAGTTATGGTCCATGGGTGAAGCCTTTTCAGATTTGTTAAAATAGAGGTCATCGCTAATCCAAGATGGCCGCCATCTAAAAATAGCATAAATTCTTAAAAAATCTTCTTCTCATGAACCGCTAGCCGGATTTCGTCGAACCTTGGTAGGAATGATCGATGTACATTGCTCTTTGAAAGTTGTTAAAATGGTGACCCCAGGGTCAAAAATGGGCGTGGCCCGTGGGGTCAAATTGGGGTCAAATTTTATTTTTGACTGAATATGGTCATGTCATATATCAAATTGAAGGTATCAATGAGGCGATCACTCTGGTGCAATATTTGTCGGAATCGGATGATTATGTCATCCATGATGGCCACCAAAAGGTCCATTTATTCAAGATTTTTAACGTCTTTTTCTCAGGAACCACATGGCCGATGCTGGGTGAAGCATTTTCAGATTTTGTAAAATGAGAGTCATCGCTTAATCCAAGATGACCGCCATCTAAAAATAGCACAATTTTTTTAAAACACATGAACTCAATGTCACATTCTCCTCTGGTGTTCATGGAGTCAGGTGAGCGAATTAGGGCCATCATGGCCCTCTTGTTTTAAAATCTGCGCGAAAGCACCCCAATAATCTCCCCAATCTGTTTGCTATAACCTGATACATACATACTGGGACCATCAAATACCTCGGCGGGCGTGATATGCTGGCCGCAGCCATCTGGTTATTGATTAAACGCTTATTAGACCGCGTGCATGCTCATTTTGGTCTATGCTGGTCATATATGCCGCATATACCTTTCATCAGCGGGCATTGAATGACACATAGTTCCACGAATCCTTCTGGACTTCCTAGAAATGATCCAGACCTCAGGCAGTCACGTGTTATATGTGGACCTCCAGTTGACAAAAGGTATCTTACGACATTTGCGACCAGCGTAGCCCCAGATCAGCCTGCGCGCCGCGGCCGCGCAGGCTGATCAGGGGCTACGCTGTTCGCTATTCAGTCGCTGCAGTAGGCTCCCCGCCTGCCATCAACAAAATTATTGGGTTCTAATTCTAGTGAATATGCAAGAGGACCAACATCTGCACGTTTTCCACTTGATAGGCAATGAGTTGTTCTATACCGCTACACTGCAGCTAATGGTATAGATTTGCAGAATACGGTTTCTATTTCAGTCACTAAAATTTAGTGATAATTAATCCGCTGGACATTCACATGCGTACTTCACTACAGGGATCCTCCAGATTATCGGACAAAAATGGCAGTTTTTTAACGATATTTTTCTTAAAATAGCAGCTACGGGCATAAACTTTTCACAGAACAATCGTCGGTTCTTGCTTTCTCAACGCATGTAAACTATTTAGCAAACTGTGCCATCTTTCTCGCTTATTATCGGGTCAGATCATCAGTCGTAAAATTGCCCCAAAATTAACATCGACAATCAGTTATCCGGACAAACATATAGACTAATCGTCTTATAACTTCTATTCTCACGTTGAAATCATAATGTTATCGTGTGCAAACCAGTGTAAACAGCATTGCGTATTTCTGCAGAAAAATCAGTCACCCTTCGTTTCTTGGAAAACACCGTATTTATAGAATGTATTGTATTTATAGAACAATGACGTAATTGGGTGCACTCGATTGAGCCCCCGCATGACTTTTGTTTTTGTAAACAACTTCTGCACAGAGTTGGGAATGTGTTCAGCAAATGTTACTAAAATGTTTACCATGCCGACATATTCTTCACACTGGCATGGAAAAAGCATGCACCTGCATGACTTAGATGCATTCGTTGCAAAATCGGATCAAAAGAATGCGCTTATAATTAACAGGTATTTTCATTTGTCCGATAAACTGATTGTCCGGATAATTGTATGACCCCAGTATGTTCTTATTGACAGTAAGGCCAAACAAAAAAAATTGTTTGTTTCCACTAACACCTGGAAAAAAAATAGGGTAGGTAGGTAGGCGAAACCTTTTTTTCCTCTAATTTCTTTTTCCATTCACGACACACTTTTTGTACTGGATATGTTAACCCACTATGGGTTAGTGAAAATATACTGTTTTTATCCCAAAAATTACCGATATGACAAAAAAAAGTGCAGGGTCGGCTGGAAAAAATAGGGTCGGTCGGGTTTTTTGTTTACGCCTAAAGGCAATAAAGTGTGTATTAGCACATTTCTTAGGTCACTCTCCATAAAGTAGAAAGTAGGCAACGAACACTTCCAACGCAAATTTGGAAAATACTACGCCATTGTAACTGTTGTGTATTAACCCATTCCTTTCCGAATACATTTTATTTTTGTTATTTCTCAATTAAAGTTTCTGTTGTGACGAGACGATTCAAATGACGATTCAGGATCTGCACTTTTTGCATGTAATTTTCATATTTTTGAGAGCAAAAACACCCCTTTTTTATACCCCCCGCAATGAGTTGCACGAGTTGTGGGGAGTATAGTGGAGTCCGGTTGTCCGTCTGTCCATCCGTCGCTAAACTTAACATCAGAGAAATATGTTAATAACTTCTATTTCCTTCATCTAAAATGCTTAATATTCCTGTAAGGCTCTACTACCTTGCTGTGCCAAATCCACGACTGTCTAACTCCCGCTGATCCCAAGGTCAAGGTCAAATTTCCTTCATCTAAAATGCTTAATATTTCACACATGCATTCCTGTAAAGCTCTACTACCATGCTGCGCCAAATCCACGACCGTCCAACCCCCGCTGAAAACTTAACATCAGAGAAATAAGGTATAACTTCTATTTCCTTCATTGAAAATTCTTAATATTTCACTCGTGCATTCCTCTAAGGTTGTACTATCATGCTGTGACGAATCCACGACCGTCCAGCCCCCGCTGATCCGCAGGTCAAGGTCACATACTTAGTCTCTTTACAAAACTTAACATCAGAGAAATATGTTATAACTTCTATTTCTTTCATTGAAAATTCTTAATATTTATGCATGCATTCCTCTAAGGCCGTAAATCATGCTGTGACAAATCCCCGCTGATCTCGAGGTCAAGGTCACATTATGATTTAGTCTCTTTGCAAAACTTAACATCAGAGCTGCTTCACGTTTCACACGCATTGCTCCAATGGACCTCTACCACCCTGTGACAAATTCACGTTCGTGCCGGCCCCGCTAAGTCCAGAGTCAAGGTCACAAGCCCATGCACTTGGATTTGTTATGCCACCGGGTTTCGAAGAAACGGGTGGCATATAGTGTTTGGACCATCTGTCCGTCTGTCCGTCCGTCCGTCCGTCCGTCCGTCCGTCCGTCCGTCCGCCTGTCCGTCCGTCCGTCTCCGTCCGTCCGTCCGGGCAGACATTCAGGTACTTATGTGGCTAGCCCCACAGGGTTATGGACTTGTTAAAGGATAGGGTTGGTTACAATTAGCCACCTAAGATATCGTTTTATGTGGCTAAAAGTTGTTTTATGTGGCTAATATTTAACATGCGATAAGCCACATAGTTACCTGAAAGTAAGAACGTCCGTCCATCTGTCCGTCTGTCTGTCCATCTGTCCATCCGTCACACTTTTCGGTTAACCAATTTGTCACAGTTTCTCAAATATGCTGCAGGTGGCATCCGCATTCGACAGACGCATTTCTTGTTTTTACATATTTAGGGGTACCTGGGCCCACGCAGGGGGTATTCCATAAGCCTCGCTTACTGACCAATCTAGTTATAAATGGACTAGCTAATCTGGAAATCATTTTGTGATGGTTGGATTGGTTGCAAAATTAACATATCATAGTCCATTCCAGTTACTTAGGGGTGAAAGGGTTAAGGAGACTAACGTCACTTTGCATGTCATTTATGCTTCATTTGTCCATATGGGCCGCCAGTTGAGAAAGGTACCTTACGACAGTCGCATCAATGCAGATCCTGACCATCTTGCGCAGTCACTCAGTTTCATCTAGATGCAAATTATGGGATTTGTGAGCAGTGTAGCTCCTAATTAAAATGGCACATTCCTATCGGCTGATAGCGATCAATATTGATTGTTAGAAGCATGACGGGTATTTCATTGATGGAATGACGAACAGTGCAGATCCTGATCAGACTGTGCGGATGCACAGGCTGATCTGGATAGACAGTGATCGCAAAGCCAATAAGCCCCATGTCTTCAGTCACAGCCACAAAGCGGTTCCACAGACTGACCTTGGGCTATACTGGGCACATATGTTGTAAAGTATCTGCAGGCCACCTATATATTTGCCTGACAGTGTGCAAGTAGGTTTCACCGACAGACCAATATCAAAGAGAAATGTTGATGATTATTTGTCTCACCGAGTGTTTGTGGCCAATTACGTAATACATAAATTCACTGTCATCTAAATATTGCTGACACAACTGTATGGTGAAAGGCTAATATTCTACCCTCCATTTGTGGGTCGCAAATGAGCATGCGATGTGTAATTTAACGATCGGGATTCATCCTTACCGGTATCCCGAATGGAGACCTGGTTTGGCCCTCAGATACGTCTTTCGCATTCTTGTATGTGAGAGTTGAATCTGGTTATATCCCTTATATGAGTAATATTATTATTATACCCCCACAAACAAAGTTTGAGGGGGTATATAGGAGTCAGCTTGTCTGTCGGTCGGTCGGTCGGTCGGTCTGTTGGAAATTCCCTTCCGCTCTATATCTTCTACACCCATGCATGGATTATCAAATGGCTTGGCACAAATGTTTCTCATGATGAGAAGGTGTGTCACGATCAATAACCACGCACCTACATCCAAGGTCAAGGTCACAGTTGAAGGTAAATTCCCTTCCGCTCTATATCTTCTACACCCATGCATGGATTATCAAATGGCTTGGTACAAATGTTTCTCCTGATGAGAAGGTGTGTCGCGATCAATAACCACGCACCTACGTCAAAGGTCAACGTCATAGTTGAAGGTCAAAGATCAAACCTATTGAAATTCCCTTCCGCTCTATATCTTCTACACCGATGCATGGATTATCAAATGGCTTGGCACAAATGTTTCTCATGATGAGAAGGTGTGTCGCGATCAATAACCACGCACCCTACGTCCAAGGTCAGGTCACAGTTGAAGGTCAAAGGTCAAACCTATTGAAATTCCCTTCCGCTCTATATCTTCTACACCGATGCATGGATTATCAAAATGCCTTGGCACAAATGTTTCTCAGGATGAGAAGGTGTGTCGCGATCAATAACCACGCACCTACGTCCAATGTCAAGGTCACAGTTGAAGGTCAAAGGTCAAACCTATTGAAATTCCCTTCCGCTCTATATCTTCTACACCGATGCATGGATTATCAAATGCCTTGGCACAAATGTTTCTCAGGATGAAGAAGGTGTGTCGCGATCAATAACCACGCACCTACATCCAAGGTCACAGTTGAAGGTCAAAGGTCAAACCTATTGAAATTCCCTTCCGCTCTATATCTTCTACACCGATGCATGGATTATCAAATGCCTTGGCACAAATGTTTCTCAGGATGAGAAGGTGTGTCGCGATCAATAACCACGCACCTACGTCCAAGGTCACAGTTGAAGGTCAAAGGTCAAACCTATTGAAATTCCCTTCCGCTCTATATCTTCTACACCGATGCATGGATTATCAAATTGCTTGGCACAAATGTTTCTCATGATGAGAAGGTGTGTCATGATCAATAACCACGCACCTACGTCCAAGGTCAAGGTCACAGTTGAAGGTCAAAGGTCAAACCTATTGAAATTCCCTTCCGCTCTTTATCTTCTACACCGATGCATGGATCATCACACTATGCCCAGGGTCAAGGTCACAGACTTGATGCGTTTGAAACCTTAATGCTCGGCTAAATGGCTTATAATCAAAAATGCCTCATTTTCTTTGGCTGCCAATGGGGGTATTCGTGTGCCGACAGGCCACATTTCTAGTTCCTATTCCTATTATTGTTAGGGGAAGGGGCCAAGTGACTTTGGCGTGATATGTACCGGGCACCTGGTCAGGTTATTATAATGTCAGGTCTGAATAAAAAAATTCTCAATGTAAATATATATATTCCGTCCTGATTTGGGGATTTTCCCCCCAATGCAGCAGGTTAAATACGGGATTGAACCCGTTGGCCCAGTCTTAAATTATTTTCTTTTTTAATTTTTTTTTTCGATTTAAAAAAATCAAAAAAGGAAATTGTTTTCGAAAATTGTAATTTTTTATTGCCAATTGTTTATTTTTATCGCCAATTGCGAAAGTTGCGATCGCCAGCATTTCCCTGGCTGTTTAACACCAATAAACAAACAAACATCTACCAACGATAGCCTCTAGCATGTAAGAAACGCCATTTTCAGGGTCTTAAGTTGAAATGTTTTTCTGGGAGGGCACGCGCCTTGTGTGAAAGTCCGCCGTGGCATTATTTTAGGTTCAACTATGCACCTGTGCTGTGTGATGTCATGGTGCCATTCCGTGACCCACCCGTGACCCACTCATGCAGCCTATGCTCAATAAATGTAAATCCACAAATTGGAATTTCCAGACGATCGTAAATTTGCACTTACAAACATTTTAGTCGTACGAAGTTTAGTGAAATGGAGCCCTGCAACCTGATGAGGAGCTCTAGTGTTTGCTGGAAGCACAGCAGGTGCTTGACTGACTGAATGACGAACAGTGTACACGCAGATCAGACTCTATTCTTGCCCACCAGGTGTCCAAGACAAGGATATTCGCATAGTCACGCCCATGTGAGATTTCCTTGTCTCCCCCTACACACGTGTGTCTCACATCTAGCAACGACAATTTGTCTAATAGCGCAACAGTATGGCTAATGTGTCTTACAATTACACCATACAATAATTAATACGTTTGATGTTTATGTTTTTTAATGGTTGTTGACGTGTTTATTATCACGTCATAGCGTTATGACGTTGTTTTAAATTTGATGACGTCAGCAATGTGCGACATACATTTTGGTGTTGTCAGGGCTGAATGGTGATGGCATTAAAGATTACTTTGATAATACATGTAATTTGTAAACGATCCAATGAACTGGCATTAGCGTTCAATTCGTGGGTGAAAATTTTGTTTTAACCCATTTGTTGATATGGCAAACCCGTTGGACGTATCAAAAGTCGCATAAATTCAGAGAATAAAAAGTTGAGTCTTATTCTGGGTCAGATAAATATTTTAAGATTCGCAAATATGTTATATAAAGGGGCGAGAAAAAGTATCCATCATATTCACTGGTGTGGGACTAAGAGTATTCCATATATACTCCGGTGTGTGACAAGGATATTCCACCCGAGTGGTCAGAATATGTTGTCAGAAACGAGGCTGTGCCGAGTTTCTGACGACATATTCTGACCACGAGGGTGGAATATCCTTAGTCACACACCGGAGTATATCTGGAATACTTTTTCTCGCATACCTACTAAGTCCAGAATCATGTTTAGCCATAGTACGCCATCAACGAACCACCATAGTATAATACTAACTTTTTTTCTTTATATGCTATCTCCAATACAACCACTCAAATGCATTACCCGTATCAAGAAATGGGTGTAAACAGAGTTTGCACCAACAAATTAGAGTCTCCTACATTGGATCGAAACATTTAACACATAACGGCCCAATAAAAATACGGTCTGAAGACGCCCATGACATCATGTGTAAACCCAATTACTACATACACAAAATAAATAGGACATAGTACGAGACAAACTCATATAAATATTGAAAATATACCATATATCCTCGATTCAAATTTGTACAATAATGTTTACAGAATCATTTTATGTTTTTATTTTGAGTATTTATTGCAATTCCGAGACGCTGTCTTCAATTACGCAAATATCAGTCCGCCGAAAGTTTCACTCCGACGGACATTTGTCACTTCAACACGTTGCCGTTTTCAAGAAATTCTTGCTCACTGGATTATATTCCTATCAACTGTCACTATACATATGTTTCGGAATATTTCTCGCCCCTTTATACACAGCGTCTCGGAATTGCAATAAATACTCAAAATAAAAACATAAAATGATTCTGTAAACATTATTGTACAAATTTGAATCGAGGATATATGGTATATTTTCAATATTTATATGAGTTTGTCTCGTACTGCGTCCTATTTATTTTGTGTATGTAGTAATTGGGTTTACACATCACGTCATGGGCGTCTTCAGACCGTATTTTTATTGGGCCGTTATGTGTTAAATGTTTCAATCCAATGTAGGAGACTCTAATGTGTTGGTGTAAACTTTGTTTACACCCATTTGTTGATACGGGTAATGCAATTGAGTGGTTGTATTGGAGATAGCATATAAAGAAATAAAGTTAGTATTATACTATGGTGGTTCGATGATGGCGTACTATGGCTAAACATGATTCTGGACTTAGTAGGTATGCGAGAAAAAGTATTCCAGATATACTCCGGTGTGTGACTAAGGATATTCCACCCTCGTGGTCAGAATATGTCGTCAGAAACTCGGCAAAGCCTCGTTTCTGACAACATATTCTGACCACTCGGGTGGAATATCCTTGTCACACACCGGAGTATATATGGAATACTCTTAGTCACACACCGGAGTATATATGGAATACTCTTAGTCACACACCAGTGCATATGATGGATACTCTTAGTCACATCCAGAGCTCCAGATAAGGTGCGTACTGGCGTATTTATGCACTTATTTTAGCAGAATACGCATTGATTATCAAAAGTGGGAGTACCAAATACTCACAGCATTGTGAAAATACGCATTAATTTTCAAATTGAGTAGTGAAAATACTGTGATAAATTTGAAAATTTACTTAGTTGAGCTGCAAAAAGCAAACAGCAATGAGTGAATTTTTAAATTTGTTTTATTTTTATCTCATTTGTTCCATATTTAATAAGAAAGAAAATCAGTAATACATTTGTAAAACTAAAATACGCATTGAATTTGAAATATGGGGGTTTAATACTCTTTAGATACAAAACTTATCTGGAGCTCTGCACATCAGCGTTATCTATAAGTCCTCGTTGTAACAAGCAATTACACTGTGTTTGCAGGAAGCAGGAGAGGAGATTCCTGGTGATCGACGCATGCCAGATGATCCTGGTTGAGCCAGACATCAGGCGTCTTGGTTGGGGCATCGTGACCTTTGTAGGCTTCCTCCAGGTATTGGTCCCTTCATGTGTGTGAGAGCATTAGCTGGCATGTTCGTACTATAGGAATGAATGGCCTTTTTGTGGAATTTATCGGGGTATAAACTTGGAAAAGTCGCGGGAATACTGGACGAAGGCCGGAAGGCCTCGTCCAGTATTCCCGCGACTTTTCCAAGTTTATATCCCCGATAAATTCCACAAAAATGACATTCATTCCTTATAATTCCAGCATTTGAAATAAATTCATCAAGAAAATGTGTTTATTTTCCGTTTTCTTAAGAATTATTTAACTTCACGGTTACGGAAAGTAGTTCGGCATGGGAGTTTACTGGGATATAAATTTTGGACTGAGACTTGCTACGGACCAACCAAATGTTAGGGAATTGTGTAAATATTTTTGTGCTGGAATTATAGCCTGATAAGGTTGTAATTTCTACACGTCAATTTAACCCTTCCTACGCTGTTGACGGAAATTGCCATCTGCTGGTTTTCATTTTTGCTTTAATTCTTAAAAAAAAAATGGTTTTGACAGCACATGAGAATCGTCTCGACTGGAGACGATTCTCATGTGCTGTCAAAACCAGGTTTTTGTCGAGAAATATTGAAAATAAAACATTACCAGCAGACGACAACATTTAATTCAGCGTAGTAAGGGTGAGCATGCATTTGTAGAGCATGCACATAATATAATAAAATGTTTTGCATAGACATACTGGTTATTTTCCCCTCGCCAATAGGCAAGAGGGGATATCGCATTAGTTCATGTACTTTTTCAATAACTTATAAACATCTTCACCAATTTTGATAATATTTGGCTACAATGTTTGTTTAGGCATAGTGCTTTGTTTTGTGTATGACCCACGTCCGACCGCCCAAGGTCAAGGTCATTGAGGACTTCTGTTCACCTTGTTTGTAAGGCAAATGTCCGAAATCTGCGTTAAAGTTTTTAAATACCTTATATCTCTGCAGTACTAAGTCGCATTGACTTGAAACTTCATATGCTTATTAGTCATCATCCATATATTCATGCTGTCTCTCACTCATGCGGCCCCTGTGTACAAGGTCAAGGTAACATGACTTATAAGTTTGTGTTAATTTTTTTTATCAAAATTTGCGTTAAAGGCCCTGAACTGCTCAGTATTACAATTTTCCGAACACAAAAACATGTTTGGCAACTGATTTAGTACACAAAACTAACATATACTGCCTAATAGACACATCTCAAGTCTTGAGATTTACATCTTAATTGCAATGTGAAGACAACAAAAACTTGTTTTGTGTACCACTCGGTGCAAAATGTCAATATTAACAATTTCATTTCCATAACCCAACGGCTTCGGCTCGGAAGCGAGTCGATAAACTCCGGCTATCGGAATTCATCGGCCGCGAATCGGGGAGTTGAGGAGTTGACCCGAGCGTCTATCGGAAAATCGATCGGGCTTTGAAACACGCACCTGCTGTTTGTTTATCAACAAATATTGATATTTTCATCGACTACAAACTTATTTTTGTACCAAAATGAATGCAAACAGTTTCAAAGTGTGTGTAAATAGAAACCTGTTGGATTTATGTGTGGGAAAACCCAATAGGAGGCCAAATTCAGCAACTTGAGCCGTATAGGGGCTTTAAAGTTTTCAGATACCTACTATCTCTGTAACCGCAAGTCGGATTTGTTTGAAACTTTGTATGCTTATTGGACATAATCCATATATTCATTCTGTGTCCCACTCATGTGGCCCAAGGTCAAGGCCAAATGACTTTACATACCTTATGTCTCCAAAACACTTACTCAGACTTACTTCAAACTTCAAATAATTCTTTATTATCATCCATATTTTCATTCTAATGCCCACCCATGTGGCCCACATGCCCAAGATCAAGGTCAAATGACTAAAGTTTGTGTTAAAGCTTTTACATACCTTATATCTCCACAACCCTTAATTCAAACTATAAATAAATACACTCTGGGACCATCAAATGCCTCGGCGGGCTCGACATGCGGGCCGCGGCCATCTGGTTTATAAAAAGGGGGTGTTATTTTATCAAAAATATGAAAATTACTTGAAAAAGACAGCTCGCCACGAGCCGGCTCATCTGGATCTACACCTTTTGCCAATACAATACATGTATGTACAGGCCTGTGGTGTTGAAAGGGTTAATATTTCCTGTATGTCACCAGAACATCGAGGTGGCGGGAGACAAAGAGGACAGCCGGTCACTTCACATCACAATCCACAAGTCGGCCACATCTCACCACGCGAAGCCAGTACCCCAGCTGTCCGGCCGGTTCATATTCGACGACCACATCCGCTGTATGGCGGCCAAGCAGCGACTGACGAAGGGCCGAATGAAGGCGAGACAACAGAAGATGCAGCAGATAGAGCGGCTGCTGGACATCCCCACTGAACCTGGGGCCCAGGCTAGTGCCGGTCATTTCACCAGAACTGGACCTATACCAGGTATGGTAATGCCTATGAGACAAGCCATGTGATTTTGTACCTAAGAAGGCGTGCGATTTTTAATGAAAAATATTTACAGAAACTGTGATACCGTAGTTTCTGTAAATGACATCGAAAGTTGACAAAACTTTCATAGCAAATGCGAAATTCCGCATTTGCTATGAAAATTTGGTCAACTTTCAATGCCAGTTACGGAAAATAACATAAATTTTGTAAATATTTTTCATGAAAAATTGCACATATCTGAGGCATAACATCATATGGAGCAAAAATGAGTTTATCACTTTACATGTTGAGAATACACAATTTTCCTCAATGAGAAATTAAAAAGAAGACACATTAGCAGATCCAGAGCTAGACTGTCCACAAAATGCCACAAGTCCAATATCTCCAGTTATAATGGGTTGCCAATATGGACCATACTTGGTTTGCGACCAGACTAGTCCCAGATCAGCCTGCCCATCCGCGTGATCTGATCAGGGCATATGATTCTAACTAGGTCAAGTGGTAGAGCATTGGACTTCAATACCAGAGGTTGTGGGTTCAATCCCCACAGTCGGTATGATTGTTGATACTGCTGAGGCGTTAAACCCATTTCGCTTTCCTACCCTGTCAGAGTGTGTAAAATTTAATGTGCTTCGGTATCAGGATCTTTAATTGCTCCAAATGTTGTAATGTTTTCTGAACTGGCAGCCCAAATGAGACATGCCCAGTGATTACCCAAGAACATGTGCGATATCTCGTGAAAAAATATTTACAGAATTTACGATATTTTCTGTAAATTGAAACAATGAAAGTTGACGAAATTTACATAGCAAATGCGGAATTCTATTCGTCATCTTTCAATGTCATTTAATGAAAATATCACAGGTTCTGTAAATATTTTGCATGAGGTTTCTTAGGTACGAAATCACATGGTGTCCGTAAGTGGCGTCAAAAGTTGACACAATTTTCAGAGTACATGCGGAATTATGCCGCATGTACTATGAAAATCATGTATTTAATGAAATTAAGCAGATGTCCGAAGGTACAAAATCGCATATGTGGTCTATTACAGGTCGTAGTCACCCTGTGCGGGCTGTTAGTGGAGTCAGTCTGCGGCCGACACAGTCCGCGCCTCAGTTCCAGAACAACCAATCAACGTCCTCCATTCCCACAAAACAACATTCCGTGACTGGCCTCAACCAGGGGAGACAATCCCAGGGGAGACAAGCAGCTAACATTGAGCAGGAAGGGAGACAACACATTCACGTTGAGAAAGGGAGGCAATCCACAGAACCAAATGCAAATTTGAATGCGAGCGTTGCCATCGATGATGAAATAGAAATTGCAGAAGAGGCGACGTCAGAAATGGCTTTCCAGACACTTCATCAGACTGATCCGGCGACCCACGAGCCCGGGCTGCACGAGAACAGCCCAACACCCCAGGAGATCCCGCTGGAGGACATGTCACGGAAACACAAGTCGAAGAAGAAACAGCTGTTGACTCGAGCGCGACTCACCCAGTCTCGACTGAGTGCGGAACTACAGCAGCAGGAGCTGACTCGCAGTCATTCACAGAGTCCGAGTCGGAAGCACAGTGACACTAGTACATCGAAAATAGCCAAGCCCCGCGGTAGGTCGACATCATTAACTGCCGAAGGTACGCAGACAGATAACAGAAGCCGTAGTGGTACGCCCGAGCGGAGAGTGCATAGTGAAAGTAGTCCGCTGCCGGCAGCTGCGAAACACCTCCGTAAACATCGACAGAAGCATTCACAGTCCACCCAGGTGCAAACAAACCTTACCTTGGATGTACATAAATCTAAATTACAGGCCTCTAATACAGGCGCCAGTACACAGTTAGAAGGAACTACTAGTCAGAGCCCGTCGCCAAAAACATTACTGCCGTCAAAGGGACCGACGGCGTCCTTACTGGCAGACTCTACCACACAGATGGGCGAGAGCTCACCGAAACTTGTTGCTCCAGCCGAGGCGGCACACATACAGTCTCTCGGTGCCGATACTTCCAAAACAAGCATCGAAAATGACAACAAATCTATAGGTAGCTCCAACACGGATCATTCCGAGGAAACGAAGCACAGTTTTGACTGTCCGACTCTCGGCCTGAACGTGCCCACACAAGCTGTTGTGGAGCTCTCCCAGGCGAGTGTGGAAGTACAGAAAGCAGAGGGTGCCTCAATGAAGGGCAGTCACTCTGCGACGGAACAACTTACAAAACTGGCACAGATCGTGCAGCATTACAAGTTTGAGGAAGACATTCCTGCTGACCAGGAAACATCAGTGGACGAAGACACCAGGTAGTAAATGGATGGCATTGTTTCACAAAATGTTCTGATAATTATTACATATATGAGACACTCCATGTGATTTTTACAATATAAATGGCGTCAACAGTTGACAAATTATCAGAGTACATGTATATGCGGAATATAAGTGCATGTATTTTATTTATAAAAAATATTGTAAATTTTGTAAATGTATTTAATGAAATGACGCAGGTACAAAATCACATGACTTGTCTCATATCATATGTGGCTGTGACTGGAGAAATTGGTCTTACACGGTTTGTTGACCAGTCTAGCTCCCGATCTAATAGCACATGCACTCCTGTAGCCTGATCAAAATCTGATAACAATCTATATTGCCTGTTAGAAACATGACTGGTGTTTCATTGATGGAATAGTGATCAGTGCAGATCCTGATCAGAGTGTGAATGCACCGGCTCATCTGGATCTATACTATGCTGGTCGCAAAACCTGTACACCCCTTGTTGACAGTTCTACATATTCAGTTCAACAGTTTAACCCCATGATAGTGTTATGAATAACCAAATACAGGAAATTAACCCTTTCACCCCCAAGTATCTTAATAGGATGTTCCATGCCAATGTTTCAGACTATTCCATTTATAAAAAGGGGATATTTTTTTTTCTCAAAAATATGAAAATTACTTTCAAACAGTGCAGATCCTGATGAGACGGCTCGTTACGAGCCGGCTCATCTGGATCTGCACTGTTTGCATATAGCGGGCTTTCGGGTTCAAAGGGTTAACAGTATTAACCCTTTCAACACCAAGTAACTTAATAGGATGTTCCATGCCAATGTTTCAGACTATTCCATTTATAAAAAGGGGATATTTTTTGTTCTCAAAAATATGAAAATTACTTTCAAACAGTGCAGATCCTGATGAGACGGCTCGTTACGAGCCGGCTCATCTGGATCTGCACTGTTTGCATATAGCGGGCTTTCGGGTTCAAAGGGTTAACAGTATTAACCCTTTCAACACCAAGTAACTTAATAGGATGTTCCATGCCAATGTTTCACGCTATTTCATTAATTTTGTTCATTCAAATTATCCCATTCTTCTAAAACTAAAAGGGTAATCTGTACGACGTTTAAAATTATTAACAAACAGTGGAGATCCTGATGAGACGGCTCGTACGAGCCGGCTCATCTGGATCTGCACTGTTTGCAAACATTGTCTCTATAGAGGTCTGTGGTGTTGAAAGGGTTAACTTTATATGAGTATTACTCGGAGATAATTTGTAGACAATTGCTTTGGTGCAAGAATTTAAGGTTATATATAGTATTAGGTTTTCGGAAAAATATATGTGACTGGAGAAATGGGCCTTATTGAAATAGCACACTCCTGTAGCCAGATAACAATCTTTGTCATACCGCAGATAAGTTTCTCGGCTTTTGATTGGCTAGCTTGCCTGGTCATATATATTCTATGACCTGCCAAGGCCGTCGGACATACAGGAATTGCGATTCCCCTCCGGCGCCTCGCGTCCAATGAAAACACATTTTGCAAGCGTCTACCGATTGCGAATTGTATTCCTCACTAAACACAATAAAAACCCGAATTGATCAATACAAGTAACAAATTGTACACTCAAAACCAGTCTTTTATTGTTTATTTTTCCATAAATATCTTCGCTGATCAAAATATGAGCGAAAAATTAGCCAAAATAACGAAAATTGCTTTTCAAATCTCCACACGCTTGCCTTCGTGACACGGCTATATTTAGGTCACAAACTATGGGTTCCACGCACGAAACAACGCACGAAACCGCGGCGTAGCAATGACAGCGAATGTTTGGGAACCAGTCGCATTATTCTAGAGGCGCCAAAGGGAGAGCAGATCGATAGAGCAGTGGAATATAAATTAAATTACACGATATAAAAAAACTGTCATAAAGTCGTTTTCGATGGATTTCTTACTCCATATTTAGTTTGTTTTCGTTTAGTAAAAAAACAAAATGTTCATTTACGCCTTTATATTAAGACTGACGGTAGAAAATCGAATCTCGGATTATTTTTCTTCCTGAAAAAACGCAAAGATCAAAAGAAGAGATATGTTTTTACGGCCAAATACAGGATCTGCGGTATGACAAATACGTTATTGTGATTCTACACAGGCTATATGGTGTAATATTGCCCGTCTGAAGGTATGTTCACCCTCGGCTATCAGCCGAGGGTGAACATACCTTCAGACGGGCAATATTACACCAGATAGCCGAGGGTGAACATACCTTCAGACGGGCAATATTACACCATATAGCCTGTGTAGAATCACAATAACTTATAATGTTGCTTGGTAGAAGCATGACGGGTGTTTCATTGATGGCGTGGCGAACAGTGCAGATCCTGATCAGACCTTGCGAATGAATGAACAGGCTGATCTGAATCTGCACTGGTCGCAAAACCCAGAAGCCCCATTTCTCCAGTCACAGCCACATATAAGGCCATTAATTAGTATACTCTTACAACATCATGTTAAACAAACGTCCATTATCTTACAACTATGACAAGTTCTATGTATGTTTCTGTCTGACCTGTAACATGCTTGTGCTGTGACTCCATTTTTAGGGCTTACGGCATTTCCAACCAGTGTAGACCCAGATCAGTCTGCGCATTTGTGCAGACTGATCAGGGTCTGCACTGTTCGTAATTCTACCAATGAAACACCCATCATCCTTCTAGCAAAGGTACAGGCTAATCTGACTGCTAGAATGGTTTGTAAGATCAGTAGCCGATTTCATCAAAATTGCAAAGCATACTTTTCTAGCAAAGTATACTTTGAGGGAGACATTTTCAATTTAAGGATAAATTTATTATTTTTTATTATACTGAATTTATTACAAAATTCGCTGTGATAATGTAATAAATTCAGTATAATAATTCTGCATACTTTTAATCATCAAATATGTGCAGTGATTAGTTCTATATGAAATAATGCATTTTGGGAAAAATAAATGATTACTCCCTCAAAGTATACTTTGCTAGATAAGTATGCTTTGCAATTTTGATGAAATCGGCTACAGGGGCTAGACTTGCCACAATGTCATCATAATCCCCATTTCTCAAACCCACATATAGGCGCCCAGTGCTGTACGAGCCATAGTTGTGTGCTATCACGAACAGACATTTTCACCTGAGATAAATTACCAAGAAACTCATCAAAAATAAGATCACAGGTGTTTTCTTGGTGTCTGGTTTAGAGAGGTTCCACTGTATATTTATTTATTTATTAATTTTAAAGTTGTATTACAATGGAATTACTAACAGTGTAACTCCTAATTGATTGTGTACATGCAGAATATATGACCTGCAGCCAATTGTATAAACCTTCGTTAAATTTCAACCACTGGTTAAATCCATGGTTAGGTCAAATATTTGGTTAAATTATTGGTTAGCGATTGTATAAACCTCCGGTTAAATTTATAAACATGAATTTTCTGGTTAAATTTAACCGACCTACAGAAGCCTGGTTAAATTTTAACCAGTGGTTAATTTAACCAATGTTTATACAATTGGCTGATGCTGGTCACAAGCTATAAAGTCGTTTTTCTTAGACATGGTACAATTTGATACCATGGGATTCACAAATAATTACTAATCAATATTCATTACTCTTTTGATTTAATTAGAGATGAACATGTTAACATTGTGTACATACAAGCACTGTTGATATAAATATGTGATATCATGACATTACAATATAATTCCAGCACAAAAATATTTACACAATTCCCTAACATTTGATTGGCCCGTAGCAAGTCTCTGTCCAAAATTTATATCCCAATAAACTCCCACGCCGAACTACTTTCCGTAACTGTGAGGTGCAGTTAAAATAATTCTTAAGAAAACGGAAAATAAACACATTTTCTTGATGTATTTATTTCAAATGCTGGAATTATAAGGAATGAATGGCCTTTTTGTGGAATTTATAGGGGATATAAACTTGGAAAAGTCGCGGGAATACTGGACGAGGCCTTAAAAAAATTACAATTTTAAAAAAAAAAAAAAAAAAAAAAAAAAAAAAAATTGTTATTTTTTATTGCTTCGTAAATATACCCCGATAAATTCCACAAAAAGGCCATTCATTCCTATAGTATTGTAATTTTTTATTGCTTCGTAAATATACCCTGATAAATTCCACAAAAAGGCCATTCATTCCTATAGTATGTACTCCATTGTATATACTCCGTATGCTGGTATGTGATGCAACTAACTACTGGTGGGATATTTATTGCATAAAATGGGCATTTGCAGTGTAATAACACGGTATAACCAATTTAATACACTAGTGTAATTAAAAGTTAATGAGACCACTACAGAAAACATGCTGGGTGATCAGTACGGTTTCAATGTATGCTTCTTTGCCTATGCAATAAGTGGAATAGCATTGTTGATGATTTAATATGATATTTATCAAACTTGTTGACTGGTTTCATTCATAAGAATGGTTTCATTCATAAGAAGCTAGGTTATGCTGATCTTGTTTATGTTTATTAACCCATTATATAAAGACGGGATACAATTATACTAGTATGAAACTTTGAGAGAAAACAGTTCCTCACCTCGAAAGTATATGTTGTTACCACTCATTTGAAGCGTCTCGATGAGACGGTTCAAACGAGTGGTAACAACATATACCTTTATCGAGAACTAAACAAAATAATGAGATTTTTTTCAACAAAAATTATTATATCCTCAGACTGAAATGGGTTACAAGTTTACTTATTTCATAAAAACGGAGGCATAGCCTCGTTCCTTATGAGATCATTAAACTCATTTAATAATATCTTATTAAATCATTACGGATACAAGCTCCTCTTTTTATAACTTAACCCTCTATAAATACAGAGTTCCAGGGGGTATGACTATTACTCAGGTAACATAATTGCCACAGCCACTGTACACTTTGTCTAAGGTCGCTCACAAAGGATAATTGACTCTGGTGAAAAAGTAGGACAGGAGAGGATTATGCATGGCCTACAAATAATGATTGTCTACATTCATAGCACTCCAGGTGAATAGAAGGCTATCAGAGTATGTAACATATTAACCCTTAGAAAGCGGGAAATAAAAATTGTCGTCTGCCGTTGTTTCATACTTTGTCTTTCTTCTCACTAAAACCATGGTTAGGCAACACTTTAGGATCATTTCCAATGGAAATGATTCTAAAGTGCTGTCAAACCATGTTTTTGTTGAGCAAAAATAAAATAAACAGCAGCCGACAAAAGTTAAGTCAGCATAGCAAGGGTCAGGGCTCCAGATAAGCTGAGTATTTGCTTAAATACCCAATTAAAATTGCCAAAAACCCAATTGAAATCAGAAGTAGCGAGTATCAAAAAGCAATAACAAAATTGTGGTACTTTTATCATGCTGCAGAAAACAATAAACAGGCCACAAATATAGCATATTTTTCTTATTTTCCATGAAAACACATCTTGTGGTATTTCATTAGAATTGTCTCCAAGGAAATGCCAAGACATGTTTTCATTTCAAAGCAAACTATTCAATAATTGCTGTCTGTTGATGTGTAAACAGCAGTGTGATTCTATTTTATCCAATTAAAATTTTGAAATACCCAATTGCTTCAGAAATGATGGAGTGACAATACTCACTTACTAATTCCTTATCTGCAGCCCTGCAGCCCTACGAGATTTTCATTGACCAGTCAATTCTATTGCCTGTAATTGTTGTTGAACTTTACAGTACATGGACATTTCGATATGGGCCTGCAAATGGGAATATTAGCCTTATTAACCTCTCTAAACCGGGGTGGTTAGGTAGGTGGGAGCATGAGATAGGTTTTTTAACGATCGGGATAATATTCATCCTACCGGAATTGCCACAGGAGACTTTGTTTGGCCCTCTGTATTTGAGAGTTGAATCTGGTTATATCCCTTATAAGAGTAATCCTACCGGTCTTACTTTTAGAGGAAGGGGCCAAGTGACTTTGGTGTGGTATGGACTGCCACCAGTAGCCTATTTCATCAACATTGAAAAGTATGCTTTTCTAGCAAAGTATACTTTGAGGGAGTAACCATTTATTTTTCCTGAAATGCATTATTTCATATAGAACTAACAAATACATATATTTCATGATTAAAAGTATGCAGAATTATTATACTGAATTTATTACATTATCACAGCCAAAATGGCTGTGATAATGTAATAAATTCAGTATAATAAAAATTAATAAATTTATCCTAAAATTGAAAATTTCTCCCTCAAAGTATACTTTGCTGGAAAAGTATACTTTGCAATGTTGGTGAAATCGGCTACAGGTCAGGTTAGTCAATAGGGCTGAATATATTTTTTTGGATGAAAATGCAGCAGGTTAAATGTAGGATTGAACCCATTGGCCCAGCTTTAAATGACCTTACCTGTGTTGATACCATTAGATCAAATAAATAAAAATCTTTAAACCGGGAACCAATGAAAACATCAGCATGCTCAGTTTCAGTGTGTTCGTTATTGTTTATCTCTAATGTCTGTTCATGATGGCAGAGCAGACACACTTGTCTTGGGAGTTTTCATAGACTTGGGGCCCGTTTCACTAAACTTTGTACGACTAAAATGTTCGTAAGTGCAAATTTAGGATCGTCTGGAAATTTGATGGATTTACATTTATTGAGCATAGGCATGTAAAACCAATAATTGTGTACAAGAAAATATTGTTAATGTGAAATTTACAGACTATCATAATTTTGCACTTACAAATATTTTAGTCGTACAAAGTTTAATAATTCCAGCACAAAAATATTTACACAATTCCCTAACATTTGATTGGCCCGTAGCAAGTCTCTGTCCAAAATTTATATTCCAGTAAACTCCCACGCCGAACTATTTTCCATAACCGTGAGGTGCATTTAAAATCATTCTGAAGAAAACGGAAAATAAACACATTTTCTTGATGAATTTATTTCAAATGCTGGAATTATAAGGAATGAATGGCCTTTTAGTGAAATTTATCGGGGATATAAACTTGGAAAAGTCGCGGGAATACTGGACGAAGGCCGGAAGGCCTCGTCCAGTATTCCCGCGACTTTTCCAAGTTTATACCCCGATAAATTCCACAAAAAGGCCATTCATTCCTATAATGAAACGAGCCCCTGATTTACAGTTGAAACTCCACAACAACCTAGGGTGTCCGGTTTAGGCTAGTTCCACTCTACATCTCTATCTAGTGTCCGTATTGAATTACATAGTTTGGTTAAATGATGTACGTTTCTGTTCACTTCACTTAACGAACGAGACCGTGTAAATTAATGGTAGGGGTTCCTCCTTATAGGAATCACGATTTGCCTGGTTTGGCCCTCAGGTACGTTTTTATCTTTGGCTCTTTTGTTACCTGGGAGTTAAATTGGGTTATTGCCAATTATAAAAGTAGTAAGATTATTACTGATCCTACTGCTTTTGGGAGGGGCCAAGTGATTCTGTAGTGGCGAGGACCTGGCATCAGATCAGGATTATTAGGATTTCAGGGCTGAATATATAGTTTTTTTATTGAAAATATTCAGTTCTGATTTTGGGGTTTTCCCCCCATTTGTATATGTACGTGAACATGTGCATGTACTTGTACAGGTAATATATGGGATTTAGTACTAAACTCATTGACCCGGCCTTAAATGACCTTAGCTTTTGATAGGCCGTTAAACCCTAACAAACAAACTTTACAATTTACGATGCTTTGATGTCCCTTTGACAAGTCTTGCATGACCTACCACCTTCTTGTTGTTGCTAATGTTAACCCATTCAATGCTGAATTAATATTGTCTGCTGTTTATTTTTTACTTTCCATTTTCTCAACAACAAAATGTGTTTGCAGCTCTTTAGAATTATTATACCCCCCCGCAACGAGTTGGTATTGGTATACTGGAGTCAGGTTGTCCGTCCGTCCAGGCCAATGTCCGGGGTGGGAGGGTGGGGGGGATTTAAGAGAGGTTAGGGTGTGGCCTAACACAAAAGATATTCCTTTGATTTATTCCGTAAGCTCATAAATTCTATTGATGTTTAGGGGCTTTTTCTTTGATCTTCAAAATGTTGGAACGTTCGTTCGTACGTTCGTTCGTCCGTCCGTCCGCCGTCCGTCCGTCCGTCCGACCGTGCACACGAATGGGTACTAGTACCCAACAAATGCTCTTCTGTGTGTAAAGCCCTGTGCAGGCACCGGGGCGGGATCAACTGATCCTGAGAATAGTGCTGCAGTAGCCATTGCTTGTCGTAAAAGGCGACTAAACTGGCTTAACGATTGGGTTCATACTTTCCGGAACCCACTATACCGGATTTGGCCCTCATGTACATTTTTGGCTTTCTTGTATGTGAGAGTTGAGTCAGGCTATGCCCCATATATAAAAGTAAGATTAGCGCTAATCCTATTACTTTTAGTGGATGGGATAAATGATGCTGGTGTGGCGAGGGCCTGGCACCAGATCAGGTTGTTCTAATTTCAGGACTGAATATATATTTTGATTGTAAATATTGAGTTCTGAATTTGGGATTTACCCCCCTTGGACAGGTGGATACGGGACACGACCCTGTTGACCCGTCTGCGTGTAGACTCCCTGAGGCTTGTACCTCTATGTCAGAAAAGCGGATGTTAAACCCTATTCACTCACTCACTCTTCTGTGTGTTGGGCATGCTTTTTAGGGATCTTCTTGGGTAGGATTAGGCTTAGGGTTAGTGTTTTGTTGCGTACTTGTTTATACAGTAAAAACCCAACAAGTATCCATTTGCCGTCCGTCTGTCCGTACATTCGTCCGTGTGTGCGTCTGTGTGTCTGTCCGTCACTAAACATCAGAGAAATATGTTATAATTTGAATTTCCTTACATATTTAGGTGCACATGGGCCCACGCGGGGGACATTCCGTAAGCCTCGCTTACTGACAAATCTAGTTTCCATTGGAAATGATTCTAAAGTGCTGTCAAAACATGTTTTATTAAGTAAGAAGGCACAGTATAAAGCAACAGTAGATGACAATTTCATTTCTCGCATAGTCAGGGTTAAATCCATTGATTCTCGTTACTGTATGTGCTATGTTCTGTGATTAAATGTTATTGTTATTGTTCACCCTTACTACGATGAAATAAATTTTGTCGTCTGCTGGAAATGTTTTATTTTCAATATTTCTTGATAAAAACCTGTTTTGACAGCGCATGAGAATCGTCTCCACTGGAGACGATTCTCATGTGCTGCCAAAACATTATTTTTTTTAAGAATTAAGGCAAAAATGAAAAACAGCAGACGACAATTTTTGTCAGAGGGTTAAAGATACTGTGTCTAATATGTGTCTAATATGTGATGGAAATTGGTGTGCTCCTTATATTGAATAATGTGAACAAAAATGATGAATTTCTTTAGTGGCACAGTAGAAGTCTTCAACACTAATACATGCGTATGTTGGATGTTGAACTAACATGTGTAAAACCTCACTAAGCTGTACTGAAAACCCTCATCAGAATTATTACAATGCATATGTGTATGATGAGTCTACAGCAGGTGCTCGTTATGGTTCACTAATATTGTTTATTATTTGAGAGAGAAATATATTTACTCATCTGACTACCATATACATGTAAGAAGAAATTGAACATGAGTGTG
The DNA here is from genome assembly GCA_029237695.1 of Conchocele bisecta. Classification (NCBI taxonomy): domain Eukaryota; kingdom Metazoa; phylum Mollusca; class Bivalvia; order Lucinida; family Thyasiridae; genus Conchocele; species Conchocele bisecta. Next base: position 43,771,918 of record CM055267.1, read on the forward strand.
AGGACAATAAATAACTGGAATGGACTGTGATATGTTAATTTCATGACCAATCCAATCTATTTATAAGAAGGGCTGGGGTTTTTAGTTCTCTAAAAAATATGATAATTGCTTGCAGAAAGTGCAGATCCTGATGAGACGGCTCGTTACGAGCCGGCTCATCTGGATCTACACTTTTTGCAAACACTACTAAAGAGGTCTGTAGTGTTGAAAGGGTTAATCTAGAACGGTTCAACTGCACATTGAATATCTCAACATCTTAAGACACAGTTTCTTTATCATAAATGTTTATTTAATGTGAACTTAAATAATTATGTATGAAATTAAGTAATCATGATGTGAAGATATGAATGGCCAAATTGTAATGTGATACACATACGAGTATTATAAAACCAAACTATGTTTTCTTATTTCTTTTTGAAAGTAGTACAGCTCCGTATGCTGATAATGTAAATGACATTGTAAACAAAAATACGCCATTTGGTATTTTTATTTCCATGCATGTATATGGATCTCGGGTCTATAAAGATTACCATAATACATGTTAATGTATTGTCAAATGCCTGTGAAATAGGTGAAGTATTGACCTTGATCATTTTGTACAACAAAAGACCCATAAAACGTAGGAGCCAAAATATGTGTCTCTTATTTTCCACAGGTTGAAGTAACGGACCAACGTTCATAATACATTAAATATACATAGAAGCATCAATAAGTGGAAACAAAATAAGCTAAAAAAAAATCCCTCTTACAACACATTACATGAGTAAAAAAAATGTTAGCTTATTTTTGTGTCACTTATTGATGCTTTTATGTATATTTAATATATGTATAGACCTGGGTCTGTTACTCCAACCCGTGTAATTTTGCATTGAAGATGTTATTGTCAAAAGATTTTATTTATTTTTTATTATATTTTTTGAGAATTATGTAGGGGGCCGCCGTTTCACTAAACTTCGTACGACTAAAATGTTTGTAAGTGCAAAATTATGATGTAAATGTCACATTAACAACGTTTTCTTGTAAACAATTATTGGATTTACATTTATTGAGCATAGGCTGTATATGCAGCCTATGCTCAATTTAAATGTAAATCTATTAATTGAAATTTATGGACGATCCTAAATTTGCACTTACGAACATTTTAGTCGTACAAAGTTTAGTGAAACGGGCCCCAGATGACCAGTTTTTTATTTGGCAGTGTGAAAGATATCTTTCTGATGCACATTTTAGACTATGATAAAACTATATGCATTTGGGTCTACACTGCTGATAAATTGTATTACAGTGTAATTAAGAAAACATATGTTGATTGTTTCATAATACCAGAGTGTGTATGAAAATGGTGAACTGGGGAAATTAAGTTTTCTATACATGTACAATGTGCAATATATTACATCATTGTGTAACCTGTTAAAATAAACATGTTCTCATTGGTCCATTGTTGTTGTTGTTGCTGTTAATCCTTTCTCTACTTGTACAGGTAATATATGGAATTTAGTACTAAACCCATTGACCCGGCTTTAAATTACATTAGCTGTTGATCTAGGCTGTTAACCCTTTCAACACCACAGACCTCTATAGAGACAATGTTTGCAAACAGTGCAGATCCAGATGAGCCGGCTCGTAACGAGCCATCTCATCAGGATCTCCACTGTTTGTTAATAATTTTAAACGTCGTACAGATTACCCTTTTAGAAGAATGGGATAATTTGAATGAACAAAATTAATGAAATAGCGTGAAACATTGGCATGGAACATCCTATTAAGTTACTTGGTGTTGAAAGGGTTAAACCCCAACAAACAAACAAAAATCCGCTAGCTATGGTCACGTCTTCTGTGCTTCTTAGTCTCAGGATGCAATATGCTACAGTGGAACCTCTCTAAGCCGAACTCCAAGACAGCATCTGTGATCCTATTTTTAATGGGTTTCTTGGCCATTTATCTTACATGTTAATGTATATTCATGATTGCAAAGCACGCACCTACGTATCAGAATGGTCATATGCCCGGTTTACAGTGGAACATCTCTTAAACGGACACCCTGGGGACCTCCCATGGTGTCCGGTTTAGAGAGGTTTACCTGTATGTGCTTAAACATGTGTTGCCATGCGTGAAAAAGGATTACATTTTTACGAACCTCCTTGAGGAATCCCAGACATGAAGGCATGTATCTGTTGCCCTCTACCAGGGACCATACATTATTCGTTCCAGTCTCTACCTATAACGCTGATGTCCTCTACATTCCCGGAGTACATTTGGAACTTACTGGTATAAGTATACATGTACCCCCTCGTTGAGAGACAGAATGGAAGATGGCGATATTCCATATACACTGGTGTTGTACTCCGCACCGGCATAAAATGTTTCGCTCTACTTAGAGCTATCACATAAACGCATTTTCGTCGAAAATGCACCAGCTTCCCAACGACATGCCACTCAGCCCTAGAGCTATCACATAAACGGTTAGAGGATACCAAATGGCGTACCATAAGTAGTCCGGTATAAAAAGATAGTGCGGCCGTTTTGCGGTCACATACACGGTTTGCTTGCAAATCTTGATCCATTACTACCCAGTTTCACTTGAGGAACATTTTGGGGTGCTTTTAACACCAGTTTTCAGCATATTTGTGCCATTTAAAAGAAAACACTGAACTTGTTGGTCACGTGATGTAAACAGAGTTTCCGTGGCCAAACAATGTAAACAATATTGGCGGATATGACGAGGTTGGATTTTTCTTAGGAGTAAGTACTAGTTAGATCATACAATTTCAAGTGTATTTGATTGAAACAAATCAAATGCACGTGCAATTTTATGATCTAACTGATTTGTATCATTTGCCAAATATTGAAAATTGGCACAGGCGCAATTCTATGTGGGCGCGGCTCATTAATAACAGGAGCCGTTTTCTCGACCTGCCACGGAATTGACACGGTCCAATCAGAATTCTTGTGCCGTGGGGGGGGGGGGGGTCCCTTCACCTGCCATGTTTACTTCGCGAAGGCCGTTGCTATCGTCATATACGCGTTGTCGGGCACATTTCCTGTTGACAACATTCGGTCATTCAGAGGGACAGCCGTGCAATAATTGCCGTGCGTGTAAGTGCCCATACGTTTCAGATACACGCACGGCAATTATTGCACGGCATCTCATTAAATTAGGCTCCACCCCTTTAGTTACACATTTTCATCTAGTATATAACCGGTGCAAGGTAAACACAGGCGTATGGAAGGTCTTCGATCAATTTCCCACCCTTAAATATAAATATAAGAAACATAGACGTTGAGTCAACACCAGTGATATGTGGTTGCGATTGGAGAAATAGTCCTTTATGGGTTTTGCGACCCGTGTAGATCCAGATCAGCCTGTGCATCCGCAGACTGATCAGGATCTGCACTGTTCGCCATTCCATCAATGAAACATCCACCGTGTTTCTAACAAGCAATATACATCGTTATCAGGCTACATGAGTCGGATGACGATCTTTTGTGGTGTGAGATCAATAGCTACACTGGTCACAAATCCCATAAGCCCCATTTCTCCAGTCACAGCCACATATATTTACATAAGTAAGTGCATTGGTACCACTGACTCGTACTTCTCCATTACCTGATAACATTTTCCAACACTGTGGGTTGAGGCACAGTTGGAAGACTCGGACGTGTGACATATAAAGTACCTGTTGAAATAAAATTCCATTACCCCACCCACCTGTTGTCGTACTATTCAGTACGACAACAGGCGGGTGGGGTAATGGGATTTCATTTTCAATAAGCATGTTTTTATATCACAGGTCCGAGTCTTCTACCTGTGGGTTGAGGCATTATGCGCTCACATGGTATGGAAGGTGTTCGAACCAATTCCCACCCTTAAATATAAGCCGAAACAAAGCATTATGCTCTATCACACTCCACCTTTTAATGCCCAAAGTCAGATCGAGTCACTTACCGTAGTTCACATGGTGTGGTCGCCAAGAAAAGTCAACAAGACTGTTTAAATGAGCGGTTACAACACCCTTGAAGGTATCTGATTGAAACAGTCCCAAATATATGATTGTTTTATTTGTTGCTTTATTGTTATTACATCACTTTGAAGTATGAGTTCTGTGAATTATGCCGGTATGTGGTGTACGATATTGTCACATTTGTGGTAATTCCATTTTTAGTCCAATATGTTTTGGACCATTTTTGTAGTACAATGCAGTCTTGTCTATAACAGCCACACATGGGAAGACATGCAAATGGCTGTTGTAGGGAGGTTAACTATAGGGGCAATTGTTTTTGTGATGTAAAATATCGGCTGTTACATATCGGTTGTAGAGAGGTGACCATTCGCATAGGTTCAACTGTACTGTACGCGTACTTTAACCCATTTCATGCTGAGGATATGCCATTATATTTGCGGAAATCCTAAATAGCACCAGGGTGTTCGGTTTGGAGATGTTCCACTGTAAATCAGACATGTAAGCACTTCATGACACATTCTAGTGTTTTGCAATCATGAAAAGTCATTGTAATCCGAGTTACACAACAGCGAAAGACATCTAAGGTAAACGTTTATATTTTCCCGAGTGTCCGGTTTAGAGGGGTTCCATTGTACTACTTAATAGAAATGATCTAAATGACAAATCTACATGGTCATTTCCATGAAAACACATCTTGGTATTTCATTAGAATTGTCTCCTGGAGACAATTCTAATGAAATACCAAGATGTGTTTTCATGGAAAAATTATGTAAATTGTCATCTTACCTCTATATGTACCCTAGATAATTGATTGATGAACATGGCTTCAGTATGAGGAAACAGAAACGATACTATTTTGTATGGACTCGCATATTTTATTTGAGAAATGAAAATGATATGGACATGTTTGTAGAAATAATGGCTAGTATAAAGTGAGCTTCGTGGAATCACTTGTGATTTGTGGGTCTGTCTGACCTTTCTCTGTTTGCAAATAGTTGTTAACTTGTTAAATTCACTTGATACATTATTTTATGGCCTGAAGATTGTCATTGCATAATTCATGCGTCTCTGGATATTGTTATGTGAATTGCGAGTATAAAGGCACATGGTCTCACCTGACTGACAGCTGGAATATGCGGTTGAATAATAATCTAGCTTGCTTCCTTAAATCAAAAATCGAAATTCACTTTGCACATCTAAACACCACAGGGAAGGCACACACCAAGTTTCCAGTCCCTAGCTATTACGGTTAAAAGGTTTTACTTTTCTACATTCCGTTATAAACAGTTTAGAAAGTATACAACTTATAAGGCACATTTGCAAAGGGTCACCCGTGACGAAAACAATATACCCATTTTTCTACAAAATGTGGGTATACATATTTTTAAAATTGCACACGTAAAGGTATATTCCGAATGCAGTGGGTAAACAAATATTGATGTAATGTTCATGGTAAGTGTTTTATATTTATCGAGCTGAACTTATGATGGGGTTACTAGCTTGTAACAATTTTCCAAATTGGCCAATTTAGTTCATTATCAAAACAGAGGCCTGTGATTCGAAATGTTAAAAGCAACCCGGCGAAATATATTGCTTAAATAACTTCTATTGTTTGTTCAGCTGAATATGTATAGCCAATGATCACATCGTTTTCCCATCGCGTAGCGAAAATGGCATTCAGGTATTACAGAGTGTGTCCGTTCATCTGTCCGTGACGTTTTCCATTCTGCATCCATATTTTCATTCCCCACATAACAATTCGTTCCCTCAATGGAACAATTCGTTCTCTCGAATTAACAATTCGTTCCCACGATTCGTTCCTACGAAATGACAATTCGTTCCCTCAATTTAATAATTCGTTCCTCGAATTAACAATTCGTTCCGACGATATAACAATTCGTTCCCACGAAATAACAATTCGTTCCCGTGGGAACGAATTGTTATTTCGTGGGAACGAATTGTTAAATTGAGGGAACGAATTGTTAATTCAGGGAACGAATTATTAAATTAATAAAAATAAATAATTCTACGTCCCCTGCTCCGTATGTTCCCTCTTTCCCAAAGTCAAATGACGTTGAAATTTCTGGTTCAGCAGATTATGCTATAACTGCTTTATCATATGAGCAAATCATTTGAAACTACATCTGCATGTTTGCCATCATACATATTTTAATTACCAAATTACTATTGGCTTACAACTTCAGCTGCTTCTAAATTGTCACTAAGTATGGGTTATGGCCTAGGGGTTAGAACGCCTGATTTCCAATCCGGAGGTTGTGGGTTTGATCGCATAGGGCATCAAAATACTTTCATAGTATTTCCATCCCACTGGTTTGTCGGATGAGACTTTAAACTGTGGTCCCGTCTCTATGTGACCTTAGTTGTTGGTGGGACGTTCAACTCTTTCACTTTCTAATTTGTCACCGCTTTGTTAAATATTTAGCCAAAAACTGAGAATGTTTCATAAAAGAAATATACGAGAGTTTGGGAGTGTATGTTTCTTAACGATGAATCCACCCTTATTGGGATTCATACCCTGACCGTGAATTACTGGGATTCACAACGGGGCCATATAATATGGTGGGGGTGTATGGACCACGCCACAGTTAGATCACAGTTCGTCCGCAGTTACGAGGAGATAATCCGCGAGCTTTAGCGAGTGGACTATCGATCGTATACGCGGACGAACGTGATCTAACTGTGTTATCACATCCTCATGTCCTTACCTTGCCCATGTGGTGTGTAACTGCAGAAACAAAACCCGAAAATGCATCAAAGATGTGATAAACTAGAATATTGTAGTTCAGTACAGAACATGCAATACTTCCCCCACCCCAGGCAGATTCCCGTCTATATATAACCTTATTGTTGAACGGACGCTAAATCAATGAGTAGTAGTAAGGGAGTCAAAATGATACCACCTACCGTGGTATCGTTTATAACCCTCTATAATACCCCCACCACCCCCGAAAATCAAAAAATTGGTTAACGAGGAAAATTGGGTCTCCCGACAGCAAATTTATGAATTTTTGGAGAAAATAATTTTGAGAAGAGGGAGTCCCAATTATATTGGTAATTGACTTTTGAAAGTATATATTGGTGTCATAAATACATCATGTTTTTTTCACGTCCAATTGAACAGAAAAAACGAGTACCAATATAAAAGAGAAAATGGATAATTCAATATAATTTGAATTGCAAATGTTTAATGGCTGTGTTGAAGAAGTTTACGAAGAATACGGGGGTTATAATCCTGTATATAAATTCTATAAAATGAGAACACTAGGCGATATCGAATATATGAAATACCAGCGTAATTTATTACGCTTCGATAAAAACGTTACATTTCCAATAATTATACCGGCAATTATGTCAACTATACAAGAGGCAAATACGAACATTAAGACAGATAATGCGTATCGGATATGAAACTAAGGCGTATTATATAAAACTATTAAAACCCAACGATTCGTTTACGAATGTACATTTTTACGATATCGCTTATAAAGATATTGAAAAATTATTATTGAAAAAAAACAACTACTAATTAATTTATAGCCGAGTGTATTTTTCTTATCGAAGGTATGTAAACGGGCTATCTGAAATTATTTGTCATCAACCTCGAGCGGTCGGAGTCCGAACGCTGTTGTCATGCAGTTGTTTACCATGACAACAGCGGTCGGACTCCGAACGCCGTTGTCATGCAGTTGTTTACCATGACAACAGCGGTCGGACTCCGAACGCCGTTGTCATGCAGTTGTTTACCATAGCGACCACATTTGTAGGGATAGAAATAAATAAATAAAAATGTTTAGCTCCAACCGCGGCGCGAACCCACGACCCTCGTCTCTATAGATTATCGCCTTAACCACACGACCACGAAGGCTGTTATGATAAACACTACCTAGTGTTGTACAATTATCGATTTACGACAATGTTTCAATTACACGGGTTATGAACCATGCGTAAATTGATAGCCGAGGTAAACAGAGCCGAGTGTATCAATTATACAGACGGTGTGTACAGTGTAATCCTAGACTGAATTTGTTATGCGATTACGGCGTAATTCTCAGTGAAAAACACATGTTGCATAGGTATGTAAATTTGTTTACTGCACCAATATAAGAAAATTAATTATTTTTTAAAAAATCACAATGGTGCTGTAACATTTCTTCCGACTTTATCTCCAAGTTTTTCCTTAAATTTATCCCAATCAGTACACTCAATCTTGGGCATGGTGGCGCGTGCCTTGATTCTTATATCATTTTTTAATTTTTCATATCTCCGCATTTCTTCCACCACGGATTCAAACTCTAAATTTGATATTTTCTTATCGGCCAACGCTTTGGACACCATAACGTCGATGCTATTTTTCTTAGACCTGGCGAGAACGGATATTCTATCATGTTGTTTTCTACCTTTTTTCTCGAGTTTTCCACCCGACGCCCTAATTACCATACACAACAACCCAGAAACGGCCGACACCGCACATAAAATCCCCGCTACGGGAACCGTTATAATGGTGGATATAGTTGCAGCTGTCCCCGCCCCACACAACACAGAAACACTCGCCAGAGCCGTGCTAGATACTTCAGCCATGTTCACCGCGCGCCTATATTTTTTAGCGTTTCTTTTTCTATTTGTATATTCTCTAACTAAAATATCCTGCATAGCGACGATATTATTCAACCTAAAATCTGAACTTCTTTCGTTAATTGTACACAGTGTTGATGGAGTGGTATTGACAATTGGAAGCGTTGATTCGTTCATATTTAAATTTACAAATTTATTTCAATATATTAGTATTTACACAATAAGTTCAATTAACAATGAGACAATAGTGGAAGAACTCTCTGAGTCACCGATTTTCGTAACAAAGTTAATAACACTACCTTGGGAAAGTCTAATTCGATCATTACCGGCGAACGAAACAATCGTCGAAATATCTCCAGAGATTTTAGTGACTCCAATCCCCCGTTCTTCCCCATCTACTACAATATTTATCGCGACCGCGCCCACAGGTTTACCATTAGCATTAACCGAGCAGACCGCCATTTGGATAACTTCACCCGCGGCTGTCATAGTGTATCCCCCATATTTATTACTCGCTTTGGCACCGAACGAATATTCATAGTGCCCCTCAACCAATGGGCCCCGCTTCTCAGCCCAAACTGTTATGACACGTTTTGGTGTTTTCATTGTTTTCACTATTCGGCAAGCGCCCTGTTTGCGTTATATGCCTCAGTACGAATCTCATAAGAGGCCTCCTCAAGAGCTTTGGTCGCGGCTATACGATCATGTTTCAGTTTATCAGAAACTTCTGTTATTTTTCCATCTAGTTCGGTAAGTGCCACTTCTCTGCTGAGAGAGTCCTCTAAGCGCAACGCATCATAAGCCTCCGTAATGGTCGCCTGGTGGCCTTCTAAGGCTTTATCAATACCCGACCGGGCCTCTTTTTGAAATTCGGTTATTTTTCCATCTAGTTCAGCAACCGCCGCCTCTGATGAGAGAGCCTCTGAGCGCAACACCTCATAAGCCTTCGCAAGGGCTTACCTTGTGGTCTTCTCGGGCTTTCTCAACCCCCGACCGTCTCTTTTTGAAATTCGGTTATTTTTCCATCTAGTTCGGTAAGTGTCGCTTCTCTGTTGATAGAGTCCTCTAAGAGCAACACCCTATAAGCTTCCGTAATATCCGCCTGGTGGTCTTCTCGGGCTTTCTCAATACCCGTTCGGACTCCATCAAGATCAAACCGGGTCTCTTTTTTTAAATTCGGTTATTTTTTCGTATATGTCAGTAAGTGCCGCTTCTCTGTTGAGAGAGTCCTCTGAGCGTAACGCCCCATAAGCCTCCTCAATGGCCTCTTTGTGGTCTTCTCGGACCCCCTCAACCCCCGACCTGGTCTCTTTCAGAAATTCGGCTATATTTTCCGTCTAGTTCGGTAAGTGTCGCTTCTTTACTATGAGAGTTCTCTAAGCGCAACGCATCATAAGCCTCCGCAATGGCCTCCTCAAGGTTCGACTGGTGGTCTTCTTGGACTTTATCAATACCCGACCGGGTCTCTTTTCGAAATTTGGTTATTTTTTTATCTAGTTCAGTAAGTGCCGCTTCTCTGATGAGAGAGTCTTCTGAGCGCAACACCTCATAAGCCTTTGTAAGGTCCGCCTGGTGGTCTTCTCGTGCTTTCTCAATACCCGACGTGGCCTCTTTTCGAAAATCGATTATTTTCCCGTCTAATTCAGCAAGTGTAGCTTCTTGCTGAGAGAGTCTTCTAAGCGCAACGCATCATAAACCGCCCCGTAATGTCAACCTGGCGGTCTTCTCGGGCTTTATCAATCCCCAACCGGGCCTCTTTTCTTTTCTAAATTTGGTTATTTTTTTACCTAGTTCGTTTAGTTCCGTATGCGTTTCTTCACGACTTTGTGTATTCACAGCCAGGCATATTCTCTAAGTTGTGATAGTAGACTTTTGTGAATCTCGTCCGTGGCCCTCGATATAGTTCTATTGATCAAGGCCTTTGTTTTTTGGGTAGTTAAAAAATCGCCCTCTGTCGGGATGAATCCCCCTTCTGCCGGTTCCAAATTATTTGAATTTGTCACCCAATCGGAAGAACTACCTGGTCCGTATATACTCATTTTCAATAATGTTGATAATATATATTACGAACATGCGTTTAATTCTAAATAATTTTCTTAAAATTAATTAATTTGAAATTTCTAGGACGACCGAAATCGGGTAATCGTTCTTCAACTCTCGCCCTTTATCATCGAGAATAGAAATCTTCAACTCGTGGATGTGTCCCGATTCCAAAACTTTCATCTCGGGGTGTGGGAAGTCTAAGGTCAGGGTCTCACCATAGAAACAGTCGCTGGCGGGCACGGTTTTCAGTAATATGCTGGGAGTGCCGTCTACCGTGTTGTACGATGTGTTCACCCGATCCAGGTGCACCCCGAGAGTTTTCGTGACGGCGAAGTTCACCGGGGTCGTGCCGACGTGCTCGCCAGGATCAAACACTCCGTCATCGTTGTAAGGGTATGTTATTTTAAATCCTAACAGTGAGCCCAACCCCGGTGAGATCCTTAAACTCTTTAAACGCCTATCAACGGTCAATGTCGTGAGCCCCGTGGCTTTCGAGATTGCGAGAGTGACTACACCAGGAATCTTCTCCGCGACAAAAGCTTGGAGATCTCCGAAACTCCAAAAACCCTGAGGTACTATAGCATCTGGTGGACTTATGACTCTATTTACGTCTATTCTATGTGGCACAGCTATGATGTGTTCTGATGCGAAAAACTCGACGTCCTCGACTTCTGTTGTGAAAAACTCGAGCGTTTCAACGTTTTTCCATCCAACCGTGAAGGTGATTGATCTAAGGCCTACCCGGCGTTGTCCGCAGCAGTTGTCTATTAACTTTTGAAGTTCACAACTCCCTTTTTGAACATTAGTGATAGTAGCAAACATAATAATATCTTTCAATGGATACAAAAGCATTTAGCTTTAACTCTAATGCAAAGTACGCGGTCGGAGGTAAATACACGCAAAAAGACGTTGTTAACCTTGTACACCCAACCGTAACGGTTAGACCGGACATGGCTTTGCCACCAATTTCCCTAACACGTTTGAGAAATATAGGCTGCCCAAGATTACTACGATGGAGTCGGTAAACGGTGGAAAGCCACACCGATGCAGTTTTGGCAGAACCAGCTAAATTTTGCTGTATGGTGCGCAACAGCCGGGTGTGGAGTTTCACATAAAGACCATCTAACATCCAAGAATATCATGCTCCGAAGTGTCTACAACTTTCACACGTATTATACTATTAGGAGGATTCTCAAAGAACTAGGTATTTCTCTACCTCAAGACGACGCCTGGGATCCCATTTCCAACGCATACGACCGTATGGCATTTGAAAGATTGTGTAACGAATTTAACGTTTCAAAAGACGCGGACTGGAGGCAGAAAGCATTTCCTACCACCACCGGCCTCGGGATGTTCTGTTCTCATTCGGGGCCAGTCCGGGAATTGGACGCAGACTGATTTTAGACACGATTACTCCGGTGACCACAGCGTCAGTCGGAACGCCGGGAATTTTGACCCCGCGACTATGACTTTCGGGCCAGAAGTGTCTGGAGGTCGGCACTGTGGCGTGTTTTCTTGTAAAATGTTACCTCCGAAACTGCTCACGTCGATTACATACAGCAGGCTGCTGAGGTTTCAGAACGCGTGGACCACATTTATGTTAGATAAGGGTCTAGGGTTCACGCAGGCCGAGGTTACTCGCGTCAACGAATCTATTCGCACGTACGTCTGGGCCATCCTCGGCGCACAGAAGCAAACTCGCAGTTCTATACTGGGCACGGGAACGGCGTTTGATGCACAAAAACAATTCTTGGCACTTGTAGAGGACGCCATCTCAGCTAAGGTGGACCTGGAGAAGGCGATCAAGAATTATCAAGACGTTTTGCAGACTGCCAGCACCCCAGTGGACTATGTATTTGGAATAGGTCTTTATATGGCGCCGAGCAATATGATACTACGAGACGACCCGGTTGATGGTTACAATAATCAGATTGTAATCGCCACCGCCAATCAAAAAATCGGTCACAACGGTAACATGAACACGGATATCATCAAGCGCACCCCCAACACGATCGGGTTCAACAGTGTTGAGGGAACCGATTTCATAAAACGCCCAAAACACAAAATGGATACACATCCCTCAACACAATCGAACCCAGTACCCCCAATTCGTAAATTGGATGCACCATCGAGTTCCATCAACAGACCAATCGCGATTGGAGAAACACCAATCAATCACAGATTGGGTGAAATTGGAGCACAACACGAGGAGGAGAAATTAAGCGCTCGTCGTCGCCCTCGTGGCGATCGGATTATTTGCGCTTTGGTTTTAGGAACTCTCTGGCGAAGAATAGTAGGAGACCGGCGATTGCCACGATTAAAGCCCAAGTATTTTGGCTAGCCATCCGGCCGTTTTTGATAATATAGATAGCAAGTGAAGAAACGATACTTCCGATCAGTCCAGGTAGTGCGGCAGCCGCCTTTTCGGCTAATTTAGCCAGGAGACTGGCGAGGGCTTTTAGTTGTTTTTTTTTTTTTTTACCCACTCCTTGGCTCCGCCTGATGAGCTGGCGGGTGGTGGTGGTGTGGGTGCTCGGCGCGGTGGTGGCGCCGCACCACCAGTGAAAGCTAGAACTATGGTCGATATAGTCATGCTGATAGCAACGAGGATGCTTGCTATCGTGATGCCCTGTTCTCTGAATAGAGTGCGAAGACGCTCACCGATTGTCGTACGCTCACCGAGTATCGTCTCCTCGCGCATACCTCGAATCGTTTGGGATTGTTTTCGCGGATCCGACTTATTTGGGTGCGGAGTGTCTCACGGTTAGTCGAGGCAGCCTCCAAACGAGCTGCTCTTTCATCCGCAACGACCGCAAGCGTTTGTTGATCCGCTCGGTAGATTCTCTATCACCACCAGCTTCCTCCAGTTTTCTTTCTTCTAGCGCGATATGTTCATCCAGCGACGAGAGTTTGGCGAGGTTAAGGACCAGTTCGCCCCGGACCGTTTGTAGAGCCTTATCGAGGCCCCGGAGTTCGCGAAGAGGTAACGTTGGGTCATCGTTGAGTATTTCCCCCAATTGCGATTGGACGCTGAACGTGGTCTCCATCGTGTTAATAGCGTCGGTGGCTACTCGAGGGACATCGCTGAGCGCGACCGTTTCTATCGCGGAGGCCGTTTTCGCCATCGTTTTCGTCGGTAGACTGTAGGCCTCTACAGCGCGGGTAGGCATAATTGTTTTACCCCTCTTCCAATCTGGGAATCCTAGTTCGCTCTTTATGATTTCGCCACCGCCCCGGTTTCCTGCAACGGTGTTTAGCGATAGGGGTTTTCCGTTCTTCATGTTGACTATTGGGAGATTTGGTTCCGCTTTTAGTCGCAATCTACCGTTCAGATCCAATTCGAACTTGGAAGTAGTCGCGACCGACAGATGGGACCACACCTTTTTCTGCCAAACGTTGTAGTAGTCGTCTACAGCTCCCTCGAGTAATTCCCGACTTTGACCAACGCTGCCAGTAGCGCCACCTAATTCCCCCGATTGGATTGGAACTGGAGTTGTATCAAGGGTGTTTCGTCATTATAATCATTCTATGTCATAATCATCCTCATCCGCATCGACGTAATAGTCTCTGCCGATTTCATCCATGTCAATATCGTAATCAGCCTATTAATTTCTTAAAATTAATTATGTATTAAAGACAAAACCATACGGGTTTAATATAGATTCACTAAATTATGTCTTCGAGTCAATACGGTCGCAAACTCAATCCATACCGCAGACTGCGTGAGCCCCTCGGCAAAAGGCGTGAGACAGAGTGTCGTTATTACGAACAACCCATCGACGATCGACCAGAACCAGCAGCTCTTGGTCCGCTTCCCCAACCTCGGAGCTAACGACGTCATTGTGCGGGTACTGTTCGCCTCGCTTTCACTCTTTCGCTGACGTCGACGGACGCGGAACCGAACCGTCGTTCAGAACCTTGGTCGCGCCATCGTCAAGAAGACCATGATAAAGATTTCTGGTAATGAGGTGATGTCATCGCGACAGCGACGTCTACCATTGTTATCAGGACCATGGAGACGGCGCAAGAGCGCGAATAAAACGCTGTCTATCAGGGTATTGACACCAGCAAAAATAAGAACGTAACCAAACTAGAATCGGGGCTGGTAACAAGGTAGATAACAACCGCGAGTGACAATGCGGTCACGGGCGCTTACGGCAACCGCTTCTACATCCCGCTCAACTTTGAGTTGCTGGAGAGTCACATGCCCTACTATCAGAGCGCTTTGGCTGACCGCCTCGAATACGAACTAATGTTCAACGACTACGGCCGAGTTCTCATAACCAGCGACCTGTTATCGACGTATACGATCGATAATGTTTCGCTGGAGTACGACATGGTCACGATGCCCGAACTCGCGCGATTGATCAGAACCCAGTACGCCGGGCGCGTTGCCATACTTTACGACCGAGTTCTTCGCCATCGCAAGATGACGAAAGACAAAGGCGACACATTGTGGAATATTAACGTCAACATACCCGCTCGCTCGATGAAAGGTATAATGATGTTGTTCGAGGATGCTCGGTTCGCGTTCGGTGCTAGAAAAACCGACAAATTCTATAACCCCAAAATCACGAAGGTAGAGGTGACGATCGAGGGAGTTCCCAATCAACTCTACAGCGCGGGTCTTCGCGCGCACCAGCAGTGGGACGAAGTAAGAAAGCAGTTTGCTGCCGGCTCTAAGCGCTCTCCGGAGGATGCAGCGGTTGCCAAAGACCTGCATCTCTCGGCCGTCTCCCTCGCGGAGTTCCTGAATACCAAATACGCGTTATGGCTAGACATGCGAGCCAGCGACGACGACCAAATACACGGCAACGGACGCCAAGTTGAGAACGCTAGCGAGGGTGTGACGATCCAGATAACCAAAGAGGCGGACGGAGCCGGGCCATTGAACGTGTACTTATATATAATTACAGACGCACAACTCAACATCGAAGATGGCCGATACGTCTCAGCACTCTATTGATTTAATAAAAAAATCATCTAACGATTTATTAATTAATAAATTTGATAATTCTAAAGAATTAATTAGAAAATTAGCAATCATTCTAACGATTTATTAATTAATAAATTTGATAATTCTAAATAATTAATTAAGAAAATTAGCAATCAATACCAATTCACGATTGGAGATGCCACTCTGCCATAATATGTGGGCAGACAGGATGTGGAAAAACGGTTTTCATCCTCGACTTGCTCGAGGAGTCCTACCGCGATGCTTTTCGTCACATTGTGATCCTGTGTCCACTGTGCGGCACAACGATACTTATCAGCACGAACGTGGATATGGACCGACCCTGAGGTATACGTTATTGACCCCGGTGATAGGCTTCACGATTGGTTGCGTGGTTTATACCAAAGATTCCAGGGTGAGCCCACCCTATACGTGATTGACGATTGCTCGACCCAAGGCGGTCGAATGACGCCAAAAAGAAGGACATGCTCTCCGAGCTCGCATTTTCTGGCCGCCATGCTAGGCAAAGCGTATGGATATCCACTCAAAAGTACAACGCCGTCCTCAAGGATCTGCACGAGCAAACGAAATGGGTCGCCCTCTTTCACTGCAAGGACCGAGACTCATTCGATGACTGTCTTCGAGAGAATGACGTTATCCCAACGCGCGAGGAGCGCCTGGAGGTTCGACAGATGCTTTCGGAAACTAAGCACGCCAAGCTTTTGCTAAAGACTGATCAACCAACTGCTTACGAAGTTATCAATTAATTTTATAATTAATTAGCAATTACTGAACAAATGCTGAACAATGCTGAACAATGCTTAGCAATTGCTGAACAATGCTGAACAATGCTGAACAATGCTTAACAAATGTTGAACAAATGCTGAACAATGGTTAACAATGTTAACAATTTGGTGCTCCGCTGCGAGCTTTGTTGCGAGCATAATGGTGATCATAAGTATCGGGTGGTGCGCTTGCCAATATGTTAAAGTGATGAGACTTGTTAGAATAGATTAAATTAATTTTAAGAAAAATGAACTGCGACGAACTTCTCGATCAGCTAATAGAAGAAACCTCAACTCCGACTGCCAACATAGATAATGATCCGACAGAGCAATCGGAATCAACTCCAACGGCGGTTGGTATTGGGTTGAGTGCAACGACTCCGAATGAAAATGAAAATGCGGCGCGACGAGAGCGGCTAGCTGCGCTGGTTTGCTGGGGGGACAATCGGAGCATTAACTCTCCGGTAGGCGTACTCTCAGTTTTTCAGGTGGAGTAAGATGTCAGGATGCGGAGATCGATAAAATGTATGCGCGATACGAATCCAAATTGGGAGCGGAGATGACAAAAACTCTCGGATCGGCGGCTATTCATTTGTACGCAACCGCCGTTAGTATACTTCTCCCTATACCAAACACCGCGGGATTGATTGACGATCTAGAGACTGACCCTTTTATAGGTCACACTCTTAGAACAGCGTGCTGCTCAATTTATCACAAGTTTGGAATGTACTTAGCCCCGCTGACAACCGCGTGACCACGGTAAACACTGTCAATTTGGACATATATGCCCACGAACTATAAGCCCTGAAAATGATGACACAAGACACACCCGCGAGAGTGACGGAGTTGAACCCGATTGCTCCAACCCAATCGAACCCGAGTGTTACTCCGCCACTGGATGACATACCGCATATTAAAAATCCCAAAAGACAGGCAGCTGGGCGGGCGGCGGCTGCCACCCGAAAAGTTAAACAAGATAAAATACTCGCCGAGCTTCGAGAGGCTAAACTCCAATCGAGATTGGGGTTGCAATCTGGGACGGAGACAGCAAAACATCTGAAGACAGAGTTGTGTACACCCCCAATTCACGAATTGGAAGCACACCCAAATTCAAAGAATTTGTCACCCAAATTCGTGAATTGGAGTTGGGTTGTTGGTGGTGGTCTGGCAGTTGTTGGTGCCCTGTGCGTGGGGAAATACCCCACATTATCGAAAAAACAACCAGCCAGTGTTCAGAAGAAAGTTACGAAATACCAATCGCGATTGGATGCGCCCCATTTAAACATTGATCGCGACCCCTTTTATATGCAATAATGGCTGAACAAGACGGTAAAATGTTAGTGAATGTGCTTTATCACGCCGTGGTGATATCGGGTTTCAGTATCGGGTATGCTCGACTATCAAAGATGGCCCTAGGAGGATCCGCTCCCAAATTGGACTTTACTGTGAGAGACGTAGGGCTCGCGACCTTAGATTTAGCGGCCGCAGTTTGGACCCGAGATTATCTAGTTAAAGCTGGAATTCTACCAGTTAATATATGGAAATAAATGGCTTCAATCGCAATAATGGTAGGTGGTGCGCTCTTAAACGCATTTGCGTTCACCGGCAGCAACTTTCTATTATCTAAACTACAAAAACTCGAACGTGGATGAGGAGAGTACGCGTCACGATTTAGCTGTAGAACAATTCAATAACGCAAAGGAAGCGTGGTCGGAAAAACGAACCGCCCATCTTGACTGGGTCAATGAAGAGCTTCGCCGCGAAAATCACGCCGCACAAACTTTTCAGAACGTTGAAGAAGCCAACCGCAAATACGCGCTGGCATATCCGCAGAAAAGTCTCGCGCCGCTGGATCGCGAGCCCCAACTTTCAGATTTCTATGTACCGTCAGAGGCCCAAAAAGACCGCGAGATCGCGTTCATCGTCGTGGGAATGGGTGTGGCGGGTCTCGTCGGCTACTATATTCAATCGAGATTTTAAATTAATTATTTTAAATTAATTATAAATAAATATATATATATAGAACGATGTCAGTTGACGAACTTTATTTTGCTATGATTGATGTAGGCTACACTGCCCTTAAACACCGCATAGCTGGTGCAAAGGGTATGATTCGTCTGGCCCGAGATTCTCTCGAGACGTGGCGGGAGGACGAAAAAGCGGCCACCCTTTTCGCAAAGCGGATGTTAGATTCCTCCACCAATCCTGGGGATTAGATTTTCCCAATTTCCTTCAGAACTTAACCCCCAATCGCGATTGCACTTCCAATAAAGGTTTATTATTATCGACGCAGTTACCGGACGATCTGGCGAGGGCATGTTGGAGATTGTCAGATATATTAGAATACATCGCATACGATGAACACGCGCAAAACTTAATACCAAACTATCAGTTCGCCTAACGCGCAAGCTAGCGAACGTGTACTATAGCCCCCGCGGCTACTGGAAGGGACTCGCTGCCATCAAGAACCTCGCGGCGGCGACCAAGGTTTCAGAAAACGCTGTCAAGGAATGGCTCAAGAAGCAGGCATCTGGCAGATCTATTTACCCGCGCCTCACAATATTCCGCGCCCGAAATTCGACGTGCCGGTACGAACCAAGTTCACCAAGCGGAATCTCCTGTTTCTCCCTCACGATCGCGTCGGTCGTAAGACGTACAAGTACGCGCTGACAGTCGTTGACGTAGCGAGTCGTTATAAGGGGGCTGAGCCGTTGGCCACTAAAGAGTCTAAGGAGGTGGCCGAGGCTCTCTCCCGAATATATAAGAGGAGTCCTCTCAAATGGCCGAATCTTCTCCAGTCCTCGATCCCGGCCGCGAGTTCATGGGCGCGGTCTCTCATCTATTGTCTAAGCACGAAGTTTCTATCAGACGCGGCCGCGTCAACATCCACCGGGACCAGGGGATCGTGGAACGTTTCAATCGAACCCTGGCTGAGAGACTGTTCGGACACCAATACGCTAAAGAACTTTTAGACCCTCATTCGCGATCGACCGAGTGGGTGGCCGGACTGCCCGCCGTGGTCTCCGCACTGAACGGAGAGGTGACCAGATTGATAGGTAAGAAGCCCGTAGATGCCATCAAGTTTAAAAGGGTGACGAGCGAGCCCTCTGCCGTCTCGCGCGGGCGACCCGTTGGTTTAGAGGAGCAACGGCTTCCATCAGATATTGATGTCCGGTACCTCTAATCAACCGGAGAGCTCGAAGGTGGCAGCCGCCGCGCGACTGATCCCGTGTGGTCTCTCAATGTATATCATCTAGATCGATCTATTACCAAGCCCGATGAGCCCGTGCTCTACTATTTGGATGATGGGCCATCTCGAGGGTTTGTTCGCGAAGAACTTCTCGCGGTGCCTTCTGACACCCAGCTACCCCTGATCATCAGAGTCTTTAGATTGTTAATTTTCTTAATTTTTTTCAAAATTATTAAATAAATCATTAGAGAGGTTCTGTATGTATTCCGTCTGGTAACACACGTCTTTTATCGTTTAGTATGCCGAGAGTCCTAATTTTTGTTGACAGTACGTTTTCATAACACCGTCTTTCATTTTAAATCCCCTATTTTGTGCTACATCTATAATGTGTTTTCCATCTTCTGTAGTTTCGGTTAGTACTCGTTTATATCTATCCCAATTTAAATTGTTAGTTCTCTTGGACATTCCTTTCGCAGAGTTTTTATTAATAGAATTATATTTTTCTACAAAATAACACTTACTAGATAACGCTATCGCCCTATCTCCGCTAAATTCCATTTTGAAAAGTCCGGCTCTCTTTCGCTCCATTTATCCCAAGCCAACCATTTCTTTTTTTCTTTTTCAAACCCGTCTAGTAAGTTAGGTCTAATCAATTCCTCTATCGTTTTTCCACTAACTCCTATATACATACTATCCGTATCCATCTGTATTAATTCAAAGTCTTCTCTTTTTACGTATTTGTCAAGAAATTCGTAGTAAAATTCCAACATTCTCAATTTAGCTAGTTGATAAACCGCTATTCCACAATGGAATGGTCTCTTTACCGCACACCTGGGTTTTCTTGAAGATATTTCGTACGCATCTCCTATCTCTTCCAAATCATCAAAATACGCGGATCTTAATGCTTTGTCAACACAGGTTTCGTTTTGTGTATATGTCGTATTTAAATGTCTCTCCGCGTTGCTCTATCATTTTTCCACAACACGAGTTTCCTAATAATTTCATTATGTCGGCTACTGGTTTCTTATTTGGTTCTACATCACCCGTTCGTCTTGCGGCTGTAACTTCTTTTGCGAACCATTCGAATGGTTTTCCGCTAATATAATCTATAACACGATGAACTCCAGTTATTTCTAGGCCGTGTTTTAAATACCATTTCAACAGTGGCGCGTACAGCAATACTTTAGTGGCTGTCATAGATCCCACCAATTTTTTTCCATCTCCTCTTGTTCGGCCAGTATCTTTTAAATATTTTAACATGTGTGTGGAACTTCATCAACCTCTACTTCTCTGTTTATAAATATTGGGGACATTTCAGAAAACTTATCTTTTAAGTTGTGTGGAACTTCTATATCCACCTCCGCAAACCCAAACCAGTCTCCGGATAAAACTCTTTTACAAAACTTTTTAATAAATTTAGGGTTATGTCGGGTATCCATATGTATAGTTTCTCTCCCACACGGCATCTCTTTATTTAACGTAGATAAAATATAACGCGTTTGCGTCGTACCCCAAAACAGCCTTGCACGGTTTGTTAATTCCTGTGGAATTAGATCTAATATTTGAAACACCAGCTTCTGCATATCGTGTAAATACTATTGATGGACCGCCAACTAGAGCGTCCTTCATCATTTCGTATGTTTCTTCTTTTGGTGCATATAGAGCATCCTCCGGTATAATCGTCTTTGAAGATTTTTGTTCTTTAATGGTTCCTCTCAATAAATATTGTATAGCTACTCCAGGTAGTGTTACCGCATCTTTGAAAATATCCACATCTCTGTGTTTATAAAATTCAACTTCACACATTTTTTCCCACCGCTTCTAGTAGGAACGGTGCTACAAATCTTAAATCGTTATTTAAAATATTTCAAAACCAATCTCTGAAAGTTTTCATATTATTTTCTTCGAAAATTCTACGACATTTACTTAATTCTGTTTCATCTATTAACATTTTCCCAGATAGTTTGGAATACCAATTCTCTATATCCGGTAGTCCTGGGTAATCAAGTTTGTCTGGAGAATCGAACCACTCATAAGGAAAGAAAGATTTCTGTCCTTTGCATTCGTAGGCTTTTATCCAACTATCGTAACTTACACCGGGTCCTAGATAAAGTATTACATCAAGAAATCTAAACTCTGGAGTAAATAGAAATATTGTTGCGTTTGCACGTTTTCCGACCATTACTTTCTTTGTTGTTGATGCCAGTTCGCCTACTATGTATTTCTTTATTAAGTTTATATCGTACTTACTGCTGTTAAAACCTATAACCGGTACTTGCTCTATCCACTGTTCGATCTTGGCGATTTGGTTTTTTAAGTAAATGGTTTTCTGTATTAAACCCATATCTTGACCACACTTTCTTACTCTTATAGCTTTTTCCCCTGACTTTTAAATCTTCTACGAATTTTTCTATAAGTTATTTGCGGGATCTTTATCACAAAATATGAGTTACTGTTCCCGAGAAATTATCTCCTATACTAACGCTTACCCCGGAACGAGCTCGGCTTCGTACTCTAGATTATTACCGAGAGTTTCAATTCTGGGTTGAGATATGCCTCAAAATCGTATACTATCTGATATGGATAAAGAGTAGTGTCGCAAACCGATCTTTATGTCTTTACCAGTTCTTTGAAATTCGCATTCCCACATAACTACTAGGTTGAATTCTTTGCTTCTTCTAATAAGTGTATCTCTTCTCATAGTGGATGCGCGTTCTTCTTTTCTATGTTTTGCATGAATCTCACACCCGTGCCAGTAACAGCCGTGATATTGATATACGATATTGGTTTCTGGACAGTATCCATCTACTGGAGCTCCTAAAATAAAATCCGTCTTTCACCCCCGTGTCCACACTGTTCGTGGTGAATGTGAATTCCCTCGCGCTTTTCCACAGAGTACATCCAATCGATCGCCCCATAACTGTTAGAACGTTTTGGGTAGAACGCTTTCTCGAACGACGAACGCGGGCGCTCTAAATAATTACCATCACATACTACTTTTGTCTCACCTTTCATACATTTATTTTGGTCCGTGTCTCTTCATATTACTCGCTTTCGTGAATTTCTGCTTGCAATTATCGCAGGCGTAAATTTTAGATAGGTTTTTAAGGTTTTTTATTAGAAATGCGTGATTATTAAACAGTCTATTGTCATTGGTTTATTACCTATTGCCTTATAGTGCGCTGGTACCTTTTTCAACCACCATACGTTACATTGGTGGGTGGGTTGATATACTTCTATACCGATTTTAAAAAACTCTTCAACCTTTTTCAGATCTGAAAAAGGAATTGGTGAACCACATTATACCAAAATATTGCTTACTAAGTTCTTTCGCCTTTTCTGTACATCTGTCGGGTCTTTTATCTGTCATATGCATAGCTAGACACCTGAACAGACAAAGGTCGTCATTATACTTATCTAAAGAATACATACCTTTTTTATTCTTCAGCCATTCTGGAAGTTCTCCTCCTGCTGCTTCTTTGGATTGTAGTCCCAAATCTTTTCCCCTACTACCCTGTATTAGCTTTACGAAAACCTCTACCCATCTTACAAACTTCCACTTTGTATTTGGTCTGTCTATTTTATCGGACATTATTCGTGTTTGCTCCTTATCTGACAGCCATTTTTTAACGGTTTTCATTGATGATAGTGGTTCGCTACCACCGAGATTTTTGTGCATTATTATAGTTACAGGTTTTCCATTTTTATTTTTAATTTCCTCCATATGTTCTAGCTTGTAAGAATATGAATATCTCAAATAAAAATTGGTTGTTAGATACGGAGCGAGTTTCTCGGACATGCGTTCAGACTCGTTAATGTTAATGTTTTTACGAAAGGATAATGTAACTACCCGTCTTCCATTTTCTAACTTTTCCAATGTTTCATCGTGAGCCCCCAATATTTCTTCACCTTTTTCCACTATCGCGCGAACGAGAGATCTTTTATTTTGTATTGGGCCACCTGTGTGTCTAATTTGGGACAAATTACACTAGCCCTTAACTCCGCAATACTTTCTTTTTGAATTCTGTTACCAACTTCATCCGCTAGTGAGATGTTTGTAAATGCCCCTCTTTTATAGGCGCGGGTAAACCGCTTCATAAACGCCTCATTCTTTGTGGCATTTATCAGCTTTATCAACCCCCTAACTCTCAACCGTGTACTATAAGTAATCCCTAGAGATTCGGCTTCTCTTCTCAAACTTTCTATTTCTGCTCTAGTTTCTGGCGTTATCATATTTTCTGTAATTATACTTTTGTATATATACTTTTGTATAACCTATAAAATAAAATTTATCTGTTCAATTGGACGTCTAAAAATTTACATAATGTTTTTTGACGTCCAATTGAACAGATAAATTTTATATACATATATAATGGAGTGTGAGACTGTTGTAAGACGTTTACGTGTAAAAGACTATCTACGAAGGCATCTAGCGAGACGTAGAAATTTCCTTGTGTCCCCCCCCCACAATTTCAATGCCCTAGATGCCCTTGTAAATTCGTTAGTGCCCAAACTCTTTGTAGACATAAGCAACTACGCTGTCAGGTGGCTAAAGGTGAACGTGGTAGAATAGAGCTGGTAGAATTAGTTGCTGATCTGCGAAATAAATTAGCTATATCGGAGAAGAAAAATGAGGAATATAAACGATAAAACTTGCATGAATGATTTCGACTTTTTTCAAAAGTCAATTACCAATATAATTGGGACTCCCTCTTCTCAAAATTATTTTCTCCAAAAATTCATTAATTTGCTGTCGGGAGACCCAATTTTCCTCGTTAACCAATTTTTTGATTTTCGGGGGTGGTGGGGGTATTATAGAGGGTTATAAACGATACCACGGTAGGTGGTATCATTTTGACTCCCTTACTACTACTCAATGAATTCCTGGAAATCTGTAAATTCGTGCAAATTGCTTGAATAGTTTGCTGATCAGTGAATCCCAAGTGGCACCAGCTGAGACGGGTACCAATACATGCAGCAATTGTCAAACGAATAGATCGAGGCCATAATGCAATGTCACATGTTTCGTATAGAGGATATTCCATCGAACCTTTTGAATAGCAGGAAATAATACACGCGTGTGCGTCGGCTTCCGCGTAAGCAACGAGTGAGCGCAGCGAAAGAGTTGCTTGCACGGACGCCGACGGACACGAGTGTATTATTTCCGCTATTCAAACATGCACGATGGAATATCCTATTTATTACACTTCCACGGTGGATATATATGCACATTTAGTCTATTTTTGAGATTATAATCAATGATTTGTGATGTGCGCATGAATAGTTATACAATGACGTGTTTTCCCGCGTGTTGACGTTACGTTGTGTGACGTAAAATGTGACGTCATGTAAAAAATTTGAAATCCAAATTACGCAGCTGTTTCTATGAACCAGATATATTTGACTGCATGTTTGGAATGTGTTCAATCACATTAACATTCTAGATTAGTCGAAACCCTTTCCAGACCACGAGTTCAAATAACTTTATTTTGACTGTAATAAAAAGTAAACATTTTGCATGGTAGCTCTGGTTTCCAAGAAAACAGGCGCGCAATTACGGGTGTTCTCTTCACGGTGTATTATTTGTAAGGAGTTGATTATGGGTTTTCTCTCACAGCGAAACCCATGCAAATAACTAGCAAGAGTGTACAACTGTAATAAAAATAGAGGATATTCATATTTTTCCAACGAATATATGTTCATCGAGTGGTGTGGAATGTCCATATTTCACGAGTGCCGTTAGCGTTGCAAAAATATGAATATTCTATTTATTATATACCGCTCCATTGAAATTAGCAGTTTTTTAGACTGTATACGGTAATGAATGTGTATTTGCAGCCTATTTGCAGTCCGGCACTGCAGGTGCGCGTTAGGAATATAGTTAGCGGAAGTAGTCGTATTTTCAACGGAAGATGTTTATTTCATCGATGAGAACATATGACTTTTATTTACATCGTATAACTATGTATTTCATGGGTAGGTATATAATAGAATGATATAATCACAGTGCTGACAACAATACATTACTATTCTGTGATTGAATGGCGAAAAGTGTAGCCCCTGATCAGATTGCGCATCTGATCAGAGGCTACGCTGGTCGCAAATGACAAAATGTTCCTTTTATCAGCCGGTGTAGCGCTCCCAAATACAAGTGGTTTCCTAGAAATACTGGGAGTGTCTATTTCTGGTACTTTCCAGGAAAACCGATAAATGTATGGGCCATTCAACACCCCCTCCAGCTGTATTTCGTTAATTTGGACAGTTGTGACATTTGCAGTTTCCAATAGAAGCTGGCATGGGCCGGCTTTGGCCAGAAAGTTCCATTGGGCATCTGTGTGGGTCGAAACAAGATCTGCCATGAGAAATGGAGACTTATTGATGCGTGGCTGTTCGCATTTCAATCTCGTAGCCTTGTTGCTTATCAGCAAAAATATTTGACCACAATTAAGACCAGCTATGATATTTTGTGCGTGGCAGGTGGGAGCATGCGATAGGTAATTTAACAATCGGGATCATCCCTTACCGGAATCCCGAACGGAGACCTGGTTTAGCCCTCAGGTACGTCTTTGGCTTTCGTGTATGTGAGAGTTAAACTGGTTATACCCCTTGTATGAGTAATACGATTATTCCTTATCCTATTACTTTTAGTGGAAGGGGCCAAGTGACTTTGGTGTGGTATGGACCTGGGGCCCGTTTCACTAAACTTCTTACGCTACGAACTTTCTTACGTCTACGATACTTTTCGTAGGCACTTTTTGCGAACTTCTTACGTGCGTTTCACTAACATGTGCGTACGAAATTTCTTAAGTTACGAACTTCTTAAGAATTCTTCAGTATTGGAAATCCATCAAGCCCTTTGAATGTAAACATCCGGTCCGACTTTGACAACCAGACGACAGCTGTTAAATCAACTGCCTTAGTCCAGCAATTTGAAAACCAGGAAAGTGAATTGGACTGACACTGAGTGTCCCATCCACGGCGCCCAGGGTGTTCGGAATCCTGGCCGCACAATAAAAGGCTTTTTTTACAGTTGGCCAGGTCTTATTCCTCGGTTGGAAACCTGATGTTGTCCAGTCGATTATTGATGGCTGAGACAACATCATTAATACACCGAGAAACCGAACTCCTAGAGACACCGTGGATGTCGCCAGCCTCGGAGTAGAACTCACCCTTCGATAGGCAGCGCAGGGTAACCAATGTCTGCAAAGTTTCAAGTGCTTGAGTGTTTGATGATCTCAAATGTGATTTTTTTATTTGCTTTAGTTTGTACTGTATACTATACGGGGCATGGAGTTGCCGTATTGGCCATCTTAGTATATGCAATACATCTTGTGGCGTTTTACACATACCACAAATAATTTGACATACCCATACATACAAGTTTGTGCAACGTCCTATTGGTTGTTTTCATCACACTTATATACAAAGTCTGATTTCCTATTATATTTAGGGGAAGGGGCCAAGTGGCTTTGGTATGGACCTGGAACCAGATCGGGTTCTAATTTCAGGGCTGAATATATATTTGTTTCGATGTAAATATTCCGTTCTGATTTTGGGACACTCCGAAATGCAGCAGGTTGAATACGGGATCGAACCAGTTGGCCAGGCCTTATATGACCTTAACCTGTTGTATAGCTTTCTGGCATAATATTTATAGCACGATGTTGTCATATCTGTCCATAATGTATTGCACCACATTGTAATACTTTCTCTGTCATATTATTTGATGTATGTGTCAAACGGTCGAAGTGATGAAACTGTAAGATGGCTGTACATACAAAGATGGCGGAGATGGCAACTCGATGTACCATATAGTATACAGTCACAAATAAAATGATATTACAACACATTACATACATATTACTTTTGAAAATATTTTTTTCGTGTTTTCATCCATTTCACCCCTACACCACACTACAATTATAGTGAATCACTCCTCCTTAAACCACACTATATCAGGCACAAATTTGCTGGCTAACTGATCAGAAGGTAAAATTATAGTGAGTAACTACTCCATAAGCCACGTTATATATCATATGCTGGTATAACTGATCAGCAGGTTCAAGTATAGCGAGTCAGTCACTATTATATAAGCCACGTTATATCAGGCTGCATTTGCTGCACTAACTGATCAACAAAGTATAGTGAGTCACTACTCTATAAGCCACGTTATATCTGGGTTGCATTTGCTGGTTAACTGATCAGCAGCTAAAGCTAGATAATCCGGTCTGTCGACGCATTAGGGCCCCTATAAGTGATTTGAGAAACTTACAAAAACTTCCAAAAAATAAACACACGAACAGACAGATGGACAGACCAACACTTAAAAACAAAATAAACAGACGAACGGACGTACGTACGATCAGTAGTGAGGGTAATGTATTACTAAGTAATGCCAACAATAAACGGACAGACAGACAGACGGAAGTATAGGGCGAAACCTATAGGGCGAAATATGCACGGCCGATTTTATGGCGATGTTATTCAGGAAATACATGTATAGCGGCCGTGACACTTGCGCTAAAAAATCTTCGTACGACAGCCCAATACCTATCTCAGACTTACGAAGAAAGTTACGAACTTCGCAAGAAAGTTCGCACGAAATTGACGTTAGTGAAACGGTAAAATGCGCCTAAGAAGTTCGTACGATAATTTCTTATCGTAAGAAGTTTAGTGAAACGGGCCCCTGGCAACTGATCAGGTTATTATAATGTCAGGGCTGGCACCATCATTTGCTTTGAACATTTCATCAACTGTCAATGTCATTTACAGAAAATATCACAGTTTCTGTGAATATTTTTCATGAAAATTTGCACATCTTCTTCGGTATAAAATAAAATTATTTTGTCTAAATTATACTATCAAGGTTCATGAACACGTGGTTATAACAACAGCAATAGTGGCTGAAAGTGTTGAAATCTTGCCCACTCCAAAGTAAGTATTATTTGATATTTTACTTAATATGTAACATATTTTGATGAAATATGGCACAGCAAAAGCGTCTTCGTGAGCTGCATTTGGTGGTCATGGGAGTTCGGCGCAGACATACGTCGTTTTTGCGAAGAATCGTTTTCCGTGTCTACCGACATAATTTTGGGCCAAAGTACACTAGTCAGGCAGTCAGGCAACTATACCCTGACTTGGCTGATATAGTTTTTTTTTCACCTGATTCTGATGCGCATGATGCCCCTGAAGCATTTTAGCCCCGATACTTTTTTTTTAACTTTGGGCATTTCTCAAAATTCAAAATGGCCGCCAAGATGGCCGCCGCATAGTCATTTTACAATAATGGACATAATCCAAGAACCCATTGACCGATTTTTATGATCTTAGGGTCGTTTTGTAGGTTATTAATGATGCTAGACACGTTAAGTATGGTTCCATGTCCATACGGGGTAAACTTTCCAAAATGGGGTCATGAAAAGGGGATTTTTAATCACAAAATGGTGAAAATTACCTCATAATTAAATGATAATGAATAACCAGTCATGGTGTTCAGTCATATTCTTGTCTAATTCCTACCTAAATTGTGATATAAAACTAGCCTATTCTGCGAATGTTATCTTGACGGATGTTACTGATAGTATATGTTCATTTTGTATTATATGATAACGGAACCACTATATGGATGACGTTGAAGCCTTACGAGTTCAAGTTTGGCACTATCACTGTATATGTCCTCTTTGTGCGGTTTGGAAGTATACCATCCACATGTCAATGCTAATTAAAGGATAACAAGTGTTTATAGTGCACGTGGCTCAGCAAAGGTTTCAATCGTGTTTCCGCATTCGTCGCCGCCCCTGCAAACACAGAAAAATGTACATGTGAGTTTCTGCGATCTGCATCCACACCTTTTGGTAGAACATGGACTGCTACTCTAACACCCGCACTTTATCACCTTCAGTAGTTCCGCTGGAGCCAATGCATTGTTAAGGGGGACGATTGTGGGGATGAGCTTAGTGGTGCCCTCGACACGTGACCAACCATGGTTGGTAGGGTCCATCGAGTGGATTGGGCTGAAGTCCGTTTCGCCACACAGCCAACTGGTAGTGGGCTCGGAGTGCATTTTGGCGAAATGATTCGGAGGTTGGTGGAAGGGAGCAGAGTTTGCGTGGTTCGAGAGCACTCCGCCTCATCTTTGTCTTCCAGGCCTCAACTCTGGCTTCCATCAGGGTCGTCTTGCCTGTCAGGTTGTAGCAGGCAATAATGAATCGAGCAGCCTCCTCAATCATCTGGTCGTAGGAGGTCATCGGTAAGGTAGAGTCTCCCAGCAAATCAAACGAGACACCTGTGAAGATCAGCGTGCAGTGTGTCAATACATGTACTAGTATTAACCTGCCGATTGTGGTGTTTCATTGGCATTATCACCATGTGACTCCTTGCTATCGCGTGACACATTCCTATTACTGAAGAATCTACTCAAACAGTCCTTGTGCTATCTCGCGTCCGGCGCATGTAAGTCCGTAGGAGAGCCTCTGACACGCATCCGCACGTCATCCGCCCATTGATCTGCTCTGACGTCACACTTTTTAGGATTTTGTCTTTGATTTTCACTGGCTTACCCTTTTCATCCATTTCGTGCGTGTCCACCTCCTTCACCAGATAGGCTTCCACCCATCGCTTTGGATGTTTCCTATCTTTTTCTATCGCACATATGTCACCACAATAGAGGCAATGTTCACGGAATTTGAAGATGGAAATATCAGAGGGTTTTAAGCGCTTAACAGAAGGAACACTTGCATCTAGTGAATGACGATGGGATGACACACCTGCATGTAGAGATACGTGCTGATACACTATCTATGGTAATACACCTTCACATTTTCGTCGATGTCCAGTTGGTCCTGCAGACCGATGTGTAATGAGTCACCATACTGAATGCTAGCGTCAATGATATTCCGCAGTCTAGCACCATCTGGATTACTTTGTGAAAGTTTCTCCTTGGCTGGACACTTTCCAAGCACATATTTGAAGACACACTCTTCTGTCATGATTGTCTTATATCATTGGCTGATACTGTTCCACTATTGCATACTGCTAGCTGAGTCAGCATCTGAAACAATAATTGAGTGCTTGATTTTTGATGATTTATCGATCATAAACTTGTAACTCAAGTCATTTAGAGCCGGGAATACGATTGTTGGGTGAATATTGCAAACTCAACTCTGAATTTAGAATATTCTGATCTGGTGTCAGATATTCTTACTACACCAGAATCACTTGGACCCCAGACAATAATCAGATTCAACTATCACGGACGTTCATATCTCATTCTATGGGACCTAAGGGTATTTATTTGTTTTACTTGAGTTCAAAATTGACTATGTTCATTGTTGACACTATGGCAGAGGTGGTGGTCCAAGAAATGCGTCTTCATGGTGGGGGAGGCGAGACAGATCATCAGTCCGAGTACTGTTACCGTCCGGGTATAGGGACATCAAGGGGTCGAAAATTACTATCTCCACACTCACACAAAAATGGACAGGAGTTTGGGGCCCAGAACTGCTTTTAATATTTTTTCCAGGGTGGGGGAGGGGTGACTCATCAGTCCGAGTACTGGTATCGTTGAGTATAGGCACATGGACACATCCACCATTATCAGTAGTTAGAGGTTTCAGAACAACAAACGAAGATCCCATTTCTAGTTAATACGTTTGAACTATTCAGAAGTTTGTTATTAGCACATAAAAGTGGATAGAACATGGCTGATTACCTGAATCATCTTTTAAATAGCAGACACTTTTCTTCTTGTTGTTGTTGCTGCTGCTGTTGAGATCCAGCTGCTTGTTTTTTTTACAAAACTTAACGGCTATGTCACCGGCTTCCATCTGGGAATCCTGCTTGATTTGGGATGTCTTCAGACATGATTGCATACCAAACATTGATATAGGCACTAAATCAAACATATAGGTGTCTAAATGCCGAGATATGAAAACTCATTATTTTATTGGCTACCATGAGATGTGAGCAAAATATATTTTCATGGCCGCCATATTGGATTTATGCAAATAAGGCAAGTGACCAATTACCCAGTAAACTTAACTCAAACAATAGTGTGTATCCAAACACCTGACTATGGCATTTAAAATCAGCTAAATAGTTAAACTATGAGCAAAGATATGAAAATATATGTAGATCTAAATGTGTAGTAAAATAGACATTTCGCTGCCATCTTGATGGCCATTTTGGATTTCTATGCAAAGGACTAAGTCGAAACATTAATTTCACATCAGAAACAGAATCATTGACCCCGAAAACCTATGTCTAGGCGCCAAGATCACCTTCTTAAGTCAATTCGTTCAGAAGTTATATCATTTTCCAGCATTTTGGCGGTCATTTTGGCGGCCATTTTGGATTATTATACACAGGACTAACTCGAAACATATATTTCACATGAGAAACAGAATCCCTGACCCCGAAAACCTATGATAGACACCAATATCACCTTCCTTAGTCAATTCGTTCAGAAGATATGCAAAAGGACTCTATGCGGCGGCCATCTTGGCGGCCATCTTGAATTTTGAGAAATGCCCAATGGTATGAAAAAAGTATCAGGGCTAATATGATTCAGGGACATGTTTCTCAGTCGAGAAAAAAACTATATCGGCCAAGTCAGGGTTCACCCTACACCACCAAATGCAGCTTGCCGAACAATCGGTGCCCTGGTACCGAATTTAGAAAGAGTGGCATATCCAATTACTGATAGCGTGACTAGCCTGTCAGTTTTTTTTACACTTGATTTATAAATATAATACACACGTATAAACAGCAGCACATAAGTATGTGTCGTCTGCTCCCAATGTAGAACAGTGAGGCGGCTGATGGATAGCCAGTGTAGGTTTCTGTACTGACCAGTATCTAGATATATGGTATGTATGGTGTGGTATCAAGATTGTGGTCCCATAAAACACACAAACGATACAGTGTATACCAGTCCCTCATAGTATTTGTATGTTTTATTTGTGCAGGAAAATGATTGAGAATTTACTAAAAGTGTTAAAAATTATATAGTATTTTGCTGCTAACTATTTCAAAGCAATGAATATGTTGATGCTATTATAGAAATAGAAGGAAGTAAAATTGAATGAAACACCTTTTCATGTATCACACAATGACAAAACGGGGCTTATTGAGTGTTTGATCAGTTATGATAGATAGCACATGACGACAGCATGATGCAGTTTACATAATTAATTAGAGCCATCATGAATGACCACGGAACTAAACAGTATAGATCCTGATCAGGCTGCGAGGATGCACCAGCTGATCCGGGGATATGCATGTCTTAACGTGTTCACGTGTCCGTTACTTAGAGTATGTCACTTACAGTGAAACCTATATTGTACTTCTGGACCTGAACAAGATTCCTATCTCCGATGTAATTTGTAAGTACATGTAGTAACCAATATGTCAGAATATGGGTTGGTAATAAGTCAGTATTTGATAAAAATGTGTAACTGTCAGTGTGTCATGTCATTCCACAGATAACCCCGTCCCAGTTAGACTGCATCACTGCAGATATTATGTATGCTATATGATGACAGCTAGATCAGTGTTGAAATATCCACACTGGTATGTGTTATAGGATACGGGAAATAAAGCTGCTAGCAAACGTGAATTCATGTAGTCCTGTGAATTCCAGATCAGACTGCACATCCATGCTGTTTTGTGAATGTGCATACTCACCGGAGTTTATGCTGTTTATAATTAGTATATACTGCATTTTCACAGCCACTCAGTCTGACTGTATGAAGTTTCTATGCGACTTATTTCTCTTTCTGGTCTATTAAACCATGGTTTTGTTTCATTCACTTTGTTATGTGCATACCAGACACTGCGTTTGATATGTTAATTTTGCAACCAATCCAATCGTCACAAAATGATTGACTAGTCCATTACGAAAGGGGATGTTTTTGTTCTCAGAAATATGAAAAGTACTTGCAAAAAGTGCAGATCCTGATGAGACGGCTCGTCACGAGCCGTCTCATCTGGATCTACACTGTTTGCCAATACCACTATGCAGGCCTGTGATGTTGAAAGAGTTTATATTTCTACGAATTTCCGTGGAGAAATGGCTTATGTTATTTGTGACCAGTCTCGCTCCTGATTTGTGACTGGAAAAAACGGCTTGTACCAAGTGTGGCTAGTCTAACTCCTGATTTGTGACTGGTGAATCGGCTTGTGTCAAATGTCGCCAGTCTAACTCCTGATCTGTGGCTGGAGAAATGTTTTATGTCAATTGTATCCAAGTCTAACTTCTTATCTGTGACTAGTGAAATGGCTAATGTGAAAGATATCCGCATTGATCGGTGCTTGGGATAAAACGATAAAATCCGCCAATACAGTTACTCACACTCACAGGCAGCTGGCTTGGTGAAAAGATCGTATAATATACTCGTCTAAAACAGTGTATTATACTATTTATACAGCGTATCATACTATAATTGATCCCAAGAATACATTATATTCTTGGAACCCAGTACAAGGGCGGATCCAGGTTTTATGTCTAGAGGGGGCATGGATTTCAAATGAGATACATTTGATCGTCAACCTTCATAAAATTCAGATTATTTTCTGCATTTTTTTTTTATTTCTCATCAAAGGTATATGTTGTTACCACTCAGTTGAACCGTATCGACGAGACGGTTCAACTAAGTGGTAACAAAATACACTTTGGGTGAGAAATAAGGAAATAATCAAATCTTTCTACGTAAAAAAATAGTTAAAATCTAAACTGGACCAATTTTGGAGGGGGCGTGCGTCGGACACGCGCCCGTATGTATCCGCTCCTGTAGTCCTATCATATCACTATACGATGCTGTCACCAAGCCAGCCGCCTGTGGTCTCCCCGCTGATCGGCTTATTATTCACTATCGTCGTGTTTTTTCACAGAGGAAAAAACGCCGCCTACAAGACATGACAAACTGGTTACAATTTCCTTATTTATATTTCAGCGAAATAAAAATTTGTATGAAAACTGAAAGCCACCACTAACTGCCTATTATTCATTAGTCTAATATTAAAGGTACATTCCCACTCAGTAGGTTATAATATAGGGAGACAGATGGTTATAATATAGGGAGACAGATGGTTATTGGTTATAATATAGGGAGACAGATGGTTATTGGTTATACTATAGGGAGACAGATGGTTATTGGTTATAATATAGGAGACAGATGGTTATTGGTTATAATATAGGGAGACAGATGGTTATAATATAGGAAGACAGATGGTTATAATATAGGGAGACAGATGGTTATTGGTTATAATATAGGGAGACAGATGGTTATTGGTTATAATATAGGGGGACAGATGGTTATAATATAGCGAGACAGATGGTTTATAATATAGGGAGACAGATGGTTATTGGTTTATAATAAACGGGAGACAGATGGTTATTGGTTAGACAGATGATATTGGTTATAATATAGGGAGACAGATGGTTATTGGTTAGAACAGATGGTTATTGTTATAATATAGGGAGACAGATGGTTATTGGTTATAATATAGGGAGACAGATGGTTATTGGTTATAATATAGGGAGACAGATGGTTATTGGTTAGACAGATGGTTATTGGTTATAATATAGGGAGACAGATGGTTATTGGTTAGACAGATGGTTATTGGTTATAATATAGGGAGACAGATGGTTATTGGTTAGACAGATGGTTATTGGTTATAATATAGGGAGACAGATGGTTATTGGTTATAATATAGGGAGACAGATGGTTATTGGTTATAAATATAGGGAGACAGATGTTATTGGTTTAGACAGATGGTTATTGGTTATAAATATAGGGAGACAGATGGTTATTGGTTATAATATAGGGAGACAGATGGTTATTGGTTATAATATAGGGAGACAGATGGTTATTGGTTAGACAGATGGTTATTGGTTATAATATAGGGAGACAGATGGTTATTGGTTATAATATAGGGAGACAGATGGTTATTGGTTATAATATAGGGAGACAGATGGTTATTGGTTAGACAGATGGTTATTGGTTATAATATAGGGAGACAGATGGTTATTGGTTATAATATAGGGAGACAGATGGTTATTGGTTATAATATAGGGAGACAGATGGTTATTGGTTAGACAGATGGTTATTGGTTATAATATATGGGAGACAGATGGTTATTGGTTATATAGGGAGACAGATGGTTTATTGGTTATTTGGTAATATAGGGAGACAGATGGTTATTAGGTTAGACAGATGTTATTGGTTATATAATAGGGAGACAGATGGTTATTGGATTATATAGGGAGACAGATGGTTTATTGGTATAATAGGGAGACAGATGTTATTGGTTAGACAGAGGTTATTGGTAATATAGGGAGACAGATGGTTATGGTAATATAGTTACAGATGGTTTTTTGGTTATAATATAGGGATACAGATGGTTTATTGGTTAGACAGATGGTTATTGGTAATATGGGAGACAGATGAATAGGGAGACAGATGGTTATTGGTTATAATATAGGGAGACAGAATGTTATTGGTTAGACAGATGGTTATTGGTTATAATATAGGGAGACAGATTAATATGGTTATAATATAGGGAGACAGATTGGTTATTGGTTAATATATAGGTAGACATATGGGTTATTGGTTATAATATAGGGAGACAGATGGTTTATTGGTTATAATATAGGGAGCAGATGGTTATTGGTAGACATGGTTTATTGGTTATAATTATAGAACATTGTTTTTGTAATATATAGACAGATGGGTATTGGTTATATATAGCACAGTTTTATAATATAGGGAGACAGGATTGGTTATAATATAGGGAACAGATGTTATAATATAGGGAGACAGAGGTATTGGTTATAATATAGGGAGACAGATGGTTATTTGGTTATGATATAGGGAGACAGATGGTTATAATATAGGGAGACAGATGGTTATAATATAGGGAGACAAATGGTTATAATATAGGGAGACAGATGGTTATTGGTTATAATATAGGGAGACAGATGGTTATAATATAGGGAGACAAATGGTTATAATATAGGGAGACAGATGGTTATTGGTTATAATATAGGGAGACAGATGGTTATAATATAGGGAGACCGATGGTTATTGGTTATAATATAGGGAGACAGATGGTTATTGGTTATAATATAGGGAGATATATGGTTATTGGTTATAACATAGGGAGACACATGGTTATTGGTTATAATATAGGGAGACAGATTGTTATTGGTTATAATATAGGGAGACAGATGGTTGCATTTGACATTTTCTGGCAAAATAAACATTCATTCACTAATACCCGACGTATTGATTGGCATTATTATACATTTTTTATCCGACGTAAATTTTCTCACTGATATCAGGGGTGTTTCCTTAAAATGTTAACGGACATTACTATTTTTTATCTGTATTTATTATAGGAATGAATGGCCTTGTTGTTGAATTTATCGGGGTATAAACTTGGAAAAGTCGCGGGAATACTGGACGAAGCG
Organism: Conchocele bisecta; assembly: GCA_029237695.1. Classification (NCBI taxonomy): domain Eukaryota; kingdom Metazoa; phylum Mollusca; class Bivalvia; order Lucinida; family Thyasiridae; genus Conchocele; species Conchocele bisecta. The sequence goes on from CM055267.1 coordinate 43,808,918, forward strand.
AAAAAATTGTCATTTTTTGAAGGCCTCGTCCAGTATTCCCGCGACTTTTCCAAGTTTATATCCCCGGTAAATTCCACAACAAGACCATTCATTTCTTATAATTCCAGCATTTGAAATAAATTCATCAAGAAAATGTGTTTATTTTCCGTTTTCTTAAGAATTATTTTAACTGCGCCTCACGGTTACGGAAAGTAGTTCGGCGTTGGAGTTTACTGGGATATACATTTTGGACAGAGACTTGCTACGGGCCAATCAAATGTTAGGGAATTGTGTAAATATTTTTGTGCTGGAATTATTTTTTGGTGTGCAATGGTCATACGTTATAATTTTTTTCAGGTGACGCACTTAATTAGTATAAGTAATTAAAACAATACCATGTCTCATTTGCATATGACAACAGCCTGATACCACCGCGAGTCACTATCAGTAAACTAAATGTTACTAAATGATTATATCTGTGTAGCAATATAGCGGGCACTTGCATTGTTTAGAACTGGTGGAATATTGACTTACCTGTATTACACTTACCGGTATTCAATTCCTATAAAGAACAGTAGTATATAAGAGTCACAATGATACCATCACCTCTGGAAGGTACCGGCTACGCGCGGCACCTTCCACAGCATGATGGTATCATTTGTGACTCTTATATACTACTACCGCGAGACCATATATTTATGACATGAGAAGATACACCCTATTAGAGATAAAAATCCCTATGTTATACTCAGTATATATATACAACATAATGGTTCTAGTTAAGTGTGCATGGTTGAAGACAGGTAGTCACGAGAGATGTTTTCGCACCGGTATTTACGAATATTGCAAACATCACCGTGCATGGATGCGAAGAGGTTCCGTTTCGCCTCGCCCATGTCGACATTGTGGGGTAGGGACCAAAGCCGAGTCACTGCTATGTCCACCATGTGGTGGCACTCAGGCTACTCATCGAATGGTCAACAAGGGATTACGAGAGCGGCTAGCTGCGCTGGTTGCTGAGGGACAATCGGAGCATTATCTCGGTAGGCGTCTCTCAGTTTTTCAGGTGGATAAGATGTCAGATGCGGAGATCGATAAAATGTATGCGCGATACCAATCTAGGTTAGGTGCGGAGATGACAAAAACTCTTGGATCGGCGGCTATTCATTTGTACGAAACCGCCGTTAGTATACTTCTCCCTATACCAAACACCGCGGGATTGATTGACGATCTAGAGACTGACCCTTTTATAGGTCACACTCTTAGAACAGCCTGCTGCTCAATTTATCACAAGTTTGGAATGTACTTAGCTCCGCTGACAACCGCGTTGACCACGGGTAAACACTGTCAATTTGGACATATATGCCCACGAACTATAAGCCCTAATATTAATATCATAAATGATGACACAAGACACATCCGCGAGAGTGACGGAGTTGAACCCGATTGCTCCAACCCAATCGAACCCGAGTGTTACTCCGCCACTGGATGACATACCGCATATAAAAAATCCCAAAAGACAGGCAGCTGGGCGGGCGGCGGCTGCCACCCGAAAAGTTAAACAAGATAAAATACTCGTCGAGCTTCGAGAGGCTAAACAGTCGTTGCAATCGGGGACGGAGACAGCAAAACATCTGAAGACAGAGTTGAGTACAACAACACCCCCAATTCACGAATTGGAAGCACACTCAACACCCAATCGAGGTTGGGCGAATCCGATTGAACCCAAATTCGTGAATTGGAGTTGGGTTGTTGGTGGTGGTCTGGCAGTTGTTGGTGCCCTGTGCGTGTGGAAATACCCCATATTATCGGAAAAACAACCAGCCAGTGTTCAGAAGAAAGTTACGAAACACCAATCGCGATTGGATGCGCCCCATTTAAACATTGATCGCGACCGCTTTTATATGCAATAATTATAATGGCTGAACAAGATGATAAAATGTTAGTGAATGCGCTTTATCACGCCGTGGTGATATTGGGTTTCAGTATCGGGTATGCTCGACTATCAAAGATGGCCCTAGGAGGGTGCGCTCCCAAATTGGACTTTACTGCGAGAGACGTAGGGCTCGCGACCTTAGATGTAGCGGCCGCAGTTTGGACCCGAGATTATCTAGTTAAAGCTGGAATTCTACCAGTTAATATATGGAAATAAATGGCTTCAATCGCAGTGATAGTAGGTGGTGCGCTCGTAAACGCATTGGCGTTCAGCGGTAGCAACTTTATATTCTCTAAAATGAGAAGCTCGAACGTGGATGAGGAGCGTAAGCGTCACGATTTAGCTGTAGAACAACTCAATAGTGCAAAGGAAGCGTGGTCGAAAAAACGAACCGCCCATCTTGACTGGGTCAATGAAGAGCTTCGCCGCGAAAATCACGCCGCACAAACTTTTCAGAACGTTGAAGAAGCCAACCGCGAGTACGCGCTGGCATATCCGCAGAAAAGTCTCGCGCCGCTGGATCACGAGTCCCAACTTTCAGATTTCTATGTACCGTCAGAGCCCCAAAAAGACCGCGAGATCGCGTTCATCGTCGTGGGAATGGGTGTGGTGGGTCTCGTCGGCTACTATATTCAATCGAGATTTTAAATTAATTATTTTAAATAACTAAATATATATATATAGAACGATGTCAGTTGACGAACTTTATTTTGCTATGATTGATGTAGGCTACACTGCCCTTAAACACCGCATAGCTGGTGCAAAGGGTATGATTCGTCTGGCCAGAGATTCTCTCGAGACGTGGCGGGAGGACGAAAAAGCGGCCACCCTTTTCGCAAAGCGGATGTTAGATTCCTCCACCAATCCTGGGGGATTAAATTTTCCTAACTTCCTTCAGAACTTAACCCCCAATCGTGATTGTACTTCCAACAAAGGTTTATTATTATCGACGCAGTTACCGGACGATCTGGCGAGGGCATGTTGGAGATTGTCCGATATATTAGAATACATCGCATACTATGAACACGCGCAAACTTAATACCAAACTATCGGTTCGCCTAACGCGCAAGCTAGCGAACATGTACTATAGCCCCTGCGGCTACTGGAAGGGACTCGCTGCCATCAAGAACCTCGCGGCGGCGACCAAGGTTTCAGAAAACGCTGTCAAGGAATGGCTCAAGAAGCAGGCCATCTGGCAGATCTATTTACCCGCGCCTCACAATATTCCGCACCCGAAATTCGACGTGCCGGTACCGAACCAAGTTCACCAAGCGGATCTCCTGTTTCTCCCTCACGATCGCGTCGGTCGTAAGACGTACAAGTACGCGCTGACAATCGTTGACGTAGCGAGTCGTTATAAGGGGGCTGAGCCGTTGGCCACTAAAGAGTCTAAGGAGGTGGCCGAGGCTCTCTCCCGAATATATAAGAGGAGTCCTCTCAAATGGCCGAATCTTCTCCAGGTCGATCCCGGCCGCGAGTTCATGGGCGCGGTCTCTCATCTATTGTCTAAGCACGACGTTTCTGTCAGACGCGGCCGCGTCAACATCCACCGGGACCAGGGGATCGTGGAACGCTTCAATCGAACCCTGCCTGAGAGACTGTTCGGACACCAATACGCTAAAGAACTTGTAGACCCTCATTCGCGATCGACCGAGTGGGTGGCCAGACTGTCCGCCGTGGTCTCCGCACTGAACGGAGAGGTGACCAGATTGATAGGTAAGAAGCCCGTAGATGCTATCAAGTTTAAAAGGGTGACGAGCGAGCCCTCTGCCGTCTCGCGCGGGCGACCCGATGGTTTAGAGGAGCAACGGCTTCCATCGGATATTGACGTCCGGTACCTCTATCAACCGGGAGAGCTCGAAGGTGGCAGCCGCCGCGCGACTGATCCCGTGTGGTCTCTCAATGTATATCATCTAGAAATCGATCTATTACCAAGCCCGATGAGCCCGTGCTCTACTATTTGGATGATGGGCCATCTCGAGGGTTTGTTCGCGAAGAACTTCTTGCGGTGTCTTCTGACACCCAGCTACCCCCGGATCGTCAGAGTCTTTAGTATTCTCTCTCAGAGTTCTTTTTTTTTTTTTACCTATCCTATAGGCTCGGTGTGTAACCCGTCTTCCATCACTCTCCTCTTGTCGTAGTACGCCGAGAGTCCTAATTTTTGTTGACAGTACGTCTTCATCACCCCGTTAATCATTCGGAATCCCCTGTTCTCCGCCATATCCCTACCCCCTTCGAGAGCACTCGTATACCTTCCCCAAGTCAGATCGTTAGATCTCTTCGACATCCCCTTGGCCGAGTGCTTAGATTTTCCATCACCGCTCACGTAGTAACACTTGCTACACAGAGCGATGGCTCTATCCCCTTCGAATTCCAGCTTGAACAGTCCCGGAGTTCTGTTGCTCCACACGTCCCACGCCAACCACTCGGTCTTCTCCTTATTGAACTTTCTCTTCATATTCTTTCTCACCACCGCCTCCAGCGTCTTCTCCTGTCTGTCAGTGTCCATCTGTATCAGTTCGAAATCTCCGCGATCCACGTACTTGTCCAAGAAATCGTAGTAGAACTCCAGCATCCGGAGCTTGGCCAACTGGTAGACCGCTATGCCACACTGAAACGGTCTGTTGATCACCACTCGAGTCTTCCTGCTCGATATCTCGTAAGCCTCCCCAATCTCCTCCAAGTCTTCGAACCACGCCGACCTCAGTGCCCGATCGACAGTCTTCTCATCCTTCGTATATGTGGTGTTCAGGTGTCTCTCTTGTGCCTCTATCAGCTTGCCACAACACGCGTTGCCAACCAGTTTGAATATCTCCACCAACACCGCCTTGCTCTTGTCGACGTCCCCCGTCCGTCTAGCAGCGGTGACCTCTTTAACGAACCATTGAAACGGTTTGCCGGGCGTGTAGTCTATCACCCTATGCACCGCCTTGACGATCAGACCGTGCTCCAGATACCACTTTAGCAGCGGGGAGTATATGATCATCTTCTTGGCGGACATTGCCCCCACGAGCTTTCTCTGTCCTTCGACTCTTTTCCTCCCGGTCCCGGCCAGGTAGTCCTTCATGTGCTGTGGAACCTCGTTCTCATCGACTTCTCGATTAACGAACAGCGGTGACATTTCCGAGAACTTGTCTCTCAACGTTTCCGGAACCTCTATATCCAACTCCGCAAATCCGAACCACTTTTCACTCCTGACCTTCCTCACGAAACGGTCTATATACGACTGTCTTTCCGGGTCGTCACACGTCCATATCTGCTCCTCACCACACGGCATGTCCTTCGACAGAGTAGATAGGTACAGAGCATTGGCATCGTACCCCAGCACCGCCTTGCACATCTTCTCCTCCCGACTCCCCACCTGACCCCTGATCGTTCACCTTCCAGCCTCGGCGTATCTGGAGAATACTATGGACGGACCACCGACCAATCCCTGCTTCATCATCTCGTAAGTTTCAGACTTCGGTGACCACAGCTCGGGCGTTTCCGCCTTCCCATCGATCTACCCGCGGAGTAGGTACTGAAGGGAAACACCGGGCAGAGACACAGCATCCTTGAGTATGTCCACGCCTCTTCCCCTGTAGAACTCCGTCATTTTAGTCAGAGCCTCCAGGAACGGTCCTACATCCAAGTCGTTGTAGTGTCGCAACCATTCCTTGAACGTCTTCATCCCCTTTTCTCGGAATACCTTCTTACACTCTTTCCACTCGGACAACGACAGTAGGAACTCACCCTTCAACTTCGAGTACCACTCGGGATAGTCTGGCAGCCCCGGATGGTCGAGCTTGTCCGCGCTATCGAACCACTCGTACGGAAAGTGAGACTTTACCATTTTACAGTCGTACGCCTTAACCCACCGGTCGTACGTGGTACCGGGTCCCAGATACTGGATGATGTCGAGAAATCTAAACTCCGGGGTAAACAGAAACATCGTCGTGCTGGCTCTCTTTCCGACCATCACCTTATTCACGGTGGCCGCCAACTTCTCTACAAAGTACTGCTTGATGAGGTTCAGGTCGTACCTGCTACAGTTGAACCCCACCACCGGGACTTGGTCAATCCAAGAGATAATCTTTGCTCGCTGAGACTTCGATAACATATCTATGTCGGCCGGCAGATACTTCTTCCTAACCCCCTCCCTGATTGCCTTGCCTCTCATCTGCAGCTCGGTCACGAACTTCTCGACTAGCGTGTCGGGATCTCGTTCGCATAGGTGTGTGATCCCTTCATGCATCGTATCCCCCAACGACACCGATATAGGAACGTGCTCGACCTCGAAGGTCAGGTCTTTGGTGGGTCGCGTGCTTTTTGACTTGTCGAGATACGCCTCGAAGTCGTAGACTATCTGGTGGGGGTACAGAGTCGTCTCCTCCTCGCGTGGCGATTGTGGATAGTAGGTATTCACCTCATTCAACCACTCACACTCCCACATCACCACCAGCTCGTAACCCGCCTTCCTTATCTTGGCGTCTTGAATTATCGTCCTCTTGTACAGCGATCTCGCGTTACCTCTCATGCAATGCCTCGGACACCCGTGCCAGTAGCATCCGTGAAACTGAAACACGGTCTCGGTCTCGTGACAGTAACCGTCGACCGGATCACCGGCCACCCACCTCTCACCACCGTGACCGCAGTTGGCGTGATGTATGTGCTTTCCCACCCTCTCCTCTTCTCTGCACAACCATTGAATCGTCTGGTCTCCCTCCACGTTGGATGGCTATGCACCTAAACAGACACAAGTAGTCGTCGTACGTGTCGACGGAATAAATTCCCTTCTTCTGTCTTAACCAGTCTGGGAGTTTTCCCACTCCCATGAGAAGTTGTTGCGCGTCGATGATCATCTTCACCTCGACCGATATCCAACGAACGAAGGTCCATTTTGTGTTTGGTCTATCGACTTCGTCGATGTCCATTCGACCTTTCTCTCTATCAGATATCCAACTCTCGGCTTTGGCGATCTCGTTTATCCACGGACTGCCCTTTGATTGTTTGTGATAGATCATAGTAGCGTCGGTCTCTATGTTCCTAATACGATACGAGCACGAATACCTCAGATAACATGCCGTGGTCATCTCTGGGCGAATATTATTCATTATGCGATTAGCGATCTCCCCGTCTACCCCCCTCTCGAAAGTCCATACTATCTTCCTCCTACCCCTATCAACAGTTTCCCTAACTTCGGCTTCTTTGGCGAGAATCCTGGGACCCTCCTCCACCAAAGCTCTGGCGATATCTCTCCTCTTCTTGGGAGGTCTCCCCACCAACCCTTGATAAATCTTATTGTAGTACGCCTTGTATAGGGGTTTTCTACGTGCGGTGGGATCTTCTTTTACACGCTGCGCGTAAGCGGTGGCGCGCAGACTGGCCGTCGTCTCGTTCTCCAATTTCTCGGAGCGTTTTTCGGGGTCGGCGGGCAGTCGTCCGGTCGAAACCGCACGCCGCAGCCTCTCCTCGTAGACGACGGCTCGCGCGTCACTTATCCTATCTGCTATATCTTTCTTGAGTCTCAAACCTCTTAGGGAAATTCCCCAACTCTTTTAGCTTGCTCTCTCATTTGCTTTATGGTAGGCATTATACTGAGTATAACCAATAGATTTTTTATCTTCAATAGGGTGTAAGTTTATATTTATTCGTAATAAATATATGACAGATTGTTGTAATATACTTAGTATAACTTATGGATAACTTGTCTTTAATAGGGTGTCAGTTTATATTTGTGACAGATTGGTGTAAAATACTGAGTATAGCTTATAGATTTCTTATCTTTAATAGGGTGTCAGTTGTTATTTTATTCGTAATAAAAGTATGACAGATTGTTGTATATATATACTGAGTATAACATAGGGATTTTTATCTCTAATAGGGTGTATCTTCTCATGTCATAAATATATGGTCTCGCGGTAGTAGTATATAAGAGTCACAAATGATACCATCATGCTGTGGAAGGTGCCGCGCGTAGCCGGTACCTTCCAGAGGTGATGGTATCATTGTGACTCTTATATACTACTAGAACAGTTTGTGCCTACTTATGGGCATGTACCTTTAATATGCGTATAGTGGTATATTTGTGTGTTTTTTTTCGTGCGTTAGTTTTTTTTAGGTTATTTTTGGCTTTCAACTCAATTTTCATTTCGAACCCTGCTACTTTTTAAACATAAATAGGGAACACAGGTGGAAGACTCGGACCTGTGGCACAAACAAGTGCGTATTAAAAAAAATAATTACCCCACCCACCTTGTCTGTATTGTACATTACGTATATAGTGTAAAGGTAATGTACAGTACGAGATCAAGTGGGCATTGTTTTGTGTCACAGGTCCGCGTCTCCATGTGACAGGCAACTTGTTATGGTATACCATTCCTGTTACTCGTCAATCCACTGTGGTTTTCTAAGTATATACTGTTAATCATCTCGTTAAAGTGCTCGTTTGACTGATTTTCCTTGTTATACAAACTATCCGATATATATATATATATATAACTAAAGTGACATATTCAGGCGCGGATACAGAAATAATTTCAGGGGGGTCTGTAATTGAAAATGGGCATAGCCGACCTCCGCGAGCGCGAAATCGTAAAGTAGGGGGGTCTGGTGGTCCTCCCCCAGGAAATGTTTAGATGCTAGATCGCCGCAGATGCGATTTCCTGACACCTAGGCCACGAAAAAAGTCATCCAACTATTCGAGTATTGTAGATTTTCGTCTTTTTTCTTTTTTGCTGGGAGCAGGGGAGGGGGGGGGGGGTGGGGGGGGGGGGGGGGGGGGGCCAGGACCCTGGACCCCCCCCCCCCCCCCCCCCCCCCCCTGTATCCGCGCCTGATATTAAACGGACCTACTAGACCGGGAAACCGCAAATGTCACGTGTACAAACTAGACAAAACCGCAAAACCATTAGCGTTATTCAAACCTACGGAGCCCCGCAGGGGACATGGATTTTTATTAATTCTTTCCCTCAATTTAACAATTCGTTCCCTCAAATTAACAATTCGTTCCCTCGAATTAACAATTCGTTCCCGTGGGATTGATGGAACTAATTTTTAATTCGTGGGAACGAATTAATACAAAAAATAATTCTACGTCCCCTGCGGTGCTCCGTACAAACCAGTTTTGTATGTGTACTGCAGTAGCCATATTTTTATCCCAGGTAAAATGATCATACATGTACAAATATTGATAACAAACCATATTATCATGTTACAAACTTATTTTCGTCCCATTTCAATTTAAACTTTCTGTCCGAGTGTTAACTTCAGAAAGTTTAAATTGAAATGGGACAGAACACATAAGGATGTTTAAACCCTCAGAATGTTCGGAAAAAAAATGTCGTCTGGTTTTGTTTTATAATTATGTCTTCATTCTCAATAAAAACATGGTTTGGCAGTCATTTCCAAATGATTCTAGAGTATGATAAATACTATGTTGATACATATGGTACATCAAATGGTGTCTCGTTCAAATGGCGTCTTCAGGGAGGGGGTGGGGTTCAGGGGGTTCAGGGGGTTCGTACGATCATTTTTGATTATTTCTCGATTTGTGAGACTCGTATAGGTTACATTTATGTGTTATATTGCGCTTTATAATATGATTTTCTTATTTTCGACCCACCCCCCTTCTGAAAAGCTGGCAATGCCCTTGCAGTTAGAGAGTTTGCACTGGGTACGTATATTTATCCCGTCAACACGGACATAATGTCATATGTGCCGTGAAACACGGTGCCGTGAAACATTTTTGATATCCTGTCAATACGATCTATTCACTGCGTATGAATATGTGAGGTTGTTATACGCCATGTGAGAAACGCCATGTGATTTTGTCATACCCACACAAAAGAACATGTACGATACTATTTACAAAATCTACGATGTTTTTAGTAAATGATGTCCAATGTTGACGAAATTGTAATAGCAAATACGGAATATCATTCCGCATTTGCTATGAAAATGTTATCATATTTCGCCGTCATTCAGAGAGAATATCACAGTTTCTGTAAATATATGTAATGAAAATTCGCACTTGTTCTTAGGTACAAAATCACATGGCGTGTCTCACTGGCCGATTTGTTGGCGATAAACTTGGAGGTAGTTCACGGAAACGTACATTGTATACTTGTTTTCCCTATAATCTCAGGATTTGTTTATACATTTATTTCCACTAATTTTATATGGGTTAAGGGTCTCAATCGCGTGTTAGCCTACTTATATTAGACATAGATCAGGATCTGCACAGTTCAGGCACGTAGCTGCCATTAGGCCAAAAGGCACAGGCCTGCACGTCGTTTTGACTAAAAAAAAGACTAAAAAAAAGAAAAGAAAAAAACCCGAGATATTGAATAGGCCTACCTAGATCTACCCGTCCTAGGTATATATAGACTTGTTTTTGTTGTAAAAACTGGCATTCAATTCAGCCCGAATTGGTCTTTAAAATGCCGCAGAATGCAGGAAATTGCATCCTCATAAAAAAAAAATGCAGACCACCCCCCGGGATATTTATTTTTATGAGGATGCAATTTCCTGCATTCTGCTGCATTTTAAATACATCAATATCAAGTCTTCATCTATAACGGTTTTAAAGTTTTACTTACAATATATAATTAAAATTACCTGACCAGTAGCCTATTTCACCAACATTGCATTGCTTATCTAGCAAAGTATACGAATGGACGGACGCCCGTAACGAAAACAATTTCCAAAATGTTCGATGAAAATTGTTTTCATTAGCTCGTCCATTTACTTTACTTTCTAAATTGTATGCGGTATGATTCACAAACAATAAGTATGTTTTACAAATTGTGTATACTGGTATAGACACAGCAGAAAAGCCAGATAACATATACCTCTTCTATGTGTCGCAGTCAGATCGTATTCGTTTAATATGTACAGCACAAACTCGTCTTGGAAATTGATCAAACAAAATGATGCATTTGACATATCTCATTTGCCGTCCATAAAGAAAACATATATGCGCCTGTGACTGGAGAAATGGGGCGTATGGGATGTATGGCCAGTATAGCTCTTGATCAATAAGCGCACTCCTATAGCCTGATAACAATCTACATTGCTTGTTAGAAGCATGACGGATGTTTCATTGATGGAATGGCGAACAGTGCAGATCCTGATCAGACTGTGCGGATGCACAGGCTGATCTGGATCTACACTGATCGGAAAACCCATAAGCCCCATTGCTCCAGTCACAACCACAGATATTGAATATCTGAGGCACAGTGACTTTAAATCTTCGGATATTTCTAGGCCATATTGTCGACTTTAAAAAGGATGTACATGTACTAACATGGTGTCATACTGGGAGACGGTGCAGATTTATAAATGGTAGAGGTAAAAAGGTTTGTCCGTGCTCGCACACAGACCCCACTCCCCTCCTCACCTTGTCTAACATGCCCTTTTTCCGCGGATAGTCAGAAGAAAGTCACCGGGTATCAGAACTGCCGAGAAAGTTATGAAACAGAATAGGAAAATATGGTTTAGTTGTTATATGTTCTATGTTATATACGATACAATCGATGAACATATGTCATATTCGTTGCAAAAATATGAATATTCTATTTATTATATACCGCTCCATGGAAAAGTGAACACATTTTTTTTCGGCCGGATATTTTGAAAAAGATATTTTAAAATTTAAAAAAACATTTTTTTTAGATAATTATTGAAAATTGTGTGAAACCAAAAAAAAGTGAACAAAAATACAGAATATGAATATAGATAGCGGAAGTAGTCGTATTCTCACCGGAAGTTGTTTATTTCATCGATGAGAACATATGACTTTTATTTACATCGTATAACTATGTATTTCATGGGTAGGTATATAATGAAAAGCAATTTCTTGGGAATAAATCAAATAATATTGTGCGATTGATTAATGTATGCCATTTACCGTACATGCCGCGAAAAAAACACAAATTGAATATCTGAGACATCATCTGAGACACAGTCAGTTTAAATGTGTCATAAAGTTACGGAGCCATTCAGGGGACATGGACATTTTTTTTATTAATTCGTTCCCACGAAATAATAATTCCTTCCCTCAATTGAACAATTCGTTCCGTCAATCGGGAATTCCACCCCAGGTCACTTTATACGGAGCCCCGCAGAGGACGTAGAATTCTTTTTTTTTTATTAATTCGTCCCCTCGAATTAACAATTCGTTCCCACGTGGGAACGAATTGTTAAATTGAGGGAACAAATTGTTTATTTCGCGGGAACGAATTAATAACAAAAAAATCTACGTCCCCTGCGGGGCTCCGTATAAAGTGACCTGGGGCGGAATTGCCGATAATATATGGCAAGTGTTAGAAAACTGATTTGCTTCGCTTGCCTCGAAACACTCCATACTAAGTTCCTGAAGACACACAATGTTGAAAACCCCTCCCCAACAGCGGTTTCGACACGTTAGTAGAAACAAAAAAACTGCTACCCCGCTCCATACCGTTCGCGAGGGTAGCAATGTAACCCCATCTCTTTAAAGTAACGTATGGAAGAGTGATTTTTGCAATCGGTTATCCGGAGGGTTTGATATGTTATCGATACAAAACTGTCAAAGCTGTATCAATAAATTATTAATAAAGAACATACACATGCAGAAATTTGTTATTTTACCCTGTCAATGTGTTTATCTGACATTTACATGTATATCTTGTAAATATGAAAACTTCATTTCGTTATGTTGAATGTTGAACAACAACTAGAGAAAATATAGCTTCCATGGGGAAATGATTTGCCTGTTCTATTATTTTTGGCAATTTACTAGTTCTACATCAAAGAGTATTTGTTTAAAGGTATAACATATACAGTTTACTAAATGTTGACATAACATCAACATATTTGGGTATGCACTTCGGTTGCTCAAATTTTTTGAATGGGTCATATTGTAGCTGTAGATAACATTTCGGAGGCGAATTATTGTAGCTAGTTGTATAGGCGAGTATGAATTTACGGCTTCGTGTGGGATTTTCATACAACAGTGGCGACTGCCAGTTGTATACCTTTCTAAATTACATAATCTTCAAACCCGGGCGCATGTTTTGTACATATTTTAGAAAGGTGTTTCATATATATTCATGTACAAACAATAATTGACCACCCAAGACACGCTAGCATCACCTATGATAGTAAACGATGTATAGTCTATAGACATGGATGAGTGGGTAAACTGTTTTGAATGAGCCGTGTTCTGGGTCAGAGGTTCGAGTCTTTCACCCGTGTGTATTTTACATTGCGATCGGTGTGGTCAAGGTGTACACTCAACTACAGTGAAACCTATCTAAGCCGGACACCCTGGGTGCACAGGTGGAAGACTCGGACCTATGACACCAACAAAATGCCTATTTAAAAAAAAATCCCATTACCCCACCCACTTGGTCTCGTACATTACCATCTTATATAAAGAAAGTTGGATAACATTGTGGCCATTATACAAAAGAGCTCTCTCGTTTCCGACTCGCACACACACAATACACATCGATTAAATGTATGATTTCTGTCGCTGGCAATCGATAAAGGTATTAGGTGTGTGAATATATTCACTTCAAATCGCTCTTTCCAGCATTTATTCAGTTATTCGCATTTTGTATACCACATCCAAAGCGAAATTTGCGTGTACGAAAGAATCTCACACATAATCGGAGGCCGTCCGGCGTGGATTATCGGTCATATTTGACCAATAACTGATCGCCAGCTCAAACTAAAGTGGTGCACCATGACCATATACATTAGCAACTCCAACCATACAAAGTTCGTCCAATTGTGATCGTTCATCGATCTAAAAAACACCTTTTTTCTACTTTCATTCATGATTCGCGTATGTCTTCCGGAATCCCGAAATAGGTTGAATGACGTCATACAGTTTAGATTTAGCCAATCAGAGATGTTCTTTACATAGACGCTTCCGGTTGTATTATGGAAGATGGTGCATTGACCCGGTACCAGATAATGAACGAAATTAGACAAAAAAGCGTTTTTTAGATCGGTGAACAATCACAATTGGACGAACTTTGTATGGTTGGAGTTTCTAATGTATATGGTCATGGTGCACCACTTTAGTTTGAGCTGGCGATCAGCTATCGGCCAAATATGACCGATAATCCACGCCGGACGGCCTCCGATTCTGTGTGAGATTCTTTCGTACACGCAACTTTCGCTTTGGATGGGGTAATCAAAACGCGAATAACTCAATAAATACTTGAAACAGCGATTTGAAGTGAGTATATTCACACACCTAATACCTTTATCGATTGCCAGAGACATATTTCATACATTTAATCGATGTTTATTGTGTTTGTGCGAATCGGAAAAGAGAGGTCTCTTTCTATAATAGCCATATTTATACCCACCTTCTATAAATAGAAGATGGTAATGTACGAGACCAAGTGGGTGGGGTAATGGGATTTTTGTAATAGGCATTTTTTTGGTGTCATAGGTCCGAGTCTTCCACCTGTGCCTGGGTGCTCCCCAGGGTGTCCGGCTTAGAGAGGCTTCACTGTAAACCAGACATTTGATAATTCTGAGCCATAGGTGTGTAATGCGCTAAGATGAGAAAGAACTGACAAACAGAAATCAACTACAGTGAAACCTCTCTAAACCGGACACCCTGTGAGCTCCCCAGGGTGTCCGGCTTAGAGAGGCTTCACTGTAAACCAGACATTTGATCATTCTGAGCCATAGGTGTGTGCTGTGCGATCAGGAACATACATTATCACCTGGTATAAATAACCGAGAAAATCATCAAAAATAAGATCACATGTGTTTTCTTAGTGTCGGGTTTAGACACTGTAGTGTAGATCTAGTATTCTCACGAGTCTGTAATGTTCTGGAAAATACGTCAATAGCGGGATTTTCATGTCAGAATAGTTTACAGTTCTGTTCAAGAGCTGTCGCACCCAATGTAATACCCGTTACTTGTGTCAACAGTAAGCTTTCAACATTCCTTGGTACTTGAACCACAATGTGACCTTTTCTATTTCATGACAGTACCCGACTGGATGTTATATATCAAAGGCAAATACAAAATAATGGTTATTAAAAGTCCACAATACATATTTCACCCATTACGCCACAATACCCATCACCACATTACACATTTCGCCACAATGCCCATTTCACCCATTGTTTGCCACAATACCCATTTCACCCATTTTTGCTACAATACACGTTTGACCCATTTCGCCACAATACTCATTTCACTCATTTCGCCATAATACCCATATCACCCATTTCACATATTTCGCCACAATACCCATTTCGCCACAATACACTTTTCGCCACAATACCCATTTCGCCACAATACCATTTCACTCATTTCGTCACAATACCCATTTCGCCACAATACACATTTCGCCGCAATACCCATATCACCCATTTCGCCACATTACCCATTTCGCCACAATACCAATTCCTCCGATTTCGCCACAATACACAATTTCACCCATTTCACCCAATACTCATTAGTCTCAGACGATTACACTACCGCCTGCGCTAATCTTGCCAATATTTATCATTTTCTTTATTTCAAAATCCCTGATTATTGTGCTTGAAATCAAGCTACTTGATTGGATGAGACTGAGCTGTGCTACAGCTCAGTCTCATACAATCAAATTGTTGATAGCTAGTTGACATTACCAATAGATGTTCAAAAACGTTGATAATCTGGCCAAGATTAACGCAAGCGGTTGTGTATGATGAACATTTGAAGTGTCATGCATGTTCATTGTTGTACATCATAGAACCGTAAATCAAGGTATTCATATATATATACATGTATCATACGATGCTTACACATGACAAGACTCGTCGTAAATATACGAGCAAAATAAATGTTTCTAGAAATCTGAAGTGCCATCGAGTCATTCACAGAATTATGCCAAGTGGGCCAATATCACTCCACAGGTGGAAGACTCGGACCTAGGACCCAGTAAAAGGCCCATTTGAAAATGTTGCCCCACCCACCCAGTTCTGTTAGACGACATGTATGGATCCTGTTCCTAATTCCAGGTATATGCTATCATGGCTTACCTAGCCATGTACGAAAATTCCACTTGTGTATCAATCATATGACAGTTTAACCCTTAGTCTGCTGATCGCGAAAACTGTCGTCTGCTGTTGCTTTATATTTTGCCCTGTTTCTCAATAAAACATGGTTTGACAGCACTTTAGAATCATTTCCATTGGAAATGATTCTAAAGTGCTGTCAAACCATGTTTTTGACGAGAAAAATCGAAAATAAAACATAAACAGCAGACGACAACATTTCATTCAGCTGGCTAAGGGTTAACATTCAACACGTCTAGCGATTTTCTCCACCAATTATGATTTGGTGAATAATATGCCACGTTTCAACCGAATATGGAAGTTGACACACTAACCCTGCGTCTCATGGAAGAATACATGGGGACCCAGACTATCCAGGGGCCCGTTTCACTAAACTTCTTACGACTAAAATATTCGTAAGTGTAAATTTAAGATCGTCTGTAAATTTCAACTTATGGATTTACATTTATTGACATAGGCTGCATATGCAGCCTATGCTCAATAAATGTAAATCCAATCATTATTTGTAGGAAAACAATGTCAATGTGAAATTTACAGACTATCATAATGTTGCACTTACGAACATTTTAGTCGTAAGAAGTTTAGTGAAACGGCCCCCAGACTTTTTAACAAATGATATAAAAGAGAATACGATTAGGTTTTATCCCATCAACACAGTGCATATGTGCCGTGAAACATTTTTGATATACTGTCAATACGACCTCATACTGCGTATGAATATGTTCGGTTGTCATACTAGTCGATTCTCCGATTTTGAGGATGCGGCTGGGGTTATTTTGTGCATTTTAAAGCTATTCGTAGTGTTGACGGGATAAATATATTTTTTTCCCATTCACGGCACTAACCTACTATTCTCTATAGTATTTCTACCACTCAAAACCTGTTTATTTATTTAACTATTAGAATGCTGGACACGAAAATTGTCGTCTGCTGATGCTTTATATTTTGTCTTCTTTCTCAATAAAACATGGGTTGACAGCACGTTGGAAATGGTTCTAAAGTGCTGTCAAAGCATGTGTTTGATGAGAAAACAGAAACAGACAATGAACAGGAGACGACAAATTCAGCACTGTAAGTGCTAAGTTAAAATCTAAACCTAAAAATGTTTCGCCCACTTAGAGAAGTGCCACACTACCCATGCAGTGTTCGCAATAACACCGTGTTCATGGAAAGGATTATTCTCCTTATCAGGAGCACACATGTCCAGGCTAGTTTAATGATGCAATATGCACTATGATATTTCTTCACCCACATTACATGCGGGATACTACGGAGCCCCGCAGGGGACGTATAATTCTTTTTTATTAATTCGTTCCCACGAAATAACAATTCGTTCCCACGAAATAACAATTCGTTCCGTCTGCCTCAATTTAGCAATTCGTTCCCACGAATTAGCAATTCGTGCCCACGAATTAACAATTCGTTCCCACGTATTGTTTTGGCACCCAGCTGCGCGCGCAACTCATTTGATCTACTTTGCTTTTTAATTCTAGGGAACGAATTGTTAAACTGAGGGAGCGAATTGTTAAATTGAGGGAGCGAATTGTTAAATTGAGGAACGAATTGTTATTTCGTGGGAACGAATTAATAAAAAAAAATCCATGTCCCCTGCGGGGCTCCGTAGAATACGGGTATGATTTTTTTTTAAATATTTTATTTAATGAGACGGTTCAAATGGTGGTCACGACATATACTTCTAAGGAGATTTGAAGAACATATTCATGATTTTCTCCAATCAAAATGCCATATCCTAGAGACCCAGGGCATATACATCAACTTCAAAAATAAATAAACTGTGTCTAGATATACACGTGGAAATGATGAACACTTCCGCCAAAAATTCAACGAAAGTCAGAACGGCGATATCTATGAACCAAAGTACATGTACATGCACTTTTATATGGCCCAATATAGATTTACAGATACATGTGTGTATATAGTAAATACTTGTATCTGTAAATCTATATTGGGCCATATAAAAGTGCGTGTACTTTGGTTCATACGAGTCAAAAATATGCTATATCTAATAATATCTGATGAAACTAGGTTGATTTCTCACGTTAAAAGAGGTTATAGCAACTATATTACGCTTATGTGTGAACCACATGCGCAATGCACAATGCATCTGGCGACCTGAAACAAAAATATATATTAACCCTGACTACGTTGAATTAAATGTTATCGTCTGCTGGAAATGTTTTATTTTCAATATTTCTCGATAAAAAACCTGTTTTGGCAGCGCATGAGAATCATCTCCTATGAAGACGATTCTCATGTGCTGTCAAAACAGGTTTTTTTTGTTAAGAATTAAGGCAAAAATGAAAAACAGCAGACGACAATTTTCGTATCCGGCGTAGTGAGGGTTAAACACAATCCACCGTCCCGCGTCACGTTCCGCAAGCCCCATGTCTGAGAACCAAATAACTGTTTTCTGTGTGGCCTTACTAATTAAACATCACAGACGTTGTTGTATCTCTTGATCAGACTGCAATTAAATTTTTCGTTGTACTCTTGGGACCGTTTCACTAAACTTCGTACGACTAAAATGTTCGTAAGTGCAAATTTAGGATCGTCTGGAAATTTCAATTGATTGATTTACATGTATTGAGTATATGCAGCCTATGCTCAATACATGTAAATCCAATAATTGTTTACAAGAAAACGAGGAAAACGGAAATGTACAGACTATCATAATTTTGCTCTTACGAACATTTTAGTTTAGTGAAACGGCCCCCTGATCTTCATATGCACTGACTTTGTCGGAAATTCCAACACCCGTTTATAATGTACAGTTGAACCTCTCTAAACCGAACATCCTGGGACGTCCCCAGGGTGGCCGGACGTCCCCAGGGTGGTCGGACGTCCCCAGGGTGGCCGGTTTAGAGAGATTCCGGTGTAATCAACCACCACCACATGAACACGTTCAGTCATTTTCGATCAAGAACATACCCGACAATGAAATACATTACAGCAGAGTTCATTTAGATTAACACTTTCACCCCTAAGTAACTGGAATGGATTTTGATATGTTAATTCTTGCAACCAATCCAACCGTCACGAACTGATTTTCAGACTAGTCCATTTATGAAAAGGGGGTTTTGTTCTTAAAAATGAGAATTACTTTCTTAAAGAGCAGATCGTTACGAGCCGTCTCATCTGGACCGGCACTGTCATCTGGAGTCGGCTCATTTGGACCGGCACTGTCATCTGGAGTCGGCTCATCTGGACCGGCACAGTCATCTGGACCGGCACTGCCATCTGGAGCCGGCTTATCTGTATCGGCACCCGCTATAGCGGGCTTTCGGGTTCAAAGGGTTAAGCACGATGGCATCTCTGGGTGTCCTGTTTATAGAGGTTCTACTGTATATGCACAGGCGATTGAACTCACCACCCGCATACTGCCATCAGATAAATCCATCTGGTCCGACTATATCACGTATATTATAATAGTTAGTATGGGGTGGGGAGGGTGGGTGGTCACAAATCCCAGAAGCCCCATTTCTCCAGCCGCAGCCACGTATCCGTATTGCATCACCAATTCTACTCAACACGGATATAAATACGGAACAGACGCAAGAACAAGTAGGTATAAAACATAAAAATGCACACGTCACGCAATCATTTATAGACCCTTACAACGAGAACTATTAGTTATGGAAGCGTGCTGGTGCCAATGCTAAAATAAATGTATCTCCTAATTAGGACTTAATATCTAATTAGGACTTAATATCTCCTAATTAGGATATAAAACATGTTTAGCATTGACACATATAGTAAGTCCTAATTAGGAGATCATAATTAGGAGTTACTAACTTACTATACTATCTCCTAATTAAGATTTAGTATCTCCTAATTAGGAGTTACTATCTCCTAATTAGAAGTTAGTATCTCCTAATTAGGAGATACAAAATAGTTTAGCATTGACACCAGGAAGCTTCCATACTTAGTATATTACATTATAGGATTTGATTCTAAGAATACCGGCCTACCTTGTTATCAATGGTTCTAAGCACTTCACATGATACATAACAACGAGAGTATACAGAACATTCAGAAAACAGATATACAGCAAAACGTTTATGTACACCCTGCAGTGAACGCCAAATCTACATAAACTGAAATAATTAATGTTAGCTCTAAATGTTTAATGATAGCTCTCATTATTTAGAGCTAGCAATACTTATTTGAGTTTATGTAGATTTGGCGTTCCAGGAACACCAAATCTACATAATAGTCTAGGGTCCTGATATGGTTGAGTGTGCACTAAAATGTACCCTCAGTTTGACTTCAGATATTGGTAGGTGGGTGGTTCAAGGTCTAAAAACAATTGGTCACGCGATCCAAGTCATGTGACTTTTCCCGCCATTTTGAAAAACAAAATGGCCGCCAAACCATTTTACTAAAATGTATATGTCTCAGAAGGCAAGGCATTGCGTATTTGTTTTAGCTTCAATACCCCTAAAATATGATGCATATTATGCTGGATTGGTTGGTAATACAGGAAAATATAACTTTTGATACTAGTATTGGATATTTCTATAGAAAAAAGGAAAAATGTATAAGAAAATGCATGAAAAAATGCTGTTTTTTCATATATGGGTTACTTTATATACATACCGAAAAAATAATACTATCAATATAGTGACATATTGTGCATTTTTCACTTCGGAGGGATGGTGTGATTGGGATTGGTGTGGTTCAATTCGCGAACACAGCTTATTTTATGAGAAAAATATGAAAACATTACCCCACCCACTTTCTGGACATGCATTGAATTACTACAATATTATTTGGATATATCTCGTTAAAAATGTTATCATTCGAGATATATTTATGAAACTTCACGAGATGAGAGAAATCGCTATGAGAAGCATTAGTATGTATGAAACGTTTATAGCCATGAGTACTCGTTGCCATGGTAACCGTTAACAGGACCAAAATTAGTGTTTTTTTATATTTATGTAATCTGTTCACGATTCTCACATATCTGTATACATATATAAGTGGTACTGATATTAGTGTCAGTAAGCAACGTGATTGTGTGATTGGGATTGAGATGCGTCAATTCATGAAACTATATTTTGTGTGAAAATAGTAAAACATTACCCCACCCACTTTTAAGACATGCGTTATATTATTACTACACTATTCGGATATATCTTGTTAAAAATATTATCATTTGATATATAATTATAAACGTTAAAGTATCGTAGCACAATCTATAAGAAATATGTTTATGTGCGGATGTCTTGGTGTTTTAAATATATTTAACGTTGCCATAGCAACCGTTTTTATAAAGGCCCCAAAACACAATTATTAAATTTCAAGCTTGTGCTTTTGCTAAACTACATGTACATATATTGGCAATTAAAAAGTATGTCAATTGAGTGACTGCCCGAGCAACAATCAGCAATCTACAATCAGCTGTATGTAAACAATAATTATGGCGCGTTATCAAACGTCTGCGCTGTTCTATATACGATATTTGCACCAACTAATTTGTGGAAAATACATATTCGAGGCTCATTACATCCAAATATACGCCACCTTACCATATACATACATGTTAGGGATACATGAAATATAACACTTACGACAATCTTAAATGTTAGAATTATTTTCATTTTATAATTTGAAAGTAATACAACATGATGGTCCAGCTCTGGAGAAACCACTCTTTTGGCATCGCCATATTTCGCCGATAGCGATTTTGCAAAATCAAAAATATTTAAAATATGACATTGAATGCCGACATAAATGTTGAAAATTAACCTATTTTTAAATCAATATTTGCGAAATACGGCGATACCGTAAGAGAAATTTCTCCAGAGCCAGGCCCATATATGAGACGGGTCATATGATTTTGTTCCTTCAAACAACTGCGATGTTTTATTTACAACTATTTACAAAAACTGTGATACGTTATGATGTCAGATGAAGTAAAGACTTGACACAAATTGCAGAAGACGAATATAATTTCGCATGTACTTTGGAAATGTAAATTTGTCAACTTTTGACGTCATTCACGGAACGTATGAAACACTGCAGCTTGAAGTTACAACACTACAGTGTTTAATCATATGTTTCCTAATTTAAAGGTCTATTACCTAGAAACACGTGATTCATTCCGCTCGATTGTTTGGGTTTTGGCACGAGTCGGAAGCTTTACATTTACAGAATTTACAACAACTTAAGTCAGCTACACGACATGGACACACTCCAGAGTGCGCACACTTTCCACAGCGACATGGAATTGGAAAGTCATCAGGGAGTGTTACGCTTCTAGTAACAACTGGGGTGAGAACATCATCGCACAATGTGTACCCATACTCCTTTGGATCAAGCGTTCTCTCTTGACGACATGGTGCATATAACCATTGGTGACATTGGAAGTATGCCCTCTGAATATGGAATCTGATGCTCGCCGATGTCGGTGTCAGTCGCTCAAAGTTATTTGAAATGGTCTTATGGTGGTATTGATGGTATCTTAGTTCGTCAAATGTATCAAATTTGTCGTCTCCGGAAACAGCGCATACAAGGAAATACTCGGCATCAGCCAGAATTCCTTCCGTTAGTGCTGTTTTACCAAAGTCTTTCAGCAGCTCTGGTCCGAAACTGTTTCCCAACTTCAGAATGGCGTGCTTAGTTGAAACTTTACTGGTAAAATCACAACCACTAAGGGAATGGATAGCTGGCAACACATCCACCATGTCATGGTTCAGCTTTGCACTCAGGGCATGGAGTGGTACTGACCTTGATGTTTTACCTTGTCCACATACGATCCAGAGCTCAATCAGTCCCAACTGTTTCCAGCTACTGTTGAAGTGATACATCAGACGACTAACACATCTGTGTCTGGTGATGCTACTACAATCCGTTTGAAGGAGCCAGTCGTCACTGCATGGTTTACGTGGAGTAATAATCTGTCATCGGCTTCGTCATGGTGACTGTGGAGACATAGAACATCAGTGACTGTCTCAGAGTCAATCTCTACGCATTTCCAAACATCTTCTTCGTGTGAACCTCCAAGGTAAACAACATGTGAACTGTTGATGTGATCCAGGGGGTTTGATTATCCATTTCGAGAAGAATGTTTCCCAGCGGATTTTGTTCACAGTGGATGCCCATAAAGCTTCCATATTCACCATCAATGGTGTGTCATCTCGCTTGATAGTCATTTCAATGGGATTTGCTTCTTCTCATTCGTTCAAAATCCCTGATTCCACCAGATTCATAGATGTCAAATACTATATCGATGCGCTTGGCAGACCTTGCGATTCTAGTTTAACTGGTACGCTTCGGGAATGTGCCATGAAGTCCACAATCACGGCTGTCTCATTAACATCAGATGCATATACATCGGGAAGCTGCGTAGACCCACCCAGGTTCTTCTCTATCTCACGTTGGAGTTCTGATTTCGGCGATTTACGCAAATAACCAACTTTCGTCAGATTGAGTGAGGTGGTTGTTAGCTCGAACTTCAGTAGTTCAGCTACGTCATACCTTCGACTTCTGGCACTGTCCATGTACCTTATAGCAACTTCGGTATTGGATCGGACAGTTGTTTTGTCTTCTGTTCAAACCGCGTTGAGAAAAGGTTCTGGTAAGCTTCATCGCCATCTTTCATGAATTCAAAACGAACTTTGCATCTCTCTCTGTCGGCTTGGGTTCCCGTTTCAAAGTTCTTCAACGTGCAGTCTCCCGAAATCTCAAAGGGATTCCCTCTCTCGAACACATATTGCACCATCTGCTGTATGCACTGCTCATCTCTCGCTGTTGTTGCATGGGAAAACTCGTGATGGAGCGAGTATTCGTCTTCGTCATCTAATTCGCAGTAGTGCCTCATCCATTGCGAGATCTGTGCTTTTTCATGTTTGACTAGGTCATGTTGAGCCACTGAATCTTTGCGACGTGTTATACCTATAATACCTCCGCGACCCTTAGCTGGTTTGTTGTACATTTGTTCAAGGGCTTGATCCATGGGTACATTGCTGAACTTTCTTTTTGTCTGGCGTACAACAAAATGGCCTTTCAGGAACTCTGTGTGGATGGATGGAAATGACTGTGGCAGCTGAAGACAATCTTCATAGAATACTGAGCCCCATCGTGAGTAATGTGTCTTGTCAAATGCGAAGAATAGCGGCAGGCACCTGCCCAGTGCCGATATGTACAGCTCACAGCTTCCCTCTCTGTGTGACCTCGTCAAATCCCGTAAAAGAGGAACGAACATGGAAATAAACTGATTCCAGTACTTGCAACTGTTGCTACTCGTGACACCATGTGCAACGAAATCATGAAGGTCCTCTTTGAAGGTTTTAATTCATGCGATGCACTTTTCATATGACGACCTTGCTTCGATTTCATCTCTTTGCTTGCAGACTGTCTGAAGTAACTCTATGGCGTTGAGAAGTTCCTTATATCGCAGCATGTCACATTGGTTGACAAATACTAGTAGCTGGAGTCGCTACATCACCTCTGCGATCATATAAATTCCGTGCATCGCCCGTGCATAGTGGCTGCCCTTTAGGATGCTATCCACTGTCGTTCAAATATTTCCCAATGCATGAGAGAAGAACTTTCGTCATGTGGAAACCGCCAAGACCAAGAAATATATTACCAAGGCGTTCTGGTGGGAGCAACAGTTGTTCTTTGGCTGTACTGTAGACAGATTCGTCACACCAGAGAGAGCCACATTTTTGGCCTGCTTGAAGAATTGCGTCCTGGAAATTCACCATACATGTGTATATAGTGTCATACTCGGATGCCGGATATGGCAGAATCGGCGTGTAGCCTATCGACGTAGGTTCTGACTCATCAGATGATATCAAGCTGTGAAATGCGCTCCATGATGGCATCAATCCGTAGAAAACTACCGCGGCAAGGAGAATACTCAAAATATAACGATTTCAAGCAACTTACTAAAACATTAATTATATCGAACTTCACCTAGGCTTACCGATTTATTTTTTAATAAAATCTTCGAAATACCGATTAAATGGAAACACACAAAACACAACAAACATTGGAATCTTGGAGAGAGTAATGAACCGGTCTGCCTCATCCGGGCTACGGCCATATTTACAAACAAATAAAGTATTGAGGGCTAGCGTAATTATTGCTTTCTCACACTAATATCCGTACCACTTAGATAGTAATACAGGTTTGTTAGAAACATACACATGCTATTTGAGTATAACCATACATTGATTTCGGTTTGGTTAACGGTTACCATGGCAACAACTAGTCATCACTGTAAACATTTAATACATAATATTGCTTCTCATAGTGATTGCTCTAAGTTTCATGATTATATCCCAAATAATAACATTTTAACGAGATATATTTAAATAACATTGTAATAATATTAATGCATGTCTGAAAAGTGGGTGGGGTAAGGTTTTTTGTTTTTTCCCCACAATATGCATTTTTCATACATTGACGCTCCCCAATCTCGATAAGAGAATCCTTCGGAAGTATTAAATGCATGATATGTCACTATATTGATAGTATTATTTTGTCGGTACGTATATAAAGTAACCCATATATGAAAAAACAGCATTTTTTCAACCATTTTCGTATACATTTTTCTTTTTTTCTATATAAATATCCAATACTAGTATCAAAGGTTGTATTTTCCTGTATTACGAACCAATCTAGCATAATATGCATCATATGTTAGGGGGATTGAAGCTAAAACAAATACGCAATGCCTTGCCTTCTGAGACATATACATTTTCTTAAAATGGTTTGGCGGCCATTTTGTTTTTCAAAATGGCGGGAAAAGTCACATGACTTGGATCGCGTGACCAATTGCTTTTAGACCTTGGACCACTCACCTACCAATATCTGAAGTCAAACCGAGGGTACATTTCAGTGCACACTCAACCATATCAGGACCCATGACTCTAAAGTCAAATAATTAATGCTAGCTCTATAATAGCTAGAATTAAATATTTAGAGCTAGCTCCAAATCAGTAGAAGAACTCTCTAAATCATTTGGAGCTAGCTCTAAATATTTAATGTTAGCTCTGATTATTTAGATCTAGCAATAATTATTTGAGTTTATGTATATTTGGCGTTCCATACTGCATAACCGCATACTGTGCACCAACGCCTATTGTTCACCAGTGAACAATGTCTTCAGTGGATGCGAGACTGATCAGGAGCATCTACAACGGCAATATGTGACACGCCATGACACAATGTGGCCTTTTGTGTATTGTCGCTGTGACTGGAGAAATGAGGCTTATGGGATTTGTGAACAATGAACAATGAATAACAATTTTGTCGTGTGAAATCACAAATGAGACAAGCCATGTGATTTTGTACCTAAACAGATGTAACACATGAACATATTACAAAAACTGTGATATTTTTCGTAAATGACATGAAAAAAGAGTTGTCACACTTCTCAGAGCAAATGCACATTTGCTTTGAGAAGTGCGACATAGCCCAGGTTATTAGCAATATGAGTGTTCATTTTGTGATACAAGCATGAAATTTGTACAGAACGACAAACTATTATTTTTTCAGATATGGAGCCATCTCTGATTTTGCCTATGCCGACCCAGAAATCCAAAATGGCTGCCGTTTCCATGTTCAGCAAATAAAAAAATATATAAAAATATTCTGGTTGTGGTAAAAAGCTGAAACTTGGTCGAGTTATAGGGAACGACAACTAAACTCATTAAAAAATATAAAAAAATGAGATTTAGCTTGCAGCTATCCAGAAATCCAAGATGGCCGCCCAAAATTTCAATGACCTGATCAGAAATTTTTTAAAAATATTCCCAAATGAGATAAAAAGCTGAAACCTAAGAAAGCTGTAGAGAATTACATATACATTACTTACAAAATAATCTGCTATCTCAGATTTCATAAATGATGACCCAAAATCCAAGATGGCCGCCAAATAATAATGACGTTTTGTTAATTTTTGCTCAATTGTTACGTGTTATCATTTTAAATGTGACTCATGCTAAAGTTAGTATGCCAATGGAGTATTGGCTGTTATTACACTATGACTGTCAGATTAGATCATTTGAATCAATACAAAATGGCCACCAAAATCAGTGTTTACCTTAAATGTTGTATTTACTGTCGTGTCATATACAATGGTAAGTATACAAATGTATATAATTGAAACAAGCCTAACATGGCTTCGTACAACATATAGAAAACAATCAGATTTGGCTCACAGAGACCAATAAATCCAAGATGGCCGCCAAAATAATAAAATGTCAATGTCCTGATCAGAATATTTTCTTTTGAATCTTTTCCAATGGGATAACAACCTGAAATTCAGCATATACATTACATATACATTATTTTAAAAATGATTTGCCATCTCATAGTTCACCAGTGGCGACTAAGAATCCAAGATGGCTACCTTCAAATATTGGTGTTTTGTCTTGCTTGTTACTTTTTGCTCAAATATTAGGCGTGCTCATTTTAAATGTTATTCTTGGTGCAGTTAGTTATGCTAATAGAGTATTGGATGTTAATAAAATATAGCTGTCCAATTAGATCATTTGCACCAATTCAAGATGGCCAAAAATGTATTGTAAAATTGTATACACTGTTACCTGATACTGAAAAAATAAACATGACTTTGTACAACAAACGAGCACATGGGTAGTGCTAATACACACAGTGACTATATGTCATATTAGCATAGTTGCAAGATGGCCGCCACAGTATCAGGGGACCTTTAATTATAAGATATCCGTCTGATTAGGAAATGACAACTGCATCTACATATATTGTACACGATTTATTATCACTAAACTTTTCAACACTAAATGAGATTAGAAGAACTGTTTGATCATACCCTGGTATTGTGTGTCACTTTATTTAAATTAAGATAATGTGTAGCTCCTGAGTCTCCTGCACGTTCCGATTTACATAGTCACATTCGGATCAATTCCATTTTCCGATGGCAGTAACCTTGTATCAGTCATGACACTGCACGCAAGCACATGCTGATCTGTGGTTATGCTGGTAGAACATATTGTAACGTCCGTTTTCTCAGCTGTGGACCCATATAGTATATATTTGTTAAATTATGACCGGACAGACGCTCATTGCGTTATTCTCTCCAGAATTGAGGCTATACATAACAGCTACATACACCGTAGATGATCATTCCAAAATGTGCTTTTATTCTGTTGAACCACTGCTATGACAATGTCGTATTTGATCTTCCACATGCAGCACCGTGAGTTAGCCTGCTCATGTGCGTACGATTCTAGCCATGATATGTGGATCAAAGAGGTGTATGTTTGTTTCATGGTGCTATATAGTTATTTGCTGTCAATAGTAATTGACTGTGCTAAAATCGAAACAACTCAAAAAGCCTGCCAATTTCCAGGAACTGTTGTTGTTGATTCAACACGTTTCCTATTTCCAGCATGCTCAGTAGCTAGATACTCCATCGTTGCTTGCTTCAAATTGTCGGGTAGATATATATCCCAGACCACAATAAACCGTTCGACGTCCTGTAGCTGGGCATGTGTATGTGTTACATATTCCTGAAATGTTTCAGCAGCGACTGATGTAGCATTGGCGCAGCTACTGAACCGCCACCAATCAACTTCGAATCACTATGTGGAATACCTGATTCTAGCTCCACAAAACTTTTAAAACAATTGTAAATGTCAGGGATATTACATGTATTTCATAAGACGGTACCATTTGAGAGAGAAGTGTCGGAGCTCAATGTCATTATTTAAAGATAGGGAAAAGACTACACTGTACATGTTTATAAAATCAGTCTATATGGACTTAAGACTAGGTTGGGAAATACTTCCTAATCCTAAACAATACTTCTGTAACCAAGAACCCACTCTTCGAACGTTTCGACACAATGTCTGTACATGCAGAAAGCTTCCTAATCCATCATTCTTCACAAAGCTGGAAATCCCGATAATTTTTTTATGCAAAAACCCGGACAGCGAGAAATGCCGGGAAATACTGGGACATATAGGGAAATATTATTTGTATTGGACAGTGAAATAACAAATGTCATAAGTAGTAGTTAATCCTCTACCAACTGGTTTTGAATGTGTAAGTTTTTGATTAGATGTTTGTTTGTTGGGGTCTAACGGCATATCAACAGCTAAGGTCATTCAATGCCGGGTCAATGGGTTTAGTACTAACTCATATATTACCTGTACAAGGACATGTACATGTTCAAGTACATGTACAAATGGGAGGAAAATCCCAAAATCAGAACTGCATATTTACAATAAAACAACTATATTTTCAGCCCTGAAATCAGAATACTCCGGATCTGATGCCAGGTCCTCGCCACACCAGAATCACTTGACCCCCTCCCAAAAACAGTAGGATCAATACTAAGCTTACTACTTTTATAATGGGCAATAACCCAATTCAACTCACAGGTAATACAAGAGCCAAAGATAAAAACGTACATGAGGGCCAAACCAGGCAAATCGTGATTCCTATAAGGAGGAACCCCACTGTTAATTTACACCATCGCGTTCGCCCGACCAACTACCCACCCTCTCATGGTAGAAATCCTGCCCATGCAATACTAGAAATCATTAAATTATAACAAAATATCTGCTAGTAGTTGAGCACCCCACACCCTCCCCCCTCATCATTACCACAGCAGCATGTTATTAATTTCACAGGTAGTTAAATTTTGAGATAATCTCTGCTGAATGTTAATCCCAGGTAAGTGTTCAGTTGTTTTTACAATCTCTAAGCAAACAAAAAAAATTACTTACAAAAGATATAAACAAAATCATACTTCCAGGGGAAAATCATATTTCCTACATTTCAGAGTATTTCCCGGAGTCAAGAAATACTGACCCTGTAATCACATCTTCATAAAAAAAATCTCACATGAACAATATGTCACATATTGTCGACATTAGCTGTTCATTTTATATTCATAACAGTGAACAAATGTACTGGATATGTTGTAAATTGAACCGACTCTGATACGTACAGTGGGGTCAGCGTGTAAGTGCACACACGAACGAACACGACAGGTTGGTTCCAACCTGTCGTGTTCGTTCGTGTGTGCACTTACACGCTAACCCCACTGTAATTCATGTATAACAAAAAAATGTAAATATTTGTCTGCATTTTTTTCTCATTTCGCATCAAAAGTGTATGTTGTTACCACTCAGTTGAACCGTCTCGGCGAGGGTAGCGAACCAACCTGTCGTGTTCGTTCGTGTGTGCACTTACACGCTGACCCCACTGTAATTCATGTATAACATGTAAATGTAGTCTTGATATCTCATTTCGCATCAAAAGTGTATGTTGTTACCACTCAGTTGAACCGTCTCGGCGAGACGGTTCAACTGAGTGGTAACAACATACACTTTGGGTGGGTAGCGAACCAACCTGTCGTGTTCGTTCGTGTGTGCACTTACACGCTGACCCCACTGTATTTTATGTATAACAAAAAATGTAAATATTTTTCTGCATTTTTTCTCATTTCGCATCAAAAGTGTATGTTGTTACCACTCAGTTGAACAGTCTCGGCGAGACGGTTCAACTGAGTGGTAACAACATACACTTTGGGTGGGTAGCGAACCAACCTGTCGTGTTCGTTCGTGTGTGCACTTACACGCTGTCCCCACTGTATTGTGTCATTCCATTTAGGCTTGGATTGTTTTGAGTTGTTGCTGGCACGCAGTAAATTTTGTGTATGACTTAGGGCTGATAACTATTCTGTTAGTTTTTGGAAGCCATCTTGAATATATGTGTCGCCTGTGGTTCAATTTGAGATTCCACATTTGAAAAATATTGTGTTTCTCTACAGCAACAATTTTATGTTGTTACTGAAAAATTATGATTTTAAACGTTTAATATATGCGATTTCTCAAGTCTCAAAACAATAATGTATGGTTCTCTACAATTACACCACAGTTCAAGCCTTTATCAGAAAAGGAAATTGTTTTAATATTATTTTATCCTGAATGCATATAATTAGCAATAAATAAAACTAGTGAGCACAGGTACTCGAATCGTATATGTATCACACCATCATATGTCAAGTGCACCCGGTATGGAAGGGTGTTCGATCCAATTCCCACCCTTAAATATAAGAGGAATAGAATAGCGCTTTTTGATAATTTTATGCATGCTTCACTTCAGGGACACATTTTCAGATATTTTAGAAATACCACTGAACAAATAATTACAATATTTCACACAGACATAGATAATACAACTATGAAAGGCTAAGCAAAATTTGGATTAAAGAAAACAAATGTAAATGTGCTTTTGGAGTAATACAATGTACTCAACTGACAACTGATTCAAACTTGCCGGGCGGAGCGTAGCTGTTACGTATGTAATTTATTCATAGAGTTCATGACCCGACATTGTAAACAACCCCACGTGTTTAGCATGTTTAGTGATAATGCTAACAGCTGTATTTTTACAGGTGCAGCTGTAATTATACATCTGATTGGAGCGGAATTTTAACCCAGGCAAATCAATATACAGGTGCACCTGCATATACACCATACCTTTAACCGCAATCTCATTCCAACTCAATTGCACCCAATTGCGGTTAACCACAGCCTACGTACCTCTCGATGAGTTGATATCGTATCGTATTATTGGGGACGATTCAGACACGTCCGGGTGTTTCGCGGGTTTGATCCTCGGTCCCGGAACTGCAGGTTGTGAAATGTGTATATGTGTGTATATGTATATGTATATGTATATGTATTATATGTATATGTATATGTATATATATATGTTTTCCGTCTGACGGTAGGTCTGCTTTGCGAGGACATGATACACACATCACACATATGTTCATTCACCCAGATTACAGTGGGAACCTATGGAAGGTAATATCCGCCATAATTCTATGTGACTTGATGCTTACGTGCTGATGACATTACAACTTATATTCATGTTATTTCATTCTTCATTTGTATGTATTACATTTGAAATCTGCTTGTTGTAATTGTATTTGTCTTTCTTACATGTCCATTCTGCTGATTGCTTTGTCAATTCGTCTTATTTACATTACAATTATTGATACGTCCTTATTCGTCTCCCTGTTTTATTGCACTAAGAATTTGCAATAGAAAGTAAGAACAAAACACTTAGCACTTTGAATAAGGCCGAAAGCAATAAGGACAAAGCCGCAGGAAATTAGCATCAGGCTAAAGTCCGAAAGCGGAAGGCCGCAAGCAGAAAGCATCAAGCTACAAGCAGAATGATGCAAGCAATATATGGGTTAGTAGTGCGTCATTATGACGTCAGATGGCACTGTTGTCCGCTCAAGTAATTCTCCCTCTAATAAATTATAGTCCGACATCTGATTGGCTGTTCAAGTCACACATCCAATGCCGGTGTTGAAGTAAGATTTCACCCACAAATTATCACAGCATAGCTTAGAAGACACCAAATAGTTTTACTATATACTTTAACCGAATCCCATCCAATAAGGCCAGCCTCTCCTACTTTCACTATTCGTATGGATGTTGTGGGACCTACTTGTACATGACCTGCAGCCGGTCTGTACTGGTTCTGCATGAATTAAACAATAGGTTCACTTATTACTAAGGAAGAAAAATCCAACCTCGTCATGTCCTCCAATATTGTTTACATTTTTTATTGGCCACGGAAACTCTGTTTACATCACATGGCCAACATCCCCACATGTACCTCAAGTGAAACTGGGTAAGCAACTGAGTTTGTTCATACTGGACTACTATTACCCCCTTGACGATTTCGCACCATTTATTATTCTCTAATCTATATTAACTAAATTGTATACGTATGTATGGTGTTTGACTTACTAATGTGTTTTATACATACACGTATCCTCATAATTAAATTACATATGTACGTAATTGAAAACAATCACATTTTTATAGTAAGTTACACATATGGTAACTTACACAGGTTGACTGTCAAACTAGCCCGTTACCGATGCAAACCAATAACCGTCAAGGATCAGACTAATGTGGCACACCACCATTGATTTTCTCTAAAAGACTAACCCGTTACCACACATTTCGCTATTCTCTGCTACATGTACTTTCATTTTTCTTATGGATGTTGTGGGACCTATTTTCCAATAACCTGCACTTATTTTGCTCTGGATCTTGACTAATTAAAATGTTGAAGCTGGGGTCCCATCTAGTAGGTACAAATTTTTCTTTATGGAAATTAAATAAGTGTATAATTGCAACTAGTCCACCACTTTTAAAAATTACCAGTGTCAGCTACACAGATATAATTATTTAGTAATCTTTAATGTACTCATAGAGACTCGCGGTGATATCAAGCTAGTTCCATATGCAAATGATGCAGTATTTTTAAATTATTTATATCAACTAAATGCTGAATAAATAGTTTTATCGACATATCATAAAGTATGATATTGCGATCAAAAACATTTTCACATAAAAACTATGCGCATCAAAAACATTAAAAACATGTCTCCCTATATTATAACCAGTTTCAGCATATTTGAAGCATTTAAAAGAAAACACTGAGCCTAGAAAACCTACCATATACAATTAAATTTCACACCACTCCAGGAAATTGTGTTCTCACTACGATTACATTTTTGGATTATGTAGGCTATAAACATTGTTTATGTTTAATGCTGAATACAATTATTTGTATGTCTGAGTGTGACTGGAGAAATGGGGCTTACGGGTTTTGAGACCAGTGTAGATCCAGTCTGATCAGGATCTACACTGTTCACGATTCCATCAATAAACCACCAGTTATGCTTCTAACTGAACAAGCAATATACATGTAAATCGTTATCAGGCGACAAGCATTTGTTATTTTTCAGGAGCTACACTGGTTACAAATCCCATACGCTCCATTTCTCCAGTCACAGACACATTTCCCTTTCTACCAGCCGGTTGTACACATAATAGTCAGATAGCCAAAACTGATTTTTTTGGTTTAACCCTGCATCGGCTGATAAAGTTTTGTTCTTTCTTGATTATACTTGCTTATGGCCTGTATAATTAATATCAGGCGGATAACAAGAGGACATCCTTGAGCAATCTAAGAAATCCAAGATGGCCGCCGGCGACCATTTTTTTTTAAAATTACATTTTAACCTAAGGGGCTAGAAACCTAAATAATACATCGATTTTGACTAATGTGAGGACGAGGAATCAATTTCTGAAGTTATATTCGTGATTAGCCATCTCCTTCACAGTAAAATGCAAGATGGTCGCCATTGACAGCATTTTGTTCTATCAAATTACTTGTAAATAATGCCAAACATATTGTATGTGCAATAACAAGGTACCATTAACCATCAAACATGCTACTGAGACATATAATCATATTATATTGACAATAACATATGCATATACAGGATAACTTTGAGCAATCTGAGATGTGCACCAAGATGGCTGTCGATGCTCAATGAGAATTATTCCAGCAATCGTCCTGGCCTCTGCAATGGCAGAAAACAGTACAGCTTGGTCCAATTGCTTTGCAACCACACCTCTTCGTGGCACATGACTTGTAACTACATGTTATTACCTTCAGTAGGTAACTGAGAGCCAGATGTGTGTCTGGAGGTACGATAGTAAGAAGGAGAATGATGCTGCCTTCAGGATGGTACCACCCATGATCCGTTGGGACAAGGACAGGAAAGTCTGTCTTGAGGCAATCCCGACAGGTGACCACTGCCAGATGATCACATAGGGCATTCTCTCTGAATGTTGTCTCAGTTGGAGGAAGGGAGCAGAGCTTTCGTGTCTCAAGAGTGTTTCGTCTCATCTTGTTCTGCCACATTTTGACCCGCGCTGAATTGAGAGAATCACAGTTACCCATTTTATAGCATGCGAAGATGAAGGCTCTTGCCTCCGCCAACAGCCTGTGGTATTGTTCCATGGGTAACAGAGCTGCCGCCAAACACACCAAACTTCACACTACCTGCATGTAAGAACATGCATTATATGTAGGTGTATAACAAGTATTATTGATTGTTATACATGTTGGTACTATACTGTACATACATGGCACGCATACCCACTATGTAAATTTAGTATAGTTACGTTTCATTATACTCAAAAGTATGGATACCGGGTCTCACTGTTTGTCAGTTTAATTGGTTGATGATTATAGCAGTGCATTCAATTAGGGCTAAATATTATTTGTAAAGATGCAGACACCATTGGTTGGTACATTGGACATGTTAATTACCTGTTCGCATAACCTTCAGCACGATACCCTTTCCAATACCATAATGACTGGCGACCGTGTCACAGCCCGTAAGAGCATGTGCAACAAGGAGATCGGGAATGATAGAGATACTCTCCTGCATAGTTGCACCAATGTCAATAATGACTCAACTCTTCAGTGGCGATAGTAGGTATACATGGCCAGCGTTTATTGATCCACCATGGCGGAAGTTCAGCAGTAGTGCAAAAACATCGGTCTCATCCGCCACTACGACAAGGTCTTTATCACCAGCGGTATGATGTACAGCCTGAAAGGACTGAAAATGCACTGTACGTGTAGCATCAATTCAACTGACAATCGTTTGTGAAGTAATGCTAACAATAATGTCACGGCATTAATATTAATATTATTCACATGTTCAAAAATAATGGTGTCAGCCTTCTCTTGTGTAGTCACCAGATCATGACTGCAGATCCACACCCTAGTGTCAGTTTCACAAGCTGGACCAGGCAACTCGAAGGGAACAGGTTCAGGGCCCGTGCTGATAAGCGTGTGAGAAACTCGGTCGTCCTTGTGATCCTCCAAGATCGCGAATTATCATATTGATGATCTGCACTTTGTTGGATGTTATGGAGAAGAGAAGTGACTGTGCAGGTTGACGAGATGTGCACTTGAGCCTGAACACTCTGTAAGTAGATCAGAATATGTTGTATATGCAGCCAATTAGTCAAATACATGTGTGGGTATCAAGTGAGTTTTTCTTGTCATACTACATGTACATACAATTATAACATCATATAAGGTATTAGTCGGAATAGTGCAGTTAGTTAGTATGTCGGACTTCAGAGTCAAATGTTGTGCGCTCGATACTCGCCATCGCCACTGCCTATTTTGATGTGTCCTTCAGCAAGATTTATTATTCCAAGCCTTCATGTAGTATGTTGTTGTGATAAAAGCTGTAAAACTTATGTTATTGTTGTACACATTTCAACAGAGAATCTCATAATACCTGTCAAAGATGAAACTTTGATCCAGAACTTGGCTGTCCTACTCTGTGCAGAGAGTGTCCAGACGCTTCTGCAGCACCTCCATAGATAAGGCATTTGGAGGTGGTGCTGTAATTGGGTTATTGATTGGGTGTAGTAGCCTGTTCGTACTGTGTTGCGCCTCGAAGTATTCATCAGGCAGATCATGAGAAGCCAGAGTTGGAGGTAGTGACTTCTCTGTAGCAATGTAGGTGATACGCTCATCTGCTTCCTCCGGACAGATAGGGTTAGACATGTCAGAATTGGTGATGCGAGGGATGATTATTGGAACTGGCTGAGTAGGAAGTTTTTAATGTGTCTTTACTGTTGCCATTTCATGGATTGAAACCAATCCATTGGGGCTCCTCAATCATATTATGAAGCATAATATAAAACAGAATTATTTTTTTCAAATATTCAACACCGTCTTGTTGATATTTTTGGCCGGAATTATGGGTCCGGACCCGGTGGACCCACTTCTGGATCAGTGCCTGACACAATAATGTTAAATGACCTTGAGCATGGATTGATCATGTCGAAATTAGCTCAAAATGTGCTATCACTGGTGGCTCTATGTCCACTGGTTGAATAGTATATTTTAATGCGTACCGGTGGCCATCTTGACGGCCATCTTGGATTTCTCAAATTGCTCAAGGATATCTGGTCATATGTGTTAGTCAATACAATATGCTTAGAAGCCTCAGTTACATGTGTGTTGGTCAAGTAAACCTTCTTATTGCACATTCAATGTTTTTTACTTTATTTACAAGCAATTTCATTGGAAAGATGCCACCAATCGTGACCATCTTGAATTTCGTTGTCAATGAGGTGGCTCATCACAAAAATAACTTCGGAAATGGATTGCTCGCCCTATATATATTTAGGTTTCTAACCTCTTGGGTTAAACAGTTAATTTTTCTTTTTTTGAATATGGTCGCCGGCGGCCATCTTGGATTTCTCGGATTGCTCAAGGATAACCTCTTGTTATCCGCCTGATATTCGTCATAGAGGTCCCAACCAATTATGATCAAGCAAGAAAAAAACTTTATCAGCCAATGCAGGGTATATTTGTCTGGATATCTGACTATAACGCAATTTTTTCCAGGACTAGCTATTTCCATTTAAATGGAAAACACATGTTTATATACGGTGACCCGTGATTTTATCTTTCCTAATTAAACAAGACTGGTAGATTACACATATACTCGACCGAATTTAACGGCTCGATTTGGCAGAATAAACATTCGAGATTGGCGAAATGGGGTTAATTATATGTAATTTCTGGACCCAGCCCAATGGAGTCGGAAATCGACTCTTGCCATTCATGTTGTGGTAGACTTTATGTCTAAGATGCGACAGATGCCACTATCACACTTCTCTACTCTGGGTTATGTCATCAACGCCATCATCACCTCAGTGGCATGCCTCTGCTACGAACCAGCGTTCATACATCTTGTACTTGACTCCTACATTGAGATGTCTCTAAAGGATGGGGAGCGCATGCGGCGTACTGACTCAACAACAGGTATATCCATCATTGGCATGAACAAAGACACACATATCCCTAAGCAAATTGACAAGCTCTGGGCATCAGAGGAAAACAAGCGGAATCTCCAGCTACTGGTTCGAGATATGGCCCTCAATCAAACATGTAGCAATGCTACCATCATCGTCAGCTCTGTTGTCTCCGATGATGAGGTGCTTCCAGCAAATGCGAGTGTTGAAGAGATCCCAGACCTGTTGAACTGGATCGAGGAAGCAGATGCTAGGCTGGTGGTACATGTGGAGTGGGCTGTTCGTGTGAAACAGTGCAAGCGAGGTGTCGTAGTTTCTAACGACACAGACACCTTTGAATTACTGCTGCACTACACCCCACACCTACACGCACTGGGGTTATATGAGATCTGGCAGCAATATGGAACTGGCGAAAAACGGCGCATGCTTCCACTGCATCAAGCGGTTATGCAGCTTGGATCAGCACTGGCCAAGACAGTGATCAAGGCGCATATATTGACTGGTGATGACTGCATGAGCAAGGTGGGGACCAAACACGCAGCTATGACCTCTGACCCAGTACAGTATCTGACAAACTTTGGAGAGGAAGACACATTGTCAGAGCAGCACTAGCTTAGAAGTACTTGGTACGTGTCTGGGCAGGGGTTAGGTAAACTGTAACTGCTGATACGTTCGACCAGCTGAGGGTAGAAAACTATACAAGTGCCACTGCTGGAATTGACGCCCTCTCTCCTCCTACAAGCAGCGTGATCAAAGGCCACATCCACCGAGCAGAATATCTGGTGCACAGGGCATGCCAACTGCCAACCGTCCAACGCGAGGCAAGACTAGAACCGGTTGGACATGGATGGGAAGACCACTTCGGGACATTGTTGCCATCAAAATGTTTGAACCCCTTGCCATCGAAACAGATCGTAATATGCAAGTGCAAAAGCAAGTGTGACGCTGTGGGTGCCGTTCTGTTGGAAGTATGTGCGTCATATTCTGTCATGGAAAGACGGATAACTCGCCCTGTAAAAACCTGCATTTTTTGGAGAAATGACTAATTTGCATGCAACAACACGTGATATGGCGCACTTTGTGTGAATGTGTTATTTGATTTGGTTGCATGCTTTCATTTGTATTTCATAATAGTGAGCTTCATCTAACAGCTATATGTACATGCTTGTATTGTGGTTAAATTGTATTAAGACTCGTGACCTGAGCTAGGGGTGCCATATGGTACTCTTATGCTATCTCTAGGCCAGGTATTACAGTTATATTTGTATTTGAACAGTATTTGTCAAGTCGTTCAATGTCATTTTTACATCTGGACATGATATGGTGTATGTGTCATGCTAAAAGGCAGAGCTATGAGGTGATATATTGCATTGTATGTCAATCATAGGCCGGTCCCAGAGATAAGGATTGCTACTGTGCTTTTCTTCTTGTATACACATACATTATACGTATGATATTGTGATATTATGACATATATGTGTATGCTATTGTCATTGGATGCGACATGTTTCGTGTAGCCGGGCATAGGGTGATATGTTGTAGTTGTGTGGCATCACTGGGCTGCTTATTGGAGTAACATTTATGTATGTATTCATATAGTCGTCTGTCCTTACGCGGTGGGTGGTGGTCGGGCGAATGAGATGGCGTAAATTAACGGTATGTGTTCCTCCTTTTAGGAATCACGATTTGCCTGGTTTGGCCCTCATGTACGTTTTTATCTTTGGCTCTTTAGTTACCTGGGAGTTGAATTGGGTTATTGCCCATTGTAAAAGTAGTAAGATTATTACTGATCCTACTGCCTTTGGGAGGGGCCAAGTGATTCTGGTGTGGCAAGGACCTGGCATCAGATTAGGATTATTCTGATTTCAGGGCTGAATATATAGTTTTATTATTGTAAATATTCAGTTCTGATTTTGGGATCCCCCCCCCCATTTGTACATGTACTTGAACATGTACATGCACTTGTACAGGTAATATATGGGATTTAGTACTTAACCCATTGACCCGGCCTTAAATGACCTTAGCTGTTGATAGGCCGTTAAACCCCAACAAACAAACAAACAAACAAACAAACAAACAAACAAACAAACAAACTGTCCTTACGCGACAAGTTTTCATCTGAATTTGAAATTGTGTACACTGGTAAATGAGAGCGGTGTGTGTGTTATAAGATATGATCATACGTGTAGCAGGTTTCTACCCATAATGTGCTTAATATGTATGCCACTCGTATGCCCATAATGTGCTTAATATGTATGCCATTCATATGCCAATGATGTTAAATGTATGCCATACTAGGCCAGG
This sequence comes from Conchocele bisecta, assembly GCA_029237695.1. Classification (NCBI taxonomy): domain Eukaryota; kingdom Metazoa; phylum Mollusca; class Bivalvia; order Lucinida; family Thyasiridae; genus Conchocele; species Conchocele bisecta. Next base: position 43,848,902 of record CM055267.1, read on the forward strand.
TCAACTAGTAATGTATGTAAATTGCTTTGTTGTCGATTCCACATAATTATGCATCACATAGCGACTGATTTTCATCCGATTATACTATGAATCACGGGAGGAGGGTGGGTGAGTAGGTGGAAAATGGAATCCCGATCTACCTGGTTTGGCCCTCATGTACTATTTTTCTCCTTATACTTGAAAGTTGAATCAGGTTACACCAATTATAAGAGTAATATGATTAATACTAATATATTACTCTTAGATGATGGGGCAAAGTGACTCTGGTGTGGTTAGGACCTGGCACCTGGGCTGAATATTATTATTGCAAATATTCAGTTCTGATTTTTTTATGATTTCGTTCATACAGGCGAAACCTGGGATCGATCCCATTGACCCGGCCTAGACTGACCTTAGTTGTTGACAGGCCGCAAACACTAAACAAACAATATGAATCAGTTGAGTTGAGTTTTTAGTGCCATATTGTGTATATGTCACCTATCGGCCAGTCCCAGCAAAAACGTCTGTATTTATGTATTTGTCTATACACGTGTATTCCATCGGCAATGGTTTTTATACATGTTGTTCCCTACATTGTCTATCATATCCAGAATTTAATGTCAGAATTGAATTCCGCACGTTTTACACCTTTCTGTACTGCTGAAAATGTGCAGTGTACGCTAAAGCCATCGGTGTAAAAGATTACATTGACCAGGGCATGTCTTGATGTAGCATGCTCTGTTGTTTAAATGACTGTCGCCGCTGAGTAGTACGTCATGCAGTATGTGAAATGCAAATGTGACTATACGTCTAAATGTTTGGCAAAACATCAAGTGCAAATAATCGCATGTAATGTTGGGTGGGTGGGGTAATATTATGATTTTCATCAGCATATTGGCGAAATCAAGGCCAGGATGACCTTGATTCGTTACAACAATATCAGAAATTAATTCAGTACATCTATATGAGTGAAATTAGACATATTACACATGTATACACTCAAAAAATCTAAAAAGTCATGGTCAATGGCGGCCATCTTGGATTTCTCGTCCTGTAGCATTCGTGCACCCTCTGACGGACAAGCACCTCGGTGATTTTTCATGTCTAGGGACCCATTAACTCAGTTCAAGTGAGAATTGCTGTCACCCTAATTTTGCGAACGGGTCTTAATGCCAGCTCCAGGATTAAAAGGGTTGAGGAAGTTAAAATTAACCTTCGTTTTTTCCAAGGACTTGTTTGTTTTTCCTGGATACGTATGTTGGTGTTGGTCAACTGGGTGGACGCTTAACATAGAACAGATATGATATGGCCTTAGGTATATGTAATGCAGTTATAGTCCTTGGTCCGTTACTTCAACCTGTGCGTCTGACTAGGCTCGGCCGATGGACTCGCAGTCAAGTCCGCCGCCGCCTTTTTATGTCACCCACTAGGCTAGTATGCGTTGGATGCCCACAGTCCGCACTGAATATACTGGAGCCCGTTTCACTAAACTTCGTACGACTAAAATGTTCGTAAGTGCAAATTTAGGATCGTCTGGAAGTTTCAATTGATGGATTTACATTTATTGAGCATATGCTGCATATGCAGCCTATGCTCAATAAATGTAAATCCAATACTTGTTTATAAGAAAACATTGTTAATGAGAATTTTACAGATAATCATAATTTTACGAACATTTTAGTCGTACGAATCCTAGTGAAACGCGCCCCTGGTGTATAATTATGTACGATATGGGTTCATGACTTCATGTTCACCATAACCCAGTGACCGCAAATTCAAAGAACGTTGTTCGACTTCCTGATACTTGGAAAAGACCATTGCTGACAAAATGGACAAAGCGGCGTATGCGAGCAGTACGGGGCGTCATGCAGGACAGGTTAATTATGTGTACAAAATTGAGTTTTGTAACACTAAAAATCACAAAATTCAATTCTGTGTCACAAAATTCAATTCTGTCAATTCTGTGTCACAAAATTCAATTCTGTGTCACAAAATTCAATTCTGCATACGTTTCGTATACAAAATTCATTTTTGTTATAAAGGATTCAATTTTGTAAGACAGAATTGAGTTTTGTGAAGAAAATTCAGTTTTGTGGGACAGAATTCATTTTTGTCCACAAAAATTAGTTTGCGTAGGATAGTCTATGTCATCTCTACGTTGATTGGTTGAGATCGGTCTTAGTCCATTTTACTAGATGGTGGAGTACACTTGCAGGTTTAAATATTTCAATGCGAAAATATAACCCAATATATCAATATTATACTTCTTTATGGACAGTTATTTTGGTTATATTATGATTACAAATGAGTGGTCACACGATATAAGCATATATACTTTGAAGGAGAAATAAGAAAAATATTCAGAATTTTCCCTCAATTATGTAAACAGGGTCAAACATAAAGTAGCCGGGACATAGCTAGACCTGAGAGCATGCCCATATATAGAGAATACCAGGCTAGTGTATTTTGATATCAAGTTTATCAGGCAAGGTTAGGAAACGCGTAGGAATTCCGAGGCTTGCCGAGGAATGCCTACCGTTTACGAGCCGAGCCTGATAAACTTGATATTAAAATACACTAGCCTGGTATTCTATTTATCAGGTAACGTTTTATGCTCGAAAATGACATTAGATGACGTCGTATTCTAACAGTAGATCTAACCGTGTAAAACAAATGGTATTGGATCTGTGTCTACTAGTTGCGAAGTTACGTGTTCGCAACTATGTGTCGACATGCATTATTTACAGTATACACCATCTTAGTATCCATGGTATCTACACAAATACTACAAATGGTTTCCTCAACTGGCCCAATACACACATTATGTTTATAAACACAGACAGCAGTCAGAACACAGGCCACAGCGCGTGTATTATTGATTTAACTGGGGCAGATGTACCTTGCGATACACAATAAATGACGTCAGTACTCGCGGGAGATCTACATGTACATGAATTATGTGTACAATTATAACGCAAATGAGTTTAAATACGAATGGGTTTGTCAACGTTTGACTGTTTGAAGATAGTTGAAGCAAAATGGCAGAATGAGAAATGAATCTTTGGCAGAATGAGAAATGAATCATCGACATTGAATGTGTAGATCGGCGACCCATTTCTCCAGTGCAGTTTCTGACCAATGGTAGTCCTTCTTACATGCGTGTGCAGAATTGAATTTTGTGACACAGAATTGAATTTTGTTACACATAATTGACAGAATTGAATTTTGTGACACAGAATTGAATTTTGTTACACAGAATTGAATTGTGTGACACAGAATTGAATTTTGTTACACAAAAGTGAATTTTGTGGCACAAAATTGAATTTTGTGACACAGAATTGAATTTTGTGACACAGAATTGAGTTTTGTGGCACAAAAGTGAATTTTGTGACACAGAATTGAATTTTGTTGACAAAATTGAGCCATGTCCCACTTGGCGCCCCGTAAGCAGCGCAGGCCCGCCCTTGTCAGACTGCGCGTCCATGATGTCCGCCATTGATTCAGTAGTGTATGATTAGACCTGACTGCATGAACGTGTGAACTGATCAAGTATATTAAAGCTAGAGTTCCACATGCCAGGTTATTATATACAGTGGGGTCAGCGTGTAAGTGCACACACGAACGAACACGACAGGCTGGTTCCAACCTGTCGTGTTCGTTCGTGTGTGCACTTACACGCTGACCCCACTGTAGGGAGGAAATATATTAAAGCTAGAGTCCCACGTGCCAGGTTATTATATAGGGAGGAAATATATTAAAGCTAGAGTCCCACATGCCAGGTTATAATATAGGGCGGCATAATTTTTTCGTCCATTCTTTAGACATGACATTGTTCGGGCAAAATAAAAATTAATTCACCATTATCCGACGTATTAATTGGCATTATTATACTTGTTGTAGCTAACGTGAATTTCCACACTGATATCCGGGGTGATAACCGTGTTTTCTGAAAGTGTTAACGGAAATTACTATTTATTATCTGATCAAACTTTATAATCTGGCGATAAAACTATTGTTTTCAGGTGACGCATTTAATTTGAATAAATAATTTAAAAATGGCCTGCCTCATTTGCATATCAAAATAGTCTGATACCACCGCGATTCACTATCAGTAAACTACAGCTTACTAAATGATTATATCTGTATAACGGGCACTCGTAATTTTTAAAACGGGTGGAATAGTTACACGATTATAGACTTCTTTAATTCCTATAAAGAACATGCTATGCCTGCTAGATGGGACCCAAACTTTAAAGGTACATGCCCACGCAGTAGGCACAACATGTTCTTTATAGGAATTAAATAAGTGTATAATTGTGTCACTATTCCACCAGTTCTATAAATTACGAGTGTCCGCTATACAGATATAATAATATTTATTTTACTGATAGTGACGCGCGGTGGTATCATGCTGTTTTCATATGCAAATGAGGCATGATAGTTTTTAATTATTTATACAAATTAAATGAATCACCTGAACAAATAATATTTTCGACAGATTAATGAGTATGATCATTGCACATCAAAAATAATTACAGAGAAGAAATAGTAATGTCAGTTAACATCTTAAGGAAACACGGTTATCGCCCCTGATATCAGTGTGGAAATTCATGTTTGATATACGAAGTATAAAATGCCAATTATATCGTACGGAAATGGTTCATGACTGTTCATTTTGCCCGAACAATGTTATATCTAATGTATGGATGAACAAAATATGCCTCCCTATAGTATAACCTGGCACGTGGGTATGTACCTTTAATAACAATAACTGTCCGGCTTTGGTATGAACTTCTTCATGGTATTAACGTTTTTCGCCGATATTGATTTCGAAATAAAGCAGTATTTTCCATAAATAACCCCGAAAATTGACGTAAAGTTCAGAGAGTTTTATCTGATTTTATAATTTTCGACATTATTTACAGAAAATATTACTGATTTTCGAAATCCATATCTGCGACCAACGGCGATGCGATAAGGGAGGTAATTCCAGAGCCTGAGATGTCCGAAAGTACAAAATCACATGGCGTGTCTCATATGTGGCTTTTCAGATTTGTGACCAGTGTAGCTCCTGATCAAATAGCACACTTCTGTAGCATGACAACGATATATATTGCTTGTTAGAAGCATGTCGTGTGTTTCATTGATGGAATGTCGAACGTGCACATGCTGATCTGGATCTACACTGGTCGCAAAACCAATACGCCCCAGGGGCCCGTTTCACTAAACTTCTTACGACTAAAATGTTCGTAAGTGCAAATTTAAGATCGTCTGTAAATTTCAATTGATGCATTTACATTTATTGAGCATAGGCTGCATGCAGCCTATGCTCAATAAATGTAAATCCATTAATGATTTACAAGAAAACATTGTTAATGTGAAATTTACAGACTATCATAATTTTGCACTTACGAACATTTTAGTAGTACGAAGTTTAGTGAAACGGGCCCCAGTTCTCCAGTCACAGCCACGCATATATTCGACACAACAAACTTGGGCAATGAGGGTTTTGACAAGTCAATACTGGTCAACCATGATAAGCTGATAAGCTGTTCTACATTGACTCGGAATGTATGAAACGCCAAATCTACATAATAATTATTGCTAGCTCTAAATAAGTAGACCTAGCATTAAATATTTAGATCTAGCTCCAAATCATTTGAAAAGCTCTCTAAATCATTTGGAGCTAGCTCTAAATAGTTAGCTAGCTAGCTCTAAATGCTATCTGCAACTATTTAGAGCTAGCAATAATTATTAATTATATTTGGCGTTCCAGGAACGCCAAATGTACATAAACTCAAATAATTAATGCGAGCTCTAAAGATTTAATGCCATCTCTAAATATTTAATACTAGCTCTAATTATTTAGAGCTAGCAATAATTATTTGAGTTTATTTAACATAAATACAAATAGTTAATGCTATCTCTAAATAGGTAACGCTAGCTCTAAATGATTTAGAGAGCTCTTCAAATGATTTGGAGCTAGCTCTAAACATTTATTGCTAGTTCTAATTATTTAGAACTAACAATAATTATTTAGAGCTAACAATAAGTATTTGAATTTATGTAGATTTAGCGTTCCATAGGTCAGTGGAATAATGTGACTTCCTCATAGAGTTAGCCCGCGTATTCCACTAACTCCCGAAATAACGGAATAGCTAATTCGTCTTAATGTACCTTATTTATGGCTGTGACTTGGAAACAAATGGGGTTTATGGGTTTTGCTACCAGTGTAGATTCAGATCAGCCTGTGCATCCGCACAGTCTGATCATGATCGACAATGTTCTCCATTTCATCAATGAAACACCCGCCATGCTTCTAACAAGCAATCTATATCGCTATATCAGGTTACAGGGGTGTGCTAATTGAACATAGGTTACACTGGTCTTAAATCCCATCAGCGCCATTTCTCCAGTCACAGCTAAATGTGTCGTCTTAACTACATAATATCGCGTCAAGCCCACTTACTAATTGGTTACGACAAAATAAATTGGTCGAGATAAATAAGTGTATAATTGTGTCACTATCCCACCAAATCTAACAATTACTAAAGTGCCCGCTATACGTATACAATGTATAATCATTTACTGTCTGTTTCACGAAAGCTGCCCAAATTGTATGGCTATATAAACAATTCAAAAACAAGATTTCTTTTGATAATATTAAATTAAAGGAAAAATTAAGAATGAGCCTTCTTTTTATTTCGTGAAATTTGGTCAAATATTTATTTTATTGCGAAAAAACAATTTCCCCATGTTAAATACCCATAGACATCTTCACGGAGTGAAGATGTCTATGGGGATTTAACATGGGGACATTTTTTTTAATTTTAGAAATACTGGACCGATTTTTAAAATTTAACTTTTGTTTTCTTAGTTAGATTATATCCAAGCTATCTAGTCAGGTTTCGGAGTCAATTTCCATAATTTTTCGTTTTTTGACTCCTCCCACACTTCCTTACCACTGTTTCCCTCATGTTAAATTCCCATAGACAAATCAATTTTTCGTAATAAAATCAATATTTGACCGAATTTCACGAAATAAAAAGAAGGCTCATTCTTAAATTTTCCTTTAATTCAATATTATCGAAAATAATATTGTTTTTGAATTGTCTATATAGCCATAACATTTGGGCAGCTTTCGTGAAACAGACTATAGTAATATATAGTTTACTGATAGTGACTCTTGGCGGTATCAGGCTATTTTCATATGCAAATGAGGCATGATGTTTTATAAGTATTTCTACTAATTAAATGCGTCACCTGAAACAATATGTTCGACTGATCATAAAGTATGATAATTGCACATCAAAAAATAAATACAGAGAATAAATAGTAATGTCCGTTAATATTTTAAGGAAACACGGTTATCGCCCCTGATATCAAGTGTGGAAATTTACGTCTGATTTAAAATGTATGATAATGCCATTCAATACGTCGGTTGATGGTGAATGAATGTTTATTTTGCCAAAAAGTGTCATATCTACAGAATATACAAATCTATCTGTCTCCCTATATTATAAACATGGTGTGCCTATTGAGTGGGCATGTACCTTTAAGGTCGTTGTACCCTTCTTGTGGCCCCATGTAAAGTCTATGGAAATAAAAACAATATTACTCGTAAGCCGTTTAGCTACTTACACGAATAAATGATATATATGTGTTCAATACGTCTTTATGTAAATGCTGCTAGCAAGGAAATAACACCATAATTATGCTGTAGTTAGAATATAATAAGCCCGTTTTTTGTCGAGTCCGCTTGCGGAAAGCGAGACATAGTGAACACAATGACGTCCGGGTGTCCGGGTGTCCGTGCGAAATCTGCGTTAAAGTTTTTAAAAATACCATTAAATGCCTCGGCGGGCTCGACATGCGGGTCGCGACCAACTGGTGTGTATTACATGTATAATTTGGCTTCTACACACCTGTGTAGAGACGTAAATATACATGTTCTACATCAAAATTGCTCTATTATTTGCATTTTACCGGTGTGTGTGCATTTTCCTTGGTAGCAGTATCTGCATAATGAATTACTGATCACATCAATGATTTATTTGTGTAAGTCGCTATTGTTTTATTAGTAGGGTGTTTTATTAGATTTCCATTGAACTTACATGGGGCCACACGAAGGGTACAACTACCTTAAGTTCAAATCATCTGTGGGCTGTTTCACTAAACTTCGTACGACTAAAATGTTCGTAAGTGAAACTTATGATAGTCTGTAAATTTCACATTAACAATGTTTTATTGTAAACATTGATGGATTTATATTTATTGAGCATAGGCTGCATATGCAGCCAATGCTCAATAAATCTAAATCCGTAAATTGAAATTTCCAGACGATCCTAAATTTTCACTAACGAATATTTTAGTCGTACGAATATTAGTGAAACGGGCCCCTGTTCGAAAATGCGCGAATAAGTGCGCATTTACAACTCGTTACCAATCAGCATAACTCAACCTGTGTCGAACCTGTGTTAAAGGCCACCTCCTGTCCATTGTGACATTCAATTAACAAACACCTCATGTTGTCATGACCTGAGGGAATAAACGATTATTACTGATCTACAGCAGCCATACTTATGTTTTCCCAATTACTAAATTACCATACAAATGACCCTACGAATAAAGACCACCTGTGAACAAACGCCATATTTTTCTCTTCACATGTCTGTCATTTATTCACAGGTTCGACTGTACATCAACAGTAGTATTATAATGAGTATTATTCAGGGGCGTCGGAACAGGTCCGGCAGGTCCGGCCACTGCCGGATCAATAATTTTAACATATTTGTAATTCATGTATATATAAAAAACGGAATGTAAATATTTTTATGCAATTTTCTCATTTCTTATCAAAAGTGTTGTTGCCACTCAGTTGAACCGTCTCGGCGAGACGGTTCAACTGAGTGGTAACAACATACACTTTGGGTGGGTAGCGGGGACACCCAGTAGATTCGCCGGACCAATCTTATGATGCTTCCGGCGCCCCTGTTATGATAACACTATTGCACGCTTTTCGAACATATGGGTCCATCTTAGGCTATGCGTATTAATAACGGGTAGTCAATGCACATTTAAGCAAGACATGTGGCCTGTCGACACACGAATTCCCCCGCTGGCAGCCAAAGAAAACGAGGCACATTTGAAAACACAGAGGGTCAGAGAAGCGTGGATTTGTCAAAGCATGATGAAAGCAGACCATCTGAACAGACCATCTGAACAATTGGTGTGTGAAATATCAAGAATATCCATGCAAGGAAACATACATTATAAGACACTTACCCGAATTTCGAACGCACCAAGTATGTGCTATTGACCCTCGGCTTAGCGGGGACAGGACGATCGTGGATTTGTCACAGGGCAATAGAGGATCATTAGAGCAATGCGTGTGTGAACTAGCAAGCAGATCCGTGCAAGGGAACAGAAATTATACGACAGTTACCCGAGCGTTAAGACCGTTTCGAATGCACCAAGTATGTGATATTGACCCTGGGCTTAGCGGGGGCTGGTCGATCGTGGATTTGTCACAGATCGGTAGAGGACAACTAAAGCAATGCGTGTGTGAAGTATCAAGCAGATCCGTGCAAGGAAACACAACTTATAAGACATTTAACCAAGCGTTAAGGTTTCGAATACAGCAATTATGTGACCTTGACCATGGGCTTAGCGGGGGCGGAACGATCGTGGATTTGTCACAGGACGGTAGAGGACCTTTATAAGCAATGAGTGTGTGAAATATCAAGCAGATCCAATCACGGAAACAGACATTCTAAGACATTTACCGGAGCGTTCAAGTTTCGAATGCACCAATTATGTGACCTGGACCCTGGGCTTAGCGGGGGCGGGAATATCGTTGATTTGTCACAGGGCGGTAGAGGACCTTTAAAGCAATGCGTGTATGAAATGTCAAGCAGGTCCGTGTAAGGAAACAGAAAGTATAAGACATTTACTCGAGCGTTAAGGTTTCGGGAAGTACGGGCGGACGGACGGACGGATGCCGGCAACACAATATGCTCCGCTCACCATTCGGTGGCTGTGACACAAATACAATAGAAATAACCATATTCTTTGGACAGCTGGCAAAATATGGACTGTTGGCAAAAACTGGACAGTTGGCAAAAATATGGACAGCTGGAAAAAATATGGACTTCTGGCAAAAAATGGACAGCTGGCAAAATCGTAGGCACAGGTGTTGTAATAGATGGTCAGTATGTTGGTGTCATATGGGTATTTTGGTATATTTGGGTGGATTTCGTTAGTTTTGAGGAAGTTACATAGTTTTGTGCAACTACTAATGCTCACTCATAATTTACACACGAATGAAATCGTCAATTATCTGCACGTGCACCGTTCCGAACTTTCAGACGACCCTTTATACTGTCAAACTACCCATACATTACCGTACTTATACGTGTACTAACTCGCGGGAGGTAACGTAAATTGTATGTTGTTATCAACGCACACAAACCACCAAATATACCGAAATAACCCATGAAACACCGACATATGAACATAAACAGACCGTGGTTTGGAAATGAGTGTAGTATAAATAGGAGACGTTTTATGCAGGCTAAAAATGCATATCATTTTCATAAAACGGCACACAATAAAACGATTTTACATCGTGCGAGTAAAATATAAAATAAAACAATTACTACGCATGCGAACAACTATAAACATAAATACGGTGCACGAATACGACAAATGCAAAAGTCAAGACCTAAAGACTTTTGGAAGCTTTTAAACGGCGTCCAAAACACCGAACATATCACTTGCATGCATGTTAATCAATTTTATAACTACTTTAAAGACATGAATGCCATTGATCATATTAATGAACAACATATTATTGATGCTGCAGCAGATATAAATTTACCGGATAATGAAGATATTAACACGCCTATATCAGCAAATGAGATACTCTCGGCGATTTCCAAACTGTCAAACAACAAGGTTTGTTCTCGCGATTCTATACTTAACGAATATATTTCAAACACTAAACACATAATGTTAAGTCTCTACGTGAAACTGTTTAATCATGTTTTTGAAAGTGGCTCGAAGGTCATATAATACCAATTTATAAGCATAAGGGCTCAAGGGATGATCCTGACAATTATAGGGCAATAACAATAGTTAGCTGTCTTGGTAAAGTATTCACTTCTATAATTACAAATAGGTTGACAACATATGCTGAACAGAATGGGCTTATAACTAAGGCACAGGCTGGTTTTCTGAAAGGATATAGTACGGCTGATAACATTTTTACTTTACATGCAATTATAGAAATACGTCACCATTTTTGTTTGCCATGTTTTTGAACGACCTTGAAGATTTTCTCAATGTATGCGGTATTGTAGATTTACAATCGGTTACATCTGACATGTTTCAACATATAGATATATATGTTAAACTATTCTTGTTATTATACGCTGACGACAATATTCTCATGTCTGAAACAGAAACTGGCCTACAAGATGCTATAAATTATTTTCATCAATACTGTATTCAGTGGAAATTGGAAGTAAAGGCATCAAAAACCAAAATTATGATTTTCAAAAAACATAAATCATCAAAAAAGATAGCCTTTACATATAACGATAACACAATTGAAATTGTAGACCACTTTACATATTTGGGAAATGTTTTTTCACAAAACGGAACTTTTCATAAGACTAAGAAACATTTGATTGACCAAGCATCCAAAGCTCTTTTCGGCCTATTTAGAAAGATTAACAACTTTTCAACTCCAGTAGACTGTCAACTTAAGTTATTTGATCAATGTATCACTCCAATTCTCTGCTATGCCTGTGAAATCTGGGATTTGAAAACATTTCGGCTATAGAAACAATTCATTTGAAATTTTGTAAAACTGTTTTGCGGGTAAAGAAATCCACACCAAATTTCATGGTTTATGGAGAACTCGGCAAATTTCCGCTTATTATTGACATTAAATGTAGAATTATTTCGTTTTGGGCAAAATTAGTTTCAGGGAAGCAGAGTAAATTATTGTTTCTTATGTATAAGTTATTATATACACAACATGAAGCAAATGTGACTCATTTCCGATGGATTCAGAATGTTAAATCTATTTTAACTGAAATTGGAGCTCCTGGCGTATGGCTTAGCCAGAACGATGTTAATGCTATCTGGCTGAGCCACTACGCCAGGACTCAGCTTCAGAACCAGTTTATTCAGTCATGGCTCACCAGCATCGATTCATCTTCACGTGGAATTACGTATAGAATCTTTAAAACAGAGTTTGGATTAGAAACATATTTAATTAAACTCACGGAAAGTTTAAGAAAAACATTGACCAGATTTCGAACTTGTAATCATAGACTGGCGGTCGAAACTGGTAGATGGACAGGTGTACCGAGAGCAAGCAGGGTCTGCAACAAATGTGGCGCTGGTGCTCTCGGTGACGAGTTTCATTTCCTTTTCGAGTGCCGCTTCTATGATGAAGTTCGAAAACGGTATATCAAGCCATTTTATTTTAGAAGACCAAATATTTTAAAATTCGCACAGCTATTTGAGAAAAAATCTGGAAAGCAATTAAGAAATTTAGCTATTTTTATAAGAAATGCTTTATGATTATAATGACTAGTGAGCTTATACATATGCATTTTGTATTTGTACCCATCGTTGTATTATGTAATCTGTTGTATACCTCGTGTGTCACGCATGTGGCTTAGAGTGAATAAAATGTATATTGTATTGTGTAACCGTTCTTCAAGAACCTGGGGCCCGTTTCACTAAACTTCTTACGACTAAATGTTGTTAAGTGAAAATTTAGGATCGTCTGGAAATATCAATTGATGGATTTACATGTATTGAGCATAGGCTGCATATGCAGCCTATGCTCAATAAATGTAAATCGAATAATTGTTTACAAGAAAACATTGTTAGTGTGAAATTTACAGACTATCATAATTTTGCACTTACGAACATTTTGGTCGTACGAAGTTTAGTGAAACGGGCGCCTGTGATCGTACAGGTACATGTAGTGCGCGTTATTTGATGTCCCGTCATATATCAGGATATGTACTGTTCGTCATTTCGTCAATGAATTACCCGTCATACTTCCAATAGGATACAAGAATGTGTTATTTGGTAAGGAGCTATAGCTAGCTACATTGATCACAAATCCCATAAGCTCAAGTCACACATACACTTATATAATGATATATTTAACCCTTTCACCCCTATGTCATTGGAATGGATTTTGATATGTTAATTTTGCAACCTATCCAATCATCACACAATGATGTTCAGACTAGTCCATTTATGAAAAGAGGGTATTTTTTTGTTCTCAAAAATATTAAAATCACTTTCAAAAAGTGCAGATCCTGATGAGACGGCTCGTTACGAGCCGGCTCATCTGGATCTGTACTTTTTGCATAAACCGCTATAGCGGGATTTTATGGAAGTTAATATCCGCCATAATTCTATATGACTTGATGCTTGCGTGCTGATGACATTACAACTTATATTCATGTTATTTCATTCGTCATTTGTATGTATTACATTTGAAATATGCTTGTTGTAATTGTATTTGTCTTTCTTACATGTCCATTCTGCTAATTACTTTGTTAATTCGTCTTATTTACATTACAATTATTGATACGTCCTTATTCGTCTCCCTGTTTCATTGCACTAAGCATTTGCAATAGAAAGTAAGAACAAAGCACTTAGCACTTTTAATAAGGCCGAAAGCAGTAAGGACAAAGCCGCAGGAAGTTAGCATCAAGCTACAGTCCAAAAGCGGAAAGCCGCAAGCACAAAGCATCAAGCTACAAGCAGAATGATGCAAGCAATATATGTTTTAGTAGTGCGTTATTATGACGTCAGATGGCACTGCTGTCCGCTCAAGTAATTCTCCCTCTAATAAATTATAGTCCGACATCTGAATGGCTGTTCAAGTCACACCTCCAATGCCGGTGTTGATGTAATATTTCACCCACAAATTATCACAGCATAGGTTAGAAGACACCAAATAGTTTTACTATATACAGGGCTAGACTCACTAAATGCGGAAATTTTCAAGTCATCTTTCGACATCATATGCCCGTTTCTCCTTAAATTATACAACACAATATTTAATAGTGGCGAATACCCAAAAATGTGGGGCGAGGGCATGATCGTACCAATTTTCAAGGGTGGAAACGCAGACGAGGCGAAAAATTATAGGGGAATTACTCTAATTAACATACTAGGTAAGATATACTCTCAGCTATTACTAAACAGACTTACAAAATGGACCGAAACTCACCAAGTTATCTCAAACAATCAATTTGGCTTTCAAAAGGGGAAATCGACAGTTGACGCTATTTTATACTACACTCTATTATCACAAAAACACTAAATGCAGGAGAGAAACTATACTGCGCTTTTATAGATTTTGAAAAAGCTTTTGACAAAATTGACAGGAATTTTTTATGGGCTAAACTACTATCCGAAAATGTCAGTTTTTCAAAATGGTAAACACTCTAAAATCAATGTATGCTGTAGTAAAGTCTTGTATACGATTATAATCGGTAAAATCTGATTTTTTTGACTCGCACATGGGCGTAAAGCAGGGGATCCTGGTCAGCTCTGATGTTCATGATGTTTATAAACGATATCTCGCATAATATTAACACAGATATGGAGGGTATATTCTCTAGCAATGAGCTGACGCTGTTCCTCATACTTTACGCGCCGATGACCAAGTACTATTTTCGCAAAAAAACCCGAAACACTACAATCAATGCTAAATGATGTAGGTCAATACTGCCAAACATGGGGCCTCAAAATTAATACCACCAAAACCAAAACAATGAGTTTTCGAAAAAGGTAGACACACACGGTTCGATTTCCATCTGGGGAACACTATATTAGAAACAGTCACCACATTTAAGTACCTTGGAATTCACCTGTTTAAAAACGGGAATTGGTTCAGAACTCAAAAATTAATTGCACAACACGCTTCACTAGCACTTCACAATTTATTCAAAATTCTAAAACGAAACAGAGCTAAACACCACAGAAAAATGTAAATTATTCGACAGTCTAGTGCTTTCACGATTAAATTATGGGTCAGAAATATGGGGAATGCATGATGGGAAAAACATAGAATTAATACACACTAAATTTTGCAGAAGAGTTTTGGGAGTTAAGAAATCAACAAATTTGGAGGGACTTTATGGGGAATTAGGTAGGGTACCGCTACATATCAATCGTAAACTAAACATGCTTAAATACTGGATCAAAATACTCAAACTGGGCCACACGTCTTTACCAGCACAGGCATATACAATGTTAAAAATAGACGCAGACCAAAATATTTCATATAATGGGACTAACTGGGCATATCAAATTAAACAACTTCTATATACACACGGGTTGGCAAATTTATGGGATTCACAAACTGAAATTGACATATCTTTCATAAGCATCAAACAGCGTATACTCGACACATACCACCAAACATGGCACGCACACATTACCCAATCGAATAGACTAGAATCATACGTCCGTTTTAAACACGAATTTGGCCTCGAAACATATCTAGATAACATAAATGAAAGTAAATATCGCACCGCATTAAGCCGATTCAGACTATCATCTCATAAATTAGCAATAGAGCAGGGACGATATACAAATACACCACGAAACGAAAGAATATGCACACATTGCACCCAAAACCCAAAACGTAATTGAAAACGAATACCATGTACTTCTCGTATGTCCACTATACCGCGAACAAAAGAAAAAAATATTTTAAACCGTATTATTGTAGATGGCCCACTTTACGCAAATTCAATTCACTAATGTCATCACAATCAAAACCCGTTCTTATAAATCTTTCGAAATATATTTACTTCGCGATGAATCTACGAAACTAAAACACAAGACCTAAATTACTGCATACAAGCGGCATACTCACTACAAACTTCAAATGGGAGGATTCAAATGAACCGCGAATCATATGGATAAACAAAAAATATACACGCCACTGGACATATGCCGCTGTATGCGGCTAACTAAATCTACCTGCATTGGGACGATTATAATTACCCGCATACCGACACATCACATATTTAAACTCCATATTCGCTAACATAGAATGCTACCTGTATGCACTAAAATAGATAACCGGACCATGATTGCTGGTGTGTGGGTCGTGTCGTGGCAAAACCGGCGTACCGGCTTGGTGCGGTGTGCCGGTTTTTGACAGAACATGACACATACATCACAATTAAGTTCATTTACTAATGCTATAATGCTTCCAGAAAATTCACGCCATGTATATCATTATCCGATAATCTGTATGAACCACTCCAGGAAACCATGTTTTTCACCACCATAAACAAGAAATATGTAGGCTATAAGCATGTATATGTTTAATGCTGAATAAAATATTTGTATTTGTAAAAAAAATATACTTTAACCGAATCCCATCCAATAATGCCAGTCTCTTCTACTTTCATTATTCGTATGTATGTTGTGGGACCTACTTGTACATGACCTGCAGCCGGTCTGTACTGGTTCTGCATGCATTAAACAATAGGTTCACTTATTCCTAAGAAGGAAAAATCCAACCTCGTCATGTCCCCCAATAGTGTTTACATTTTGTATTGGCCACGGAAACTCTGTTTACATCACATGACCAACACCCGCACATGTACCTCAAGTGAAACTGGGTAGTAATGGATCAAGATTTGCAAGCAAACTGTGCCAGTGACCTCAAAACACCCGCACGATTTTGTTCATACTGGACTACTATTACCCCCTTGACGATTTTGCACCATTTATTATTCTCTAATCTATATTAACTAAATTGCATACGCATGTATGGTGTTTGACTTACTAATGTGTTTTATACATACATGTATCCTCATAATTAAATTACATATGCACGTAATTGAAAACAATCACATTTTTATAGTAAGTTACACATATGGTAACTAACACAGGTTGACTGTCAAACTGGCCCGTTACCGATGCAAACCAATAACCGTCAGGGATCAGACTAAGGTGGCCCACCACCATTGATTTCCCCTAAAACACTAACCCGTTACCACACATTTTGCTATTCTCTGCTACTTTCATTTTTCTTATGAATGTTGTGGGACCTATTTTCCAATAACCTGCACTTATTCTGCTCTGGATCTTGACTAATTAAAATATAGATTTAATTATTGTTGAAGCTGGGGTCCCATCTAGTAGGTACACTTTTTTCTTTATGGAAATTAAATAAGTGTATAATTCAAACTAGTCCACCACGCTTACAAATTACGAGTGCCAGCTACACAGATATAATTATTTAGTAATCTTTAATGTACTCATAGAGACTCGCGGTGGTATCAAGCTAGTTCCATATGCAAATGATGCAGTATTTTTAAATTATTTATATCAACTAAATGCTGAATAAATATTTTTATCGACATATAAAGTATGATATTGCACATCAAAAAATAAATAAATGGAATAAATAGTTGCTTCTGTTATCATTTTAAGGAAACACGGTTATCGCCCCTGATAGCAAACTGGCATTTCGCGTTTGATATAAAAAAGTATAATAATTGTCAATTAGTACGTCTGGTAATGGTAAATGAATGTTCAATTTGCCAGAAAAATGTCAGATTGAAAGAATAAAGAAAAACATGTCTCCCTATATTATAACCTAAGGTTAGAGAAATTGACACCAATTTCAGCATATTTGAAGCATTTAAAAGAAAACTCTGAGCCTGATGGTCACGAGATGTAAACAGAGTTTCCGTGGCCAAATAATGTAAACAATATTGGGGGACATGCATGGGCGGATTCAGGGGGGGGGGGGGGCACCCTTAAAATTCGCCGAGTAAAGATTGTTTACAAGTTACAAGGCACGTTTCTACGTTCGCGTTGTGAATTTATTGTTTATGGGGGGGGGGGAAGGGAGGGGGTGCAGCCAAAAAAATAAACGCAGGGCAGCAGCAGCAGCATCATTTGACAGCAGCCACAACAACAACAACTTGAACTACAATCCTATGCTCGTTCGATAATATAGTCAATGATTGCAAAATAGTTACGTCCCCCCCCCTAACTCGAAATCCTGGACCCGCGCCTGACATGACGAGGTTGGTCCAACAACATACATACGAATAGTGAAAGTAGGAAAGACTGGCTGGGATTCGGTTAAATTAATATCCGCCATAATTCTATTAGGCTTGATGCTTGCTTGCTGATGACATTCTAAGTTCTATCCGTCTTATTACAATTCTATGTGGCTTGATGCTTGCTGACTGGTACCATTATAACTTACTTTCATGTTATTTTATTCGTCATTCGTGTTTGTGACATTTGAAATCTTCTTGGTTGTAGTCTAAGTTGCATGTTCATTTGGCTTGATGCTTTATTCATTCAATGCGTTTGTGTTGATTACATTCTAAGTGACATCTGGAGTTCCATTATTGATTATTGCATCGCTGTTTTGCCATGCGTTTTGTTACCTCGATAAGCCACGCCCCTTGACAACAACAATTGCTTCCTATAATGATTTAATATGCTGGTACCCGTCCTACAATACGTTGCTCTCTAAAGTGGTTCCGTGACCCTAACGATGTTGATGTAGATTGATGCCGCCTTTTCTGTTGCGCCATGTTTAGGTTAAAATACACCAAATAGTTTTACTGTATAATTTAACCGAATCCCAGCCAGTCTTTCCTACTTTCACTATTCGTATGCATGTTGTGGGACCAACCTCGTCATGTCCCCCAATATTGTTTACATTATTTGGCCACGGAAACTCTGTTTACATCACGTGACAAACAGGCTCAGTGTTTTCTTTTAAATGCTTTAAATATGCTGAAAACTGGTGTTAAAAAACACCCCTTTTCTAACCTTAAACATAGAGTGTACATGCCAGGTTATAATATAGGTTATAATCTGGCAAAATGATTACCATTACCAGACGTACTAATTGACATTATTATACTTTTTATATCAAACGCGAAATGCCAGTTTGATATCAAGGATTATAACCGTGGTTCCTTAAAATGATAACGGAAGCAACTATTTCTTCCATTTATTTATTATTTGATGTGCAATAGCATACTTTATGAATTGTCGATACAAATATTTATTCAGCATTTAGTTGATATAAATAATTTAAAAATACTGCATCACTTGCATATGGAACTAACTTGATACCACCGCGAGTCTCTATGAGTACATTAAATATTACTAAATAATTATATCTGTGTAGCTGGCACTCGTAATTTTTAATAAAAGTGGTGGACTAGTTGCAATTATACACTTATTTCAGTTCAATAAAGAAAAGTTTGTACCTACTAGATGGGACCCCAGCTTCAACAATAATTAAATCTATATTTTGATTAGTCAAGATCCAGAGCAGAATGGGTGCAGGTTATTGGAAATTAGGTCCCACAACATCCATAAGAAAAATGAAAGTAGCAGAGAATAGCAAAATGTGTGGTAACAGGTTAGTTTTTTAGGGAAAATCAATGGTGGTGGCCCACCTTAGTCTGATCCCGGACGGTTATTGGTTTGCATCGATAACGGGCCAGTTTGACAGTCAACCTGTGTAAGTTACCATATGTGTAACTTACTATAACAATGTGATTGTTTTCAATTACGTACATATGTAATTTAATTATGAGGATACATGTATGTATAAAACACATTAGTAAGTCAAACACCATACATACATATGCAATTTAGTTAATATAGGTTAGAGAATAACAAATGGTGCGAAATCGTCAAGACGGTAAAAGTAGTCCGGTATGAACAATATCGTGCGGGTGTTTTGAGGTCACTGACACAGTTTGCTTGCAAATCTTGATCCATTACTACCCAGTTACACTTGAGGAACATGATGGTCATGCGATGTAAACAGAGTTTCCGTGGCCAAACAAAAAAAATGTAAACAATATTGGGAGACATGACGAGGTTGGAGTTTTCTGTCTTAGGAGCAAATTAAGCTATTGTTTAATTCATGCAGAACCAGTACTGACCGGCTGCAGGTCATGTACAAGTAGGTCCCACAACATCCATACGAATAGTGAAAGTAGGAGAGACTGACCTTATTGGATGGGATTCGGTTAAAGTGTTTAGTAAAACTATTTGGTGTCTTCTAACCTATACTGTGATCATTTGTAGGTGAAATCTTACATCAACATCGGCATTGGAGGTGTGCCTCAAACAGCCAATCACATCTCGTACTATTATTTATTAGTCGGAGGATTCCTAACATTGACAGCAGTGCCATCTGGCGTCATAATGAGGCACTACTAACCAATATATTGTTTGCATCATTCGGCTTGTGGCTTGGTGCTTTCTGATTGCGGGTTTCCGCTTTCGGACTGTGGCTTGATGCTTACTTCCTGCGGCTTTGTCCTTACTGCTTTCGGCATTATTCAACGTGCTAAGTGCTTGTTCTTACTTTCTATTGCTAATGCTTAGTGCAATAAAACAGGGAGACGAATAAGGACGTATCAATAATTGTAATGTAAATAAGACGAATGAACAAAGCAA
Organism: Conchocele bisecta; assembly: GCA_029237695.1. Taxonomy (NCBI): domain Eukaryota; kingdom Metazoa; phylum Mollusca; class Bivalvia; order Lucinida; family Thyasiridae; genus Conchocele; species Conchocele bisecta. Next base: position 43,869,401 of record CM055267.1, read on the forward strand.
TCAGCAGAATGGACATGTAAGAAAGACCAATACAATTACAACAAGCAGATTTCAAATGTAATAAATACAAATGACGAATGAAATAATATAAGTTGTAATGTCATCAGCACGCAAGCATCAAGTCACATATAATTATGGCGGATATTACCTTCCATAGGTACCAGCATATTAAATACTTTTAGGGAGAACTATTTTAAGTTTTAGCGGCGCACCTGGCGTCATAGTGGTTGTTCCCAAATTACTGTTGCAATTATTGTTGTCAAGGGGCGTGGCTTAGCGAGCTAACAAAAGCGCATAGAAAAACAGCGATGCAATAATCAATAATGGAACTCCGGATGTATGGAACGCCAAATCTACATAAACTCAAATAATTAATGCTAGCTTCAAATAATTAGTGCTCTCTCTAATTATATTAGTGCTCTCTCAGTTTCAATTAGTGATCTCTCTAATTGAATTTGTGCTCTCCCTAATTCAATTTGTGCTCTCTCAAATTCAATTTGTGCTCTCTTTAATTAAATTAGCGCTAGCTGTAATGAATTAGAGAGAGCACAAATTGGAGAGAGCACAAATTCAATTAGAGAGAGCACTAATTGAATTAGAGAGAGCACAAATTCAATTAGAGAGAGCACTAATTGAATTAGAGAGAGCACAAATTGAATTAGAGAGAGCACAGAGAGAGTACAAATTGAATTAGAGAGAGCACAAATTCAATTACAGAGAGCACAAATTGAATTAAAGAGATCACTAATTGAATTGGAGAGACTGACATGTGTATACACTGGTCACCAATGATCCACACAGACTGACGTGGCTCTACACTAGTCATAATATGAACAATGTGAAGATACGGAAAGAACTTTTGTATCTACACGATATGAGGGGATACACAGTTACACAGTACATACTGTTGTTCGAAGTTTGCCTCCTCCTCCTCGCAGTGGTTTGACATAGTTTTGCAAATTTAGAACTCTCGCTGATTGATACATTGAATATATATTCAACATCCTGGACGGCTATTCTATACAAAGTATGTTCCACTTTTGGTGAAAAATCAACTTCAATATTTGACGAAATCAACATATGTGTCATGTTGCTGTACATCTTGAGGACAGGAATCCAAAATATTTCAGCACAAAGAGATCAACTTCAATGAAAATATGTATATGTTCCAATGCCAGTCAGTCTGAGGTACGGACCCTACATTTTTTACAAAATTATACATATCAGCATATCAGAATACTCTACAGACAATATATAATGAACATATATAGTTGAAATTATGTCGAGTAACCATGGAGATATTCAAGATGGCGTCCAAGATGGCCGCTGTTTTGAAAATAAGCATTAACATGTATAATTGTTCAAATCACTCTATAAACCAGTGCTTCAATGTTTGATGACCATATTATATGCATACTATAATAAGAACTAAAATTTGAAGTGAAGGAAGATGACATGTGATGCAGGGTCAATGTCATATTCAAGGTCAAAGTTCAAATATTAGTCATTTTGTATTGTTCCTAACACTAATCATACCTTTTATAATCAAGTTTTGAATGGAAAGTATAAATACCAACATATACGAATAATATTAATCTACAAACATTATGTAATGCATATATTTAGGTAAAATGACGATACATTTATGTAGAATAGCCGTCAAGATATACAAGATGACGTCTCTTTAATTCAATTAGCGCTAGCTGTAATGATACTTAATAGAGAGAGCACAAATTGAATTAGAGAGAGCCAAATTGAATTAGAGAGAGCACAAATTGAATTAGAGAGAGCACAAATTTGAATTAGAGAGAGCACAAATTCAATTAGAGAGAGCACTAATTGAATTAGAGAGATCTCTAATTGAATTAGAGAGAGCATTAATTGAATTCGTGCTAGCTCTATATTATTTGCAGAGAGCTCAAAAACACATACATTTAATGCTCTCTCTAATTCAATTAGTGCTCTCTCAAATTCAATTAGTGCTCTCTTAATTAAATTTGTGCTCTCTCAAATTCAATTAGTGATATCTCAAATTCAATTAGTGCTCTCTCAAATTTAATTCATGCTCTCTCTATTAATGAAATTGAATTAGAGAGAGCTCAAATTGAATTAGAGAGAGCACAAATTGAATTAGAGAGATCACTAATTGAAATTGAGAGAGCACTAATAGAATTAGAGAGAGCACTAATTATTTGAAGCTAGCATTACTTATTTGAGTTTATGTAGATTTGTAGTGTAGTGAAGCATCAAGCTACTTAGAATGTAATCAACACAAACGCATTGAAACAGTACAAATGAATAAAGCATCAATCCACATACATATAAATGTAATAAGACGGGTAGAACTTAGAATGTCATCAGCCAGCAAGCATCAAGCCACATATAATTGTAATAAGACGGATAGAACTTAGAATGTCATCAGCCAGCAAGCATCAAGCCACATACAATTGTAATAAGACGGATAGAACTTAGAATGTCATCAGCCAGCAAGCATCAAGCCACATACAATTGTAATAAGACGGATAGAACTTAGAATGTCATCAGCCAGCAAGCATCAAGCCACATACAATTGTAATAAGACGGATAGAACTTAGAATGTCATCAGCCAGCAAGCATCAAGCCACATACACTTGTAATAAGACGGATAGAACTTAGAATGTCATCAACCAGCAAGTATCAAGCCAAATATAATTATGGCGGATATGACCTTCCATAGGATTTCGGGTTCAAAGGGTTAACAACTGTATGCAATCACAATGAATGGGCTTGTAGTATAATAACAATGCCATGCTTATGAGTTGTGTTTTTTTCGTGGTATTTATATCTATGATTCATTTTAGACCCACTGGCTCACAAAGAGACATTGCGACATTTTCTACCAGTCTATACATTGTCTATAGATCTTTGTGCCCTTCCCCACGCATCGAATTTGTTACAGTGAAACCTCGCTAAACCCGACACCCTGGGAGGTTCCCAGGATGTCCGGTTAACCTCCCAGGGTGTCCGGTTTAGCGAGATTTCATTGTAAATCAGGCATTTGATTATTTTATTCCGAGCCATAGTTGTGTGCTATTCGATCACGAACAGACATTATCACTTGACATAAATGACCAAGAAACCCATCAATATTATGATCACATATGTTTCTTTTTGTCCAGCTTAGAGAGGTTCCACTGCATATCAGTTCACACAAATATGGGACAAGCAATGTGATTTTGTACGTACCACGCAGGGACGTATAATTATTTTGTTTATCAATTCGTTCCCTCAATATAGCAATTCGTTCCCTCGAATTAACAATTCGTTCCCACGAAATAACAATTCGTTCCCACGGGAACGAATTGTTAATTCATGGGAACGAATTGTTATATCGTGGGAATGAATTGTTAAAGTGAGGGAACGAATTGTCATTTCGTTGGAACGAATTGTTAATTCGAGGGAACGAATTGTTATATCGCGGGAACGAATTGTTAATTCAAGGGAACGAATTGTTAAATTGAGGGAACGAATTGTTATTTCGTGGGAACGAATTAATAAAAGGGAACGAATTAATAAAAAAAATCCATGTCCTCTGCGGGGTTCCACATATAATATATTAACCCCTCTAGGAATCGTTAGCGTTTATTATCGAGAACTTTATCGAAATGTATTAATAGTAATAATGTACAATTTCCATATTTAATATTATAAATATAGATTATTGACAAGATATGGCATTACAAGTGTTTGTTAGTGAGTACTGTAAGATAATTACAAACCACAAAGTGCTAACTATATATAACACGTTGCGGTTAAACATTTACGGGAAAATGTTTCAATATAATACATATATATACATATTATATTGAAAACAATCGGACATTTCAAGAAAGCGGTATAACACTGTTAATTTTCTGGGAAACTTTCCTAAATATCGCGAACAATTGACGTCACTGATGATGGAGAAGTGAGACGTATGGTATTTGTGACCAGCGTAGCTCCGGATCAGCGAACACCCCTGCTGATTGGTAAGGGTATCCGTTGTTAGAACAAGACTCATTAGCAGAATGTCGAACAGTGCGGATCCAGATCAGACTGCGCGCATACCTTTCTCCATCCACGGTAAAAGTTACGGTAAATATCGAAGTGTAAGTTACGAAATGGGGGAATGTCTGCAAATGACTTGCCAATATTTGAATAGCATAAAAGTGCATTAATATTGCGAAATGATAAGTATTCATGGGAAAACCATACTATATTCGAAGTAAAGTACAATCCAATTAACTGGCCGATTTAAACATGAATATCTTTGTTTTATTAACACATATTGGCCGATTTAAACATGAAGATCTTTGTTTTATTAACAAATATTGGGTAACACTGGGTATTATTCGTTGTTATCACATTATGAAGAATATCGCATATAGGTTTAAGGGTGTTTTTACTAAAAATCAAAGAAATACTTAAACACAAACATGTTTTTCCTTTTCGCATACAGGGGCGGATCCAGCATTTGTGGAACGGGGGTTGGGGGGGGGGGGGGGTTGTCCTATTTTCAAGCTAGGGTACGAGTATGCTAGGGGGGTCCGGGTGCATGACCCCTCCCCCCGTATGCTAGAGGGGTCCATGGCCATGGCAAATACATTACCAAATACCGCGTGTTTTATTTCAAAACACTTGACTATTGTGCTTGAAACCAAGCAGCTTGGTTGACTGAGCCTGAGCTGTGCTACAGCTCAGGCTCAGACAATCAAACTTCTTGACTTCGAGTCGAGATTGTCAATAGATATTCCGAAATGATGCTGTCGTCGAGAATAGCGGCTATATTTACATGGAGTTGGTACATGGATATTTCGTCTCTTGCTGCGTACAAACGAAGATTAAGAAACTAAAATGTCGTTCCCTTGTTACTGCGCGGCAGAAAAGAACGAACTTTAAGGTTATTAAGTTTGGTCTCTACACGGCGTAGAAGCGAAAGCACGAAAATAATTTTATTTTATTTGATGTATTGGTGTTTAATGGCCTATCAACAGCTAAGGCAATTTAAAGCCGGACCAACTGGTTCGATCCCGCAGGTAACCTGCTGCATTTGGGAGAAAATCCCAAAATCAGAACGGAATATTTTAATTTACATCGAAATAAATAAAAATTCAGCCCTGAAATTAGAATAACGGGTCCTGATATCAGGTCCATACCACACCAAAGTCACTTGGCCCCTTCCCTGAAAGTAATAGGATTAGGAATAATCGCTAGGTATAGCGATATTAAACCCTCACATAAAAGAATGCCAAAGACGCACCTGGGGGCCAAAACAGGTCTGCCAAAGCATGTATTTGATGATAAAAATGGAAAATAGAAAATAAACAGCTGATGACAAAAAAAAATAAGATAGCGGTCTAAGGGTTAAATTTGGTCTACGCGGCTTGGAAACGAAGGAACGAAATTTAAGATTCGTAATGTTCGTCTGTATGTGTCTTTGAAACGAAGGAACTTAATTTTCACGTTTTTAAGTTTCGTCTCTACGCCGCGGAGAAATCAAGGGACGAAATGTCACGAGGAAGCCACCATACCCCCTTAATACAATTACCGTCTACGATAATCTTGCCAATGTTTGTGAATGTACTTACATAGCTTGCAATTATGCAGTTTTATTGACTGAGCCTGAGATGTACTACAGCTCAGGCTCAGCCAATAAAATTGCTTACTTGATTGCAAGTTATCATTACCAATAGATATTCAGAAACGTTGAGAGGCATGTAGTTTTTGGACTGTGTGTCCGTGTGTGTGTCCGTGCGTGTGTGCGTGTGTCCGGTTCAGTTTGTCCGAGTTTCTCCATTGTGTGACATCGGAGGTATATGTGGGCGGACAGGCCAAATCTTATTGTTATGCGCAATATCTCATGAAATATATTTACACAATTTTCGATATTTTCCGTGACGTCGAAGGTGACGAAATGTTCAGAGCAAATACGGAATAAAATTCTGCATTTGCTATACAAATGTTGTCAACTTTCGTCGTCAATTACAGAAAATATCACAGTTTCTGTAAATATTTCTTTACGAAATATCGCACATCTTCATTGGTACAAAATCACATGTCTCATTTTTAGATACTATTGTACAAGTCTGAAATCTACGGAGCCCCGCAGGGGATATGGATTTTTTTTATTACTATTTCGTTCCCACGAAATAACAATTCGTTCCCTCAATTTATTAATTCGTTCCCACGAGATAACAATTCGTTCCCACGATATAAGAATTCGTTCCCTCGAATTAACAATTGGTTCCCTCGAATTAACAATTCGTTCTCTCGAATTGACAATTCGTTCCCACGAATTAACAATTCGTTCCGATTAAATTGGGGGAACGAATTGTTAAATTGAGGGAACGAATTGTTATTTCGTGGGAACAAATTGTTATTTTGTGAGAACGAATTAATAACAAATAATTCTACGTGCCCTGCGGGGCTCCGTACTTCCAAACATGTAAAGCTCAGTAACTAATGTTTACAAGCTCAGTAACTAATGTTTACAAGCTCAGTAACTAATGTTTACAAGCTCAGTTTACAAGCTCAGTAACTAATGTTTACAAGCTACCTTTAAGTTTAGTTTTAGTCGGTGTATTTAACACCTATCTTCGTATAACTAGGTTAAACAAATTTAACGGCTCGTGAAATTGTCAACATATTGGTATGTGTCTCGAGCAGTACCGATGTTGACCTACAGAGCATAGCTCGCCGGGGTATACAGTGATCAGAATTCCGTGTTTGGCGTCTGGTCCTGGTCTACACCGGTCGCGCACGCTCTATGGCACATTTTCCCCACCAGAAGGCACTGCCTTACCTGTGTATTTATGTAACCAATAGGCGTTGTGGTTGTGTGACACGTACGCAACAGGAAGTAGTTTATACAAAAATAAACCGTACTTTCCTATTCATATAAAATCAAAGTGTTCATGTTTCGGTTTGGACATTCATTTCCTTGAAGTGATGTGGCAGATTATTTTATTCGAAACATGTGCTTTACATTTCCAGATATCTTGCTAAAGCAGAAACTCTTCCACACAATCCACGACCGGTACAAAATTGCTCGCCCGTTGGGGGAAAAAGGATCTTGCCACGTGTAGACCCATATCAGACTGGGCATCCGTGTAGTCTGATCTGTGTCTACGCTGTTCGCCATGCAGTCTCTGAATTAAATGCAAATCCGTGTGCAAACACTGTAGATCCAGATGAGACGGCTCGTATGTAATCCTCATTTTGTCATCAATGGAATAGTCCAAAAAATTAGTATGAAAAAGCCAATGTAGAGTATTCAAGGTTGATCGATGACCTTTTTGTGGAATTTATCGGGGTATAAACTTGGAAAAGCCACTTTCGCAATTGGCGATAAAAATAAACAATTGGCGATAAAAAATTACAATTTTCGAAAAACAATATTTTTTTTCGAAAATTGTAATTTTTTATCGCCAATTGTTTATTTTTATCCTATTAGTTATTATAGGAATGAATGGCCTTTTTTGGAATTTATCGGGGTATAAACTTGGAAAAGTCGCGGGAATACCGGCCGGAAGGCCTCGTCCAGTATTCCCGCGACTTTTCCAAGTTTATATCCCCGATAAATTCAACAAAAAGGCCATTCATTCATTATAATTCCAGCATTTGAAATAAATTCATCAAGAAAATGTGTTTATTTTCCGTTTTCTTAAGAATTATTTAAACTGCGCCTCACGGTTACGGAAAGTCGTTCGGTGTGGGAGTTTACTGGGATATAAATTTTGGACAGAGACTTGCTATGGACCAATCAAATGTTAGGGAATTGTGTAAATATTTTTGTGCTGGAATTATTGAAATTTAAAGCTAGTTGTGCACGGGTGTGATACGGAAAAATGACACAAGATTTGAAATCAATAATATATAAAACAAATGATTGTATTCAATCGATATATTGTATACCATCTACATAGACAACGGTATCATCTATCACTCTCTTTATGGAACAAGGAAAGTGGCATCCTCTCCATATATATATATAATACCTCTCGCGAACATATCAGAGGCGAATTATTGAGCTATGTATGGAACCGGTACAATTTGCAAAATATGACATATTCCCCCTATGGGCCACGTGTGACTGTTTACGGATTTCGTAATTTGGCGTCAAAATACATGATAAAGGAAAGAATCAGAAATCCAACATATTTATTTCCAACTTCATGCCGTTTTGTTTATTTGTATGAATCTGCAACCAGGGATTGCCATTATTTGTCAATTATTTTATTTCAAAATACTTGAATATTGTGCTTGAAATTAAACAGTTTGAGTCTGAGCTGTAGCTGAGGTTCAGTTAATAATTCCAGCACAAAATATTTACACAGTTCCCTAACATTTGATTGGCCCGTAGAAAGTCTCTGTCCAAAATTTATATCCCAGTAAACTCCCACACCGAACTACTTTCTGTAACCGTGAGGCGCAGTTAAAATAATTCTTAAGAAAACGGAAAATAAACACATTTTCTTGATGAATTTATTTCAAATGCTGGAATTATAAGGAATGAATGGCCTTTTTGTTGCATTTATCGGGGATATAAACTTGGAAAAGTCGCGGGAATACTGGACGAGGCCTTTCGGCCATCGTCCAGTATTCCCGCGACTTTTCCAAGTTTATACCCCGATAAATTCCACAAAAAGGCCATTCATTCCTATAATGAAACTGCTTGATTGCGTGTTGAGATTGCCAATGGATGTTCAGAAGCGTTGACATCTGTAGCCTATTTAACCAACATTGAAAATAGCCTATTTCACCAACATTGCAAAGCATACTTATCTAGCAAAGTATACTTTGAGGGAGAAATTTTCAATTTAAGGATAAATTTATTAATTTTTATTATACTGAATTGATTACATTATTACAGCCATTTTGGCTGTGATAATGTAATACATTCAGTATAATAATTCTGCATAGTTTTAATCATCAAATATATGCAGTCGTTTGTTCTGTGTGAAATAATGCATTTCAGCAAAAATAAATGATTACTCCCTCAAAGTATGCTTTGCTAGAAAAGTATACTTTGCAATGTTGGTGAAATATGCTACTGTAGCCGATTTCACCAAATTGCTAAGCATACTTATCGAGCTAAGTATACGTCGAGAAGGTAACCATTTATTTTTCCCAAAATTCATTATTTCATATAGAACTAACGACTGCATATATTTGATGACTAAAATTATGCAGAATTATTATGGTGAATTTATTACATTATCACAGCGAAAATGGCAGTGATAATGTAATAAATTCAGTACAATAAAAGAAAAATCCTTAAATTGAAAATTTCTCACTCGTAGTGTACTTAGCAAGATAAGTATACTTTTAAATTCTGGTGAACTCGGCTACTGGGCAAGGGAGGGGACAAGAAAGCTACATCCATCGCTGAATCGCGAACAGTGTCGACCCAGATCTGACCGGAGGTTACACCGCTCGCATATGTAGTAAGGTACCGTTTTGCAGTCATTTGCAATTTATTTTAATATGTTTTGTTGAAATTACGAGTACATGTAACTTCAGAAATGAACCAAATGTATGTTTACACAAAAATGTGACGTTGGGGCATGGGTGTCAACAGCAATTTTGAAAAGGGGGTTCAGCTTTCATATGTGAAGCAACCGAAACCTTTCCCCTGGACCCCTTACATATTTCGGTTTCATCACATCCTCGGAACTCCCTTGTACGGAAGCCCTGGAGGGACATTTTGACTTGCCACTTGTGACTTACCACTTATTACTTGCGACTTACTACTTACGACTTGTGACTTACGACTTACTACTTATTACTTGCGACTTACTACTTACGACTTGTGACTTACTACTTGCGACTTGCTACTTGCTACTTACGACTTGTGACTTACTACTTAAGTAGTAAGTCACAAGTCGTAATTGCGACTTGCTACTTACTACTTACGTCCGTCACAAAACATTAACGCTCAGGTAAATGTCTTATAATTTCTGTTTCCCTGCACGCATTTGCTTCATATTTAATACACGCATTGCTCTAATGGTCCTCTACCGCCCTGTGACAAATCCACGCTCGTCCTGCGCGCACTAAACCCAAGGTCAAGGTCACATACTTAGTGCGTCAAAAACTTTAACACTCAGGTAAAAATGTCTTATAATTTCTGTTTCCCTGCACGCATTTGCTTCATATTTCATACACACATTGCTTTAATGGTCCTCTACCGCCATGTGACAAATCCACACTCGTCCAGCGCCCACTAAGCCCAAGGTCAAGGTGACATACTTAGTGCGTCAAAAACTTTAACGCTCAGGTAAATGTCTTTTAATTTCTGTTTTCTTTCACGGATTTGCTTAATATTTCATACACGCATTACTCTAATGGTCCTTTACCGCCCTGTGACAAATCCACGTTCGGCCCGCCCCCACTAAGACCCAGTTAAAGGTCACATACTTGGTGTTGCCAATAACAATAACATCCTCTAACAAAGGCCCTTTTATAAATACTATCAAAGCAGTAAGTGGGGCATCCGTGTTCTACGAACACATTTTCTAGTTTCAAACAATTGTGTCTCTGGGGAGGGGGAGGGGGATACTCAATGCGCTTGTCGACAAAGCGTCCTTTTCTAGTTGCATACACACTTGTGGGTGGATGATCGGGAGCACTCGAGGAGTAATTTAACGATCGGGGTTCATTCTTACCGGAATGCCGACTTACATGGTTTGGCCCTCATGTACATCTCCGGCCTCCTGATACTTGAGAGCTAAATACTGTTATACCTTATTAAAAAGTAATAAGATTAGAGCTAAGTATACTACTTTTGGGGTTGAAGCTAAGTGACTTTGGTGTGGCATGGACCTGACACTAGGTCAGGATATTTCAGAGCTGAATATATATTTTTTGTAAATATTGAGTTCTGATTTTGGGAAATTCATTTTTATGGACAGGTTAAATACGGGATAGTCGAACCCGTTGACCTTAGCTGTTGATAGGCTGTTAAACACCAATAATCAATCAATCAATCATGGAAAGTTTTATAATGTTCAGCATAATTATGCCTTTTGTTACTGTTTTTTGTCGAGCCCGCTTGCGGTAAGCGAGATATAGTGATCACAATGACGTCCGGGTGTCCGTGCGTCCGTCTGTGCATCCATCCGTGCGTGCATGCGTGTGTCCGTGCGTCCGTCCGAATTCTGCGTTAAAGTTTTTAAATGCCGTATATCTCTGCAGTCCTAAGTCACACTGACTTGAAACTTCATATGCGTATTAGTCATCATCCTTATATACATTATGTGTCCCACTCATACAGCCCCTGTGCCCCAAGGTCAAGATAAAATTACTTAGAAGTTTGCGTTCAAATCTGCGTTAAAGTTTTTAAATACCTTGTTTCTCTGCAGTCCCAAGTCACATTGAATTGAAACTTCATATGCTTATTAGTCTTCATCCATATATTCATTATGTGACCCACTCATGCGGCGCCTGTGCACCAAGGTCAATGTCAAATGACTTACACGTTTGCATTCAAATCTGTGTTAAGGTTTTTATACGACCATTTTTTGAAAAACGGTACGTACATTTGTATTATGTTTTACCGCTGGGCGGGCGGGCGGCTGACAGAAAAAGTGCATAGTTCGTGTACACAACACCTCCGAAACCGCTCAGTCGATCGTTCTGAAACTATACACACGTCTTCTACACATATTGAAGATGTGCACCTTGATATTTTTAGGCCGAAAAAATATTTTTTTAACAAATATATCACCTTTTTAACTTAGTCATTTTTTCTACATATTTCTATACAATTCTATATAGGGTACAGAGTTTGTGTACACAACACCTCCGAAACCGTTCAGTCGATCGATCTGAAACTATACACACCTCTTCGACATATATTAAAGATGTGCACCTTGGTGTTTTCATGCCGAAAAAATATTTTTTAACAAAAATATCACCTTTTTAACTTAGCCATTTTTTGTACATTTGTCTATACAATTCCATATAGGGTACAGAGTTTGTGTACACAACATCTCCGAAACCGTTCATTCGATCGTTCGATCGATCGTTTTGAAACTATACACACGTCTTCTGCACATATTGAAGATGTGCACCTTGGTGTTTTTATGCCGAAAAAATGTTTTTTAACAAAGATATCACCATTTTAACTTAGCCATTTGTATACCCCACCACGATAGTGGAGGGGGCATTTAGTGTTACCCGTCTGTCCGTCTGTCCGTCCGTCCGTCCGTCACAAAACATTAACGTTCGGGTAAATGTCTCATAATTTCTTCATCCTTCGACCGATCTGCTTCATATTTCATATACACATTGCTCTACCGCCCTTGTGCCAAATCCACGTTTGTCCGGCCCCCGCCAAGCCCAGGGTCAAGGTCACATACTAGGTGCTTCAAAAACTTGAACGCTCATGTAAATATCTTATAATTTCTCTTTCCAGTCACGGATCAACTTCATATTTCATATACACATTGCTCTAATGGTCCTCTACCGCCCTGTGCCAAATCCACGCTTGTCCTGCCCCCTGCCAAGCCCAGGGTCAAGGTCACATAATTGGTGCTTCAAGAACTTTAACGCTCAGGTAAAAAAGAAAAATTTGACTTGGAATTTGGCATCATTTATTATCAAAGCAATATGTGGGGCATCCGTATTCTATGAACACGTTTTCTAGTTTCTACATTTTTCTATACAATTGTATATAGGGTACCGAGTTTGGGTACACAACTCCTCTGAAACCGTTCAGTCGATCGATCTGAAACTATTCATACGTCTTCTACACATATTGAAGATGTGCACCGAAAAAATATTTATCTCCTTTTTAACTTAGCCATTTTTTCTACATTTTTGTATCCAATTCTATATCATTTCTACTTTACACATCTCTGCATAAATTAGTATACATGTTTAGCACAACGACAGAAGAAATAATGCTATAGAGTTTAAAATTCTCATTAAAGTTTCTTGCCTTGGTGACAGTTTCACATCTTTGCATCTTCGCTGTCTGGCCAATATTCGACGGGCGTATTTTGTGACTTACGGCACTCTTGTTACACACGTGTTAACAACCCGTTGGCCCGGCCTTACATGACCTTAGCTGTTGATAGGTCGTTAAACACCAATAAACAAACAAACAAACATCCTGTTGCAAATCCAAGACCCACCGCCCACCCCTTGCCAAGGTCAAGGTCAATGTCAAGGTTATAAACTTAGTACGTTCATAAACTTAACGTTATGGTTTAATTGAAGATATATGACACTATTAGGACTGCTGGGTTGTTTCTATTTCATCACCTATATATGTACATACATATCAGATGTCCTATCTTGTTGCGTTTAATAAGATATATGATATATGTACCAATATTTTTGTATGATTTGAGGGCATCTACCTTTATAAAAGGTACAAAGTATTTGAAGGTCAATGTCACATTGGGGGCACTCGGGCGCACAGGCCTGTAATATATTGTATTAATCCGGTTACGAAAACCAATGTTATGGTAAAAACTAGCCCACTAGAAAATAAAAGAATCATTATATATTAGTATGGACGACAACATTTTATTTAACATTGTAAGGGAAAAGCTCTCAACATTGTGTTATGGCATCCGGCCATACGACTCCAAGTAATACAATAAGCCAATGTTGCACTACATGTTAATCGTATAACACACACTACACACAATTAACCCGTTGGTCCGGCCTTAAATGACCTTAGCCGTTAAACACCAATAAACAAAAACAAACAAACACAATTTAACCCTTCCCTTATTGGTTGGTTGGGAGCATGCGGAGGGTAATTCAACGATCGGGATTCATCCTTACCGGTATGCCGACATTACATGTACATGGTTTGGCCCTCATGTACAGTTTCGGCCTCCCGCTAACAAACACCAGGTCAGAATATTCGAATTTCAGGGCTGAATGTATATTTTTCTGTAAATATTGATTTCTGATTTTGGGAATTTCACTCATTTTTGACAGGTTGAATACAGGATAGTTCAACCCGTTGGCCCGGCCTTAAGTGACCTTAGCTGTTGATAGGCCGCTAAAGGTGCATTATCGGTATTTATCATGGCCCTGTGTGAAGTGGTTTGATTGAAGATATATGACGATACCAGGACTGCTGGGTTGTTTCTATTTCCATCTATATATGTACGTAACTATCAGATTTATATCTTGTTGCGTTCAAATACATTATGTCCGCGGTGGCACAGTGACAAAATACCACAAATAAAAACATCTACTGTACTTATTTTGGAGCGCCACCTGGCGTCATAATGGAAGCGTTCCCATTATGACAACAGAGGGCGTTGCACATTTTGCCAAGTTTCATTCGGCCTACTGCTTACTGCGATGCTGGCATCCCTCATTCGGCAATTTCATATTCTGACATGGGCCATTCTGCGTGCTTGCATGCGTCATTCGGCGGAATCCATATATTCATATACGCATCCCAGCAAGCAGTAAGCAGAATGACACTTGGCAGAATATGGCATGTAACAATGTGAAATAGCCAATCGAGGTATGCAATATGCAATGTAATAATGCAAGATGGAGTTGTCATTAAGCAGTATTGTATAGCCAAGATGCAGGATGACATGTAACAATGTCAAATAGCCAATCGAGGTATGCAATGTGAAATGTAATAATGCACGATGGAGTTGTCATTAAGCAGTAACGCGTAGCCGCACTGCAGGATGACATGCAACAATGGTCGACTGCATTGTCATGAAGCAGCATGCAATGTAGTGGCGGATATCCCCTTCCATAGTATCGAGGGATTATTATTTTCTGCGATGGTGTGGGTGTTTGGTCAATACTATTAATTTTGTTGTTTTCATGCACGGTGAAACAAACGTTTGAATATTCTGTTGATGTAGCTGGGTGCCAGACATCACCATTGTGTGTGTCTTCATAAATATTTAGTTAATATGTCTTTATTGTTTGAACATATCATTAATTGATGCTGAACATCAATTACAATTGTTAGATTCTAAGAATAAGTTAGATCGGAAGAGTTTCGAGTGTGCGAGGCCATGTACACGCCCATGTGTTTTCAAATTGATTCATGTACATTGTAGTACAACAACAATGGCGGATGGATCCCTGATCTCGCATGAACTGTCTGACTGGCACACATATTTCCGGTGCTGAGTGTCATATCTGTCAAACTACAAAACAAAGGCGAATTTTATTTGTATACCTTTTTCTGATTATTATCAAAATACATGTAAAGTGTTCGAAGCCATGTACACTGACTATATTTATTTTCTGTAAATATTATGTTCTGATTTTTTGGGATTAACATTCTATCCATACACATGTAATACGGGATTTGACCCTGTTAACAGACTTAAAATTACTTTAACTGATGATAAGCCATTATACATAATTATATAAATAAATAATAAGTGTTAGTAATCTTGTGGAGCTGCTAACCTAGTTTCAGTACTTTCAGTACTTTGATTACTGTATATGTTATCTCCTTTGAGATAGCATATTATGTCGCGCACATTTCTATGGGGGGCAGCCATATTGTCGTGCTACGCCTAAACGGCTAGTACGACCAAGAAAATAGTGCCATGTGCCAACTTATCCTTTGGTGTGTTGGTCTGTCTTGCTTTGTAACTAAAACTCTACATATACTATTCTCTATTGTTTTGACAGTTTTGGGCTCAGTTTATCAGTTAAATTTTGGAAAATACGAATCAAGACATTTCGTGCGTATGAATACAGCAACTATTATCTTTAGTTCCCACAGTTAGGTAGCAGTGACCAGTTTGCCGCCAATTTCGTACACTTTTTTTCTGGGAGTTACAAACAGTAATTTATTCTAGAGAAAACGTGTGGATGGGAATAGGTTTGCATCCGCATAGTACATTTGCCTCTGGATGATGATTGTGAAAATATGCAACTTTCAGTCTCTAGTTCCGCAAGTGATCAGATTTTGTGGAGATAACATATTTCAGTACCTTCAGTATTTTGATTATTTCGAGAAGCCAAATGCTGCATTTGGGCATGTTTAGACAACAACTAGCTCCTGGGAGAAGAGTTTTGGGTCAATTTAAGAAGGGTATTTCCGAAAATTGGCATACCACGATACGTTTAGTGTCGCTTGACTGTGTTTTTTTAGTAGGCGTTTGAATAATATAATGTCTGCTCGTTCATGCCCTGAAAATGGCTATAACGGACCTCATTTATGTAAAACAAAAATCCTACTGGCTCGAAAAAGGTTCGTACGAACCCATCGAACTTCCTCTGACGACGGCCTTGGTTGTGGGATGGGAAGATAAAAATTTCAGCACTGAAATCTCACTTAAGATCATTGCAGCACTAACACAGAGTATCCTGATATGTAACCTATTTCACCAACATTGCAAAGTATACTTTCCTAACAAAGTATACTTTGAGGGAGAAATTTTCAATTTTAGGATAAATTTATGAATTTTTATTATACTGAATTTATTACATTATCACAGCCATTTTGGCTGTGATAATGTAATAAATTCAGTATAATAATTCTGCATACTTTTAATCATCAAATATATGCAGTCGTTAGTTCTATATGAAATAATGCATTTCGGGAAAAATAAATGATTACTCCCTCAAAGCATACTTTGCTAGATAAGTATACTTTGCAATGTTGGTGAAATAGGCTACTGGTGAAGGATCTAGAAACAAAATTGCTATCTCGCGAGGTAGATAACGGAGGCGAATTATTGTAGCTATAGGCCAGGGAATATAGCATTTGACCCGAAAGTCTCTGCAACACAACTGCCATTTTGCCAATAATTCGAGAAAAATATACTGACCAGCAGAACAAAAATCGCCAAAAATCGGAGTGTCGGAAAGCTGTCATTTTGTGGAAAAAGTGGTAATTTGGTGCAAAAATCACGAAAAATTTAAAAAAAGATATGGAGTTTAAACGTGTGGTGATATTATCAAACGAACTTAATAAAACATTTATATATCTATAGTATTTATAGAAAAAATAATTTAAGCATATTGGGTGTCATTTTTGGGGTAAAACTATCAAATTAGTGCATAAATTGTAGTAATTTAAAAAAAAAAAAAAAGTGTCAACTGTTTCAAGACTTAATACAGAAAATTGGATAACATGTTGATAAATAGCTATTATTCACATCTGGTAACAAGAAAGTGGTATTTAAACTGGAAACACGAAGTTTTATTAGATAGACACCAAAACAAGTGCAGATATTTACACATATAACTACATACACATGTATGTAAGCCCCCACGACGGAGTCGTAAAACAGCATATAGCGTTACCGCCGCCCATACGTCCCGTAAGTCCCGTAAATCCAAAGTGGTACGTACGTTACAAAAGAAAAGAACACTCAGCTAAATGTCTTGTAACTTCTTTTTCCTTACACGGATATGCTTAATATTTCATACACACATTGCTCTCATAGTACTCTACCACCCAATGACACATTCACGATAATCCCGCCCCCACTAAGCCCAGGGTCAAGGTCACATATGTTGTGAGTTCGAAACCTTGACGCTTGCGTCACTGCCTTATATGTTTTGTTTGCATGCACGAATCTGCTTAATATGTCTCACACGTGTCGCTCCAATGGTTCTATACCGCCCTGCAACAAACAACGATCGTCCCGCTCGCGTTAAACAAAAGGTCAAGGTCACATACTTGGAGCGTCCCGAACCTTAACGCTGGGGTAAATAACTTATATGTTTGGTTTCCTCGCACGGATCTGCTTGATATGTCATACACACATTGTCCTAATTCCCTCTGCCACCCACTGACAAATT
Organism: Conchocele bisecta; assembly: GCA_029237695.1. Lineage (NCBI taxonomy): Eukaryota > Metazoa > Mollusca > Bivalvia > Lucinida > Thyasiridae > Conchocele > Conchocele bisecta. The sequence goes on from CM055267.1 coordinate 43,887,188, forward strand.
CACAGTCGTCCGGCCGCCGTTAAGCCCAGCATGAAGGTCACATACTTGGTGAGTTCGAAACCCTGACGCCTGGGTCAATCCTTATATATTTTGTTTACATGCACGAATCTGCTTAGTATGTCACACACGTGTCGTTCCTATGGTTATCTACCGCCCTGCAACAAACCACGAGCGCACCGCCAGCGTTAAACAAAATGCCAAGGTCACATACTTGGTGCGTCAAAATCGGATAAATAACTTATATGTTTGGTTTCCTCGCACGGATCTCCTTGCTATTTCAAACATACATTATCCCCAATGCCCTCTACCACACACTGACATATTCACAATCCTCCCACCCCCGCTAAGCCCAGGGTCAAGGTCATATACTTGGTAAGTTCGAATCCTTGACGCTTGGATAAATGTCATATACGTTTTGTTTGTATGCACGAATCTACTTAATATGTCACAAACGTGTCGTTATAATTATTTTCTACCGCCCTGTAATCGTTTTCTAACTTATATATTTTCGGTTTCTCCGCACGGATCTGCTTGATATTTCCTACACATATTGTCCTAATGCCCTCTACCACCAACTGACAGATTCACAATCGCCACACCACCGAGAAACCCCAGGTCAATGTCATATACTTGGTGCGTGCGAAACGTTGACGCTTGGGTCAATGATTCTATGTTGTGTTTCCTTGCACGAATCTACTCGATATTTCACCAACTTATTGCTTCAATCATCCTCTACAGCAGTGCAACACATTCACGATTGTCCCGCCTCCGATAACCCAAATGTCAAGGTCAAACACTTAGTTCGTTCAAAACCTTTACTCTTGGGGGTATATGTCGTACAATTTCCGTTTCCCTGAACGGATCTGCTTGTTGCTCCAATGGTCCTATGTCGTCCTGTGACAAGTCCAATATCCGTTTACCGCCAAAGTCAAGGTGAAGATCACATACTTAATGTGTTTAAAATCCTAACGCTATTTTCTGTTTCCTGTCATCGAACCGTTTGATATTTCAAACATACACTCCTCTGAAAAGCAAAATCAAAATCAAACGCGAGAAGTTATGTATACCTTACTATGCGCAACTCATAGACAATTAACCCTCTAACTCTTAACTTAATTTTTTGTCGTCTGCTGTTTATTTTCTATTTTCCATTTTTATCATCAAAAACTTGCTTTGACAGCACTTTATAATAATTTACAACATGCTTTGACAGCACTTAAGAAACATTTCCATTGGAAATGATTCTGAAGTGCTGTCAAACCATGTCTTTATTCATAAATAAGGCAACATATAAAAGCAACAGCAGACGACAAATGTTGTGTGTAACGGTCTAAGAGTGAAATGGACTACGTGTAGACAGTTCAAATATGACTATATATACAGTCTACTCTCGTTTACTCAAAAGTCCAGAGGACTGAGGAAAATACTTTGAGTTAGCAAACATTTGAGTTAATGAGAGTTATTATATAGTAAACAGGCGCGGATCCAGGATTTCGGGTTAGGGGTCGTAACTATTTTGCAATACTTGACTATATTATCGAACGAGCTAAGCTCGTTCGATAATATAGTCAAGTATTGCAAAATAGTCGATATAGCGCTAGGGAGGTCCGGGGGCATTCCCCCCTGAATTTTTTTGAAATATACATCGCATTTCCTGCGTTCTGGCGCATTTTAGAGCAAGATTATTGACACTGTCACAGTATGTTTAGACATGATTTTTCATTGAAAACATTTAAATTTTGAAACAATACGACAACGACCGAAAAATGCATGGAATACATGGCAACTTGGCATGAAACGTGCCTTGTAACTTGTAAAAAATATTTACTCGGCAAATTTTAGGGGGGGGGGGGGCGCCGGGTCCACCCCCACCCCCCCCCCCACCCCTGAATCCGCCCATGGTAAAACATGTACTAGGGATCATATATTTGACTTTGAGTTATTACATTAAAAAATAAACGTTTATCTAATTACATTGGGGTGGCAGCAACATGTTCTAGTGACGGTATGACGGACATACGTGTGGACATCAAATATCCTCAGACGTCATTACGTCATTACAGGCACTGCATTACGTCACACGAATGCCCCCCCCCCCCCCCCCCCACTGTGACATTGACCTTCAGACCAGGGAGTTGGGTATGGTGCGTGACACACAGTGACACTGTGTTACTGTGTGGATCTTTGGTTTATCTTTTAATTTCGCGCCCAACCAATAAACAAATCGTAACGTAAGTTGGCAGTCGCAGGTCATAAATAAGTATTAAGTTGCCAATCATAAGTATATGTAGTTGGTCACAAGTTGCAAGTCATAAGTAGTAATTCAGAAATCGCAAGTCATAAGTAGTAAGTCAGAAGACATAAGTAGTAAGTCAGAAGTCGAAAGTCATAAGTAGTAACTCAAAAGTCGCAAGTCATAAATAGGAAGTCATAAGTAGTAAGTCAGAAGTCATACGTAGTAAGTCAGAAGTCGCAAGTCATAAGTAGTAAGTCAGACAGAAGCCGCAAGTCATAAGCAGTACGTCTGAAGTTGCAAGTCATAACTAGTAAGTCATAAGTAGTAAGTCAGAAGTCGCAAGTCCTAAGTAGTAAGTCAGAAGTGGCAAGTCATAAGTAGCAAGTCACAAGTTGCAAGTCATAAGTAGTAAATCAGCAGTGGCAGGTCATAAGTAGTAAGTCAGAAGTGGCAAGTCATAAGTTGTAAGTCACAAGTTGCAAGTCATAAGTCGTAAATAAGCAGTGGCAGGTCATAAGTAGTAAGTCACAAGTTGCAAGTCATAAGTTGTAAGTCACAAGTTGCAAGACATAAGTAGTAAGTCAGAAGTGGAGGTTCATAAGTAGTAAGTCACAAGTTGCAAGTCATAAGTGGCAGGTCATAAGTAGTAAATCAGCAGTGGCAGGTCATAAGTAGCAAGTCAGAAGTGGCAAGTCATAAGTTGTAAGTCACAAGTTGCAAGTCATAAGTAGTAAATCAAAAGTGGCAGGTCAGAAGTAGTAAGTCACAAGTTGCAAGTCATAAGTAGTAAGTCAGAAGTGGCAGGTTATAAGTAGTAAGTCACAAGTTGCAAGTCATAAGTAGTAAGTCAGCAGTGGTAGGTCATAAGTAGTAAGTCACAAGTTGCAAGTCATTAGTTGTAAATCACAAGTAGCAAGTCATAAGTATTAAGTCAGAAGTGGCAAGTCATAAGTATTAAGTCAGAAGTGGCAAGTCATAAGTAGTAAGTCACAAGTTGTAAGTCATAAGTAGTAAGTCAGAAGTGGTAAGTCATAAGTAGAATGTCAGAAGTGGCAAGTCAAGTTGGAAAATGTTTGCACAAATTTGCATAAAATGTGCAATTATGAAAACTTACACAACTTTTGATTGCATTATCATTTCTCAATGGGGTTTTCTGCATGTAGTTTGTATTGCCATTATCTACCAAATGTTTTAAAATTTATTTTTTCTATTCATATGACCTTTATCCTCTTAAAGGTACATGCCCACGCAGTAGGTTATGATATAGTGATACAGATACTTTTGTATTTTCTGTACGTATGACATTTTCTGGCAAAATAAACATTCATTCACCATTATCCCACGTATTGATTGGCATTATTATACATTTCATTTTAGACAAATAATTTCACACTGGTATCAGGGGCGATAACCGTGTTTCCTTAAAATGTTAACGGACATTACTATTTATTCTCTGTATTTATTTTTGTGATGTGCAATGATCATACTTTATAATCTGTCGAAAATATCATTTTTTCAGGTGACGCATTTCATTAGTATAAATAAGTAAAAAATACAATGCCTCATTTGCATATGAAAATAGCCTGATACCAACGCGCGTCACTATCAGTAAAATAAATATTACTAAATGATTATATCTGTTTTCCGGGCATTTGTAATTTTTAGAACTGGTGGAATTGTGATACAATTATACACTTATTTAATTCCTATAAAGAACATGTTGTGCTTACTGAGTGGGCATGTACCTTTAATTAACCTTCAATGTACAAACTTGACCTTCGATCAGTATACACAACTGTGACATCACTGTGGTGTGACTGCGTGCAACTGGTGACATTTCTGTCAGTACATATGAGACACGCCATGTGATTTTGTACCTTCGGACATCTGCGTAATTTCATGAAATACGCTTACACAATTTACACTATTTTCCGTAAATAGCGTTAAAAGTTGACAAAATGTTCAGAGCACATGCGGAATATAATTACCCATGTACTCTGAAAGTTTTGTAAATGTGTGACTTTATTTATGAAATACATTGTACTTTAAAAAAATTACAATATTTATACGCATTTAATGAAATTACATAGATGTCCGAATGTACAAACTCACATGGCGTGTCTCATATATAGGAACACAGAGGCGGATCCAGCATTTGGGGAATGGCGGGGTGGGGGGGGTGTTGTCATATTTTCGAGCTCTATGATCTATGTAAACTCCGTGGCTGAACGGGGGGGGGGGGGGGGGGGGGGGGGGGGGGGGGGGGGGGGGGGGGGGGGGGGGGGGGGGGGGGGGGGTGGGGGGGGGGCGGCGGGGGTGCCATTTGTACCGTTTGTAACTGTACGAGTTATTTCCCGTAACTAACCTATATTTTGACAATTGGACAACTGTCAGTATATATATTGTTACATGGTAGTACATATAAGTTAAACTTTAAACGGTATATATACTTCAGTTGTCCAAATGCATACCCGGGTATTTGCCGTACTTAAACCAATACATAAATAGAATACAAATCATATTTGTGGGTACGTTGCACTACAAGTGCTCGCGTACACTGGTACGGACGGCATGGTAGTATTTGAAGTGTTACGTTTGCCAACTAGCAACCCACCTATAGTTCACGTGCGACTGATAGTCACGTGACAGCATGACATCGACGTGGAGATAACCGCAGAGACTGGTACAGCAAGATTCACGTGAGCAACACTCATCTCTACGGAGCCCCGCAGGGGACGTGGAATTTTTTATTATTAATTCGTTCCCACGAAATAACAATTCGTTCCCTCAATTTAACAATTCGTTCCCTCGAATTAACAATTCGCTCCCATGTTATAACAATTCGTTTCCCTCGAATTAACAATTCGTTCCCACCAAATGACAATTCGTTCCTTCAATTTAACAATTCGTTCTCTCCAATTAACAATTCGTTCCCACGATATAACAATTCGTTTCGCTCCCATGTTATAACAATTCGTTTCCCTCGAATTAACAATTCGTTCCCACCAAATGACAATTCGTTCCTTCAATTTAACAATTCGTTCTCTCCAATTAACAATTCGTTCCCACGATATAACAATTCGTTCCCGTGGGAACGAATTGTTAAATTGAGGGCACGAATTGTTAAGAATAGTTGCGTGGCTGCGACTGGAGAAATGGATATTATGGATTTTGCGACCAGTGTAGATCCAGATCAACACTGTTCACCATTCCATCAATGTTACACCCGTCAGTGTTAGGCTGCAGGAGCCCGTTTCACTAAACTTCGTACGACTAAAATGTTCGTAAGTACGGAGCCCGCAGGGTACATGGATTTCTTTTTATTAATTCGTTCCCACGAAATAACAATTCGTTCCCTCAATTTAAATTCCTTCCCTCGAATTAACAATTCGTTCCCACGATATAACACTTAGTTCCCTCAAATTAACAATTCGTTCCCTCAATTTAACAATTCGTTCCCCCGAATTAACAATTCGTTATCACGATATAACAATTCGTTCCAACGAAATAACAATTAATTCCCTCAATTTAGCAATTCGTTCCCTCGAATTAACAATTCGTTCCCACGATATAACACTTCGTTCCCTCAAATTAACAATTCGTTCCCTCAATTTAACAATTCGTTCCCTTGAATTAACAATTCGTTATCACGATATAACAATTCGTTCCCAACAATTAGTTCCCGTGGGAACGAATTGTTATTTCGTGGGAACGAATTGTTAAATTGAGGGAACAAATTGTTAATTCGTGGGATCGAATTGTTAATTCGTGGGAACGAATTGTTAAATTGATGGAACGGCCCCCAGGAGTGTGCTGTTTGATAATGAACTACTTACACCGGTCACAAATCCCATAAGCCCCATTCCTCCATTGGTTTCGAGTCATTATTCTTCATATGAAGCACCGATCAATAACTGGGGTGGTCAACTGGGGGCCCGTTTCACTAAACTTCCTGCGACTAAAATGTTCGTATGTGCAAATTTAAGATCGTCTGTAAATTTCAATTTATGGATTTACATTTATTGAGCATAGGCTGCATATGCAGCCTATGCTCAATAAATGTAAATCCAATAATTGTTTACAAGAAAACATTGTTAATGTGACATTTACAGACTATCATAATTTTGCACTTACGAACATTTTAGTCGTAAGAACTTTAGTGAAACGGCCGCCAGGGGCGGTCGAAAACTCAATAAGCTCATTTGTGTCGTGGTGGGTCACACATATATCAAATGACACACTTTTACAATCGCATGCATTGATCTGCACACAAAGGCACGGAATTGTCAATGGAGAAACACACGATACTTGGATTGGTGAACCCCCTAAAACGTCCGTTATATATATCAATGTACTGACAGTACTGACACTAAGTTAGCTCCACAAGATTACCAGGCCCGTACGCAGGATTTTCTATTGGTGGTGCGTCAGGGGCGAGCCCCATGTAGTGCCCCCTAGCGTACTCGCGCCACTACATGGGGCTCGCCCCTAACGCACCCCCCTGAAATTGTTTAAACCTAGATGGCCTGAAATGCACCCTCCTGCATTTTATGTCATTTAAATTCGGATTTCAACGGTGGCATTTTCATGCAAATTACCTGTATATTAATGCATTTCAAGATTTGTTGAGATTACTGTTTGAAAAATAGCGGACCTCGGCGAATTTAGCCCCCCCCCCCCACCCCCTCCCCCTGCGTACGGGCCTGATTACTAACAATAACTATTTATTTATATCATGTTTAATGGCTTATCATCAGTTAGTCATTTTAGGTCGGCTAACAAGGAAAATCCCAAAAACAGAACAGAATATTTACAGAAAATAAATATAGTCAGAGTACATGGTTTCGGACACGTTACACACAAACTTATGTCGTTTATGCGAAGAATCGATTTCCGTGTCTCCAACACGGAAATCGATTCTTCGCAAAAACGACATATATATTTTGATATTTATCAGAAACAAGTATACAAATAAAGTTCGCCTTTGTCGAAAATATTATTACAAAAAATCAGAACGGAATATTTACATAAAAAAATATATTCAGCTCTAAACTTATAAGAGCCTGATCTGGGGGCCAGGTTCTCACCACATCACCGTGGGAACGAATTGTTATATCGTGGGAACGAATTGTTAAATTGAGGGAACGAATTGTCATTTCGTGGGAACAAATTGTTAATTCGAGGGAACGAATACTTAATTCGAGGGAACGAATTGTTATATCATGGGAACGAACTGTTAATTCGAGGGAACAAATTGTTAAATTGAGGGAACGAATTGTTATTTCGTGGGAACGATTTTAATAAATTAAAATCCATGTCCCTTGCGGGGTTCCGTAGATATCGGAATTCTGGTGAGGATGAATCCCTATTAGTCCATTTGAAAATTTCGGAACCTAGAAATTGTGTTTACTATAAACTTTTATTGTTGATTTGTACTCAGAAGGGGTTCTACAACAAATTCAGCTTGGTTGCCAAAACGGCAACTTTGGGCAACTTCCGTAATTGGAATAAATACAAGATGGCCGCCAAATGATAGAGAAATACATTATATCCGATATATATCGTATTGTAGAAGCAATATGTATGTGAAAGTGCATGTAAAACTGACAGATGTAGTAATTATTCAACACATGCAAGTTAAATCTAATCTGGAAAATCCAAGATGGCCGCCATATGTTCTAGAAATACATGATGTCCGATATATAGTGTATGATAGAAGCAATATATATTGTGAAAGTACATGTATAGATGATAGATACAGTAACTGATAATTTAAGGAATGTAGATATATCAACTGCAAGTTAATCCCAATTAGCATAAGTTCAAGATGGCCACCAAATGTTATAGAAATACATAATTTCCAATATATAGTGTATTGCAGAAGCAATATGTATGTGACAACACATGTAAAGATAAAGATAACCGGTGCAGTAACTGATAATATATGGAATGTATACAAAACGATATGCATAATTTCAAGATGGCTGCCATTTCTTAAGATATTCATTATTTTTGTGCATAAATTGCCACATGCGTACATAGACATATTGGGTTACCAATGTGTCCATGTACATATTATACAATGTGTATGCATGCAGGACGTTTAAATTGTTAGGTCAGATATCAAAGAAGCGGGGTTGTACTGGATGTTTCAAAGGCATGGCCCTGCTCATCTTTGAATCTGAGAGAGGGCGGCCAAGACGAGCAATTGTGTCCTGCCATATTCACCTTGCACTGGCTGCAGTTTCAAGTCTTATAATCAGCAAGAACTACAGAGAAATGAAACAACCACAGGAGTGACACTAATGGATTGTTACTTGCTAGTCTCAGTTAATACCATTGATACCCTAATATCCTATCACACCGTATGCTGTCCCACCAAGTCGTCATACAGGTAGTCAGGGTCAGCAAGACGATACTCAACATCCTCATTAACTTCACATTCCTCTACACCTTCCTCTGCAAGTTCTCTAAGCGCACCCTATTTAGCTACATTGCTAGGCCATTATATTCCAAGCGCACCCTCCTGCCCATCGATACCTCCTCGTTCCCAGCCAGTTACAGTATGATGTACATGAAATATGTTCCATGTGGCAGCCATACAACCCAGTGCTGCACTACTTACCATGCACCCTACTCTGAGCTTGATTCACATAACTCAGATGTGATGGAGTTATGTCACCCTTGTAAATGATAGGAACGTGGACGCCATCCCGGATCTCCCACCCGAAGTGAGTGATGTCTGCTGCCTCATCAGGCAGTGCTTGCTGATCTGCCGCTGTCCATGTACATGTAGCATGACATGCAGATGGGCCCGCTGCACATGCAATGACATATTGGTGGATGTTAGAGGAAGAGTCTTGGATTTAGGACATTTCATTTTCTTTGTAAAGAGTGTTAAGCGGGCCGACTCCATGGATGACCCCGGCGGTTGACCATACATAGCTATGAAGAATTTCATTGCCACCTTCATCAAGACAGACTGTGTAGCATCCATCTCGCCCAGCACGTCAGACAAACATGCAAAGTCCTCAGCCAGAAAGGTCTTTAGCGCACTGGTCGTGCCTTTGGCATACACATATGATGTCGTATCACATCCACTGAGGGTATGCATGCTCAGCAGCTCCAAAAACTTTGGCCCTAGGTCAACGCAGCTGGCGTTGATGTCTAACACAGGATTCTATCCCAGCGCTCCATCTGTACCTTGCTCATCAGCCATTCCAGTATCCCCAATGGTAGCGACAAACAAATTCAGCGGACTCAAAGGTTCGCCTTGCTATGATACTGCTATACAAGTCTCGAAAAACACATGACACAAGTCGCTTCGGTTACTATAACTATGCAGTTCAGTTGCATGTTGGTCCAAGAATCAGAATAAAATGGTCACATGTATACATCATAGATAATATATACTAATGGGGTCGGTCATTGGGGTACATACCTGTTCATCAGGACTGACAGCAAAAAATAACAACACATTTTTTAAATAAAACATGCATGGTAGGAACAACAATATCATATATTATGTATGGTGACACTAAAATGTCATATTTTTTATGAATTAGTGTCTTTTATCGCGTTGTATCTAGTTATAGTTTCTGTACAGATAAAATTTGGTAGTTAAACTTTGTGCAGGCAGGTTGTAGACTATGCACATTGCAATGATCAAGGGTTGGTTCAGTGGAGGCGTCCCTTCTTGCTCATCCCCACCCCAAACAATGTGCTCCAAATGCTCCAAAATGTGTCAGCAAGCAGGAAATTAGACAAATTGGTAACCCAAGATTTATGTGCAGGTAAATTGTACGTACATGGATAGTACACGTTTGGCAATTTATTTTGAAAATTAATTATAATCTTGAAATGGCGGCCATCTTGCAATTATGCAAATTAGGTTCAACTTGCAATCTTGGATTTATGCAAATTACGTTAAGTTGCCCAAAGTTGCCGTTTTGGCAACCAAGCTGAATTTGTTGTAGGACCCCATGAGAGTACCAATCAGCAATAAAAGTTTTTGTAAACACAATTTCTAGGTTGTGTATTAAATGTATAGTAGCGTCAAATGGACTATATCGTTAAAATTACCATTCGCTTGCTCCCGCCCGCGTGATGCGGCTAGCGTACGTACGTGACAGAATGACGAAGCGTGTAGGCCCTGATCAGGCTGCGCGGTTGCGTATGCTGATATGAGGCTACTAGTGCGTATGTTGATCTGGGAACACAATGGTCGCAAACGTGGTAAGGCGTTTCACAGACGTTTCGTAGCAGCAATCCCATATATTCTACGGTCAAAATAAAATGTAAATGCTTTGATTTAACGACGGCATTGGTTCGATGAGCTTGCATGTCGGGACCGACTGTTTAAGTCCCCATCCGATAGGACTAGGCTATCACGAAGGTGTCTTGCCCAAGGACACGCCGAATCGGCCAGTGTCGGGATTGGAACTCAGGACCTTTCGATCCGTAGTCCGATGCTCTACCACTGAGCTATTCTACGGTCGTGGGGTGGGGCGGTATTAAAGGTACATGCCCACTCCGTAGGCACAAACTGTTCTTTATAGGAATTAAATAAGTGTATAATTGTATCACTATTCCACCAGTTCTAAAAATTACGAGTGCCCGCTATACAGATATAATCATTTAGTAATATGTATGTTAGTGATAGTGACTCGCGGTGGTATCAGGTTATTTTCATATGCAAATGAGGCATGATATTTTTTAGTTATTTATACTAATTAAATGCGTCACATGAAAAAATAATATTTTCGACACATTATAAAGTATGATCATTCACATCAAGAAATAAATACAGAGAATAAATAGTAATGACCATTAACATGTTTAAGGAAACACTGTTATCGCCCCTTATATCAGTGTGAAAATTTACGTCCAATATACAATGTATAATAATGTCAATCAATACGTGGAGTAATGGTGAATGAATGTTTATTTTGTCAGAAACTGTCTCCGATGATGTCTCTGATATAAAGAACATGTTGTATCTACCGAGTGGGCATGTACCTTAAGTTAGAAACTAGAATGAATGCATTTTCAGATATAACTTGTAGGAAATATGCATAAGTTCTAAAGCAGTGTTGGTATAATAAACGACATATAAAAAAACACCACACTGGACACAGAAAATCAATAAAATGTAGAAAAAAAATTACACGTTTTTTTTTCTTTCTTTATCAACTTATTTCACAACAAAAACATACACAATGCTAGATAGAACAATATGCAGGAACGACTATGACAAACTAAATCATTAAATTGGCAACCAGTGTAATCGCACAGTGCTGTACCTATGCTGGAGCAAGGGGACATTTAACGCTTATAATGCGGGAGACGTAAATTGTCGTCTGCTGTTTTTATATATTTGTTACCTTCTTTCTCAATGAAAACATGGTTTGACAGCACTGTAGAAGTGCTGTCAAAGCATGCTTTTGATGAGAAAAATGGAAAATTAAAAATAAACAGCAGACGAACAAAATTAATTCAGCAGTGTATGGGTTAATTTCCCTACCCTATAAAATATAATAGCCAGCCATTACTTCATCAAGGGGAAGGGGTCTAAGATGTGAAACGGGGACCTAGGTACACTACTTGTGCAGCGTGAGCCTCATTATACGGAGCCCCGCATGGGACGTAGAATTTTATTTTATTAATTCGTTCCCACGAAATAACAATTCGTTCCCACGATATAATATTTCGTCCCACGAATTAACAATTCGGTTCAGTGGGAACGAATTGTCACGGGAACGAATTTTTATTTCGTGGGAACGAATTGTTGAATTGAGGGAACGAATTGTTATTTCGTGAGAACGAATTGCTATTTCGTGGGAACGAATTACTAAAAAAAAAAGTCTACGTCCCATGCAGGGCTCCGTAGATTAGGGCCAACATCGTTAGCGCAAAACAACTTCATAAATAACTTAACGAAATTGTACATTTGCACATGGATGTGCTAAATGAGCAGGAACTACACTGGTCAGCAACCCAATACGTATAGGTTATTTAATTTTTATTTCGATGTATGCACGAGTTCCGCATATTGCGATATTGCGCAATATCGTTGCGCTGCGGAACGAGTGGCATATATCCACTTACAAATCAAATAAACTTTCTATTATATAGTACTCGCACTTCATATGCGCCTCAAAAATATACAAATTAAAATAAAAATAACACATTAGTGGTGGTTTAGAAGGAACTATTTACAAGGTGAAACGTAGTTGCGGCACTGACCAATATGCACTCACGCGACGTCAATATGGGAAAATATTGACGTCTTGCATTCGGTTGTGTTTAAATGAGAAACGAAAGTACGTATATAATCAGTCTCTTTATTTATTCATGGCGACACACATAGTACAGTGAATATGGAATGTATATGTATATATCGCCAGCATACCACAGAGACCCCACTTGTGGTTATTGAACTAAATGCTATGGTGGACATTATGGACATTTCGTCTTTTCGTCCACCACCATCCCATCCCATCTCCTCCAACCCCCCTAGCCCCCCCCCCCCCCCCACCCCACACGCGTAGAAACGACGATTAAGAACAACATTTCAGCTTTTTAACCCTTTCACCCCTAAGTAACTGGAATGAATTTTTATGTGTTAATTTTGCAGCCAATTCAATCATCACAAAATGATTTTCAGACGAGTCTATTTATGAAAAGGGGGTATTTTTTGTTCAATAAACTATGGAAATGACATTCAAAAAGTACAGATCCTGATGAGACGACTCGTTACGAGTCCGCTCATCTGGATCTGCACTGTTTGCATAAACCGCTATAGCGGGCTTTCGGGTTCAAAGGTTTAATTAAGATGAAATATCCCTAACGAGCCGCTAAAAAATGCAGAAATGCATCACCGCACTTATCCACAGGTGGAAGACTCGGACCTAGGTCCCAATACTTGACTCATTTGGAAAACGTTACCCCATCCACCCATTGTCATACACTATACTTTCCAGAAAATGCTGCAAGGTATAGTGTATGGAAATGGGTGGGTGGGTAAGATTTTCCAAATGAGCCAAGTATTGGGTCCTAGATCCGAGTCTTCCACCTGTGCACTTATCACTGGCTGGGATAGTCAATCACCATCCACCATACAGTACAATGTCTCATAATCATCTGTCACAGGGGCTTATGTGACTTGTGGCCAATGTAGCTCCTGATCAAACAAAACGTTCATGTAGCCTGATAACGATACAATTATATCCATTGTTGAATGTTGAGCATAGCGCGTGTTTCATTGATGGAATGGTGAATAGCGCAGATCCTGATTTACAGTCTGATCTCAGTGATCTGGATCTACGCTGGTCACAAAACCCATAATCCCCATTTCTCCAGTCACAGCCACAGGTATAATTATGTCAGTGTATGTAGGCGGAGGTTAATATTACAATCCCAATTTTCGAACTAAAGCAGTTTCGAGTGTTTATCAATTCTCTTCTGAATCATAATTTTATTCTGAAATACTATGCAACACTACGGTGACAGTTTTGCTACTTAACATGATAACATGATAATCAAGTCATCTTAATATACTCTATAAACCGTCATATGCCATTATAAAATGCATGCTAGATTCTCATCCCCGCCCCCAGAATTAAGGCCCGCCCCGATTTATTTTATTGGCAACAAAAAAAACAACATTAAAAACTGTTTGTATTGTCAATACGTGGTGGTTGGTTGGGAGCATGCTGGGTAATTACATATTTTCAGAGAGAAATAAGAAAGACATTGATGAATTGTCATTTGGCTATTAACCCTTTCCCTGATTGAGACGACTTTTCACGCCTCTGCAGAAGATGTCTTTTGAAAACATTGTGGGAAAAGGAGAAATTGCTTGTAACTTTCGCAATAAATTATTTAACAAAGGTTTCCCATTCACAGCTCCTCAAATCTCACTGTACTGTATAAATTTCACATAATATGGCAAAAACATGTAATTTGTTATAAGCCAAATAAAATATATTGTATTGTATTGTATTGTAACAAGCAATTTCTCCTTTTCCCACAATGTTTTCTACTCTATCAGATAATTTAACCATCATTTGACCCAGCATTTGATTCTTTTATTCAGATGTTTTGGATTTGGATGAGTCGAAATATCGCAAAACAGGGAAAGGGTTAAGTTAGAGAGTATAGCCATTATTTTCATTCCTAGCATGCAAAGAGTTAACACAAACGATGTTCAATGGTCGATATTTCCGATATCCTGAAAACATAGAACAAAAACAAAATTCACCCCTGCCCCCATTTTGAAAAAGAAATGGATGAGAATCTAGCATTTATTTTATAATGGCCTTAACTACATATTATAAATCATGTAATGTCAAGACATGATACATGGACTAAGGCCATGCCATTGTTTTTCTCTGTTAAGCGTCCACCCGGATGGCCAAACCCTACTTACATATCAGGTAAAAACAAACAAGGCCTTGGGGAAAAAAAACGAATGTAAATTTATGTTCAAAACTTACTCAACCCTTTGAGCAAGTTTTTAACATAAATTTAAATTGCCGCTAAATAATAATAAAACACTCCTATTAAACTTATTATGTGTAAATTCATGAACGGATTTAAAACTTAGACAAGTCCCAAATCAATTTGAATATTACTTCACCAGTAAATATTGTAAACTAGCATACACCGTTTTTTCTTCTTCATAGAACCACTCTCAAAACATACCCGCACGCGGACGCTTAACAGAGAAAGAATTTGGTATGGCCTAAGATAAATTCTCCTCAGAAACGTGATTGTATCCCGTATCCACTATTGTGAATGAGTTTTCTTTTGATATTATTGCAAAAACAAAATGTCCCCATGTTAAATCGCAATAAGTAAATTTCCATCGTTTCGTTTTTTCGACTCCCCCGCCACCCCCCCCCCCCCCCCCGCACCTCCCAAAGTTAAATTCCCACAGAGAACTCGTTTTAAAATAAATATTTGACCAACTTTTACGAAACAAAAGGAAGGCTCATTCTTAGATTTTGATAAAATTGAATATTGAATGTATAGGCTAGCTGTAAACTTTGGGCAGGTTTCGTGAAACATACAGTAGCGACATCGATTTTAGTACATATTATCTCATCTTGATATCACGTTACCACAATGTATACTACATGTAATTGGCTTAGACGAGATTTTTATTTATTAACCCTTCCTACTGCTGTTGACGAAAATTGTCGTCTGCTGTTTTTCATTTTTGCTTTAATTCTTAACAAAAAACTGGTTTTGACAGCACATGAGAATCGTCTCCACTGGAGACGATTCTCATGTGCTGTCAAAACCAGGTTTTTGTCGAGAAATATTGAAAATAAATTTCCAGCAGACGACAACATTTAATTCAGCGTAGTAAGGGTTAAGTTATCTTACTGTCTCAATTTGACGACAAAAAAAATGTATGAATGAAATTAAAAATGGATGCCACTACATGTTTTTTAGTAGTGAGCAGTATCAAGTTTTTAACGAGATTTCGCGTTAGTTACCTCGCCCAATTTATCTCGTCTTGATGAGATATAGTAAGTTGTATTTACACGAATTCTGATGTTCATTAACTATTAGAATGCAGGGAAACAAAAACTGTCGTCTGCTCTTGTTTTCTCAATACAACATGGTTTGGCAGCACTTTAGAATCATTTCCAATGGAAATGATTCTAAAGTGCTGTCAGACCATAGTAAGTCGTATTGACCACAGGTTATTCTCGCGTGTCTTGGATGGTCAATTATTGTATGTATATACAAACAATAATTGACCATCCAATACACGCTAGAATCACCAATAAAACATGGTTTAGCAACACATTAGAATCATTTCCATTAAGAATCATTTCCAATGGAAATGATTCTAAAGTGCTGTCAGACCATGTTTTTGATGAGGAAAATATAAAATAATCAGCAGACGACAACATTTAATTTAATTTAGACGACTTTTAAGGATGTGTATTATAAAAACGACTTATCAAGCATGTAATCACATTATTATTCCAAGGTCCAGGGACCATTCATCATCGACCCAGCATGGTCAGACTAATACATTAACTGTTTTGAAAGTGAAATACAATGAATAAATGTGTTTACTCTGTTCCGAAACAGTTTCCAGCGTTTCGTGGAACTGAACGTATTGCTGAATCCACAGGCATTCGGCGTGATTCGACTTTCATCGGTATACACCGATGAAAGCCTAAACACGACGAATGCCTGTGGCTGAATCAGAAAACATTGATAACACAACTGTGTGTCTATATAACATACATGCGCTAGACCGCGTATGTGTTGAATACTCACTATCACATGCGAAAACGAGCCAGTGTTGCCAATGGTAACCAAACGTCAGCATCAAGTATAATTCTGTGAATACTAGAGTTGGCGTTTTCAATAAATTAGGAAGTAATTACTCTCGTCACAGTTAGTTACTTATAGAACAAAAGCTAGTCCTCCCCAGCTGATAAAATGGACGTGGCGATATCCACTGCCAGTGACTGTTAGCTGTTTACGGCAGCGTGCCTCCATGTGGGCCTTCAGAAGCCCGAGGGCCCAGTCGCCCCAACTTGCTAGCCCAGTGATGGGTACTACCCGTGTATAATGTCGATATGGGCGTATTCACCGCAATACCCATAGCTCTATTTGCTGAAACGTAACACTTTAAATACTCCCGAATCGGATGATACGTGAAGTGCTGCATGTCCACAACTAGCTTCACACCACACCAGAGGATGCGGTTCCTTTCGGATTTATAAATAAATAAACATTTGCCTGTCATTTAATACACATACGGGTAGTCCTTGATGTAACTCCGCAGAGGGGTTGGTAGAGGTAGTTGACTCGCAGCCTGTGGTACTTCCGACGCGGCGTTCACCCGAAGTGACCGGTTCACGTTTACCCTGCACAGATGTCGTAGACTCGGCACGCTGTTGAGGCGCGGCTTCTGAAGAACGATTGGCAGATTTTTCCTTCTAGCTTTGTCCAGAAACCGACATTTGTCCAATCGTTTCCCCGTCGTTAATCGGACATAGTAGTCTATTAACTCCATGAATGAATGAAACTGTGGCATCTGACGTTGCGATTTGGCGTCCGAGTCTAACGAGAAGCGTCCGTGGTTGTACACAATTCGTATACTCGTCGGTCCCAAAAGTGTCCGAACACTTACTGTGTATAGGTAGCGAGGGTCCGCACTGTTTCTGACTAAAAACACTCCTATTGCACATGATTTTAAAAGCAGTTTCGCATCTGAGCTTGTGATGTTTTCGTAATAAAAACATCCCGGTACCAGACAAGAGACGGTGTGTAGTTGGACATAGAAGTCCTTCTCGCAGTAGTACGAGTTGCTTTTCCCGTGCTGAGACTCGGTGGCGCTCGTGTACTGGCTCGGGACCCGACACCCGCACTGGCTCGTCCTCTCGTCTTCTTCACGATCTAGACATTTGCCTTTTTGGCCCACACATGGGTAGACAATCCGCCCAAACGGGGTCGCCATCAAACGCCGTGGTCTGTCGTCTACACACATAAGGTCCCGGGTCCGTTCGTTCTTGGATACGTATTGATTATACAACCAGTTAATAACACCGATTGACACTGGGTCGTATTATACCAGAGTATCTGCTACAACATATAATTATATATCACTAAATATAATATATGTATATAAAGCACGATCCTTTCTTGACAGGTGAGAACGGTTGTATTAAAAACACTCATATAGTGACTCTTATTTATATTAGTATCCCATTATTTCCAGAAACTACGACAGTTTTGAGATACTCACTAGAAGCGGTGTTCTGCTTTTCCAGAAAACAGAAAGCGGAGACCGAATAAGTATTACCACGAAATACTCTTCTTATTACCACGAAACACTCTATAAATAGAAAATGTGGATTTCCCCGAAGTAAAGTTGTATGCAGTGTATAGACAGACAACCTACGTATTATATTCCGTGTAATTCACCAGCGGGATTACACGATTGTCGCCCTTCAATTGAATAAAACCGTGGCGGGATTGAGACAGTTTTAAACAGTAACATAAATTGTCATAATGAATATTCACCGATGCTGCAATCCGCTCCGACGTAAAATGTTTCACATTCAGTTACATGAAGAAGATACTGCATAAACACATGTTCGTCTAGTAACCAGCGCAAGAAATTTGCGCCGGTTACTAAACGCAAATCATTTTAAATGATTTGCGTTTAGTAACCGGCGCAAATTTCTTGCATAAATGACATTTATGAGTTTATGGGATAGCTCTAAGTAGAGCTGAGTGACATTTCGTCAGGAAACCGGTGCATTTTTCGACGTGAAACATTTTACGGCGGCGTGGATTGGAACACCAGTGATCCATAACACATCTAACAAAATCGGTGTGATGGGTCGTGGTCTAGGGGATTTATACCATCAATTGTACTTCAATACAGGAGGTTGTTTGTTCAATCCTCATCATAGGCGTGAACAAATAGCTACATAGTATTTCCGCCCCACTGGAGTGGTCTCTCGGATAAGACTTTAAACTGCGGTCCCGTCTCTATATGACCGTAGCTGTTGCTGGGACGTTAAACCCATTCACTTTCACAAAATCGGAATTATTACGTAATTCAGCCTATGCCACACGTAAGCGAAACAACAATCGGCATGCGCATTATGCTATTTCTCGGGATTAACATTGTGCAATCTGGAACGCATGACACAGTGTGTGGTGATATCTATATGATCCTAGATAGGGCCACGATTTGTAAATCAATATTTCCTAAATAGCTACCGGGGCGAGTTCTCTGGAAATTACAGTCAGTGTCGTGTAAATTTGCAAAATTTTTACCGTTTAGCCCTTAGAACGCGGGAAACGCGAATTTTCGTCTGCTGTTCTATTATAGTTTCTCTTGTTTCTCAATAAAAACATGATTTGACAACAATTTAGAATCATTTCCAATGGAAATGATGTTAAACCATGTTTTAATGAGGAAAATAAAAATAATCAGCAGACGAAAAACTTAATTTAGCATTCTAAGGGTTAATATATACAGTGAGTTTCGAGTAAACTTTCATTTTGTTTACGGTTTAACCCTTATAGCGCGGGAAACATGAATTGTCGTCTGCTGTTCAATTATATTTTCTCTTGTTTCTCAATAAAAACATCATTTGACAGCACATTAGAATCAATGGAAATGATTTTTAATTGCTGTTAAACCATGGTTTAATGAGGAAAATAAAAGTAAACAGCAGACGAAATATTTAATTCAGCATTCTAAGGTTTAATATATACAATCAGTTTGTGTAAACTTTCAAACTTTTTACGGTTTTAACCCTTAGAACGCGGGAAACGTGAATTGTCGTCTGCTGTTCTATTATATTTTCTCTTGTTTCTAAATAAAAACATGATTTGACAGCAATTCTAAGGTTCTGTTAAATCATGTTTTAATGAGGAAAATAAAAATAAACAGCAGACGAAAAAAATAATTCAGCTTTCTAAGGGTTAATATAAACATGGCAAAAAACATATTTTGTAACTACAAATAAGCTACTTTAAATAAGCTACTTTGTACCCAAATGTAAGAAAGGCATATTTTGTTTTGTTTTGTGAAATTTGGTCTAATAGTGATTACCGAATTTTTTTGGGGGGGGAATATCTTCACAGACTCTTTCTCCCAAAAAAATTATTTTACGAAATGCCACCAAATATTGATTTTATTACGAAAACAAGATTTTACTATGAGAATTAATCATGGGGGCTAAAAATATACTTTTTTTAAAAATAATTTTGGAATTTTTGGACCGATTTTCAAAATCTAACTTTTGTTTTCTTAGTTACATCATTTCCAAGCTATCTAGAAAATTGGGGAGGGTGACTGTTTTGTTATTGATGAAAAAAGTACTAACATTTAAATATTGTTTTAGATTTAATGTGTTTAATAGCCAAAAAGTTCGTCGGCAGCAAAACGTGGAACAGACAGTAGCCAGGTTTCGGAGTCAAATTCCATTTTTGGACACTCGTCCTCCAGGTTCATCAGATCCATTTTTCGCATGTTAAATTCCCAGACAAATCAAATTTTCATAATAAAAACAACATTTGACCGAATATTACGAAATAAGAAGGTTCATTCTTAAATTGTGTGCATATTGTTTTTTCATTGTTTATATAGCCGTAAACGTTGGGAAGGTTTTGTGACAGACGGTAATATGTGTTACACCGATGTCACCGTGTTTATAGCTTTCAAGGTGCATGATCACGTGGTACTAACAACAACAACAAGTACTGAAACTTCCAGAATCCATCCGATTGAAAGTACGTATTCTTTCATATTGTCCTTATTACGTAACGTAACGTAATGAAATATGTCACATTTCAAATAATCGATTTATAAAATGTTGTTTTGTTTTTTTAACAAATATAAACATTACAGATCCTGATGATACAGCTCATCATGAGCCGGCTTGTATTAGTCTACACTGTTTAAAAACACCTAAATGGCTGTAGTGTTGAAAGGGTTAACACATGATTTAAGCATGTAGATGCACAGTAGGATTGAACTTCACTTTTTGCAGAATGGGGCTGGTTTAGTCGGATCATGGGTAATATGAATGATAACATATAATCACATGTATTACATATGCTAAATCAAACTTTGGCTCTTGCAGTGCTAGTGGCATTGTCATCTGCGGGTATATTATAAGTATTACTGTTTTATTTTAATAACATGGGCAAGTTTTTATTGCAAATTCAAGTCTCTCATTAGTGACGATTCTAATGTACCACTGAACCATGAAGTCTTAAAACATACTAGAACGGTGATTTCTACACAGTAGTGGCAGTACTGCAAGAGTAAAAGAGGGTGAATATCTGTAATTGTATATTTTGTAGTTGTACCTGATTATTGCATGTATATTATGTAAGGTTTGTGGGGGATGGCCCCGACCCACCACAAACCTATTACGGGGAAAATAAATATTTTCAAAAAAAATAAAAAAAAATATGGCGCATCAAATGCGTCTTGTTAAGCTGCATTTGGTGGTCTCCGTATTTTCGCCTAAACTTATGTCGATTTTGCGAAGAATCGATTTCCGTGTCTCCGACATAAGTTGTTGTTGTTGTAACCACGTGAGCATGCACCTTGGCTTTGGCAGTTCCTGAGTTATTTCGAGAAAACTTAAAGTTTCCTCGGAATAACTCCGGAATGGCTATAACTCTGAGTATTGTATAATCATGACATTCTATGGTAGACACTTGCCGGACTTATTGCGTCATAATTGTGAAAACAGTTGTGGAATCCGAAAATAACAGTTGTAGGATTCCGAAAATAACAGGTGTAGGATTCCGAAAATAACAGTTGTGGATTCCGAATCCGAAAATAACAGTTGTAGGATTCCGAAAATAACAGTTATAGGAAACCGAAAATATAGGTATGCCTTACATGTAAGTTTGCCTAAAACATCGCACAAAACACTGCAGCCCAATCACTCCCATGTCAGATTAAAAGTTAACGATATAGCTAGAGACATATGTTGCTCCAAACCTATGTTAGCTTAACAGACTGTTAAATCCTTAGCAATGCTAAGGATTTAACAGTCTGTTATGCAATATCGTATATTTAAATCTGGCTGAGACATGGGGCTTATGAGACCTGTGACCAGTGCTACTTCTGATCAAATAGCATGCTCCTGTAGTCTGATAACGATCTGATTACTTGTTAGAAGCATGACGGGCGATTCATTGATGGAATGGCGAACAGTGCAGATCCTGATCAGACTGTGTGCATGCACAGTCTGATCTGGATCTTCACTTGTCGCAAACGCCATAACCTCCATTTCTCTAGTAGCAGAGGTTTTGAGCAACTGGGCCCTGGGGCCCGTTTCACTAAACTTCTTACGACTAAAATGTTCGTAAGTGCAAAATTATGATAGTCTGTAAATTTCACATTAACAATGTTTTCTTGTAAATAATTTTTGGATTTACATTTATTGAGCATAGGCTTCCATAAATTGAAATTTACAGACGATCTTAAATTTGAACTTACGAACATTTTAGTCGTAAGAAGTTTAGTGAAACGGGGCCCTGGTGTGTAGTGCAATTACATAGCTGAATACAATTGTGTCGTCTGCTGTTTATTTTAGTTTCTTTTGTTATCATCAAAAACATGCTTTCCAATGGGAATGGTTTTAAAATCTGACAATCCATGTTTATGGCGAGAAATGTGAAAATATGAAACAAAAAGCAGACAATTTTTCGGTTCCCGCATTCATATGGAACGCCGAATCTACATAAACTCAAATAATTAATACGAGCTCTTAAATATTTAGAGCTTGCTAAAATAATTTGAAGAGCTCCCTAAATCATTTGGAGCTAACTCTAAATATTTAATGCGAGCTATAAGTAATTATTTAAGTTTATGTAGATTAGGCGTTCCAGGAACGCCAAATCTACATAAACTAAAATAATTAATGCTAGCTCGACTTGTAAATATTTAATGCTAGCTGTAAGTATTGAATGCAGTACTTATTTGTGTTTATGTAAACTCAAATAAGGTACATTCCCACTCAGTAAGCAGAAACTGTACTTTATAGGAATTAAATAAGTGTATAATTGTGTCACTATTAGTAGTATATAAGAGTCACAATGATACCATCACCTCTGGAAGGCACCGGCTACGCGCGGCACCTTCCACAGCATGATGGTATCATTTGTGACTCTTATATACTACTACCGCGAGACCATATATTTATGACATGAGAAGATACACCCTATTAGAGATAAAAATTCCTATGTTATACTCAGTATATATATATACAACAATCTGTCATACTTTTATTACGAATAAAATAACAACTGACACCCTATTAAAGATAAGAAATTATAAGAAGTTATACTCAGTATTTTACAGCAATCTGTCACAAATATAAACTGACACCCTATTAAAGACAAGTTATCCATAAGTTATACTAAGTATATTACAACAATCTGTCATACATTTATTACAAATAAAATATAAACTGACACCCTATTAAAGATAAGAAATCCATAAGTTATACTCAGTATTTTACAGCAATCTGTCACAAATATAAACTGACACCCTATTAAAGACAAGTTATCCATAAGTTATACTAAGTATATTACAACAATCTGTCATACATTATTACAAATAAAATATAAACTTACACCCTATTGAAGATAAAAATCTATTGGTTATACTCAGTATAATGCCTACCATAAAGCAAATGAGAGAGCAAGCTAAGAGTTGGGGAATTTCCCTAAGAGGTTTGAGAGTCAAGAAAGATATAGCAGATAGGATAAGTGACACGCGAGCCGTCGTCTACGAGGAGAGGCTGCGGCGTGCGGTTTCGACCGGACGACTGCCCGCCGACCCCGAAAAACGCTCCGAGAAATTGGAGAACGAGACGACGGCCAGTCTGCGCGCCACCGCTTACGCGCAGCGTGTAAAAGATCACAGCGCACGTAGAAAACCCCTATACAAGGCGTACTACAATAAGATTTATCAAGGGTTGGTGGGGAGACCTCCCAAGAAGAGGAGAAATATCGCCAGAGCTTTGGTGGAGGAGGGTCCCAGGATTCTCGCCAAAGAAGCCGAAGTTAGGGAAACTGTTGATAGGGGTAGGAGGAAGATAGTATGGACTTTCGAGAGGGGGGTAGACGGGGAGATCGCTAATCGCATAATGAATAAAATTCGCCCAGAGATGACCACGGCATGTTATCTGAGGTATTCGTGCTCGTATCGTATTAGGAACATAGAGGCCGACGCTACTATGATCTATCACAAACAATCAAAGGGCAGTCCGTGGATAAAGGAGATCGCCAAAGCCGAGAGTTGGATATCCCATAGAGAGAAAGGTCGAATGGACATCGACAAAGTCGATAGACCAAACACAAAATGGACCTTCGTTCGTTGGATATCGGTCGAGGTGAAGATGATAATCGACGCACAACAACTTCTCATGGGAGCGGGAAAACTCCCCAGACTGGTTAAGACAGAAAAAAAAAAGGGAATGTATTCCGTCGACACGTACGACGACTACTTGTGTCTGTTTAGGTGCATAGCCATCCAACGTTGAGGAAGACCAGACCGCTGTTGTGAGAAGGCACGAGTTCTGGCTCGCGAATATCTCGGGCATGATAACGGACCGGGTAGCCAGGGAATTCCCCTGGACGATATTAAGAAGGTCGAAGAGCATTTCAAGCTGGGTATTCGCGTTTACGAGCCCACCGCCGATGGAGTGTGGTACCTCATGAAGGTTCCGGCAAATTACGACGTGGTTGGGGGGAAGACAATGACGATAGGAATGTTTGGAGGTCACTCGTTCCTCATAACGAATCTCCGCAAGATGACGAACGAGTACGGGTGCACCGGATGTCAACAACGGTTCACAAAGTCGTGTAGCATGCACAGGCACGCGACCACCTGCATGGGGGGTGAAGACCGTTGTGACATGTCCAGGTAAGAGGGTAGAGAGACCACAGTCGGCCTACGAGAAGGCGTTCTATCCTAAGGGGTCAGCGAGTGTGAGGTCGATTCAATGGTTGAGTAGAGAAGAGGAGAGGGTGGGAAAGCACATACATCACGCCGACTGCGGTCACGGTGGTGAGAGGTGGGTGGCCGGTGATCCGGTCGACGGTTACTGTCACGAGACCGAGACCGTGTTTCAGTTTCACGGATGCTACTGGCACGGGTGTGCGAGGCATTGCATGAGAGGTAACGCGAGATCGCTGTACAAGAGGACGAAAATTCAAGACGCCAAGATAAGGAAGGCGGGTTACGAGCTGGTGGTGATGTGGGAGTGCGAGTGGTTGAATGAGGTGAATACCTACTATCCACAATCGTTACGCGAGGAGGAGACGACTCTGTACCCCCCCCCCCCCCCCACCAGATAGTCCACGACTTCGAGGCGTATCTCGACAAGTCAAAAACCACGCGACCCACCAAAGACATGACCTTCGAGGTCGAGCACGTTCCTATGTCGGTGTCGTTGGGGGATACGATGCATGAAGGGATCACACTATGCGAACGAGATCCCGACACGCTAGTCGAGAAGTTCCTGACCGAGCTGCAGATGAGAGGCAATGCAATCAGGGAGGGGGTTGGGAAGAAGTATCTGCCGGCCGACATAGATATGTTATCGAAGTCTCAGCAAGCAAAGATTATCTCTTGGATTGACCAAGTCCCGGTGGTGGGGTTCAACTGTAGCAGGTACGACCTGAAACCTCATCAAGCAGTACTTTGTAGAGAAGTTGGCGGCCACCGTGAATAAGGTGATGGTCGGAAAGAGAGCCAGCACGACGATGTTTCTGTTTTACCCCGGGAGTTTAGATTTATCGACATCATCCAGTATCTGGGACCCGGTACCACGTACGACCGGTGGGTTAAGGCGTACGACTGTAAAACGGTAAAGTCTCACTTTCCGTACGAGTGGTTCGATAGCGCGGACAAGCTCGACCATCCGGGGCTGCCAGACTATCCCAAGTGGTACTCGAAGTTGAAGGGTGAGTTCCTACTGTCGTTGTCCGAGTGGAAAGAGTGTAAGAAGGTATTCCGAGAAAAGGGGATGAAGACGTTCAAGGAATGGTTGCAACACTACACGACTTGGATGTAGGACCGTTCCTGGAGGCTCTGACTAAAATGACGGAGTTCTACAGGGGAAGAGGCGTGGACATACTCAAGGATGCTGTGTCTCTGCCCGATGTTTCCCTTCAGTACCTACTCCGCGGGTCGATCGATGGGAAGGCGGACACGCCCGAGCTGTGGTCACCGAAGTCTGAAACTTACGAGATGATGAAGCAGGGATTGGTCGGCGGTCCGTCCATAGTATTCACCAGATACGCCGAGGCTGGAAGGTCAACGATCAGAGGTCAGGTGGGGAGTCGGGAGGAGAAGATGTGCAAGGCGGTGCTGGGGTACGATGCCAATGCTCTGTACCTATCTACTC
This sequence comes from Conchocele bisecta, assembly GCA_029237695.1. Classification (NCBI taxonomy): domain Eukaryota; kingdom Metazoa; phylum Mollusca; class Bivalvia; order Lucinida; family Thyasiridae; genus Conchocele; species Conchocele bisecta. The sequence goes on from CM055267.1 coordinate 43,913,360, forward strand.
TGTCGAAGGACATGCCGTGTGGTGAGGAGCAGATATGGACGAGTGACGACCCGGAAAGACAGTCGTATATAGACTGTTTCGTGAGGAAGGTCAAGAGTGAAAAGTGGTTCGGATTTGCGGAGTTGGATATAGAGGTCCCGGAAACGTTGAGAGACAAGTTCTCGGAAATGTCACCGCTGTTCGTTAATCGAGAAGTCGATGAGAACGAGGTTCCACAGCACATGAAGGACTACCTGGCCGGGACCGGGAGGAAAAGAGTCGAAGGACAGAGAAAGCTCGTGGGGGCAATGTCCGCCAAGAAGATGATCATATACTCCCCGCTGCTAAAGTGGTATCTGGAGCACGGTCTGATCGTCAAGGCGGTGCATAGGGTGATAGACTACACGCCCGGCAAACCGTTTCAATGGTTAGTTAAAGAGGTCACCGCTGCCAGACGGACGGGGGACGTCGACAAGACCAAGGCGGTGTTGGCGGAGATATTCAAACTGGTTGGCAACGCGTGCTGTGGCAAACTGATAGAGGCACAAGAGAGACACCTGAACACCACATATACGAAGGATGAGAAGACTGTCGATCGGGCACTGAGGTCGGCGTGGTTCGAAGACCTGGAGGAGATTGGGGAGGCTTACGAGATATCGAGCAGGAAGACTCGAGTGGTGATCAACAGACCGTTTCAGTGTGGCATAGAGGTCTACCAGTTGGCCAAGCTCCGGATGCTGGAGTTCTACTACGATTTCTTGCACAAGTACGTGGATCGCGGAGATTTCGAACTGATACAGATGGACACTGACAGCATGTACTTCGCGCTGTCGGAGAAGACGCTGGCGGCGGTGGTGAGAAATAATATGAAGAGAAAGTTTAATAAGGAGAAGACCGAGTGGTTGGCGTGGGACGTGTGGAGCAACAGAACTCTGGGACTGTTCAAGCTGGAATTCGAAGGGGATAGAGCCATCGCTCTGTGTAGCAAGTGTTACTACGTGAGCGGTGATGGAAAATTTAAGCACTCGGCCAAGGGATGTCGAAGAGATCTAACGATCTGACTTGGGGAAGGTATAAGAGTGCTCTCGAAGGGGGTAGGGATATGGCAGAGAACAGGGGATTCCGAATGATTAACGGGCTGATGAAGACGTACAAGCAGGAGAAGTTGGGGTTGTCGGCGTACTACGACAAGAGGAGAGTGATGGAAGACTGGTTACACACCGAGCCTATAGGATAGGTAAAAAAAAAAAAAAAACTCTGAAAAAAGGAGAGAATACTAAAGACTCTGACGATCCGGGGGTAGCTGGGTGTCAGAAGGCACCATAAGAAGTTATTCACGAACAAAACCCTCGAGATGGCCCATCATCCAAATAGTAGAGCACGGGCTCATCGGGCTTGGTAATAGATCGATCTAGATGATATACATTGAGAGACCACACGGGATCAGTCGCGCGGCGGCTGCCACCTTCGAGCTCTCCCGTTTGATAGAGGTACCGGACGTCAATATCCGATGGAAGCCGTTGCTCTTCTAAACCAACGGGTAGCCCGCGCGAGACGGCAGAGGGCTTGCTCGTCACCCTTTTAAACTTGATAGCATCTACAGGCTTCTTACCTATCAATCTGGTCACCTCTCCGTTCAGTGCGGAGACCACGGCGGGCAGTCTGGCCACCCACTCGGTCAATCGCGACTGAGGGTCTACAAGTTCTTTAGCGTATTGGTGTCCGAACAGTCTCTCAGCCAGGGTTCGATTGAAGCGCTCCACGATCCCCTGGTCCCGGTGGATGTTGACGAGGCCGCGTCTGACAGAAACGTCGTGCTTAGACAATAGATGAGAGACCGCGCCCATGAACTCGCGGCCGGGATCGACCTGGAGAAGATTCGGCCATTTGAGAGGACTCCTCTTATATATTCGGGAGAGAGCCTCGGCCACCTCCTTAGACTCTTTAGTGGCCAACGGCTCAGCCCCCTTATAACGACTCGCTACGTCAACGATTGTCAGTGCGTACTTGTACGTCTTGCGACCGACGCGATCGTGAGGGAGAAACAGGAAATCCGCTTGGTGAACTTGGTTCGGTACCGGCACGTCGAATTTCGGGCGCTGAATATTGTGAGGTGCGGGTAAATAGATCTGCCAGATGACCTGCTTCTTGAGCCATTCCTTGACAGTGTTTTCTGAAACCTTGGTCGCCGCCGCGAGGTTCTTGATGGCCGCGAGTCCCTTCCAGTACCCGCGGGGGCTATAGTACATGTTCGCTAGCTTGCGCGTTAGGCGAACCGATAGTTTGGTATTAAGTTTGCGCGTGTTCATCGTATGCGATGTATTCTAATATATCGGACAATCTCCAACATGCCCTCGCCAGATCGTCCGGTAACTGCGTCGATAATAATACACCTTTGTTGGAAGTACAATCGCGATTGGGGGTTGGGGGGTTAAGTTCTGTAAGGAACTTGGGAAAAATCCAATCCCCCAGGATTGGTGGAGGAATATAACATCCGCTTTGCGAAAAGTGTGGCTGCTTTTTCGTCCTCGCGCCACGTCTCGAGAGAATCTCGGGCCAGACGAATCATACCCCCTGCGCCAGCTATGCGGTGTCTAAGGGCAGTGTAGCCTACATCAATCATAGCAAAATAAAGTTCGTCAACTGACATCGTTCTATATATATATATATATTTATAAAAAAATTTATTTAAAATAATTAATTTAAAATCTCGATTGGATATAGTAGCCGACGATACCCACCACACCCATTCCCACGACGATGAACGCGATCTCGCGGTATTTTTGGGGCTCTGACGGTACATAGAAATCTGAAAGTTGGGGCTCACGATCCAGCGGCGCAAGACTTTTCTGCAGATATGCCAGCGCGTACTCGCGGTTGGCTTCTTCAACATTCTGAAAAGTTAGTGCGGCGTGATTTTCGCGGCGAAGCTCTTCATTGACCCAGTCCAGATGGGCGGTTCGTTTTTTCGACCACGCTTCCTTTGCGCTATTGAGTTGTTCTACAGCTAAATCGTGACGCTTGCGCTACTCATCCACGTTCGAGCTTCTCATTTTCGAGAATATAAAGTTGCTACCGCTGAACGCCAATGCGCTTACAAGCGCACCACCTACTATTACTGCGATTGAAGCCATTTATTTCCATATATTAACTGGTAGAATTCCAGCTTTAACTAGTTAATCTCGGGTCCAAACTGCGGCCGCTACATCTAAGGTCGCGAGCCCTACGTCTCTCACAGTAAAGTCCAATTTGGGAGCGGACCCTCTTTGATAGTCGAGCATACCCGATACTGAAACCCGATATCACCACGGCGTGATAAAGTGCATTCACTAACATTTTACCATCTTGTTCAGCCATTATAATTATTGCATATAAAATGGGTCGCGATCAATGTTTAAATGGGGCGCATCCAATCGCGATTGGTGTTTCGTAACTGTTTTTGGATGAATTGATGGGGGTTGTTTTTTCGATAAGGATTGGTGTAATAGGGGTATTTCCACACGCACAGGGCACCAACAACTGCCAGACCACCACCAACAACCCAACTCCAATTCACGAATTTGGGTTCAATCGGATTCGCCCAACCTCGATTGGGTGTTGAGTGTGCTTCCAATTCGTGAATTGGGGGTGTTGTTGTACTCAACTCTGTCTTCAGATGTTTTGCTGTCTCCGTCCCCGATTGCAACGACTGTTTAGCCTCTCGAAGCTCGGCGAGTATTTTATCTTGTTTATTTAACTTTTCGGGTGGCAGCCGCCGCCCTCCCAGCTGCCTACCTTTTTGGGTTTTTATGTGTGCAACCCCCAACTCCAATCGCGATTGGGTTGGAGGATCAATCGGAGTTGGAAGTGCTGCAATCGGGTTCGATTGGTTGGAGCAATCCCCAACGCTGTTGGAGATTGCTGTTCCATCACTCTCGCGGTGTGTCTTGTGTCATCATTTATGATATTAATATTAGGGCTTATAGTTCGTGGGCGATATATGTCCAAATTGACAGTGTTTACCCGTGGTCAACGCGGTTGTCAGCGGAGCTAAGTACATTCCAAACTTGTGATAAATTGAGCAACAGCTGTTCTAAGAGTGTGACCTATAAAAGGGTCAGTCTCTAGATCGTCAATCAATCCCGCGATGTTTGGTATAGGGAGAAGTATACTAACGGCGGTTGCGTACAAATGAATAGCCGCCGATCCGAGAGTTTTTGTCATCTCCGCACCTAACCTAGATTCGTATCGCGCATACATTTTATCGATCTCCGCATCTGACATCTTATCCACCTGAAAAACTGAGAGACGCCTACCGAGATAATGCTCCGATTGTCCCTCAGCAACCAGCGCAGCTAGCCGCTCTCGTCGCGCCGCATTTTCATTTTCATTCGGAGTCGTTGCACTCAACCCAATACCAACTGCCGTTGGAGTTGGAGTTGATCCCGATTGCTCTGTCGGATCATTATCTTTCAGGGTGTTGGCAATCGGAGTTGAGGTTTCTTCTATTAGCTAATCGAGAAGTTCGTCGCAGTTCATTATTGCTAATTTTCTTAAAATTAATTTAACTATTCTAACAAGTCTCATCACTTTAACATATTGCCAAGCGCACCACCCGATACTTATGATCACCATTATGCTCGCAACAAAGCTCGCAGCGGAGCACCAAATTGTTAACATTGTTAACCATTGTTCAGCATTTGTTCAACATTTGTTAAGCATTTGTTCAGCATTGTTCAGCATTTGTTCAGCATTGTTCAGTAATTACTAATTTTCTTAAAATTAATTGTTAAGCATTTACTCGGCAATTACTAACGAGCGTTAAGTAATAGTTTCCGAAAGCATCTGTCGAACCTCCAGGCGCTCCTCGCGCGTTGGGATAACGTCATTCTCTCGAAGACAGTCATCGAATGAGTCTCGGTCCTTGCATTGAAAGAGGGCGACCCATTTCGTTTGCTCGCGCAGATCCTTGAGGACGGCGTTGTACTTTTGAGTGGATATCCATACGCTTTGCCTAGCATGGCGGCCAGAAAATGCGAGCTCGGAGAGCATGTCCTTCTTTTTGGTCATCGCCGCCTTGGCCGAGCAATCATCAATCACGTATAGGGTGGGCTCACCCTGGAATCTTTGGTATAAACCACGCAGCCAATCGTGAAACCTATCACCGGGGTCAATAACGTATACCTCAGGGTCGGTCCATATCCACGGGCGCCGTTGATAAGTATCGTTGTGCCGCACAGTGGGACACAGGATCACAATGTGACGAAAGGCATCGCGGTAGGAGCCCTCGAGCAAGTCTAGGATGAAAACCGTTTTTCCACATCCTGTCTGCCCACATATTATGGCAGAGTGGGCATCTCCAATCGTGAATTGGTATTGATTGCTAATTGTCTTATTTTTTTCACATTTATTAATTAATAAATCGTTAGATGATTTTTTTATTAAATCAGTAGATCGCTGAGACGTATCGGCCATCTTCGATGTTCAGTTGTGCGTCTGTAATTATATATAAGTACACGTTCAATGTGCCAGCTCCATCCGCCTCTAAGGTTATCTGGATCGTCACACCCTCACTAGCGTTCTCAACTTGGCGTCCGCTGCCGTGTATTTAGTCGTCGTCGCTGGCTCGTATGTCTAACCATAACGCGTATTTGGTATTCAGGAACTCCGCGAGGGAGACGGCCGAGAGATGCAGGTCTTTGGCAACTGCTGCAACCTCCGGAGAACGCTTAGAGCCGCAGCAAACTGCTTTCTTACTCATACCCCACTGACTGCTGATGCGGCGCGAAGACCCGCGCATGTAGAGTTGTAGGGACTCCCTCGATCGTCACCTCTACCATTCGTGATTTTGGGGTTATAAATTTGGTCGGTTTTCCTAGCACCGAACGCGAACCGAGCATCCTCGAACAACATCAGTATACCTTTCATCGAGCGGGCGGGTACGTTGACATTAATATTCCACAATGTGTCGCCTTTGTTTTTCGTCATCTTGCGATGGCGAAGAACTCGATCGTAAAGTATGGCAACGCGCCCGGCGTACTGGGTTCTGATCAATCGCGCGAGTTCGGGCATCGTGACCATGTCGTACTCCAGCGAAACATTATCGATCGTATACGTCGATAACATGTCGCTGGCTATGATAACTCGGCCGTAGTCGTTGAACGTTAGTTCGTATTCGAGGCGGTCAGCCAAAGCACTCTGATAGTAGGGCATGTGACTCTCCAGCAACTCAAAGTCGAGCGGGATGTAGAAGCGGTTGCCGTAAGCGCCCGCGACCGCATTGTCGCTCGCGTTGTTAGCTGCCTTGTTAGCAGCCCCGATTCTAAGTTTGGTTACGTTCTTATTTTTGCTGGTGTCAATACCCTGATAGACAGCGTTTTCGCGCTCTTGCTCCGTCTTCCATAGGTCCTGATAACAATGGTAGACGTCGCTGTCATCGATCGACATCACCTCATTACCAGAAATCTTTATCATGGTCTTCTTGACTATGGCGCCACCCAGGTTCTGAACGACGGTTCGGTTCTCGTCCGTCGACGTCAGCGAAATAGTGAAAGCGAGGCGAACAGTCCCCGGCACAATGACGTCGTTAGCTCCGAGGTTGGGGAAGCGGACCAAGAGCTGCTGGTTCTGGTCGATCGTCGATGGGTTGTTCCTAATAACGACACTCTGTCTCACGCCTTTTGCCCCGAGGGGCTCACGCAGTCTGCGGTATGGATTGAGTTTGCGACCGTATTGACTCGAAGACATAATTTAGTGAAACTATATTAAACCCGTATGGTTTTGTCTTTAATACATAATTAATATGGCTGATTACGATATTGACATGGATGAAATCGGCAGAGACGATTTCCGCGATGATGATGACATCGATGATGACATCGATAACTATGACGAAACGACCTTCATAGGGACGCCAGCACCCCAAAATACACCTTTGTTTGTTCCAGGCGAACCACGAAATACACCTTTGGTTCATCCAGGTGCATCTTTGTTTGTTCCAGACGCACCAGGAACTTCATCTGCTGGTGTCCCTATGTGGGAGGCCTCACCCGAGACTCCGGCATGGGCGGGCGGTGCCGAGACTCCTGCGGGGATCTCCAAGGATGAGCTGGCGCCTCTCACTGAAACGGAGTCTCGGGTGAAACGGTGGGAGAGTGAGGTTTCTAAACACGGCATCAATGCCACGTTGGAGTTCCGCAGCACTAAAAGAGGAGACTTGTGGGTTAAATGGGGTAATAGCTGGAAGTTGCTGACGTACAAGAACGACCCAACCCGGTTCCTCAGCCCCTCTTCCTTTACCGATATGGAGTACTCTTCGCTCGAGCTCTCGGAGTGATCGATGATCGGGCGCAGCTGCCTCAACAAATGGTAAAAACCCTACAGTCTACCGACGAAACGCTGGTGAAGACGGCCGCCGCTATAGAAACGAGCGATATCAGCGAGGTCCCTCGTATAGCCACCGACGCTATTAACACAGTGGAAACTACGGTCAACGAAATAAACGGCACTAAGTATGACCCACCATTACCTCTTCGCGAACTCCTGGGACTCGATAAGTTCTGCAAACGGTCCGGGCGAACTGGTCAATAACCTCTCCAAACTCACGGTGCTGGACGAACATATCGCGCTAGAAGATAGAAAACTTGGGGAAGTCCGTGACGATAGAGAATCTACCGAGCGGATCAACAAACTCCTGCGGTCGTTGCGGGACGAAAGAGAAGCTCGCTTGGAGGTTGTCTCGACTAACCGTGAGGCACTTTCCGGCCAATTAAGTCGGAGCCACGAAACAATCTCGAGGGTCCTGCATGAGGACACGACACTCGGTGAGCGTCTTCGCACTCTGTTCAGAGAGAAGGGCGTCACGATAGTAACCATCATCGCAGCTTTCAGCATGATTATTTACTCGACCCTAATTCTATCCCTATATTTGTCTCCATTTGTAGCTGTTCAAATTGCAGGTGCCTGCACCAGCACCCTACACCAGGCAACCCGCACCCAGCACCCTGCACCATCCGGCGGAGCCAAGGAGTGGGTAAAAAACAACTAAAAGCCCTCGTCAGTCTCCTGGCTAAATTAGCAGGAAAGGTGGCTGCCGCGCTGCCTGGGTTGATAGGAGGTCTCCTCTCCTTCTTGTTATCTATATTATCAAAAACGGTCGGATGGCTCGCCGAGAATGCTTGGGCTTTAATCGTGGCGATCGCCGGTCTCCTACTATTCTTCGCCAGAGAGTTCCTAAAATCAAAGCGTAAATAGTCCGATCGCCACAAGGGCGACGACGAGTGCTAATTTCTCCTCCTCGTGTGTTGTGCTTCCAATCTCGATTGGTGTTTCAACATTGTTGATGATTGGATTGGGGGAACTCGATGGTGCATCCAATTTACTAATTGGGGGTACTGGGTTCGATTGTGTTGAGGGATGTGTATCCATTTTGTGTTTTGGGGGTTTTATGAAATCGGTTCCACTTACAACCTCAACACTGTTGAACCCGATCATGTTGGTGCGCTTGATGATATCCGTGTTCACGTTACCGTTGTGGCCGATTTTTTGATTGGCGGTGGCGATTACGATCTGATTATTGTAACCGTCAACCGGGTCGTCTCGTAGTATCATATTGCTCGGCGCCATATAAAGACCTATTCCAAATACATAGTCTACTGGAGTGCTGGCATTCTGCAAAACGTCTTGATAATTCTGGATCGCCTTCTCTAGGTCCAACCTAGCTGAGATGGCGTCCTCTAAGTGCTAAGAATTGTTTTGTGCATCAAACGCCGTTCTCGTGCCCAGTATAGAACTGCGAGTTTGCTTCTGTGCGCCGAGGATGGCCCAGACGTACGTGCGAATGGAGTCGTTGACGCGAGTAACCCCGGCCTGCGTGAACCCTAGACCCCTATCTAACATAAATGTACTCCACGCGTTCTGAACCTCAGCAGCCTGCTGTATGTAATCGACGTGAGCCCGTTTCGGAGGTAACATTTTACAAGAAAACACGCCACAGTGCCGACCTCCAGACACTTCCGGCCCGAAAGTCATAGTCGCGTGGTCAAAATTCCCGGCGTTCCGACTGACGATGTGGTCATCGGAGTGATCGTGTCTAAAATCAGTCTACGTCCAATTCCCGGACTGGCCCCGAATGAGAACGTCCCCGAGGCCGGTGCTGGTAGGAAATGCTTTCTGTTTCCAGTCCGCGTCTTTTGAAACGTTAAATTCGTTACACAGTCTTTCAAACGCCATACGGTCGTATGCGTTGGAAATGGGATCCCAGGCGTCGTCTTGAGGTAGTGAAATACCTAGTTCTTTGAGAATCCTCCTAATAGTATAATACGCGTGAAAGTTGTAGACACTTCGGAGCATGACATTCTTGGATGTCAGATGGTCTTTATGTGAAACTCCACACCCGGCTGTTGCGCACCATACAGCGAAATTTATTTGGTTCTGCCAAAACTGCATCGGTGTTGCTTTCCACCAGTTTACCGCCTCATCGTAGTAATCTTGGGCAGCCTATATTGTTCAAAGATGTTAGGGCAAATTGGTGGCAAAGCCACTGTCCGGTCTAACCGTTACGGTTGGGTGTACAAGGAAGGGTGGTTAACAACGTCTTTTTGCTTGTATTTACCACCGACCGCGTACTTTGCATTAGAATTAAAGCTAAATGCTTTGGTATCCATTTGAAAGATATTTAATTTTTATGTTTGCTACTATCACTAATGTTCAAAAAGGGTGTTGTGAACTTCAAAAGTTAATAGACAACTGCTGCGGACAACGCCGTGTGGGCCTCAGATCAATCACGTTCACGGTTGGATGGCAGAAGTGGGAAAGAGTGAAGGGTTTTACTATGTGAAGGATGAACAACAAAAAAAATTCGGTGTAAAGCTCCTCACGGACTGTGGGGAATAAGACAGCTCAAAGATTTTGTCAACTCAGAGCTTGACGTATAATCAACCTAACACAGTATCGAAGGCTACCGGGCTCGCAACAATGACCATCAGCCCTGCTAATAAGGTAGTGGTCTCCCCGGGGTTGGGGGTATTCAACTCGGTTTTAGAGAGACATACTCCGCAAATAAAGGAGGAGTGTACCCGGGTGAGTACGTCGGTGATAACCCGGTGGACTTCGCCTTCACGAAATCTCTCAGGGTGCACCTGGATCGAGTGAACACATCGTACAACACGGTAGACGGATCCCCCAGCACATTACTGAAAACCGTGTAAGCCAGCGACTGTTTCTTTGGGGATACGGTGACCTTAGACTTCCCACACCCCGAGATGAAAGTTTTGGAAACGGGACACATCCACGAGTTGAAGATTTCTATTCTTGATGATCAAGCGAGAAAGTTGAATAACTATTACCCGATTTCGGTAGTTCTCGAAATTTCCAATTGAGTATAGGTGCCCCAATATTATAATTTAATTTTATTATGAGTATATACGGACCAGGTAGTTCTTCCGATTGGGTGACAAATTCAAAGAATTTGGAACCGACAGAAGGGGGATTCATCCCGACAGAGGGTGACTTTTTAACTACCAAAAAAACAAAGGCCTTGATCAATAGAACTATATCGGTGGCCACGGACAATATTCACAGGAGTCTACTATCACAACTTAGAGAATATGCCCTGGCTGTGAATACACAAAGTCGTGAAGAAACACATACGGAACTAAACGAACTAGACGAAAAAATAACCGAATTTCGAAAAGAGGCCCGGTTGGGGATTGATAAAGTCCGAGAAGACCACCAGGCGGACTTTACGGAGGCTTATGATGCGTTGCGCATAAAGGACTCTCTCATCAGTGAAGCGACACTTACCGAATTAGACGGGAAAATAACAAAATTTCGAAAAGAGACCAGGTCGGATATTGATAAAGTCCGAGAAGACCACCAGGTGGACCTTATGGAGGGTTATGATACGTTGCGCTCAGAGAACTCTCTCATCAGAGAAGCGGCACTTACCGAACTAGACAAAAAAATAACCAAATTTCGAAAAGAGGCCAGGTCGGGTATTGAGAAAGCCCGAGAAGACCACCAGGCGGACCTTACGGAGGCTTATGGTGCGTTGCGCTTAGAGGACTCTCTTAGCAAAGAAGCGACACTTACTGAACTAGACGGGAAAATAGCCGAATTTCTGAAAGAGACCCGGTCGGGTATTGATAAAGTCCGAGAAGACCACCAGGTGAACCTTGCGGAGGCCATTGCGGAGGCTTATGCTGCGTTGCGGTTAGAGGACTCTATCAGCAAAGAAGCGACACTTACTGAACTAGACGGGAAAATAGTTATAATTTTATTAAAATTAATTAAATAACGAACCATCCCGGAAATTCGTGAACTATATAACCCTCACTAAGTGTTTATAAACTGTGTACACCACCTGTGTAAATCGATAGCCCGTTTACATACCATCGATAAGGCTATAAATAACCGTGTGTGTAATATATATTAAAGTGTGTTTATTTTCCATCCCGGAAGACGTAATCGTATAAACCTCTCTATAAATGAACACTTAATATACGTGTAAGGTGGGACACCTAATTTACATTTTCATAACGCGTGTAATTGGAACATTGTCGTCTGCTTGGTGTTGTGATTACAACATAAATTTATAAGCGATATCGTAGAAATGTACATTCGTAAACGAATCGTTGGGTTTTACTAATTTTATATAATACACCTTAGTTTCATATCCGATACGCATTATCCGTCTTAATGTTTGTATTTGCCTCTTGTATAGTGGACATAATTGCCGGTATAATATTGTAAATGCAACGTTTTTATCGGAGTGTAATAAATTACGCTGGTATTTCATGTATTCGATATCACCTATGTTCTCATTTATAGAATTTATATATAGGACTATAACCCCCGTATTCTTCGTAAACATCTTCAACACAGGCATTAAAAACTTTCAATTCCAATTGTATTGTATTATCCATTTTCTCTAATAATATTGGTACTTGTTTTTTCTGTTCAATTTTCTAATTTTATAAAATTAGTTTGATAATGTTTTTTACAGTGTTTTAATGCTGTAGAAACACCGTGACTTATTAGATTGATTCTATCTTTCTAACTGACTTTCCGATTTTAATTATTACTAAACGATAATACTTGCGAGCACGTAATCCCTTGATAACCATTCGATGAGTAGCCTGAGTGCCACCGCATGATGGACATAGCAATGACTCGGCTTTGGTCCCTACCACACAATGCCGACATGGGTGAGGTGAAACGGAACATCTTCGCATCCATGCACGGTGATGTTTGCAATATTCGTAAATACCGGTGCGATGACACCTCTCGTGACTACCTGTCTTCAACCACGCACACTTAACTAGAACCATTATGTTGTATATATATACTGAGTATAACATAGGGATTTTTATCTCTAATAGGGTGTATCTTCTCATGTCATAAATATATGGTCTCGCGGTAGTAGTATATAAGATCACAAATGATACCATCATGCGGTGGAAGGTGCCGCGCGTAGCCAGTGCCTTCCAGAGGTGATGGTATCATTGTGACTCTTATATACTACTCTATTTCACCAGTTCTAAAAATTACAAATGCCCGGAAAACAGATATAATCATTTAGTAATATTTATTTTACTGATAGTGACGCGCGTTGGTATTAGGCTATTTTCATATGCAAATGAGGCATGATATTTTTTACTTATTTATACTAATGAAATACGTCACCTGAAAAATTATAAAGTGTGATCATTGCACATTAAAACATAAATAGAGAGATTAAATAGTAATTTCCGTTAACATTTTAAGGAAACACGATTATCGCCCCTGGTATCAGTTGTGAAATATTTCGTCTAAAATAAAATGTATAATAATGCCAATCAATACGTGGGATAATGGTGAATGAATGTTTATTTTGCCAGAAAATGTCATACGTACAGAATATACAAAAGTGTCTGTATCACTACATTACAACCTACTGCGTGGGCATCTACCTTTAATGCTAGCTCGACATGTAAATATTTAATGCTAGCTGTAAATATTTAATGCAGTACTTAGTTGTGTTTATGTAGATTTGGCATTCCATACATTCGCACTGTGCGAGTGATGAAGTGCAGTTGTACGACTAATGTTATTGCGGTCACGCTATTGGGCATGTTGGGAGTGTTAGCTGTTTACAATCATTATACCGTAGATTATATATGTATGGGTACACACCCGTGAAACCGGAATTGATCACTATTCAGGGTGCGGATCCATTATTTCGGGAAGTAAACATTTTGAAATATACATGTCCGGAAATGCAATTTCCTGTGTTTTATGGCATTTAAATCCAACTGGTGATAAACTGTGATCTATGTAAACTCCGTGACTGAATGGGGGAAGGTTGCAACCTCGGAACCCATCCCCCACCTCCAGATCCGCCCCTGCTATTTAGTATTTACCCGGTACTTGACTAATGAATGTAAACAAGAAACCACATCATGTTTCTGTATGTGTACAAGCAATGAATGCCGTGACGTCAGAATCGTTGATTTCGTTGATCGTATGCTTACATTGAATCGCATAATTCTTGAATGCTCTGTGTGTATTAGAAAACCGTTGGTTCTTGGTATGCGACTGAGCAAGGAATTCCATTGTTGCTAAGCGAAGTATACTGAGCCCCGCAGGGGACGTAGAATTTATTTTTTGTTAATTCGTTCCCACGAAATAACAATTCGTTCCCTCAATTCAACAATTCGTTCCCACGAATTAACAATTCGTTCACTCAATTTAACAATTCGTTCCCACGAAATAACAATTCGTTCCCACGGGAACGAATTGTTAATTCGTGGGAATGAATTGTTATATCATGGGAATGAATTGTTAATTCGAGGGAACGAATTGTTAAGGTATTAGGTGATAGAGTAACAAGACAATATTCCCATATGTTATATTCATAATATCACATCACTCTTATGAAGCAATTATCATTGAAGTCAAGTGTATCTATACTGTATACTATATGGAGCATTGTATTGCCATCTCCGCCATCTTTGTATGTACAAGCCATCGTACAATTTCACCACTTCGTGCGTTTGACACATACAGCAAATAATATCAATCTCAAAATACATTTTGATGTTTAAACGTTTCAACCTGATGCACAGCAGTATGTTAGTGTACACGTTGCCCATAGGTAAGCCACATTTACTTGCATATTAGGGAAGTAGACACCAGTGCCAATACACTCAGGTAACTGCTTGCATATCACTGGATGTATAGCTAATAACAGAGTACATAGTCATGTTTTCCAATCACCGTGGGCTTCCGATGACGTCATCGCTAAACGTACAGTCGTTGTTACACTACATATGATTGGCCGATAACCGCGGAAGGCAAGTCGCCACCGCGCATATACCGGGAACAAGATAAGAAAACCAACCAAAAAGATCATTACAATGAGATGACCTCATACGGAATTCCGGATGAACATAGATTGGAAAACATGGCTTCCCGAGAAATGATAGAAATGTCTGTGCAATTAAATTGTCTGTCGTGACGCACAGGACGGGTATAAATGTAGGTTTGATCAAATGTTCGATTGGAAACAATGTTTTCTCTATGCAAAATGTTTCTTTACGGGCCGGGACGACGTAAAAGTGTATTTTGAACCCAATGTTTACTCCTTTATATAGCAGTATTGGCCTCGGAAATGTGTCCGTTCTTTCACGACATAGCAATGATCAATCGATAGCTCGAAAACGCGTTGACATAGCGGATCGGTGAATATATCGTTACGGAATACTAACATTGTCCCAACTTCTGCAATAGGCGATATTGATATAACCCGGTTGACGTTTCGTAAGAGTCCGTTGTCTCGAGGCCGTCCGGGTTCGGCCTATTACAAACTTTATAACCTTCAATAGATGGAGCTAGTATATGGAGGGAGTAAACAAAAATGTTTTAGCTTATTTTTTTTTCTTCAATTATTGATGCTTTTAGGCATATTTAATGTATTTATAGACCTCGGTCCGTTACTTCAACCTGTGGGTATATATGGTATGTGTTGTGTGGTTTGCCAGGTAAAAGGGATACACTGTGCGATTTTCTGTGTATGAGGGTAATTATAGAATAGAATGTATTGACTTAAACCCATACAAGTTTCTCGTCATATAAACAAATACATGTATATACAAAATAGTAGATAGTATTCCAAGAGTGAACACATTTACATTAGAGAACGGCTGATTTTCTGTACTCGAATGCTTCTTTTAAACAAATTTACGACCGTCCTTTTATGATATGTAACTAATAGCGACGTAAACTTGAAATATAATGGTGGTTCAATTTGTTAAAAACACAGGCACAAACCTGTCCAGAAAACTGACATATTTTACAGTTTGATTAAAATAATTGATAGGAGTCCATTCTCCTGGCCTTTCTACATATTATTAGCTACATTATATCATATGTTCTACTTCACATTTTGAGTTCTTTGTCAAATGGCGGAACAGGTGAAACTGGCTGATGGCTGGAACACTCAAAGATGGCCGACTTGGCCACTCCATGTGCCGTATAGGATACAGTAATGAGGCAGTATTCACATATATGTTATATATATATTCCATCACGTTTACGAAGCAATTATCTTTGAATCAAACGATGATCAGGTATAGAACGGGTCCTTCAATTGAGGGAACGAATTGTCATTTCGTGGGAACGAATTTTAAATTTAGGGAACGAATTGTTATTTCTTGGGAACGAATTAATAAAACAAAATAATTCTACGTCCCGTGCGGGGCTCAGTATTCTTCGCTAAGCGGACTGCAACAATCGAATTCCTTCCTCGTTCCCTCAATTTAAACAATTCTTTCCCACGAAATAACAATTCATTCACACGAATTAACAATTCGTTCCCGTGGGAACGAATTGTTATTTCGTGTGAACGAATTGTTAAATTGAGGGAACGAATTGTTAATTCGTGGGAACCAATTGTTAATTCAAGGGAACGAATTGTTATTTCGTGGGAACGAATTAATAAAATGAAATCCATGTCCCCTGCGGGGCTCCGTAGAATCGCGTAATTCTTGCATAAGCTGTGTTATTATTAGAAAACCGTTGTTTCTTGGTATCCGACTGTGCAAGGAATTCCATTGTTCTAGTCCGCTTATCGAAGTACAAATGTACATGTAACACCGTAGTGGTTAGTCATATTTATTTGACTCAGTATACACATCCACATGCGTTAATCTTACCAACAATATCAACGTTCCTGAACATCTTTTGGCAATGCCAAATCGCAATCATCCAGCATAGTTCAGGTTCAGCCGATCCAGTTGCTTGATTTCAAGCACGCTGGTCAAGTATTGGAAGTGTGTTAGTTTGTTTGTGTGTTGGTGTTTAACAGCCTATCAACAGCTAAGGTCATGTAAGGCCGGGCCAACGGGTTCGATCCCATTTTAACCTGCTACATTGGGGGGACAATCCCAAAATCAGAACAGAATATTTACATCGAGAAAAATTAGACTAACCTGACCTTGTGCCAGGTCCATACCACACCAAAGTAACTTGGCCCCTTCCCCTAAAATAGGATTACGAATAATCGTAATACTCACATAATACTAATAATAATAGGTGAAGAGTATTAAGGTTGAGATCGGAAAAAAATAAGCCAAAGCTGAATTTTTCACAAATTTACCAAAATATCATTAGTAATAACATAATATTATCAAAACTCCCCATGAATCCCACTGGAGCTTAATCCAGGCATCATGATGGCGTCCAAAATGGCCGACAAAATGACAAAACTCATAACTAGTGCAAAATCCACTAAACCAATCAGGAAAAAAACGTACCGAAACATATTGAGTAAACTAAAGAATCATAATATACCAAATTGTGAAATTTAATACAATCAAAATGGCGTCCAAGATGGCCACCAATATCACTTAACAACCAAACTGAGCAAATATGTGGAACATTTGGAATACCTATATTCGAATGTAATATTGAGGGTATTAGGAGACATTTCAACTATACAATATATTTAATACATATTTTATATATTATGTTGTGTAAAATGATATGCAAGATGGCCACCATATGCGAGAAATGTCGCAAAATGACGTAAATTTGTATATAAAATATATAACAGTTACCCGAATTACTATATATGAATTTGTTGTTTGGGTCATTTGAGGACGTTTGAAGTACGTGTCACGAATTGTAGCCGACTGTTTTCTGTATCATCCATTATTTGTAACACGGGTCACAGAATACTAGTCTAAAGCACAATAATCGAATAATCTGGTAACGACTATCGAATAGGTCTTCGTGTGTGAAATATCGCTCCCGTGGAATACACCGCATGAGAGAATAGCGCTTTATCCGAAACCGTGCACGGACCACCATAATTGGATTTTGCACCGGTTATATCTGGGTGATTTACACTGCTTATGCAAACTTGGATGCTAGCATGAATACCGAGTAGGTCATATCTACTGATGACTGAATTATTTCAGATTAATTCGCCAGACTTCTCATGAGGTAGACTGACTGTTAGAACCCATTTGGACCCATTTCGACCAAATGCTTGGTCAATAAAAGCCGTATGGCATGTATCCGCTGGTGTAGATTATCTCCATTGATCAAATCGAACTGAATCATTAATACTTCGTGTTTACGTGTAAATGATAACGATTACAGGTTTCGCATGTGGGAGCATTCCGTGAGTATTGTACTGGCATATTATTCTCATGAGTTTTGTGCATGCCACTCCGACTAATTGCAGTAGCAATTTATTCTATTTGTAAACGAATGGCGAACACTATTGCAATGTTTACTAACATTTTGCTAAGCATTTTATATTACTATGCAGTCCAATATCAGCCATGCACCCTGTACTATACATGATAATATTGCCAATTTTAACTTGTAACAAATGTAGCGTGAATTTTCTGGACGATTTTCATTTACTCTATGTTGGACACATGTAAAACTCCAAACCCAGTCGTCTGTACATTCATTTTATTAAGTCATGTACGTTCACAGTGAATTGTAAATAGTGAAAATGCTATTGCGACCAGGTTAGACCTGATCAGACAGTTCTGCTCTAAATGCACTGATTTATACGTCAGTAAGCTGTAATAAGGACATGATGTGAAATATAGTTTATTTCAATCACTGATGCTTTAGGTCAGCCTGTGGAATCCTACAGTCTGATTAAAGTATACAGTGTTTATCATTAGTAATGTAATACACACACAGGAACATATTTGGCATAGTTACTCTTTATTAAATTAGCGCAGTTGGCCACGGGCAGTCTGATCAGGGTAAGGCCAGTCGCAATTAAATGTTTGTTTACTAATGGTAAATAACTGTGAATGACGTCGATATTCACATGTATGGCTGTGAATATATATTGTTTTGTAAACTAGATATAGTGGCTGTTCATTGATGTGTTGGATCGCATTCTCCGACATATGATTCCATCATCACCCTTCTTCCAACTAGTGAAAATATCTTTGTGTACATTGCAATTTATCATGTTTCATCATTATAATTTATGATGTTGCTTAGTATTGCCATGCAATCATAATATTGATTTCATGTGCACTACTGTGACTATTATGGAGACTATAACACGTTACACTCTGGTAACAACACCGTTACTGTTTTGTAGTCCCAGCCAGTCAGCCAGCCAGCAACCAGCGACGGCACGTCCATCTGGTGTATTCGCGTAGAACCAGTACGCTACACCGATATTATTCTGGGGTCCACAACACGACACCGTGTACCAGCGGGGACTCTGCTCCGCGTGGACCAGGACGTAACGAGCGGGGTATTATTCCGGTGACGTCATTCCGTCCAAGGACTATATGAATCTCGAAGGACGTCCACCCATGTGATATTGGCCCCATCCGCCCAAGTAGTCTTTATGCTTTAGTTCAAAGTAACTTAACGACGTCATAAAACGTCACCGTCACCATGGCGGAAACCTGAGTTGAATAACAGAAACTCTAAGTTCGGATCTTGAACATGATGTACACTGTTATACGACACTATCCTGTTCCAGAATTGTGACTGTGCCTTGGTTGTGTGACTTTGCCTGGGATTACCATCAAGAGGACGTTGTCCGTACTGTATTGAACATTCATTGTGTGTGTATATCATATTTTGTAAATACAACATCATTGTAACTATATACCTTGTTGTCTCTTTCCACAACGTGCTTGGTGTTCCGTCCCATCAATACACTATCCCGGTGTCACCCTGACATGACACTACGTAGTACATTTAATGCATACTTTATGTATTATATTATGCAAAATGGTATTCAAGATGGCCACCAAATATAGAGAAATATCGAAAAATAACTATAATATGTATATACGACAAATAAACACAGGGAAATGAAAAAAACACAATACTGTATTGTTATTTATGCTTGAAACATGTTTCAAATTGGCAGACTTGGTTCATTGCAGCACAATAATGTTTGTAACTGCATAACTAATTGGAATAACCTGCTGAATGAGGAAACTTATCACCATTGGCATTAATTTATCGTCGCGAAGCACCCACATTGAAAGTGTCGATCATAAGTACCTTTGATCTATATCGGTAGTTTAACCCAAAATTGATGGTTCCTAGAAATATAATAAAGTAAATTTGTCATCATAAGTGAGGTGATAGCAGCAGCTATATTATATAAATACTGCATTCATTATGACCATATTTAGCAAATCAACAATAATTCAACGTACATATACATGCGATATTTACATTCTAATTTGTGTGACATTCTATGTTTTGACATCTACAGGAACTGGTATAACATATGCATACCACCACCATATTATTACCGTGTATAATATTCATGTAACCATATAAAATGATCGATATGCGTATCCCTTATCTAGAGCGATGATTGAATCGATTCGATTCATACTGTTGTTTTTTTTCTTTTGGCTATATACCATGCCGTATTACATGTATCGGATGAGACATGATTCAACTCGTTCTGGTATGCATAAATATGACGTATGACTTTACGGTACACCAAAGAGAAAATAAAATAAGTATAAACATTATGTTACATTAAATTCGTGTGTTTGGACGCTAGAATGGTAGATAGGTATAAAGAGTAATTGTGTTTAACGGGCTGTCGACAGTTATGGCTATTTTAGGCACCGATCAACTGGGGTAAATCCCGTATTTCATCTGTAAAGAGCAATCCCAAAATCAGAACTGAATATTTACATCAAGAAAATATATATTCAGCCCTCAATTTAGAATATTCGGACTTGTGTCAGATCATCAATGCACAATAGGCACTTAGTCCCAGCCCTTAAACGTAATCGGAGTACACTCATCTTACTACACGTACAATTGGGATAACCGGCTTCAACACTCACGTACGAGAAAGCCAAATTGTAACTGAGGGCCAAATCATGGATCAGGAATTCTGGTAAGGGTGACCCGCACCGCTACCCTGGCTCATGCTCCCAGTCAACCACCCACAGCTTGTCAGTTAATGTAAACATGTTTTCACGGATATGAGACTCTTTAGTCGTCGGTTGTCAACATAAAAATGCAAGGGAATGAGACATGGACAATGTGTCACATACTTCCATATAAACATGATAAATGAAAGGTCAGTCTTGTATGATTCTACAAAGTGTGTACTTATATAGTGTATGCATGGCGCTTTGCAATCCATATGCTTTACATATAATATATAGCTTGCACCATTGTAAACAATATATACATCTTATAACCACCCGAGAAGGTCATGCTATCCAACCTTTGATATGTGCTGTGTATTATAATTTATCAAACATCTTAAAATATAAAATCTGACCATATCATAATATAAGCTGATACATTGAAGGTAGGCATACATACATACAAATATAGGCTGGCCGGCAAAACGACACATTTTACCTCGCAAATAATTATTTATTTTACATGAAATGTATATGTTATGTCTACAATGTATTAGTATACAAATGTAATTACGGTAAACGGAACATACTTCTGAAACATTATACACAGTTTGTTACTGTTCAATATACATGTATTATATAAATTATAAGATTTTGTCAGTCATATGGGAGGCCACATTGAATTAGATGGATCTTACATACTGTATTGCAATATGATTTATTTTATCAAATTGATAGTTAAAGTGAATTAATTCCAGAAGAAAGACAGATGCTAAAGTAATTGTTTGTCGATCCCATCATGGAAAGCGGGACATAGTGATCCTGATGGCATACATGTATGTACGTCCGTCCGTGGGAGAGTCCGCCCGAAATGTACATAATTTAAATCTCTCCAATCCTAATGATATATTGCGTTATATAACGTTTTTCACAAAATTTATATTTATGTTTTTAAATACCGTATATGTAGATCTGTAACGCCAGTCGTCAAGTTGAAACGTCAAACTTTTATGTTGTTACCATCCATACTTTCATTGCGTTAACAGTTTTACGAATTTTTAATTAAACGTGTTAAGTACATGTATACTCAACAAAACTAGAAACGTCCCTGTTTTATAGCCGGTGTAGCTCTGTCTATGTATGTACCACATGTTCAAAGTACATGTATTTTAAACCGTGGCGATGTTCAGAATACGATCGTGTAGAGTTTAGCCGATACACACGGTTTACATAGCGGCCAGTGACCGGAACGTTGATTTCCACTTTTTGCACGTGCACGCTATACTTGTCATCGATAAGGTGATTCAGTTCATGTCGTACCATTCATGTGATAGGGGCTATTCGGAAAATTAAAAAACTTTTTTAATTTTTCACTGTTTTCGATATGCCACGGCTTTCCGAAAACGAGCGAAATCAGGCAATTGGGATGCTTGCGGGTGGGATGGCCGCCAGGGCGGTCGCGCCTCGGTTTGGTTGCTGTCGGAAGACGATTGATCGTCTTGCAGCCCGGTACCAGCAGACTGGGGCTGTTCACGACCGACAGCGACCTGGTAGGCCTCGTGTAACGACGGCTAGAGCCGATCGTTACATTACGTTGACGCACTTACGTCAACGTCGATTGGCAGCCACAGTCACTGCTAGGCGATACGGTGTCTCAGGGCAGACCATTCGCAACCGGTTAAGTCGTAACGCCCAACCAATCCGGGCACGCCGCCCGTACACTGGTCAGATAATGACCCAACGTCACCGTGCTGCCAGACTGTTATGGGCGCGACGTCATCTGAACTGGAGAAGGGCTGACTGGAACCGAGTTTTGTTCACCGATGAATCTCGGTTCACAGTTAGTCATGCTGACGGAAGATTACGGGTATGGTATACAGGCGTAAAAATGAAAGATTCACCGATTGTTGCATTGTTGAGAAGAACAGGTTTGGGGGAGGGAGCGTAATGGTCTGGGGTGGGATCATGGGAAACCGGAAGACAGATTGTTGTACAGGGCAACATCAATGCACAACGTTATGTTGCAGATGTGCTAAATGCACATGCCTTACCATTTATCCGTCAGCATGGTCCTGGTGTGACATTGATGCACGACAATGCCCCCCGCCCTCACGTAGCCAGGGTCACCACTCAATACTTACAGCAAAACAACGTCGACGTCATGCCATGGCCCGCGGTCTCCCCGGATCTCAATCCCATTGAGCACATATGGGATGAGCTGGGCCACAAAGCACGAGCTAACCATCAGATTGACAATGTTCGCGATCTTACACGGGCGTTACAACGGGAATGGAGGAATTTGCCCAACGCACTGGTATTGCGTTACGTCACGTCGATGCGGCGTAGGATCATTGCATGCATTCATGCAAATGGTGGCCACACTCGGTACTAACGAGATTTACTGAATTTGCCACATTAATTATTGAAATTCCATCTCTAAACATTAAGTAACACATTTCTGAGTTTTTGTGATTTTTGATTTTAACCCCTACCGCCCTTGGCCGGTTATCTCTCGAATATTTAACAAGATATCCAAATGCAATTTATTGGCTTTGATACAGAAATGAATGAACTTGTTTTTCCATTTTGATTTTTAAAAGTAACCCTTTTGGTTTTTGATGAATCTTTCCTTAAACATGGAGGGACGTTTCTAGTTTTGCTCAGTATACAATATACATGTATATCTAATCACATATATACACCCTGACACGATATGGCGGTGACTTGTGTACTATGTATGGTTCACGTTTCTTGGTGTTGTATTAACCCTTACACCGCTATCTTATTTTTTTGTCGTCTTCTGTTTATTTTCTATTTTCCATTTTTAAGATCAAACACATGCTTTGATAGCACTTTAGAATAATTTACAACCTGCTTTGACAGCACTTCAGAATCATTTCCATTGAAAATGATTCTGAAGTGCTGTCAAAACATGTTTTTATTAAGAAATAAGGCAACACATAAAAGCAACAGCAGACGACAATTGTTGTGAGTAGCGGTCTAAGGGTTAATAGTCATACATGACCTTGAACAGATAGGACGATATCAATTACGCTGAATTACATTTTGTCGTCTGCCGGAAATGTTTTACCAGCGTAGTGAGGGTTTATGAGAAGTAAATCGCATATTTATCCTGTCAACACTGTGCGTATGTGCCGTGAAACATTTTTGATATCCAGTCAATACAATTTTTGCATTTTACAGCCATTTGTAGGTGTTGACGGGATAAATAGAATAGTAGGTTAGTGCCGTGAATGGGAAAACATATCTGGCGCGGCACGGAAACGGGATATGCTCGGCAGAGCCTCGCCCATCCCGTTTCCTGAGCCTTGCCAGATATGTTTTCCCATTCACGGCACTAACCTACTATTCTCTATATCATATGACATAGCCCAATACACAGACGCTTCAATATGTAGTTGTATGGAGAAATTATTGTTGTCGTCTGCTTTTAGTGCGTATCAGTATGCCTTGGATGACCGGGTATATTATAATTTACACATGAGTACGACATTCGCTTGAAGCTTATCTACATTTTCCACATCAATTACTTAGTAATTTTCAATGTCCAATGTTCGTGTTTAACCCTTTGAACCCGAAAGCCCGCTATAGCGGTGTTTGCAAACAGTACACATCCAGTTGGGCCGGGCTCGTAACGAGCCGTCTCATCAGAATCACAGGTTCTTGAAGAACGGTTAATATTTCGGTGTTTTATGGGTTATTTCGGTACCTCTGGTGGTTTGGGTGCATTGTTACCAACATACAATTTACGTCAGCTCCCTCGAATTACTCGCACAGGTATTTATTTTGACAGTAAGAAAGGGGCCCGAAAGTTCGGAATGGTGAATGTGAGCATAATTGACGATTTTTATCATGTGTAATGCTTGAGCATTAGTAGTTGCACAAAACTATGTAAATTACCCGAAACCTACGAAATCCACCCAAATCTACCCACATACCTCACAGGTTGAAGTAACGGACCGAGGTCTATAAATACATTAAATATACCTAAAAGCATCAATAAATGAAGAAAAAAAATAAGCTAAACAATTTGTTTTTACTCCCTTCATATACTCCATCTATTGAAGGTTACGAAGTTTTTAATAGGCCGAACCCGGACGGCCTCGAGACAACGGACTCTCACGAAACGTCAACCGAGTTATATCATTGTCGTCTATTGCAGAAGTTGGGACAATGTTAGTATTCGGCAACGATATATTCCCCAATGCGCCATGTCAACGCGTTTTCGAGCTATCGATTGTTTTGTTTTTAAAAATTTCTCATCATTTCTAGGTCGTGAAAGAACGGACACATTTCCGAGGCCAGTACTGCTATATAAAGCAGTAAACATCGGGTTCAAAATGCACGTTTACGTCGTCCCGGCCCGTAAAGAAACATTTTGCATAGAGAAAACATTGCTTACAATCGAACATTTGATAAAACCTACATTTATACCCGTCCTGTGCGTCACGACAGAAAATTTAATCGCATTTCTATCATTTCTCGGGAAGCCATGTTTTCCAATATATGTTCATCCGGAATTCCGTATGACGTCATCTCATTGTAATGATCTTTTTGGTTGGTTTTCTTAACTTGTTCCCGGTATATGTGCGCTGGCGACTTGCCTTCCGCGGTTATCGGCCAATCATATGTAGTGTGTAACAACGACTGTACGTTTAGCGATAACGTCATCGGGGAAGGCCACGGTGATTGGAAAACATGGCTTCCCGAGAAATGATAGAAATGTCTGTGCGATTAAATTGTCCCAACTTCTGCAATAGGCGACAATGATATAACTCGGTTGACGTTTCGTGAGAGTCCGTTGTCTCGAGGCCGTCCGGGTTCGGCCTATTAAAAACTTCGTAACCTTCAATAGATGGAGTATATGGAGGGAATAAAACAATATTGTTTTTAGCTTATTTGTTGTCTTCATTTATTGATGCTTTTAGGCATATTTAATGTATTTATAGACCTCGGTACGTTATTTCAACCTGTGACATACCTACATATGACACCAACATACTGACAATCTGTTCCAATACCAGTGATCAGGATCTATACTTTTTGCAAGTAATTTTCTTATATTTTTAGAGCAAAAACACCCCCTTTTCATAAATGGACTACTCTGAAAATCATTGTGTGACTATTGGATTGGTTGCAAATTGACATATCAACATCCATTCCAGCTACTTAGGGTGAAAGGGTTAAACGTAGTAGTATATACAATGGGGGTTCTGGACCACTACTACTGCAAAACTACTGCAATCGGTCGGTTAGGAACGCCGTTGCTTAAATAAACATGAGCATGACAACGGCGGTCGGATAGAGAACGCCATTTAACTGCGCCAGAAATCCGCCGAATGTGGGGGTTCTGGACCACTACTACTGCAAGCGGTCGGATAGGAACGCCGTTGCTAAGATAAACAACAGCATGACAACGGCGGTCGTATAGGAACGCCATTTAACTGCGCCAGAAATCAGCCGAATGTCGGGGTTCTGGACCACCATTACTGCAAAACTACTGCAAGCGGTCGGATAGGAACACCATTGCTACGGTAAACAACAGCATGACAACAGCGGTCGGATA
Source organism: Conchocele bisecta (assembly GCA_029237695.1). NCBI lineage: Eukaryota > Metazoa > Mollusca > Bivalvia > Lucinida > Thyasiridae > Conchocele > Conchocele bisecta. Next base: position 43,939,289 of record CM055267.1, read on the forward strand.
AGAACGCCATTTAACTGCGACAGAACTCAGCCGAATGTCGGGGTTCTGGACCACTTCTACTGCAAAACTACTGCAAGCGGTCGGATAGGAACGCCGTTGCTAAGATAAACAACAGCATGATAACGGCGGTCGGATAGGAATGCCGTCTAACTGCGCCATAAATCAGTCGAATGTCGGGGTTCTGGACCACTTCACCCCTTGCAAGCGGTCGGATAGGAAAGCCGTTGCTAAGATAAACAACAGCATGACAGCGGTGGTCGTATAGGAACGCCGTTTAACTGCGCCAGAAATCAGCCGAATGTCGGGGTTCTGTGCCACCTGCAAGCGGTCGGGGCTAAGGTAAACAACAGTATGACAACGGCGATCGGATAGGAACGCCGTTTAATTAACTGCGCCAGAAATCAACCGAATGTCGGGGTTCTGGGCCACTTGCACTTGCTATCAACAGCATGACAACGGTGGTCGGATAGGAACGCCGTTTAACTGCGCCAGACATCAAACGATATAACATTAGCATTCCTTAAATTTCCGCTCTATATACTACCAGCCCCCTTTCCCGGAGCACCCATGTCGCTTGCTAATTATTTTGTCGGAACGACAGCCAAGGGGCGAGCCCAAGGGACGGCCCACACCCTCGTAGGCCAAAGGGATCGCCCCCACCACCCCCCCCCCCACCCCCCCCCCCCCCCACCCCCCGCCCCCCCCCCCCCACCCCCTCGCTCAGGGAGCAAATCAAACGATGCACAAATGGCGCTGCGACTACAAAAATTCTGGTGCGCATTTCGCGAAATAAAGATCTCTTGCCGAAAATTTTATGTTTCGTAAGGTGGCGCTGACGGAGATCTGAATGATCTGGCGCTCGGACAGCATGGCTATTGCTGCAGACACGCGAACAAGCACATCACGTCCCGAGGTGGGCAGCCCCTCCAATACGTGTTTTTGTACGTCGTCATCACCCAAAACCTGTTGGTGGGCATTGGACCGGCTCGCACCCTTCAGCTCCTGGTACCTGGCCATCTCTTCGACGACCAGTTTGAGCTCACTATCTGATATATCGTTGTCGACTATTACGTTCTACACGATAACGCCGATACTGTTTTTCTTCGACCTCGCAAGAACTGCTATTCGGTCGTGCTTGCGACTCTTGGCCTCGAGCTTGTGGGCCACCAGTCTGCTCGTCATGCAAAGCAGGCCTGCCCCTGCTGCGACCGCACTCAAGGCCATCGCAATCGGCGCGGCAACGACTGTTGACAATAAAGACGCACTCCCCATCCCGCTCACAACGGAAGCTGAGGCTAGCGTGGTGTTCACCCCCTCGACGAAATTGACTGCCCGGCTATGTTTTTGTTCATGACCTGTCCGTTTCTCTCCCCCATGCTGGACAATATGTTGTATCTCGACAATCCTGGTCATCCTAAAAGATGTCGGGTCAGCCGCCCTGGACGGCATCTCATGATATAGTTTTTCGGCATTCATCATAAATCAAGCTCGATTAACAGTGTCACCACGGTGGAGGAGCTCGATGGGTCGGCAATTTTTGTCACGAAGTTAATAACACTCCCGGCGGGAACGTTAATTGATGTTTCGTCAAAGATAGTGAAGGCAGACCTATGCCCCGTATACTTGGTGACGTCAGACTTCTGCTCTACCCCGTTCAGGAGGAGATTTACCCGAAACCCGAGCAGACTGACATTCGCAGAACCGTTCCGGACGCTGCCATGGTGTATCCCGTATATCTGTTGCTCGCGTTGGCACCACATGAATATTCGTTTAAGCTCGGGCCCCTCAACCTTGGTGGTGAGGGCCTCGAATTCTGCGCATACGATGTAGGGGCTGTGTGCTGTTTGTGGTAGTTTTGGAAGATCAGCTTGTTGTTCCCCTGCGCTTGCGATGGCATCTCCACCATTACCGCCATCTTCCCGATCCCCCGGTACTCGGGCTTGTGGTCCTGTAAGAGGTCTTTCATTGAGTAACCGTGGAGGCATCTCTCACAGAAGTGATTGCGCTCCCTGTGCTTGAACTGGTCGTAGAGAAGCCGGTTGAGGTCTTTGATCCACGTGTAGTGCAACTTGCCAGCCTTCTCAATCAACAACAGGTTTATCCTTGGGATATTTTCATCCTGCATACTGAGGCTGTGAACGATAACACCCTTTTCCCAGCCAAAGACATTGATGGCCATGTTGTTCTGTTTTTCGACCTTCTGAATTTGGGAGATAGGTGTTGGGGCATCGATCCCTGTGAAATCAAGATCATCCTGAGTGGGATACTTGGAGGGTCTGTCCACATGGTCATGAGCAGGAAATAGAGCTGACCGGAGTGCCCATCTGAGACAGTGGTCATCTTTGTTTTTGACATTGACTGCGGCCTTCTTGTGCCTCACTGCCGCTGGTAGTGGGATGTAAGAACCCCCTCTCAGTGGCTGATACCTGGCGATATCCAGCCATAGACTGGTGACTCTATCAACAATCCATCCTGAGTCTCTCTCCGTCCATTGTTCGAGCATCTCCAGGAGGCGAGGGAAGGCTTTGTCTAGCTCCAACCTGTAGGAGAGCCTCCTGCTTGTGGCAATCTGGCCGTCTTTTCGAAGCTGGACCTTGAGTGCTAGTTGAAACTTGACTCCATTAAGAGCCTGGATCTCTTCGATGTGTTTCCTCCGGTGGATCTGGGGGTGCACGCCCTCTATGAAGGTTCTGTGGTCTGCGGCAAGGGGGTGTCCCTAGGGGACATCCATCTGCTAGCCCCTCAGAAACTTCCCTATCACACAATGGGTCCGCCTGAAGACTAGCTCATCCGTCTTCTTCTGTTCGAACAGATGTAGGATATCCTTCTAGTAGTCAGGTGTTGTTGATTTCTGAGGGGATATAGGGTCGAAATCCTTCTGAATGGCCTTCCGTTTCCTCTGGACGCTTAACCGAGGTTTCGGCGAAGGCCGGTAGCTGCCTGGAAGCAGGGGCTTGAGTTGTCGCCTCTTCACCTCTTCCGGAGAGGCTCGGGTGCCTGCAATTCTGCAAGCAGCTGCTCGATGAATTCATCCATAGTAGCCATGCTGGATGGGTATACCTAACAAGGCTCACGTTTCTAATTGGGAATTTCTATAGCCGCCAACCGGGTAAATTCGTTTTGGATGGCCTTAGCGCTCCGCCTACAATCTCGCTTGAACGCGCGACTATACCCATACCCCTGGCACAGCAGATAACGATGTTAACACCTCTGCGACACCCAGTACACGGCTGCGTTCCTGGACATTTCCGCAGCCTAGCTAGATGCACCTTACAATACTCATCCAAACAGCTCCTATGATAATAAGTCCAATTTCTCCAATGACAGTCACAAATAACGATGAAAAACCATCAATATTAACCCTTAGACCGCTACACACAACAATTGTCGTCTGCTGTTGCTTTTATATATTGCCTTATTTCTCAATAAAAACATGGTTGACAGCACTTCAGAATCATTTCCAATGGAATTGATTCTGAAGTGCTGTCAAAGCATGTTATAAATTATTCTAAAGTGCTGTCAGAGCATGTCTTTGATGATAAAATGGAAAATAGAAAATAAACAGCAGATGACAAAAAAATAAGATGGCGGTGTAAGGGTTAAGCAAAAATGCTTAACGCATCCAACTGTATATATATATAATATGCATATTACTGTTAGTATAATAGTATTGGAAGGTGATACATTCCCATTATTTCAAAATAAAACAAGAATTCCGCCATGGAAACGGTGTTGCGCCTGCCGAGACTTTTCATGGTAGGTCGTGGATTATTCACAGAATGAAAGAGGACCATTGCTCAGGGGAATACATGTGTAAAATATCAAGAAGCACCGCTAAAGGAAACAGAAGTTATAACAGAAAATTACCCCATTGTTATTAAAGCAGATGATGACCGAGTCGCACCTGCTACTAATGAATCTTGTAAAAGTTATAGTATTTATTCAACGGTTTATTGGATACGTTCCAGGACTTGATGTCTTATTTGTTCAATATATAATACATTGTCTGTTTGTAGTTATCTAACCTTCCCATAGTCATACTAACTAGTATTTGTAAGTACAGTCGAACCTCCCAGAACGGCCGCCTCTCTACAACAACACCCTCTCTATAACAGCCTCTATTTTATATCCCAAATGGATGATTTCCTCTATATCTAACCCTTAGACTGTTGAGATTGTTGCCTGATGTTGCTTTAGCATTCTTTCTCAATAAAAACATGTTTTGACAGCACTTTAGAATCATTTCATCCAATGGAAATGATTCTAAAATGATGTCAAAGCATGTATTTGATGAGAATTATCGAAGAAAATAAAATACACATCGGACGATAAAATTTCATTCAGCATTAACCTCCCTACAACAGCCAGTTTTGCGTCTTCACATGGGTGGCTGTTGTAGAGAGGTTGCACTGTACAAGCATACATTTTGAGAGATTTCAAAGCTTGTCCGGTTAGTGCAATTGGTAACCAGAACCCTTCTCACCGATGCGGCCTGGGTTCGATCCTCGTACATGGCTGTACGTGAGATGATATGGTGGTCAGCTGATCGGACAAGTGGGATCCTCGTACATGGCTGTACGTGAGATGATATGGTGGTCAGCTGATCGGACAAGTGGGTTTCCTCCCACATTAAAGCTTGTCTGTAATATTCTTTAGATATGATATAATAAACATTGATTTACCATGTAAATGATTTGATTTAACGAAGTCACTGGTTCATTGACATTGCATGTCGGGACAGACTATTTAAGTCCCCATCCGATAGGACTAGGCTAGCACGAAGTTGTCTTGCCCAAGGACACGCCGAATCGGCCATTCGGAGCGGGTCGAGGTGGGAATCGAACCAGGTGTCTCCCGATCCACAGACCGACGCTCTACCTACTGAGCTAATCCGGCCACCCTTGAGTAAATTAAATATTAATAAACGAGTACCAGTAATGTTTAAAACCAGTGGATAGTTACAAAAGTATACATTTGTGTACACTTGTGTAATACCTATAAGCAAAGTATGTGCCTAACAGATGGTACCCCAAGTTTAGTGACCACGTTTACACATCCATCTGTGACAATGAAAGCATTTGTAGAAAGTCTCTCGCGCTTGTTTGTATCGTTGTAAAATAGTTTAAAAATTGTCAAGGTACTATGCCTACTCAGTAGGCACAAAATGTTATTTATATCAGAGACATCATCTGAGACATCTGGCAAAATAAACATTCATACACCATTACACCAATTTTTTGTCTAATGCTTTGATTTAACGACGGCACTGGCTCGATGACCTTGCATGTCGGGATCGACTATTTACATCCCCATCCGATAGGACTAGGCTAGCACGAAGTTGCCTTGCCCAAGGACACGTCGAAACGGCCATTCGGAGCGAGTCGAGGTGAGAATCGAACCAGGGGTCTCCCGATCCGCAGACCGACGTTCTACCTACATAGCTAATCCGGCCACCTACCATTACACCACGTATCGATTGGCATTATAATATATTTTATATCAGTAACTTTCCACACTGATATCAGGGGCGATAACCGTGTTTCCTTAAAATGTTAACGGACATTACTATTTATACTCTTTATTTATTTTCTGATGTGCAATTATTATACTTTACAATCTGTCGAAAATAGTATTTTTTCAGGTGACGCATTTAATTAGTATAAATAATTAAAATATACCACGACTCGAAAATACGAAAATAGCATACCAACGCGCGTCACTATCAGTAAATAAATATTACTAAATTATTATACCTGTATAGCGACCACTTGTAATCTTTAGAACTGGTGGAATAGTGACACTATTGACACTTATTTAATTTAATTCCTATAAAGAACAGCTTGTGGCTACCGAGTGGGTATGTACCTTTAATGTAATTTCCAATAACCTCCGAAGGGAAGCACATTTAATACGCATTGCTTTAAAGTCACTCTTTTTATTAAATTTTCGACCATATGGTCTTTATCAAAATAGTGTGAAACTGTATCATCACATCCGGTTTACTGTTACACTATGGACGTCACATAGGACTGCCAATGCAGTTTCACACTATTTTGATAAAGACCATGTGGTTGAACATTTAATAAAAAGAGTGACTTTGAAACAATCTTTATTAATGTATCGTAAAAATGCATTTTCACACAACCATGTGTTTCCATCAAATTCAGTTGCCCTTCTATGTTTAACCACACTAAACGAAAGTAGTACGTTAAAGAAAACAATGGGATCGTTATCACTCCCAAGCTAATTCCCTCGCTGGCAGCCTTGATAACAACAGTTTTGCCTTACAATATAATTCCTCCGTACCCTTGATCTTGGGCGATCGGACGTGGGTCGTAGGCAAAACAAAGCATCATCCATAGACACACATTGTGACCACATATTATCAAAATCGGTGAAGCGGAACATGGAAAATGAAAGCTGGTTATTTACTAACCCACGCACACACACGTACATATGTGGAAAATGAAAGGTGTTTAATTACTAACTAACGCACACACGCGTATGCACGTATATTGGAAAATGAAAGCGGAACATAAGTTATTGGAAAATGAAAGCTGTTTATTTACTAACTCACACACACATACGTACGTACGCATGTACATACATGTACATGCACTAACGCTATATCCTATTTTGCCTATCGGCGAGGGGATAATACTCCAGATGTGTTATACGGAGCCCCGCAGGCGACATGGATTTTTTTTATGAATTCGTTCCCACGAAATAACAATTCGTTCCCTCAATTTAACAATTCGTTCCCTCGAATTAACAATTCGTTCCCACGATATAACAATTCGTTCCCTCGAATTAGCAATTCGTTCCCACGAAATGACAATTCGTTCCCTCAATTTAACAATTCGTTCCCACGAAGTTAGGTAACGAATTGTTAATTCGTGGGAACGAATTGTTAAATTGAGGGAACGAATTGTTATTTCGTGGGAACGAATTAATAAAAAAAATAATTCTACGTCACCTGCGGGGCTCCGTAGTGTTATGCCATAGACACTGTTTGCTTGTAGAAACCGGTCAATGGATGTACTAATCTACATATTAGTGTATAATTTACATCATGCTCAAGCATATGGTTTGGGATTATTTTGTATGTCGGAACATGATGTGAGTGAGGTGGTTTCAATTTCAGCCGCCGACTTTTTGCGCCACCACCAGGGTGGTCACAGGAGATTGAGTTTTATCTTTCTTGACAATCAGTAAACCTATATTTTAATTAATGAATATCCAGAGCAGAATGGGTGCAGGTTATGTGTTCCATAACAGCCATACTAAAATGAAAGTAGCAGGGAATAGGAAAAGGTGTGGTATTTGGTTAGTTTATACCGTGGTAGGTCCCCAGGGTGTCCGGTTTAGCGAGGTTTCACTGTAAATCAAGCATTTGATTATTCCGAGCCATAGTTGCGTGCTATGCGATCACGAACAGGCAGTGTCACCTGCGATAAATGACCAAGAAACCCATGAAAATTATGATCTTGTCCGGTTTAGAGAGGTTGTATAGGAAAGATCATTGGCGGTGGCCCACCTCTCTACATCCCTCCGGCCTCAATAGCTCATAAACTTGTCTCGGTATTTTCAGTACCTTGATTAAACCCTTATAATCCCGGAGGGGGTGAGGGGGGGGGGGGCTTAAACTTTCGTTTCATATTGTATCTGCATGCCCGTAGCCAGGGGGGGGGGGGGTCGGAGCTGTCGTCGACCCCCCCCCCCCCCCCCCCCCACCCCCCCCCCCCCCCCCCCCCCCCCCCCCCCCACCCCCCGCCCAGCCTCGAAGTACACTTTTTTAGCATCGAGGTCCACTTTTTTAGACCCCCCTATATACCTCAGGCCCATTGGGGGGCCTTCGAAACGACACCCCCCACCCCCCTTCAAACAGGTCTGGCTACGGGCCTGATCTGTTTCTCAATAAAAACGTGGTTTAACAGCAACTTTCCATTGGAAATATTTCTAAAATGTTGTCAAAGCATATTGTAATATGGAAAATATAAAATAAACAGCAGACGACAAAATACATTCAGCATTGTAAGGGTTAATATCTCTGCAATTGACTGGAGTAACGGGGTTAGGGGTTATAGCCATAAACCCCTGTAACCCCACCCTACAGGGGTTTATGGATTTTCTGGCTAATGTAGAGTCTATACACATGTACACTCTGATCAGCATTTGTACAGTTCGCCATTCAGTCAGTAACTGAATAAAAGACCACTCATACTAAATACAACAGTATATAGCCATACCGGGCTGTATGAGTGTGCTAGACTGTCCATAAAGGCCGTAGTAGATGGGGACAATGACAAACGTGGAACGGGCCCCAGATGCATGTAGCGTAGTGGTAGCAATTTTTGTTTAATTAATCAGCGTGGAGGATTGTGGGTTCGAAACCAACACTGCAGTGTGCTCTCATTTTTTTGTATTCAATTATGTCCCTCACTTCATACTCCCAGATAGATATCTGCCGTCGTTAATAGGTTTATTTTATTAACATTATTTAATGTAACTTACAGAAACATATTTTTTGTATTGGTTCAAATACTGATCAAGACGTATATTGCAATGTCATTTGAATCGTTTTAGTTACATCCATATGTCTGTCTGGACAAAATGTATAAGCGCAACCGATGTTTTCCCCGCTCTGGGGCGGCGGAAATACAATGTGTGGGGTGTATTTATAGTCAAACATTTTCAGGGGCCGGGAATTAGGAGGCCAAGAACCCCGAGGATGTGTATATTTGACATCCCCAAGAGTCCCCCCCCCCCCCGTACTGTCGTGTCTATAAAATACCTACTGGCGACAATTTTAGAATATGTCTACATCCCGATTTTGTTTGATAGTAAAATATTTATTCAGTACATGAATTATGTATAGTAGGGGGGCAAGAACCCATAAAAATTGAATTCTGTTCAACCCGAGAGAGCAAAAGCAACGACTACTTTAAATCAATGCATTATATCATCCTGAACACGAATCCGGTGTCGGTCAATCAAATCAGGTGGGGCAAGGTCATTGTTGGGGTCATTAAGTGCAAATGGGTCAAATAGGTTGTCTGATTAGCGCAATCGGTAACGAGCGCGCTTCTCACCAATGCGGCCCCGGGTTCGATCCTCGGCCGGGGCAGTATGTGAGATGGTATGGTGGTCGCCAGATCGGACAAGTGGGTTTCCTCCGGGTTCTCCGGTTTCCTCCCACATTAATGACCGCCTTTACGCCTTCATCTGTGCCAACGAAAGCATTTATATAAGTGCTCTCGCGCTTGTTTGTAATCGTTGTAAAATAAATAAAGTCAAATGAGTGCAAAACTCGCTCTATTTTGATAATACAATATGTACTTGCATAACATTGCAGAAACATCCGATAAAGTATGTTTTATTGGTGATTATTGTTTTATGGGCACATACAAACCGATTCGGTTTGCTGGGACTTCTCTATCGTTGAGCCTGAGTATCAACATATTCAAGATGGCCGCCAAGCATTAATATTTAGCCTGAAATGTGTACTTATTTGATGAATGAAAACAAATAGGCATTTGGATCTTGATCGGACGGACGGACGCAGAAAAACCTTTGGATACTATGTATTAATTTTAAACCATATGAATCCAAGATGGATTTATCTGCACTGTGGTGGACCATATCTTGGTACTAAGCTAGATATGAACATATTAGTTTGATTTTCATCCGAGATATGATATTAAAAATATAGATCAATATGTACGCTCTTCTTAAAGAGTGTATTTAAATCAAAATGGTAGCCATATTTTCCAAAAACTTTACACTTCTTCATTCTGTTAGGCGGTTAAATCAGTAAGTTGGACACACTTGATTTTGAAGTCATTTGTAATTTTGTTTATTCAAAATGGTCGCCTCATTTAGGCTATATTAATATATTGTAGTACTGGTAATTGCGCGTTTCTTTTCATTTACTTTTAAATTTCTTTATAGGACAAATTCACATGTGTTCAGACTGGTAGTTCGCTGAGAATACACTTGGTGATGATCGAATTAGGTTACACTCGAATTAGGTTACACTCGTTGTAGTCATAATTTTAAAATATAGTTACTGTTTGTTTTTCATATATTGTATGTTATTGAGTCTTACGTTATCATATACGTTGTAAATTACACTATAATGCCATATATGTATACACTACGTATTGCGATTGGTGCATATGATATAGTTCGGCCATGTGTGCATTACAATCAGATATTGAACTGTTATATGTTGGTGTGCAGCTAAGTACCATGACATTTCAATCACTTTAGATTTAATTATAACCAAGATAGAACAAGCCATTAAAACAATTCATGTATAATACACAATTATCAAATAGTCTTTATTACAATTTCTGTTTCCGTGAATATCCATACATTCACGAGTGGATGTACCCATATACATACATTTAAATGACACAGAAATATGTAATAATTGTCCCATATAACCATAAGTCTGTGCAAGGCAGATCCGAATATTGTATTTCAGCAAAACTTTCTGCATGACAGCATGTTTAATCATCGTTGCTAAATGGAAATATATTCTCAATTAACATATATTCTCATCGATAAAAATCCCATCCCCTGCACTGAAACCAATATTGACAGCGTCTATGCGTGCCACATATATAAAACATATGTTGTAACGAATGCTCATGATTTAGATGCCTAACCAGGTTAGTTGAAAATCCAGTCACGGGAATTGCGGTTTTGCATAGGAAAGTGGTTGTTTGGTTGATGTGTGTACATTAGTTATCCATGAATCGCAATTTCGTCATATTAGACATATGGGTACAATTATATGCTATATATATTTAACAAAGCACTACTCAAATACGTGAATGTGAAAACAAGTGTCTCTGTTTTGGTCACTTATGTTCTTATTTATATGTCGTATGTTGGTGTATATAGACACGGACGATGGAACATTCTGATATAATTCTGGATTAGCATAGAATAAATGTTCATTTGAAACAAAGTAATATGGACGTGTCATAATTGTATCAATGTTGGTGGCCATCTTCGATTTACCTATGTTTGCGGCGAAAGATCATTCGGTACAGTTTGGAACACAAGCCTCGCATTTTTAAAATATTACAAATGTTATTTCAATTGTGTTCCATTTCTTTATTATTGTGTCGACAAACAGCGCCTAAGAGCTTAAACGATACTTAGCGGCCATCTTGAATATCCAAACATGGTCAAATATAAGTATATTACATGGACTCATTCTTTTTTGTAAAGAACACATGGAATAATAACAAAAAAGGCAAACAACTGAAAAAAAGTGCATGAAAGAGTAGCTATTTATTTGTGTTATTCCACACACATTTACTGCACGTCTAGGTGAATATTTGGCGGCCATCTTGTATTTATATGAATATTTGTCAGTGGTGAATTGCTTTTATAAGTTATCTAAACGTATGTATATGTATGTAAACGCATAATGTAAGTACAAAATGCCATACAATAATAAAGTCAGAATATATTTAAGACAAAATGTCGATACCTGGCGACCATCTTGAAAATCGCAAAATACACAATGATTTGAACCACCATCAAACCGTCTTTTCATATATGTCCTAAGGAATAATACTCAACAATTTAAACAACTTTATCTGATATTTCAAGCATGATATGCACGTACAAGTCAATCTACTAATATAAAATATGTTTTTGAACTCGTTTGACCTCTTTGCCCGTAATGACACCAAAACTGTCATTGTCCCACCTAATTTGATTGACTTTTGAATTGATGTTCAGGAAGGTATGATGTATCAATCTAGCATAGTTGCTTCTTTTACTCTCTTGGGTAGAAGAACAGAAGTCGTTTTTAAGCCACTTCTCTTCAAAGTGCCCCTCCACTAGTAGCTATACACGCTATATCTACTTTTATCATTTAAACACTTGGGAATAAGTATGTGTGAAACATTTATAAAATTAATGATGTATGTATGTAGGCTATGTATCCTGGGTGTGTCTGTAGAACTGACACATCATTAACGCTAAATATACCAGCGTTAGTATTAAAGTAGAAATTGCGTAGGTTGCCACATTTACAATATACCATGTGAAATACAACACTATGACAAAGATCTAACAGTGCCGAGCCAGCGGGAAGTCAGTTCACCACTAATTTCCACTTCACAGTTGTGTATCACACTAAATACCGCCGAATTGCGGCGGTAATGAATTGGGAACACTGGTGGACGATCCCCGATGAATAGCGATTAACCCTTACACCGCTATCTTAATTTTTTTTGTCGTCTGCTGTTTATTTTCTATTTTCCATTTTTATCATCAAAAACATGCTTCGACAGCGCTTTAGAATAAGTTATAACATGCTTTGACAGCACTCCAGAATCATTTCCATTGGAAATGATTCTGAAGTGCTGTCAAACCATGTTTTTATTGAGAAATAAGGCAAGATATAAAAGCAATAGCAGACAATTGTTGTGAGTAGCGATCTAAGGGTTAATTAGAAATAGTCACTCAGAGGTACGAGTGTGGCCGTAAATGGCTCCCATTCTGGCACTGGTGCATATAGCTGTAGATTACAGGGGCCGTTTCACTAAACTTCTTGCGACTAAAATGTTCGTAAGTGCAAATTTAAAATCGTCTGTAAATTTCAATTTATGGATTTACATTTATTGAGCATAGGCTGCATATGCAGCCTATGCTCAATAGATGTAAATCCAACAATTGTTTACAAGAAAACATTGTTAATGTGAAATTTACAGACTATCATAATTTTGCACTTACGAACATTTTAGTCTTACGAAGTTTAGTGAAACGGGCCCCTGCTGTGATCTCCATTCAACTTTGGAGATTGCTAGCAGTTTGCAGTAGGTTTATTTCTCACGATCATTTCTCCATCGATGGAACGCCAATTCTAAATAAACTCAAATAATTAATGCTAGCTCTAAATTAGAGCCGTCTTCCGAAGGATCAAGTTCAATCACAAGGAAGAGAGGCCTGCCACCAGGAACAAGACAAGCTGGATTATAACTGATTATCCACCTCATATTCCATATTATTCTGTAAAATAAAACTGTTTACTAGTATCTCGATATACAGTGGGGTCAGAGTGTAAGTGCACACACGAACGAACACGACAGGTTGGAACCGGGGTATAAACTTGGAAAAACCACTTTCGCAATTGGCGATAAAAATAAACAATTGGCGATAAAAAATTACAATTTTCTAAAAAAAAAAGAAGAAACATTCTCAAAAATTGTAATTTTTTATCGCCAATTGTTTATTTTTATCCTATTGGTTATTATAGGAATGAATGGCCATTTTGTGGAATTTATCGGGGTATAAACTTGGAAAAGTCACGGCAATACTGGACGAAGGCCGGAAGGCCTCGTCCAGTATTCCCGCGACTTTTCCAAGTTAATATCCCGATAAATTCAACAAAAAGGCCATTCATTCCTTATAATTCCAGCATTTGAAATAAATTCATCAACAAAATGTGTTTATTTTGACAGACGGCAGCCATTTGTTTACATTGACAGCACTAACAGCGCACCTGTAGAAAGTAGTTCGGCGTGGGAGTTTACTGGGATATCAATTTTGGACAGACTTGCTACGAGCCAATCAAATGTTAGGGAATTGTGTAAATATTTTTGTGCTGGAATTATTGTAAAATGAGACACGCCATGTGATTTTGTACCTTCGGACATCTGCGTAATTTCATGAAATACGTTTACAAAATTTATAATATTTTTCATAAATAATCTCAAAAGTTGAAACATTTTCAAAGTACATGTGGAATAGAATTTTTGACGGAAAATATTGTAAATTTTGTAACCGTATTTCATGAAAATACGAAGGTACACAATCACATGGCGTGTCTCAAATGTCCGAAGGACCCTTTATGTGAGCTGGAGGACCCCATGCTGTTAATGTAGTTATGCTATCTAAGGTCATGTAGACAGACACCTGGGGCCCGTTTCACTAAACTTCGTAAGTGCAAATTTAAGATCGTCTGTAAATTTCAATTTATGGATTTACATTTATTGAGCAAAGGCTGCATATGCAGCCTATGCTCAATAAATGTAAATCCAATAATTATTTACAAGAAAACATTGTTAATGTGAAATTTACAGACTATCATAATTTTTAACTTACGAACATTTTAGTGGTAGGAAGTTTAATGAAACGGGCCCATGATCACACAATTGTCTTAAAGGTACATGCCCACTCAGTAGGCACACAATGCATCATCTGACATTTTCTGGCAAAATAAACATCAATTCACCATTACCCCACGTATTGATTGGCATTATTATACATATCGGTTGTAAATTTCGACACTGATATCAGGGGCGATAACCGTGTTTCCTTAAAATGTTAACGGCCATTACTATTTATTATCTGTATTTAATTTTTTTATGTGCAATGGTCATACTTTATAATTTGTCAAAAATATAATTTTTGCAGGTGACACATTTAATTAGAATAAATAATTAAAAAATATCATACCTTACTTGCATATGAAAATAGCCTGATACCACCGCACGTCACTATCAGTAAAATAAATATTACTCAATTATGTTATCTGTATAGTGTGTACTCATATTTTTAGAACTGGTGGAATAGTGACACAATTATACACTTATTTGATTCCTATAAAGAACATTTTGTGCCTACTGAGTGGGCATGTACCTTTAACAATTTCACCCCCCAGATGGTTGACCATCTGGCCCGCATGTTGTGCCTGCCTAGGCATTTGATAGTCACGTAGCAAAAACTTCAGTGCAAGTCATTTGATCTCGACTCAGGCATGTGTGCCACATGTGTCAGCCATAGTAAGAAAATATATATGATGATAAACAAAGAATTTCAAGTCAATATGGCTTATGATTGCATAGATAGTATAGAATAGATTGCATTAAAATCTGAAACGATTTGTAAACTGGGTAGATCCAAATGAGATCTGTATAATTGCCTAAATTGCTCGTTTTTGTATATCAATAACAGACGTAGCCTACAGTGCAGGTTATGTTTATGTGACGTTGACATCGACTCGACTTGGCCACTAGGACTTGGCCAGAGAGGACATGGGACAGGACGGTGATCATGCGTGCCTACAAACAACATTTGATAGGGAAAAAAAGTGAATGGGACCCAGCAACAGCTAGGGTCATACAGAGACGGGACCACAGTTTAAAGTCTCATCTGACAGACCAGTGGGATGGAAATACTATGAATGTTTTTTTGATGCCTAAGGTGAGGTGTGAACACACAACCTCCGGATTGGAAGTCAGGGCCCGGTTGTTCAAAACATCCGTTAGCTTAACGGACTGTTAAATCCTTAACTGAATGGTTAAAATCTCTGTTTTTTAACAGAGATTTTAACCATTCAGTTAAGGATTTAACAGTCCGTTAAGCTAACGGATGTTTTGAACAACCGGGCCCTGGTGTTCTAAACCCTAGGCCACAACCCATCCCACACTTGATAAGAAAAACACATTACAGTAGGCAAGAAGTTTAATATACAAACCAGATACATGTATCTCGAAAAGAAAAAAAAAAAAATAATAATAATTGTTTAACAGATTTGTGGCTGTGACGGGAGAAATGGGGCTTATGGGTTTTGCGACCGGTGTTGATCCAGACCAACCTGTGCACTGTTCTCCATTGCATCAAAGAAACACCCGCTCTGCTACTAATAAGCAATACAGATCATAATCAGGCTACAGGAGTGTGCCATTTGATCAGCAGCTACACTGGTCAGCAATCACATAAGCCCCATTTCTCCAGTCATGGCCACATTTAAGCCGCTCGTTGGTGGGCAATGTCGCCAGCCGGGAAGCAGTGATTTCAGTCCAAGGCAGATCCGTAACAGCGTCTTTTTGGTATTGGGTAGAGACACTTTGAGAGAGAAATACAAGTTATTTACACTTACTTTCTTAAATATATCAACAAATGGTTTATAGAAATTTGTATAGTTTATATAGCAAATTACGGAATAAGCAGAATTACTTCCCTTGATGAAAGATACACAAGGCAAGGTGTCTGCCACCATGGTCATAAATGTGGCTGTGACTCGAGAAATGGGGCTTATAGGATTTGTGACCAGTATAGCTCCTGATCAAATAGCACACTCCGGTAGAGTGATATCAATCTATATTGCTTGTTAGAAGCACGACAGGTGCTTAATTGATGGAATGGCGAAAAATGCAGATTCTGATCTGGATCTATACTGGTCGCAAAACCCATAAGCCCCATTTCTCCAGTCACAGCCACAAATGAGCAACAGCCCAACATCTGAGACAAATCAGTAGCTGCAACAGTGATGGCAAACACCACGCCCCTCAAAATGGCAACTTTTCTTGAATTAATTCCAAAATACAGTGAAACAGTGAGGTCCCCAGGGTGTCCGGTGTAGGAGAGGTTTCACTGTAAATCAGGCATTTGCTATTTCTGAGCCATATTTGTGTGCTATGCGATCATGAACAGGAATTATCACCCGAGATAAATGACCAAGAAACCCATCAAAAGTATGATCACAGATGTGTTTGGGATGTCCGGTTTAGAGAGGTTCCACTGTAAAATCAATGTTTGTTCGAGAAAAGCAATACCGACAGCATAGTGGATCCTCGTTGAATAATTTCAAGAGGATTTTCACAATCTCTAACCGCGGGTGTTCGATTTAGAGATTACACTGTAATTCTGGTATATGATCATTATGGGACAAGTGTACGTGCTTTGCGACACTATAATTATCCGAGATAAATGACAATGATACACTGTGATGGAAGACAATGATGTTTTATGACTGTCCGGTTTAGAGAGGTTCTACTGTCGTCGCTTCTTGCATCACAGCCCCACTGCACACACTGTAGAAATATACAAACATAACATGCAATATTAAACTATCATTTTATCGGGAATTACCATCAATGGCATTATGCAATATTTTTCATGGAAAATGTCGCCAAAATGACACTGACCGATATGGGCAAGGTAAATGTTTTCAAAAGAGCGCTGTGCCAATGTATGCGAATGTAATCGATGACTAATTGGATATGACCAGTTGCAATTCAAATGATAGCGGCCAGATTGTGATGAAACGAAAATAGCGATTGAGGGGCTATTTTTTTTTGCCGACAAAAACATGACATGGCCGCTGTTCACATACAAAAATGCCGAGTGGGGATGCAAATAGCTGGCCGCTGGTCGCAATTCGGGGGTGGTCGTTATTCCAAGGTCTTATAAATAACAAAATTGGACAGGGGGATTTTTAACTGGCCGTTGTGGACAGCTGGCCGGCCGCTATTCCCAAGTGGTCGTTAACACAGGTTCGACTGTATATGTAAAATAAAACTAGAGCAAGTAAGCATGGTCGCAGGGATACCTTTGGGTGCCGCCTGGTCTAACGACAAATATTTGGACTTGGCTTCGGGCATGAAAGCAGTAGTATAGAGGGATTCAAAATGATACCACCTAACGGTGGTATCATTTCTCCACCCTCTATACTACTCCACCACCCCCCGAAAAATCAAAAAATTGGTTAACGAGGAAATTGTCTCCCACCAACCACGAAAAATTCAAAATTGGTGTCATAAATACATCATGTTGTTTTCACGTCCAATTGAACAGATAAAACAATAGTCTTAAAAAGGATTTATTTTTGACACCAATTTATGAATTTATTCTAATAAGTTTCTGATTTAAATGTGCCCACGAGTGATAGTTTATATTCCAACACCCCATTTTTATCCTCCAATATAGATAATTTATTTCGCAGATCAGCAACTAATTCTACCAGCTCTAGTCTACCACGTTCACCTGTAGCCACCTGACAGTGTAGTTGCTTATGTCTACAAAGAGTTTGGGCACTAATGAATTTACAAGGGCATCTGGGCATTGAAATTGCGGGGGACACAAGGAATTTTTCTACGTCTCGCTAGATGCCTTCGTAGATATTCTTTACGCGTAAACGTCTTACAACAAGTCTCACACTCCATTATATATGTATATGTTTATGTTTATATCAATTAGAAGTGAAAAAAACATAATGTTTTCAAGACCAATTGAACAGATATAAATTTCATAGGTTATACAAAAGTATATTACAGAAAATATGATAACGTCAGAAACTAGAGCAGAAATAGAAAGTTTGAGAAGAGAAGCCGAATCTCTAGGGATTACTTATAGTAAACGGTTGAGAGTTAGTTGACAAAGCTGATAAATGCCACAAAGAATGAGGCGTTTACAGAAAATATGATAACGTCAGAAACTAGATCAGAAATAGAAAGTTTGAGAAGAGAAGCCGAATCTCTAGGATTACTTATAGTACACGGTTGAGAGTTAGGGGGTTGACAAAGCTGATAAATGCCACAAAGAATGAGGCGTTTATGAAGCGGTTTACCCGCGCCTATAAAAGAGGGGCATTTAAAGACCTCTCACTAGCGGAGGAAGTTGGTAACAGAATTCAAAAAGAAAGTATTGCGGAGCTAAGGGCTAGTGTAATTAATTCTAAAGAATTACCTTCAAGCACCAATAATTTGAGACGCCCAATACAAAATAATAAGAAAAAATCTATAGTTCGCGCGATAGTGGAAAAAGGTGAAGAAATATTGGGGGCTCACGATGAAACATTGGAAAAGGTAGAAAATGGAAGACGGGTAGTTACATTATCCTTTCGTAAAAAACATAAACATTAACGAGTCTGAACGCATGTCCGATAAACTAGCTCCGTATCTAACAACCAATTTTTATTTGAGATATTCATATTCTTACAAGCTAGAACATATGGAGGAAATTAAAAATGGAAAACCTAAAACTATAATATTTCACAAAAATCTCGGTGGTAGCGAACCACTATCATCAATGAAAACCGTTAAAAAATGGCTGTCAGATAAGGAGCAAACACGAATAATGTCCGATAAAATAGACAGACCAAATACAAAGTGGAAGTTTGTAAGATGGGTAGAGGTTTTTGTAAAGCTAATACAGGGTAGTAGGGAATAGATTTGGGACTACAATCCAAAGAAGCGGCAGGAGGAGAACTTCCAGAATGGCTGAAGAATAAAAAAGGTATGTATTCTTTAGATAAGTATAATGACGACCTTTGTCTGTTCAGTGTCTAGCTATGCATATGACAGATAAAAGACCCGACAGATGTACAGAAAAGGCGAAAGAACTTAGTAAGCAATATTTTGGTAGTAATGTGGTTTCACCAATTCCTTTTTCAGATCTGAAAAAGGTTGAAGAGTTTTTTAAAATCGGTATAGAAGTATATCAACCCACCGAATGTAATGTATGGTGGTTGAAAAAGGTACCAGCACACTATAAGGCAATAGGTAATAAACCAATGACAATAGGACTGTTTAATAATCACGCATTTCTGATAAAAAAAACCTTAAAAACCTATCTAAAATTTACGCCTGCGATAATTGCAAACAGAAATTCACGACAGCGAGTAATATGAAGGACACGGACCAAAATGTATGAAAGGTGAGACAAAAATAGTATGTGATGGTAATTATTTAGAGCGCCCGCGTTCGTCGTTCGAGAAAGCGTTTTACCCAAAAGGTTCTAACAGTTATGGGGCGATCGATTGGATGTATTCTGTGGAAAAGCGGGAGGGAATTCACATTCACCACGAACAGTGCGGACACGGAGGTGAAAGATGGATTTTAGGAGCTCCGGTAGATGGATACTGTCCAGAAACCAATACCGTATATCAATATCACGGCTGTTACTGGCACGGGTGTGAGATTCATGCAAAGCATAAAAAAGAAGAACGCGCATCCACAATGAGAAGAGATAAAGTTATTAGAAAAAGCAAAGAATTCAACCTAGTAGTTATGTGGGAATGCGAATTCCAAAGAACGGGTAAAGATATAAAGATCGGTTGTGACACTACTCTTTATCCATATCAGATAGTATACGATTTTGAGGCGTATCTCCAGCCAGAAGTTGAAACTACCGGTAATAGTTTAGAGTACGAAGCTGAGCACGTTCCGGCAAGCGTTAGTATAGGAGATAATTTCTCAGGAACAGTAACTCATATTTGTGATAAAGATCCCGCAAAACTTATAGAAAAATTCATAGAAGATTTGAAAGTCAGGGGAAAAGCTATAAGAGAAGAAGTGTGGTCAAGATATAAGTTTAATACGGAATATTTACGTAAAAACCAAATCGCCAAGATCGAACAGTGGATAGAGCAAGTACCGGTTATAGGTTTTAACAGCAGTAAGTACGATATAAACTTAATAAAAGAAATACCTAGTAGGCGAACTGACATCAACAACAAAGAAAGTAATGGTCGGAAAACGTGCAAACGCAACAATATTTCTATTTACTCCAGAATTTAGATTTCTTGATGTAATACTTTATCTAGGACCTGGTGTAAGTTATGATAGTTGGATAAAAGCCTACGACTGCAAAGGACAGAAATCTTTCTTTCCTTATGAGTGGTTCGATTCTCCAGACAAACTGGATTACCCAGGACTACCGGATATAGAGAATTGGTATTCCAAACTATCTGGGAAAATGTTAATAGACGAAACAGAAATAAGTAAATGTCGTAGAATTTTCGAAGAAAATAATATGAAAACTTTCAGAGATTGGTTGAAATATTATAACGATTTAGATGTAGCACCGTTCCTAGAAGCGGTGGAAAAAATGTGTGAATTTTATAAACACAGAGGTGTGGATATTTTCAAAGATGCGGTAACACTACCTGGAGTAGCTATACAATATTTATTGAGAGGAACCATTAAAGAACAAAAATCTTCAAAGACGATTATACCGGAGGATGCTCTATATGCACCAAAAGAAGAAACATACGAAATGATGAAGGACGCTCTAGTTGGTGGTCCATCAATAGTATTTACACGATATGCAGAAGCTGGTGTTTCAAATATTAGATCATTTGGATCAAATGAAATTAACAAATCTTGCAAGGCTGTTTTGGGGTACGATGCAAACGCGTTATATTTATCTACGTTAAATAAAGAGATGCCGTGTGGGAGAGAAACTATACACCATATAGATACCCCACATAACCCTAAATTTATTAAAAAGTTTTGTAAAAGAGTTTTATCTGGAGACTGGTTTGGGTTTGCGGAGGTGGATATAGAAGTTCCACACAACTTAAAACATAAGTTTTCTGAAATGTCCCCAATATTTATAAACAGAGAAGTAGAGGTTGATGAAGTTCCCACACACATGTTAAAATATTTGGAAGATACTGGAAGAACTAGAGGAAATGGAAGAAAATTGGTGGGATCTATGACCGCCACTAAAGTATTGCTGTACGCGCCACTGTTGAAATGGTATTTAAAACACGGCCTAGAAATAACGGGAGTTCATCGTGTTATAGATTATATTAGTGGTAAACCCTTCGAATGGTTCGCAAAAGAAGTTACAGCCGCAAGACGAACAGGCGATGTAGAACCAAATAAGAAACCAGTAGCCGACATAATGAAATTATTAGGAAACTCGTGTTGTGGAAAAATGATAGAGGCAACGGAGAGACATTTAAATACGACATATACGCGAGACGAAACCTGTGTTGACAAAGCATTAAGATCCGCGTATTTTGATGATTTGGAAGAGATAGGATATGCGTACGAAATATCTTCAAGAAAACCCAGGTGTGCGCTAAAGAGACCATTCCATTGTGGAATAGCGGTTTATCAACTAGCTAAATTGAGAATGTTGGAATTTTACTACGAATTTCTAGATAAATACATAAAAAGAGAAGACTTTGAATTAATACAGATGGATACAGATAGTATGTATATAGGAGTTAGTGGAAAAACGATAGAGGAATTGATTAGACCTAACTTACTAGACGAGTTTGAAAAAGAAAAAAATAAATGGTTGGCTTGGGATAAATGGAGCGAAAGAGAGCCCGGACTTTTCAAAATGGAATTTAGCGGGGATAGGGCGATAGCGTTATCTAGTAAGTGTTATTTGTAGAAAAAATTAATTTCACTAAAGATAATTTGGAACAAATTAAAATTAATAAAAACTCTGCGAAAGGAATGTCCAAGAGAACTAACAATTTAAATTGGGATAGATATAAACGAGTACTAAGTGAAACTACAGAAGATGGAAAACACATTATAGATGTAGCACAAAATAGAGGATTTAAAATGAAAGACGGCGTTATGAAAACGTACTGTCAACAAAAATTAGGACTCTCGGCATACTACGATAAAAGACGCGTGTTACCAGACGGAATACATACAGAACCTCTATTGATTTAAGTAATCGGGGGTAGCTGGGTGTCAGAAGACACTATAAGAAGTTCTTCGCGAACAAACCCTCGAGATGGCCCATCATCCAAATAGTAGAGCACGGGCTCATCGGGTTTTGGTAATAGATCGATCTAGATGATATACATTGAGAGACCACACTGGATCAGTCGCGCGGCGGCTGCCACCTTCGAGCTCTCCCGGTTGATAGAGGTACCGGACGTCAATATCTGATGGAAGCCGATGCTCCTCTAAACCAACGGGTCGCCCGCGCGAGACGGCAGAGGCTTGCTCGTCACCCTTTTAAACTTGATAGCATCTACAGGCTTCTTACCTATCAATCTGGTCACCTCTCCGTTCAGTGCGGAGACCACGGCGGGCAGTCTGGCCACCCACTCGTCGACCGTGAATGGGGGTCTACAAGTTCTTTGGCGTATTGGTGTCCGAACAGTCTCTCAGCCAGGGTTCGATTGAAGCGTTCCACGATCCCCTGGTCCCGGTGGATGTTGACGCGCCGCGTCTGATAGAAACTTTATGCTTAGACAATAGATGAGAGACCGCGCCCATGAACTCGCGGCCGGGATCGACCTGGAGAAGATTCGGCCATTTGAGAGGACTCCTCTTATATATTCGGGAAAAGAGCCTCGGCCACTTCTTAGACTCTTTAGTGGCCAACGGCTCAGCCCCCTTGTAACGACTCGCTACGTCAACGATTGTCAGTGCGTACTTGTACGTTTTGCGACCGACGCGATCGTGAGGGAGAAACAGGAGATCCGCTTGGTGAACTTGGTTCGGCACCGGCACGTCGAATTTCGGGCGCGGAATATTGTGAGGCGCGGGTAAATAGATCTGCCAGATGGCCTGCTTCTTGAGCCATTCCTTGACAGCGTTTTCTGAAACCTTGGTCGCCGCCGCGAGGTTCTTGATGCCGCGAGTCCCTTCCAGTAGCCGCGTGGACTATAGTATGTATTCGACAGCTTGCGCGTTAGTTTGGTATCAAGTTTGCGCGTGTTCATCGTATGCGAAGTATTCTAATATATCGGACAATCTCCAACATGCCCTCGCCAGTTCGTCCGGTAACTGCGTCGTTAATAATAAACCTTTGTTGGAAGTACAATTGCGATTGTCGCTGCAGCCCCAATCGCGTTTGGGTTGGAACAGGAGAGGGAAATCTAATTCATCCAATCTCGATTGGGAGGAATCTAACATCCGCTTTGCGAAAAGGGTGGCCGCTTTTTCGTCCTCGAGACAATCTCGGCCAGACGAATCATACTCTTTGCACCAGGTAAACGATGTTTTTGGGCAGTGTAGCCTACATCAATCATAGCGTTATAAAGTTCGTCAACTAACATCGTTCTATATATATATTTATAAAAAAAAAAATGTTTTAATTAATTAATTTAAAATCTCGATTGAATATAATAGCCGGCGAGACCCACCACACCCATTCCCACGATGATGAACGCGATCTCGCGGTCCTTTTGGGGCTCTGACGGTACATAGAAATCTGAAAGTTGGGGCTCGGATCCATTGGATCGAGACTTTTGTGCGGATATGCCAGCGCGTACTCGCGGTTGGCTTCTTCAACGTTCTGAAAAGTTTGCGCGGCGTGATTTTCGCGGCGAAGCTCTTCATTGACCCAGTCCAGATGGGCGGTTCGTTTTTTCGACCATGCTTCCTTTGCGCTATTGAGTTGTTCTACAGCTAAATCATGACGCTTACGCTCCTCATCCACGTTCGAGCTTTTCATTTATTTTGAGAATATAAAGTTGCTACCGCTGAACGCCAATGCGTTTACAAGCGCACCACCTACTATTACTGCGATTGAAGCCATTTATTTCCATATATTAACTGGTAGAATTCCAGCTTTAACTAGATAATCTCGGGTCCAAACTGCGGCCGCTACATCTAAGGTCGCGAGCCCTACGTCTCTCACAGTAAAGTCCAATTTGGGAGCGGTTTCCTCCTAGGGCCATCTTTGATAGTCGAGCATACCCGATACTGAAACCCGATATCACCACGGCGTGATAAAGCGCATTCACTAACATTTTACCATCTTGTTCAGCCATTGTTATAATTATTGCATATAAAATGGGTCGCGATCAATGTTTAAATGGGGCGCATCCAAATTCAACATTGTTGATGATTGGTGTTTAGTAACTTTCTTCTGAACACTGGCTGGTTGTTTTTTTTTCTGGTATTTCCACACGCACAGGGCACCAACAACTGCCAGACCACCACCAACAACCCAACTCCAATTCACGAATTTGGGTTCAATCGGATTCGCCCAACTCCAACGGTAGTTGGTATTGGGTGTTGAGTGTGCTTCCAATTCGTGAATTGGGGGTGTTGTTGTACTCAACTCTGTATTCAGATGTTTTGCTGTCTCCGTCCCCGATTGCAACCCCAATCTCGATTGGAGTTTGCCTCTCGAAGCTCGGCAGTATTTTATCTTGTTTAACTTTTCGGGTGGCAGCCGCCGCCCGCCCAGCTGCCTGTCTTTTGGGATTTTTTATATGCGGTATGTCATCCAGTGGCGGAGTAACACTCTGGTTCGATTGTGTTGGAGCAATCTGGTTCAACTCCGTCACTCTCTGTGGTGTGTCTTGTGTCATCATTTATAATATTAATATTAGAGCTTATAGTTCGTGGGCATATATGTCCAAATTGACAGTGTTTACCCGTGGTCAACGCGGTTGTTAGTGGAGCTAAGTACATTCCAAACTTGTGATAAATTGAGCAGCATGCCGTTCTAAGAGTGTGTCCTATAAAAGGGTCAGTCTCTAGATCGTGAATCAACCCTTCGGTGTTTGGTATAGGGAGAAGTCTACTAACGGCGGTAGCGTACAAATGAATAGCCGCCGATCCAAGAGTTTTTGTCATCTCTGCTCCCAATTTGGATTCGTATCGCGCATACACATTTTATCGATCTCCGCATCTGACATCTTATCCACCTGAAAAACTGAGAGACGCCTACCGAGATAATGCTCCGATTGTCCCCCAGCAACCAGCGCAGCTAGCCGCTCTCGTCGCGCCGCATTTTCATTTTCATTCGGAGTCGTTGCACTCAACCCCGATTCCGATTGCTCTGTCGGATCATTATTGTTGGCAGTCGGAGTTGAGGTTTCTTCTATTAGCTGATCGAGAAGTTCGTCGCAGTTCATTTTTCTTCTTAATTAATTTAACTATTCTAACAAGTCTCATCACTTTAACATATTTATTTATTACAAAAATAATAAATGCGCACCATTATGCTCGCAACAAAGCTCGCAGCGGAGCACCAAATTGTTAACATTGTTAAGCATTTGTTCAGCATTTGTTCAGCATTATTCAGCATTTGTTCAGCAATTGCTATGCATTGTTCAGCAATTGCTATGCATTGTTCAGCAATTGCTAAGCATTGCAATAGCTTATTACTTTGTAATTTTCCTAATTTTCTTAAAATTAATTATTAATTAATTGATAACTTTATAAGCAGTTGGTTGATCAGTCTTTAGCAGAAGCTTGGCGTGCTTAGTTTTCGAAAGTATCTGTCGAACCTCCAGGCGCTCCTCGCGCGTTGGGATAACGTCATTCTCTCGAAGACAGTCATCGAATGAGTCTCGGTCCTTGCAGTGAAAGAGGGCGACCCATTTCGTTTGCTCGCGCAGATCCTTGAGGACGGCGTTGTATTTTTGAGTGGATATCCATACGCTTTGCCTCGCATGGCGGCCAGAAAATGCGAGCTCGGAGAGCATGTCCTTCTTTTTGGTCATCGCCGCCTTGGCTGAGCAATCGTCAATCACGTATAGGGTTGGGTGGGCTCGCCCTGAAATATTTGGTATAAACCACGCAACCAATCGTGAAGCCTATCACCGGGGTCAATAACGTATACCTCAGGGTCGGTCCATATCCACGGGCACCGCTGATAAGTATCGTTGTGCCGCACAGTGGGACATAGGATCACAATGTGACGAAAGGCATCGCGGTAGGATCCCTCGAGTAAGTTGAGGATGAAAACCGTTTTTCCACAATCCTGTCTGCCCACATATTATGGCGGAGTGAGCATCTCCAATCGTGAATTGGTATTGATTGCTAGATTTCTTAATTTTTCAAAATTATGTATTAATAAATCGTTAGATGATTTTTTTATTAATAAATCGTTAGATTTAGTAGATCGCTGATACGTATCGACCATCTTCGATGTTGAGTTGTGCGTCTGTAATATATATAAGTACACGTTTCAATGGCCCGGCTCCGTCCGCCTCTTTGGTTATCTGGATCGTCACACCCTCACTAGCGTTCTCAACTTGGCGTCCGCTACCGTGTATTTGGTCATCGTCGCTGGCTCGCATGTCTAGCCATAACGCGTATTTGGTATTCAGGAACTCCGCGAGGGAGACGGCCGAGAGATGCAGGTCTTTAGCAACTGCTGCAACCTCCGGAGAGCGCTTAGATCCGGCAGCAAACTGCTTTCTTACTTCATCCCACTGCTGGTGCGCGCGAAGACCCGCGCTGTAGAGTTGATTGGGGACTCCCTCGATCGTCACCTCTACCTTCGTATTTTATTTTGGGGTTATAGAATCTGTCGGTTTTTCTAGCACCGAACGCGAACCGAGCATCCTCGAACAACATCAGTATACCTTTCATCGACGGAATGCGGGTACGTTGACGTTAATATTCCACAATGTGTCGCTTTTGTTTTTCGGCATCTTGCGATGGCGAAGAACTCGGTCGTAAAGTATGGCAACGGCGCGCCCGGCGTACTGGGTTCTGATCAATCGCGCTAGTTCGGGCATCGTGACCATGTCGTACTCCAGCGAAACATTATCGATCGTATACGTCGATAACTGGTCGGTGGCTATGATAACTCGGCCGTAGTCGTTGAACGTTAGTTCGTATTCGAGGCGGTCAGCCAAAGCGCTCTGATAGTAGGGCATGTGACTCTCCAGCAACTCAAAGTCGAGCGGGATGTAGAATTGCGGTTGCCGTAAGCGCCCGCACCGCGTTGTCACTCGCGTTGTTATCTGCCTTGTTAGCAGCCCCGATTCTAAGTTTGGTTACGTTCTTATTTTTGCTGGTGTCAATACCTTGATAGACAGCGTTTTCAAGCTCGTGTGACGTCTTCCACAGGTCCTGATAGCAATGGTAGACGTCGCTGTCATCGATCGACATCACCTCATTACCAGAAAATCTTTATCATAGTCTTCTTGACTATGGCGCGACCCAGGTTCTGAACGACGGTTCGGTCCGCGTCCGTCGACGTTAGCGAAATAGTGAAAGCGAGGCGAACAGTACCCGGAACAATGACGTCGTTAGCTCCGAGGTTGGGGAAGCGGACTAAGAGCTGCTGGTTCTGGTCGATCGTCGATGGGTTGTTCGTAATAACGACACTCTGTCTCACGCCTTTTGCCCCGAGGGGCTCACGCAGTCTGCGGTATGGATTGAGTTTGCGACCGTATTGACTCGAAGACATAATTAATTTTTTCAAAATTATTGAAACTATTAAACCCGTATGGTTTTGTCTTTAATACATAATTAATTTTAAGAAAATTATAAATATGGCTGATTACATGGATGAAATCGAAAGAGACGATTACCTCGATGGTGATGATGATAACTTCGAGGATTCCCTCACGACACCCACCATAGAAACTCCAGTTCCAATCCAATCACAATTGGGTGACGCTACCACTAGTCAAAGTCAGGAATTACTTGAGGGAGCTGTAAACGACTACTACAACAATTTGGCAGCAGAAAAAGGTCTGGTCCCTCTGTCGGTCGCGACTACTCCAAGTTCAAATTTATGAGCGGTAAATTGCGACTAAGAGCAGCACTAACTGTCCAATTAGTTAACGGGAGGACCGGAAAACCACTATCACTAAACACCATTGCCGGATACCGGGGCGGTGGAGAACTCATAAGGGACGAACTAGGATTCACGGATTGGAAGAGGGGTAAAACAATTATACCGGCCCGCGCTGTAGAGGCCCTAAAGTCTACCGACGAAACTATAGCGAAGACGGCCACCGCGATAGAAACGGTCGAGCTCAGCGAGGTCCCTCAAATAGCCACCGACGTTATTAACACTATGGATACCACGTTCAGCGTCCAATCACAATTGGGAAAAATACTCAACGATGACCCACCGTTACCTCTTCGAGAACTCCGTGGACTCGATAAGGCTCTACAAACGGTCCGGGGCGAACTGGTCCTTAACCTCTCCAAACTCACGGCGCTGGATGAACATATCGCGCTAGAAGAAAGAAAACTGGATGAAGCCGGTGACGATAGAGAATCTACCGAGCGGATCAACAAACTCCTGCGGTCTTTGCGGGATGAAAGAGAAGCTCGCTTGGAGGCCGCCTCGGCTAACCGTGAGGCTCTCCGCACACAAATAAGTCGGATCCGCGAATCAATCTCGAGGGTCCTGCACGAGGAGACGACACTCGGTGAGCGTCTTTCGCACTCTGTTCAGAGAGCAGGGCGTCACGTTAGCAAGCATCCTCGTTGCTATCGGCATGACTATATCGACCATAGTTCTAACTTTTCACTGGTGGTGCGGCGCTACACCCGCTCCAGCACCAGCACCAGCACCAGCACCCTCTCCATCCGGTGGAGCCAAGGAGTGGATAAAAAAACAACTAAAAGCCCTCGCCAGTCTTCTAGCTAAATTAGCTGGAAAGGCGGCTGCCACACTACCTGGACTGATCGGAAGTATCGTTCTTACTTGCTATCTATATTATCAAAAACGGCCGGATGGCTAGCCAAAAATACCTGGGCTTTAATCGTGGCAATCGCCGGTCTCCTATTATTCTCTGTCAGAGAGTTCCTACAACCAAAGCGTAAATAATCCGATCGCCACGAGGGCGATGACGAGCCCCAATTTCTCCTCCTCGTGTGTTGTGCTTCCAATTTCAACATTGTTGATGATTGGTGTTTCCTCCAATCGCGATTGGTCTGTTGATGGAACTCGATGGTGCATCCAATTTACGAATTGGGGGTACTGGGTTCGATTTACGAATTGGGGAGGTGTATCCATTTTGTGTTTTATGAAATCGGTTTCCACTGTTGGGGTGCGCTTGATGATATCCGTGTTCACGTTACCGTTGTGCCGATTTTTTGATTGGCGGTGGCGATTACGATATGATTATTGTAACCGTCAACCGGGTCGTCTCGTAGTATCATATTGCTCGGCGCCATAATAAAGACCTATTCCAAATACATAGTCTACTGGGTGCTGGCATTCTGCAAAACGTCTTGATAATTCTGGATCGCCTTCTCCAGGTCCACCCTAGCTGAGATGGCGTCCTCTACAAGTGTCAAAAATTGTTTTTGTGCATCAAACGCTGTTCCCATGCCCAGTATAGAACTGCGAGTTTGTTTCTGTGCGCCAGAATGGCCCAGACGTACGTGCGAATGAGTCGTTGACGCGAGTAACCCCGGCCTGCGTGAACCCTAGACCCGTATCTAACATAAATGTACCCCACGCGTTCTGAACCTCAGCAGCCTGCTGTATGTAATCGACGTGAGCCAGTTTCGGAGGTAACATTTTACAAGAAAACACGCCACAGTGTCGACCTCCAGACACTTCCGTCCCGAAAGTCATAGTCGCGGGGTCAAAATTCCCGGCGTTCCGACTGACGATGTGGTCACCGGAGTGATCGTGTCTAAAATCAGTCTGTGTCCAATTCCCGGACTGGCCGTGAATGAGAACGTCCCCGAGGCCGGTGCTGGTAGGAAATGCTTTCTGTCTCCAGTCCGCGTCTTTTGAAACGTAAAATTCGTTACACAGTCTTTCAAAGGCCATACGGTTATATGTGTTGGAAATGGGATCCCAGGCGGTCGTCTTGAGGTAGTGAAATACCTAGTTCTTTGAGAATCCTCCTAATGTATAATACACGTGAAAGTTGTAGACACTTCGGAGCATGACATTCTTGGATGTCAGATGGTCTTTATATGAAACTCCACACCCGGCTGTTGCGCACCATACAGCGAAATTTATTTGGTTCTGCCAAAACTGCATCGGTGTTGCTTTCCAGCCGTTTACCACCTCCATCGTAGTAATCTTGGGCAACCTATATTGTTCAAAGATGTTAGGGAAGTTGGTGGCAAAGCCACTGTCGGTCTAACCGTTACGGTTGGGTGTACAAGGCGGTTAACAACGTCTTTTTGTGTGTATTTACCTCCGACCGCGTACTTTACATTAGAGTTAAAGCTAAATGCTTTGGTATCCATTGAAAGATATTATTATGTTTGCTACTATAACTAATGTTCAAAAAGGGAGTTGTGAACTTCAAAAATTAATAGACAACTGCTGCGGAAAACGCCGGGTAGGCCTTAGATCAATCACCTTCACGGTTGGATGGCAGAATGTGGGGAAGAGCGAATGGTTTTACTATGTGAAGGATGGACTACAATTAGAAGTAAAGCTGCCTCACGGACTGTGGGGAATAAGACAGCTCAAAGATTTTGTCAACTCAGAGCTTGACGGTATAATCAACCTCACAGTATCGAATGCTACCGGGCTCGCAACAATGACCATCAGCAGTGATAATAAGGTAGTGGTCTCCCCGGGTTGGTATTCAACTCGGTTTTAGAGAGACATACTCCTCAAACAAAGGAGTGTTTACCCCGGGTGAGTACGTCGGTGATAAACCGGTGGACTTCACCTTCACGAAAACTCTCAGGGTGCACCTGGATCGGGTGAACACATCGTACAACACGATAGACGGATCCCCAGCACATTACTGAAAACTGTGCCCGCCAGCGATTGTTTCTATGGCGAGACTGTAACGTTAGACTTCCCACACCCAGAGATGAAAGTTTTGGAATCGGACACATCCACGAGTTGAAGATTTATATTCTTGATGATAAAGGGCGAGAGTTGAAGAACGATTACCCGATTTCGTCGTCCTAGAAATTTCAAATTAATTAATTTTAAGAAAATTAGAATTAAAACGCATGTTCGTAATATATATTATCAACATTATGAGTATATACGGACCAGGTAGTTCTTCCGATTGGGTGACAAATTCAAATAATTTGGAACCTGCAGAAGGGGGATTCATCCCGACAGAGGGCGACTTTTTAACTACCCAAAAAACAAAGGCCTTGATTAATAGAACTATATCGAGGGCCACGGACGAGATTCACAAGAGTCTACTATCACAACTTAGAGAATATGCCCTGGCTGTGAATACACAAAGTCGTGAAGAAACGCATACGGAACTAAACGAACTAGGTAAAAAAATAACCAAATTTAGAAAAGAGGCCCGGTTGGGGATTGATAAAGCCCGAGAAGACCGTAAGGCTGACATTACGGAGGTTTATGATGCGTTGCGCTTAGAAGACTCTCTCAGCAAAGAAGCTACACTTGCTGAATTAGACGGGAAAATAATCGATTTTCGAAATGAGGCCACGTCGGGTATTGAGAAAGCACGAGAAGACCACCAGGTGGACCTTATGAAGGCTTATGAGGTGTTGCGCTCAGAGGACTCTCTCATCAGAGAAGCGGACACTACTGAACTAGATAAAAAAATAACCAAATTTAAACGAAAAGAGACCCGGTCGGGTATTGATAAAGTCCGAGAAGACCACCAGTCTAACCTTGCAGAGGCCATTGCGGAGGCTTATGATGCGTTGCGCTTAGAGAAATCTCACAGTAAAGAAGCGACACTTGCCGAACTAGATGAAAAAATAGCCGAATTATGAAAGAGACCAGGTCGGGGGTTGAGGGGTCCGAGAAGATCACAAAGAGGCCATTGCGGAGGCTTATGGGGCGTTACGCTCAGAGGACTCTCTCAACAGAGAAGCGGCACTTACTGACCTATATGAAAAAATAACCGAATTTAAAAAAAGAGACCCGGTTTGATCTTGATGGAGTCCGAACGGGTATTGATAAAGCCCTAGAAGACCACCAGGCGGATATTACGGAGGCTTATAGGGTGTTGCTCTTAGAGGACTCTATCAACAGAGAAGCGACACTTACTAAACTAGATGAAAAAATAACCTAAGAATTTCAAAAAGAGACCCGTCGGGTATTGATAAAGCCTTAGAAGACCACCAGGCAACCATTACGGATGGCTTATGATGCGTTGCGCTCAGAGGACTCTATCAACAGAGAAGCGACACTTACTGAACTAGATGAAAAAATAACCGATAAACTGAAACATGATCTATAGCCGCGACCAAAGCTCTTGAGGAGGCCTCTTATGAGATTCGTACTGAGGCATATAACGCAAACAATGCGCTTGCCGGAATAGTGAAAACAATGAAAACACCAAAACGTGTCATAACAGTTTGGGCTGAGAAGCGGGGCCCATTGGTTGTGGGGCACTATGAATATTCGTTCGGTGCCAAAGCGAGTAATAAATATGGGGGATACACTATGACAGCTGCAGGTGAAGTTATCCAAATGGCGGTCTGCTCGGTTAATGCTAATGGTAAACCTGTGGGCGCGGTCGCGATAAATATTGTAGTAGATGGGAAAGAACGGGGGATTGGAGTCACTAAAATCTCTGGAGATAGTTCGACGGTGGTTTCGTTCTCCGGTGATGATCGAATTAGACTTTCCCAAGGTAGTGTTATTAACTTTGTTACGAAAATCGGTGACTCAGAGAGTTCTTCCACTATTGTCTCATTGTTAATTGAACTTATTGTGTAAATACTAATATATTGAAATAAATTTAACTATGAACGAATCACCGCTTCCAATTGTCAATACCGATCCACCAACACTGTATTCAACTCTCAATACCACTCCACCAACACTGTATTCAACTCTCAATACCACTCCACCAACACTGTATCCAATTAACGAAAGAAGTTCAGATTTTAGGTTGAATAATATCGTCGCTATGCAGGATATTTATTAGAGAAGTGCAAATAGAAAAAGACACTCTAATAAATATAGGCGCGCGGCAAACATAGCTGAAGCATCTAGTACGGTTCTGGCAAGTGTTTCTGTGTTGTGTGGGGCGGGACTGCTGCAACGCTATCTACAATTGTAATGATTCCACTTGCAGGGTTTTGAGTGGAATTACCGTTTTATCTGGAACACTTTGTATGGTAATTAGGGCGGCGGGTGGAAAACTCGAGAAAAAAAGTAGAAAACATGATAGAATATCCGTTCTCGCTAGGTCTAAGAAAAATAGCATCGACGTTATGGTGTCCAAAGCGTTGGCCGATAAGAAAATATCAAATTTAGAGTTTGAATCCGTGGTGGAAGAAATGGGGAGATATGAAGAATTAAAAAATGATATAAGGATCAAGGCGCGCGCCACCATGCCAAAAATTGAGTGTACTGATTGGGATAAATTTAGGGTAAAACTTGGAAATAATAATTTAAAAAAAAAAAATTCTTAATTTTATAATTTTCCTAATTTTTTCAAAATTATATTGGTGCAGTAAACAAATTTACATACCTATACAACATGTGTTTTTCACTGAGAATTATCGGCTCTGTTTACCTCGGCTATCAATTTACGCATGGGCCATAACCCGTGTAATTGAAACATTGTCGTTACAACATAAATTAATTACTATGTAATAATAGGGAGTGTTCAGCTTTAAATTATTAAAAAAAATATAAAATTAATTATAAAATTAACAAAATAACGAACCATCACATGTTTTCTTTCGCCAATAGGTATTAATAAATAATTATAATATGCACACCATTTGTATGTTGTATAGGAAACTGATGAGTATATATATGTTTGTTGACCTTACAACAATTGGTCTCATCTCGTGCATGCCATGTTGTTGATCCGGTATGACGTCCGTCTCGTCTGTTTAATGGTAGCAGCTCATGCATATGTGTGTATTTGGCGATGTAATTGTGTAGCTCAAAGGTGCCGGCCTAAAAGATTTCTGCCTAAGAGCTTTGCAATTTCGGAAACCAAATTCACACATAGGCTCGTCTTACTTCGCTGGTTTCTCTTAATAGAGGAATTGGCAATGGGGTTCAAGGCGACCCAGAATGTGAGCCAACAGATGCGTGGGCTTAAGAAAGGTCCCAACACCCCAGTGGCTGGGTGCCGGCTAGAAATCTGCCCAGTCGCTGGGGGTGTTGTGCACGAGTGGAGGCTTTTGCTATTTTTTTTTTTTTTTTTTAATTTTTACAAATTATTAATATCTTTATAAGCGATATCGTAGAAATGTATATTCGTAAACGAATCGTTGGGGGGTTTTAACAATTTTATATAATACACCTTAGTTTCATATCCGATACGCATTATCCGTCTTAATGTTTGTATTTGCCTCTTGTATGGTTGACATAATTGCCGGTATAATATTGTAAATGCAACGTTTTTATCGGAGCGTAATAAATTACGCTGATATTTCATGTATTCGATATCGCCTAGTGTTCTCATTTTATAGAATTTATATATAGGACTATAACCCCCGTATTCTTCGTAAAGTTCTTCAACACAGTTATTAAAAAATTTATAGTATATATTACAGTAGTATAGAGGGATTCAAAATGATACCACTATTACAGTGTGTTTATGTTTCATCCTGGAAGACGTAATCGTGTAATCTCTCTATAAATGGGACACCTAATTTACATGTTCATAACACGTGTAATTGGAACATTGTCGTCTGCTTGGTGTGATTATAACATAAATTAGTTCTGTTCATTAATTTTCAATTTCTTCTAATAATTTTCCAATTTCTTCGTTAAAAGCGATATTGTAGAAACGCATATCCGTAAAACGAATCTTTGATTTTAAACTGTTTTATAAAATTAGTTTGATAATGTTTCGGTAGTGTTTCTCCGATCCTATTTAGTCGCTTCATTATATAAATTTGATACTTATACCGGCGACATAATTGCCGGTTTAATATTGTAAATGCAACGTTTTTATCGCAGCGTAATAAATTACGCTGATAATTTCATGTATTCGATATCACATAGTATTGTCATTTTACCGTGTTTTAATACTGTAGAAACAACAGCGTAAAATCCTTCATCCAAATCATTATAAACGTCCAATTCGTTGTGTATTTTATTATCCATTTTGTTATAATATTTTATTATACCTATTAAATTTATATGTTCAATTGGACGTGAAAACAACATGATGTATTTATGACACCAATTTTGAATTTTTCGTGGTTGGTGGGAGACAATTTCCTCGTTAACCAATTTTTGATTTTTCGGGGGGTGGGGGGTGGTGGAGTAGTATAGAGGGTGGAGAAATGATACCACCGTTAGGTGGTATCATTTTGAATCCCTCTATACTACTAAAGCCACATGGGCAGCTTATAGAATGAAAATATGGATGATGATAAAGTATATGAAATTTCAGAGATAATGGGGGACCAAAAACTTTAACGTAAATCTTACGGACAGACAGACAGAAATACGAAAACTACCTATATACTCCTCAACATACTTTGTATGCCGAGGGTATAATAATGGTTGTGTAAATATATAATGAATGCATAATGTTTAGATATTATGTATCAATGTATCAATATTAATTTGTGAATCTGTATATATTATTGCTATCACACGTGGCTTGTCTTACAACATTGTGTAGCTCCCAATAGATTTAATAGCACACATTTACAGTATGATACTCGGTTATAAAACATGTTATGAAACGGGTGTTTATAGATCTGGGGGCCGTTTCACTAAACTTCGTATGACTAAAATGTTCGTAAGTGCAAATTTAGGATCGTCTGGAAATTTCAATTGATGGATTTACATTTATTGAGCATAGCAGTCTATGCTCAATAAATGTAAATCCAATAATTATTTACAAGAAAACATTGTTAATGTGAAATTTACAGACTGTCATAAGTTTGCACTTACAAACATTTGTCGTACAAAGTTTAGTGAAATGACCCACATAATTGCAGTAGCACCCTTCCAAACACGACACCCTCGGGACCTGTCAACCAGGATACGACCTACATGTCAGACCTCCCAGTGTGTCCAGTTTGGACATACATGTACAATCGAACTTCGATGGGTCGAACCCTGGTAAACTCGTCAGCCATGCTTGCCTCGAACTAGCCTTTAGGTCCCGGCAGAATTCCTATATAAATACGTTAAAACTACCCGGTATAGGTCGAACTTGTGAAAGTCCAACAACCCTCAATGCCTCGAATCGCTGTCACGCCCGGTCGTGTATAAATCCACTATAAACACCACAAAAACTCGAACATGTCAGTACAACTTGTACTGGGTTCCATGTGATAGTAAATTATGATATGCAGTGAATGTGGTTCCGGGTCCGAAGTAGTGATGGGACGACTGGGCATGCATCTATTGATTTATCAGTGTATGACGAGCGATGTAATGTTATACCTAAAAGCATGCGCATCATTTTATGGCAAATACATATTCACTCACAAAGATTTATATTTGATTAGATAAATATTTGTCATGAAATTATGCAAATGCCAATAGGTACAAAATCAGAGATGCTTTCACATGATCGTATCGGACGGGGCAATCAAGTCCGCCAATTGTATTTCGGAATCATTTTCTGTTGTTCTCATGTTCTATTGCTGTATAATGGCTATGTAAATAAAAACACACATGAGTTTGCCGTTTTCTTTATTTTATTAAAGCCTGTTTCTGTTAATAAACGACTGTGACAATCAACCGTAAATGCAAATGTAAGCGCATTTATATGAAACAACGTGTCGTAATGACGACTTGTTTCACTTAGTACACTGACCAACTCGTAGATCAGAAATGGTTACAGTAGAAAATCCCGATGGGTCGAACAACGGATGGGTCGAACTAAAACTTAACCCCGCAGGCTGTTCGACCCATCGAAGTTCGACTGTACATGTATTCCACTGTATTCTTACCTGCACGTCTTGACAATTGTTTTGGTCTTTCCAAAGTCATCAATTTCATCAATTGTTGCAGCTGTAGTAATAACATCTACCAGCAGTTTGGTTTGGTATTGTCATTAGTTTCCATCATCCATATCTTCAGCAGGACAGGGAATGCAATAAGTCTAGGGCCGCTTCACTAATAGGGACGGGGTTGTCACCAGACGCTAGGCGGCTCCTGGGCCCCGTTTCACTAAACCTTGTACGACTAAAATGTTCGTAAGTGCAAATTTAGGATCGTCTGGAAATTTCAATTGATGGATTTACATTTATTGAGCATAGGCTGCATATGCAGCCTATGCTCAATAAATGTAAATCCAATAATTGTTTACAAGAAAACATTGTTAATGTGAAATTTACAGACTATCATAAGTTTGCACTTACAAACATTTTAGTACTATGTTTAGTGAAACAGGCCCCTGATTCTCTCAATTGCTCAGCACATATGGGGGAGCCCAGCAGCTACACTTCCCTAGACAGGTCAGGATCTTGGAAATGACCACTTGATGACCACTGTATATTGCCATCTCATCTGGTGGTGCACCAAGATGTCTGCCAATATTACCCACAGTTAGATTTATGACATGTATCTGTGTATCTGACCCTCGGTCATGTCACCACGCCTGTCAATACTGGGTTATGTGATCACACCTTCAGGCAGTAACTGGATCACAGCCAAGGTTTCCCGTCAATACGGAAGTATTCTGTCTATCATGAAGCCAGGCCACTCTTGGTTGCATGACCACGCTTCTGCCATTAATGTTTTCACGACTCCAGGCTGTGAGCAGGTCTCTGCCAAGGCATACAGCAGATACGGCAGCATGCTGTCAATCACGATGCCGGGCCATGGCAATCTAACCCTTGGTTGTGTGACCACTCACGACTCCAGGCTGTGACCAGGTCTCTGCCAAGGCATCCAGCAGATAGGCTACGGCAGCAAGCTGTCTATCACGATACCAGGCCACGGCAATCTAACCCTCGGTTGTGTGACCACACCTCTGCCAAGACTAAGCAATGTCATCACGACTCCAGGCTGTGAGCGGGTCTCTGCCAAGGCATCCAGCAGATACGGCAGAATTCTGTCTATGTAGTCACAACTCCAGGCTGTGACCGAATCTCTGCCAAGGCATCCAGCAGATATGGCAGCAGGCTGTCTATCACTATCAGGCCGCTGGATGTTGCCCTCAGTCCCCTGGTTAGATAGATATACAAACAGAATGGGTTGTTATCTAGCAAACGGTAGGCCCGTGCTTACATATCTTTCTGTCAGAGGACATTCTACTAACTAATACAGTGCAACCTCTCTACAACAGCCACCCATCGGGAAGCCACAACACTGGCTGTTGTAGAGCTGTGGAAGTTGCAGGGAGGTTAAATACCGTATAAAGGCAATAGCTTCGCTCAGATGAGCTAACAAAAAAGTGGAAACCCATTCACCCCCTATACAATAGTATGAATTTTGTGCAGTTTCAACAAAATCCAGCACATTTTATTTTTTCTAAAATTTCAATAAAAAAAAGGAAATCAGCTGAAAAGAGGAAAATTCACACCCCTGTACCTTCTAATCCTACGGAGTGAATGTGGAACAGAAGTAATATCTCCAATTGTTGAAAATATCATAAGGTGCCTATTACCAGCTGGTGTAGGGGTGCAGCATTACAATACCTTGTGTCTAGCTCCAGTAGACCAGTCTGTATATAGTCCTGCACTGCTGGACTGGACCCAAACACAGTTGCCAGGTCCCTGTCTCCGCTCAGCTGGCCCCATCGCTACAGACAAGACACACATGTATGGCCATTGCAGGAAAATGTACCTTAGGCCATTGAAAAATACATGTAAGTACTTTCGTTCTCAGACATGGGGTTTGCAGAATGTGAAGCGGTAGGGCGGATTTTTTTAATACATTTTATTTTTGTTTGTTTGAGATGTTCGTCTCTAATTTTGTTCAAGTTGCCAGATGACGAACATCTCAAACAAAAAGAATATGTTCTATAAAGTTACTATAACCTCTTTATACGTGAAAAATCACAAGATTTTTGCATGATAGTATTTTTTTTGGGGATCATGTGGTGAATTTATAGTACAATTTTATTTCTCCATGACGATAAAATGCTTGACGCGCAGGGATTATTCAAACGTGGCAATATCTGAGAATCAAAGTAATTTTTTTATGGCCTTCAGTGAAGCCTATGCTATTTCCAATCGATTCGCGTTAGAAGTGGGGTTTATAGGTTTAGACAGCAGCGTACTCTATATATACGATCTGTACATTACATGCTACCCAGTGACTTATTTCCTTGAAAGAAATATTTCCTCCTAGACATTTGCGAGACGTTATTGACATCATTTCTGGCGGAGAAACAATTCATACGCTAACATTATAAGCTGCTCTAAGAGCAAATTTCACATTTTTCGAAGAGCATGTAATATACAATTTATTCCACTACCATTTTGAAATACCAGATTTATTTCCATTGACATCTGTAAATCTGACAAATAAACTTGTGCTCCGCACTCATTTCTTTATCGGATTTTCCAATGTCTCCGGGGAAACAAATCCGGTATTTTAAAATGGTAGTTGAATAAACTCTATGTATTGCTTGTAAGAAGCATGACAGGTGTTTCATTGATGGAATGGCCAACAGTGCAGATCCTAATCAGACTCTTCGGATGCACAGGCTGATCTGGATCTGCATTTCTCCAGTCACAGCCACATATAAGACTATGTTGCGACTATGCAGGTGTACCATCTCAAGAAAGTAATTTTGATCAGTGAAATTACGTATCATCCGAGTCTGAATACATTTTGTATATAAAGGACATTTTGTATGTGTAATGGAATGGTGCTTAATGGCCCACCAACACAAAAGAGTATCATTTAGGGCCAAGCAATTTAGATAGACTGTTAGAGCATGACAGGTGGGTCACTGACTGAATAACCAACAGTGCAGACCCGGATCAGTCAGTGCAAATGTGCAAGCCGATCTGGGTCTACACTGGATGCAAATGCCATAATCGCCAATACTCTAGCCACAGACACATGTATTGTTTGTCTTTAAGGCCGGGCCAAAATGTTCGATCCCGTATTCAATCTGCTGCATTGGGGGGAAAATCCCAAAATGACATAAAAAAAAACATATTCAGCCCTGAAATTAGAATAACCTGACCCGGTGCCAGTTTCATACCACACTAAATTCACTTGGTCTCTTACCCTAAAAGTAATAGAATTACGAATAATCATATTACTCATATAAAGGGTATAACCAAATTCAACATTTGCATGAGGGCCAAACCAGTAGCCTATTTCATCAACATTACAAAGTATACTTTACTAGCAAAGTATACTTTGAGGGAGTAATCATTTATTTTTCCTGAAATGCATTATTTCATATAGAACTAACAAATGCATATATTTCATGATTAAAAGTATGCATACTTATTATACTGAATTTATTACATTATCACAGCCAAATTGGCTGTGATAATGTATAAATTCAGTATAATAAAAATTAATAAATTTATCATAAAATTGAAAATTTCTCCCTCAAAGTATACTTTGCTACTAAAGTATACTTTGCTACTAAAGTATACTTTGCTACTAAAGTATACTTTGCAATGTTGATGAAATAGGCTACTGGTCTTCAGTTGGGATTCTGTTATGGACGAATCCCAATCGTTAAATTACCCATCAAATGCTCCCACCTGCCACAGTCACAAGTATAGATTAAATAAAACTACGAGTGGAGAAAAACTACATAAATAGTTATTGCTGTTGGTAGGTGGCAGGTATACATGTACATACTGTGTTAGGTATTCCGTCTGTGGTCCTCAATCCCAGCATGATCATCTCTTCTAACCTGGATGGATACAGCAATATTAATCAGTATAAACACACATGATAACAAACTGCGTGATTTCGAGCACAAAGTTGGAGAATATCCTCACAAAGTTTATTTAATGATTTTGTGCCTAGGCCTCAGATCAAAGGGGACAATTACAAGGTACGCGCAGCTTTCCTATTATGATTTAAAATACAAATTTGGAGAACATGCTTAAACTAGAAAATATGCTTGGATGCCCCACTTACTGTTTTGACAGTATAAAATGGCCTTTGTTAAATATCAAGCAGATCCGTGCAAGGAAATTATAAGTTACCAAAGCGTTAAGGTTTTGAAAGCACCAATTATGTGACCTTGATCCGGGGCTTACTAGGGGATGGACGATCGTTGATTTGGCACAGGGTGTTAGAGGACCATTAGAACAATATGTGTGTGAAATATCGAGCAGATCCGTGCAAGGAAACATAAATTTAAGAAATTTACCCCAGTGGGACGTACACCATTCGGTGGCATAAAAATATGAAACAAAAGCAGAGGACAATTTTAGTTTCGTGTCCGTCAGTGTTGTGCCTAGATCTGAAATGAGCGGGGACAATTTCAAGGTACGTTCCCTTTTCCCATTATATCTGAATGGGAGAATGTAATATTTTAAAGAACAGTGCCATTCTAAGGTGGAAACATGTCCCCTGGTCACACCCTAGACACATTAATTAACGGCATGTATGCAGACCTGTCGCTGAGTGTCTGGGGCACGACTTTGCGGGTACCGTGGCCATATCTCTCGACCTCGACCATCCAGTTGGGCGGTTCCAGGGTCTGTATGCGGGCCTCCCTCATCGGTACGCCGTCGCCCACACGCTTCTGGGGGATAAACCGCCCATGGGCCCCTGGCAGCGAAACAACAATACAGGACCTACTATCATATTTTGGAATTTAGTTGAGTTTTTTACATCCGTTCAACAGCAAAGTGACATTCAGACAGGAATGCATCTATGTGGGGAGAGTACTGAACATTCAGCATTAAAATTATAATAAAAACTTTGAGTACTGAAAGACAGGGTTTCGACCCAGTGCCAGACACCTCACTACTTCGGGGGCCCGCTGCACTAAACTTTGTACGACTAAAATGTTCGTAAGTGCAAATTTAGGATCGTCTGGAAATTT
Organism: Conchocele bisecta; assembly: GCA_029237695.1. Classification (NCBI taxonomy): domain Eukaryota; kingdom Metazoa; phylum Mollusca; class Bivalvia; order Lucinida; family Thyasiridae; genus Conchocele; species Conchocele bisecta. The sequence goes on from CM055267.1 coordinate 43,981,356, forward strand.
CAATTAATGGATTTACAGCCTATGTTCAATACATGTAAATCCAATAATTGTTTACAAGAAAACATTGTTAATGTGAAATTAACATCATAATTTTGCACTTGCGAACATTTTACTCGTTTAGTTTAGTGAAATGACCCCAGATCAACTGGCCCAACGTGTGGATCCCAGAATGGTTGACTGTTAAGATACGACTCCTTAAGGATGGATTCATCGCTAAGATATACATACCCTCCCATCCTCTGTGTCTCAATGTTAAATAATTTTACCGGTGGGCTATATATGAAACTATGGATGATGATAAAATAATCATATAAAGATTTAAGTGAATCCGACTTACGGTTACATAATAGTAATGTAATGTGGCCATAATAATTTGTTATCAATTTAATAGTGACAACAATTGTGGCTGTGACTGAAGAAATGGAGCTCATGTCATTTGTGACCAGTGTAGCTCCTGACCCAATACCACACGCATGTATCCTGATAATGATATAGTTTGCTTGTTAGAAGCATGACAGGCGTTTCATTGATGGAATGGTGAACAGTGCAGATCCTGATCAGACTGTGCGGATGCATAGGCTGATCTGGATCTACACTCTTCACAAAACCAATAAGCCTAATGTAACGAGTCACAGCTACAATTAAGTTTTCCATTGAAAGAACTTGCATCCCGATACATCCTGTAATTACGGTACATATCTGGCCCTAGAAGTGAAAGGTTTCATTTCAGCTTTATACTGTCTGTTTCACAAAACCTGTCCAAAAGTTTTACTGATTTTGTGACAATAATTGTTTTCCATTGAAAGAATTTGTCCCAATACATACAGTAATTACGGTACATACCTGGCCCTACACCGATGTACTGCTTGCCCTGCCAGTAGGCCTCGTTGTGTCGACTCTCGTAGCCCTGAAACAGGGTAACATGAATTGGTTTAACATCCCAGCAACAACTTAGGTCATATAGAAATGGGATCTACGTTTAAAGCAGGAAGGAAATACTGTAATAACCCTAAATATTCAGACACCATTTGTTTCCAAAACAAATTGTATCCAAATACTTTGTATAGTTGTATGTGTTTCTCAGAGCAAATTGTGTCCGAATATTTAGGGATATTACGGTACTATGAAAGTACTCTTTGAACCCGTGACCTCCTGTATGCTCTACTAATATACTACGAACCCAGAATAATGGTTCATACTTTTATAACTTTCTGAGCATGTTCTGAAAATTCGTCCTCATCATCAGACAGTTTCATTGCCTGAGACTGAGCACAGCACATCTCAGCTTAGGCCAATTAAACTTCCGGATTTTGAGAATGAGATGGAATATGTACTCAGTGACCTGATCCAGTGTCAGGCACCCATAGCACATCAGATCACTTGACACCAGGTGTGAATCCTAGCAAGATGCAATGGTAACCCTTTCAACACCACAGACCTGTATAGTGGTATTGGCAAATAGTGTAGATCCAGATGAGCCGGCTCGTGATGAGCTGTCTCATCAGGATCTGCACTTTTTGCAAGTAATTATAACATTTATTTTTTAGAACAAAAACACCCCCTTTTCATAAATGGACTAGTCAGAAAATCATTTTGTGATGATTGGATTGGTCCGGAAATTAACATATAAAAATCCATTCCAGTTACTTAGGGTTGAAAGGGTTCAGATATGAATCCCTAAGGATGGCTTCATCATGAAGATAAGGACACCATCTCTTCTTCTGAGGATCTGGAATCAAATCTGTGGCATCCACTGACTTTCATCTATACAATCATCTCTTTAGATGTACTTATATATACATACATACAAACAAATGTTAACATTATAACAATGTACGGTTTGTGATGTCCCCGACCCACCACATACCTATAATAGTATTATGGGGAGAAAAAACATGTCCACAAAAACATCTATTTGTATGTACAATTCTTACATGCATAGAATGAGAGCATAATCTGCAGGCATAAGACTTGATCGTTTGTTGTGATGACAGCATAAGCACACAAGACGGTGCTGACTTACTTCATTCATAGAACAAGTTTGGAAATCAAGCAACTAACCTTCTGTGCAAAATTGGAAACCTCATATCTATAAAGTCCATGGTCCTCCAATATCTGCAATAGATGTAGTTTCACTGGATTATCTGGAGCGTAAGTTATTTGTTCAACACTTGTCCATGGTAATGTTTGTTTGTTTATTGGTGTTTAACGGCCTATCAACAGCAAGTCATGTAAGGCTGGCCCAACAGGTTCGATCCTGATTTAACCTGCCTGCTGCATTGGGGTGTGGGGGGGGGGGGGAAATCCCAAAATCAGAACAGAATATTTACATCGAGAAAATATATATTCAGCCTTGAAATTAGAATAACCTGACCAGGTGCCAGGTGCATACTACACCAAAGTCACTTGGCCCCTGCCCCTAAAATCAGATTACGAATAAGCGTATAACCAGATTCAATTGTCACATACAAAAGACGTATGTGAGGACCAAACCAGGTCTCCAGTCGCAATTCCGGTAAAGAACCGCATGCTCCCGACCAACCACCCACTGTCCATGGTAATAACAGGTCTGCATGGTAAAATGGAACTAGTTAACATCTAACTCAAGGTGAAACACGATAGAGGACAGGATGTCACGAGAATTAAACACATTTTAACCCCTTCAACACCACAGGCCTGTATAGTAGTATTGGCAAACAGTGTAGATGTAGATCCAGATCCAGATCCAGGGGCCGTTTCACTAAACTTCTTACGACTAAAATGTTCGTAAGTGCAAATTTAAGATCGTCTGTAAATTTCAATTTATGGATTTACATTTATTGAGCATAGGCTGCATATGCTATCATAATTTTGCACTTACGGACATTTTAGTCGTACGAAGTTTAATGAAACGGCCCCCAGACCCAGATAATAAACACTTTATTAGGTAAGTTTATGATAATAGATTTGTTTCGTATTGTAGAATTGTCTCTCAATAACAACATAGCTAAGTATGAACATCAACGCCCTGTAAGTTTTTTCTATATTTTAGTGTGTGAAATGTAAATGATATTAAGCAAATTTCTATCGTTGACGGTGATGTAGCGCTGTAACCCAACCGGTTGCCTATTAAGCGGAAAACGTGCAGCTAGCTTTGCACCAAATGAATACCAATATAGCAGTGATGTAGCCACACACATGCAGGGCATCAATTCTATACATGTCTGCTATGGCCCAGTGATATCAAGTAAATTCCTAAAGGCACTGAGAAGAATACCTATATACCATAACTGGTGATGTATCCACATACCTGGAGGGCGTCTATATACATGTCTGCCATGGTGTCTGTGTCAGGCAGGGAGAACCTGCCCGCCTGTACCCACTTGAACAGCTGGGTCCCCCGCTCCAGGGTCAGCTGATACAGGGATACGTGCTTGTCACACACGGCCAGCAGCTGCAAACACAGGCATCAAGTAATGTTTACGATGTTGAAGTAATAGTAATAAGCTGCTTGTTCTTATTTAAACGCTTGTCAAACTGAATATATGATCTTACACGAGTGATGATTAATATGCAATTTATTAAATAAGTTTACTGATGTCATAATGTCACGGTTTGTATGTAACTCATCATGCTCATGATGGGCAGAAGGCTCAGTCGGTTAGAGCGATGGTACGGTAAACCATAGGTCCCGGGTTCGAGCCCCGGCCGGTGCACATTTTTCTCGCCCTGTGACATTTGGCACCCAACTCGGAGACATTGACTGATATATACTCAGAGATCACATGCTGCAGGAGTGCACTAGAAGATCAGCAGCTAGAGAGTTAACACCCATTTCTCCAGTCACAGCTACAATATTGTTATAGTGTACAAATGAAGATGCTCATGCTACCCGCTGCTGCGTATGACAGTGATCATGCATGCTGAGTATGAAGTCAATCTGTATTTTCCAAGTCGACCAGGGATATAACTATGGATTGATTGCAGGTAGAGCACTCCTGCCCGTGATGTTGGTCATATATTATGTAATTCTTTAACCCTTTCAACACCACAGACCTCTATAGAAACAATGTTTGCAAACAGTGCAGATCCAGATGAGCCGGCTAGTAACGAGCCGTCTCATCAGGATCTCCACTGTTTGTTAATAATTTTAAACGTCGTACAGATTACCTTTTTAGAAGAATGGGATAATTTGAATGAACAAAATTAATGAAATAGCGTGAAACATTGGCATGGAACATCCTATTAAGTTACTTGGTGTTGAAAGGGTTAAAGGTAAATGTCCACTCAGCAGGCACAAAATGCTAGGTTATAATATAGGGAGACAGATTGTTTTGTATATTCTGTAGATGTGACATTTTCTTGCAAAATAAACATTCATTCACCATTACCCCACATATTGATTGGCATTATTATACATTATATAGCAGACGTAAAATTCCACACTGATATCAGGGGTGATAACCGTGTTTCCTTAAAATGTTAACGGACATTATTATTTATTTTGTATATATTTTTTGATGTGCAATGATCATACTTTATGATCTGTCGAAAATATTATTTTTTCAGGCGACACATTTAATTTATAGTATAAATAATTAAAAAATATCATGCCTCATTTGCATATGAAAACAGCCCGATACCACCGCGAGTCACTATCAGTAAAATAAATATTATTAAATGTTTATATCTGTATAGCGGGCACTCGTAATTTTTAGAACTGGTGGAATAGTGACACAATTATAAACTTATTTAATTCGCGTAAAGAGCATTTTGTGCCTACTGAGTGGGCATGTACCTTTAAAAGTGGCAAATGAATTTGTCATGTATAATTACAGCTGCTTACACATACAAATTGAATGAGTTACAGTACATTGTTGACATTGTTTTGCTGTGTGCCTACACGACACGTTCCGGACCATACCTGCTTCAGCTCGTGCGTCCATTGGGCGAGAGTTTGACCTGGCCGACCGAATATCAGGTCTACGGACACTTGTCCCGGAAACAGGGCCCTTGCCTTCTCCAGGCAGCTGTGGAGGGCATAGGGAGTTTGTGTAGTAAGTAATTAATCCCACCGGTAAATTTACACCACATGGAGAAAGCTGAGCTTATGGCCTTTGCGATCAGTGAAGTCCCAGACCAGCCTGCGCATCCGCGCAGTCTGGTCAGGGACTTCACTGTTCGCCATTTGGTTGATTGTCTACCCATTATACTTCCAGTGAACAGTCTGGATTACGCATTATAGTAAGGCGGTATGAGTGTGCATGGATCAGGATCTACACTGGTCAGATATGAGATGAGGCTTGTTTTAATGGATCGTGATAAATTTTTCCACTTCACCAGTATTACCTAGCTACTCGTACACTATTTATTTATTTCTTGTTCTTATAAAGTATTCAAGTTGGCTGTTCTTTCGAAAATGTAGTATCAGTGCACGTGTGTAGTCCGATCAGGACCTACACTGTTCACCATTCAGTCATTGAAGGAACTTTACAGTCGTTAACAAAAGGATTAGAACATAATCAGTAACTCGGACGATGTGAATGTGCAAATGTCAAAAGTACTGTTTCTCAGCCCGCGATATGTATGAACAATGGCTTTAATAACATGGTATCAATATGCATCCCCTGGTTTGAGATGAATACATAGACAAAACTTTCTAAACGCTTCTTATTTACCATTCTGACAGTAAGCAAGAAACACTTTTCCTGTGACAAACACGTATCCCCCCCTACTTTATAAGCAGACAGACGGACGTAATTACGAAAACTATATACCCTTCGACATACTTCGTATGGCGGGTGTATGATAACTCACCTAAGGGCTTCCCCGACATTGTGATCCCTGCCTAGAACATGGAGGTCGTCTTCGTTCAAGGCCTGTAGACCTAATGATAACCTGGTCACGCCTGCTTCCTTGAAGTTCCTGCGAAATACATTGAAACCGTCACTTTATCAAATCAGATATCAATTAATTTTACATCTATCGCTCACATGCTCTGGTAATAACAAATCTGGGTTGGTGATTGTAGAACTTATTGAGCATGTTCCCCAATTGGACTGCTTGAAGTACATGTATTACACCCGTTGAACAGCAAGAAATATGGTCACGTGATGATATACATATATGTGGGGTTCATAGAATCAGAAAGACAAACAGCTTGATTGGATTAGTCTAGCATAGCTCTGTCTTAGCCACTCAAACTGCATGTACATGTATTCAAGTTCGTGTGCATATGCAGATTGTTCCGGCAGATATGTGAGTGATTGGGCAATTCATCACGTCAACAGCTCATAAGTGAAGTAAAAAAAATACTCGTACATCAAGACTCAATGAAAAGACCACAATCTGGTGGCTTCTTTATAAGTCCCTTAATACACACAGGGGCCCAGGAAGCCAGTATGTATTATAGGTGCATGTTCAGGAAAACATAATTGTATCCACTGACTGTAATCTGTCGGTTTCCAGCTTGGTTGGGTTCGCTTCTAGCGTGACCTCGGTTCCCGGGCTGAAGGTCACATGCTTCTTGACTGTATCTATCACCCTGGCAACCGTACTGGGTAGGGCTAGACTGGGAGTTCCTACAAATGATAAAACAGTTGCCACAATGGAAAAGAAAACAAGTAACTGTTTTAAACAGAGCCAGACAAACAATAACTGTTTCATGATGACAGGAACGTGAAAACATTGATTGCTTGCTTGACTGAATATGGTAGAACTGAACAGCAGGGGGCCATTTCACTAAACTTTGTACAACTAAAATGTTCGTAAGGACAAGTTTAGGATCTTCTGAAAAATTTGATTCATGAATTTACATTTATTGAGCATATGCAGCGTATGTTCAATCAATGTAAATCCAATAATTGTCTATAAGCAATCATTGTTAATGTGAAATTTAAAGACCATCATAAGTTTGCACTTAGTTGTTCGAAGCTTTATAGTGAAACAGCCCCTAAATTTGATAATGAATTTACTACCAGATCATTGTGTGGTGTTGATACCACTTAACCCAAACAGAAGTAGCTTGGCATGTGACCAATTCCAATCTGTATATACAGTGATTGAACAAGTCCTTCACATATTTGCAACCATGCAGTCCCACAGATCCAATCAATGGGCAACAGTTTCATGTTTCATTGATCGAACAGCTTCACACGATGTTACCTGACGTCAGTGTAATGATGCAATTTAAAAAAAGTTAGCGTTCTTTTCAATGAAAACAAGGGCATTGTTATCAGTAAACTAATCCCCTCGCTGGCAGCCTTGATAATAAAGAAACGAAGAAAAAAAATTGCCTTACAAACATGGGGACCACAAGTCTTCAATGAACTTGACCTTGGGTGGTCGGCCGTGGGTCATATATAAAACAAAGCATCATCCATAGACACACATTGCGGCCAAATATTATCAAAATAGATGAAGCTGTTCATGAGTTATTGAAAAATGAAAGGTGTTACTAACGTACGCACGCACATACGTACATGGACTAACGCTATATCCACTCTTGCCGATCGGCGAGGGGATGACTATTATATATTTGATTATCAGCTAGCATAAAGCGTCACCTGAAAAATAGAAAACGCTATATAGTACCCAAAATCAAACGGAATTTATTGGCTGAGCCCCAGGCTGAGCTTTCTCATATCAAACAAGAAATAACACTGGACCATATCCCTTTCTGACATGTTTCTTAACCCTTTCACCTCCAAGTATCTGAAATAGATTTTGATATGTTAATTTTGCAACCAATCCAATCGTCACAAAATGATTTTCAAACTTGTGCATTTATGAAAAGGGGGTGTTTTCATTCTCAAAAATATGAAAATTATCGGCAAAAAGTGCAGATCCTGATGAGACGGGGCTCATCTGGATCTACACTGTTTGCCAATACCACTATACAGGCCTGTGGCGTTGAAAGGGTTACTACCATGGCTGCTATTGGTGATATAAGTTATGATACACATAACAAAGATTAGAAGCAAATAAGTGATGCAGGTAACGGTAACAACTGCAAGATAATAGCCAACAAACCTGCAGGGTATGGTACAAGACTTACCCCCACCAAAGAATATGGAGTTGATTTTCTGAACACCACTCATCTGCAACAAAGTCTGTGTCTCTCTGGCCAAACAATCGGCCATTCTTGTATGGTCGACAGATTTACTGGAAGTAAAGCACTGGTCGTCAAACAGTCGGCCATCTCGACTGATGAGCATCATAGACATACACTGTATCATAGAGTGTACATTGGTCAGTGGCAGAAATGAATTTAATAATGAAAGCATTGCAAACAATGAAAATGTGTGTCTATTTTTATGAAAGTGTGTTATTTGCCGCTGTGACTGGAGAGACAGGGCTACAATACCCATTTTTTTTTTAAAATGTCCGTCTGTCCGTCTGTCTGTCCGAGCACACATTAGGGTACTTATGGGGTAGGGGGCGTGGCCTAAGACAATAGAAGACAATGGAATTCATTCCGTACCCCGTAAGCCTATTGTGTCTTACGGGGTATTTCCTTTGATCTTTTATATAGCAAGTACCCCCTAAGGTCCGAAATGTAAGTTCGTCCGTCCGTCCGTACGTCCGAACATACTTACGAGACGTGGGGTTCCCAATGTTAATGAATCTGTTCATCCGTCCGTACGTCAATACGCCCGTCATGTTCCTTGTAAGAAGTAAAACTTTTTTTAAACTCTGTGTATTCCTTCTTTATAGTATGTAGATGCGCAAAGTGAATTTCGATTTTTGACCCCTGGTCATGGATTATCTCCCCCTTTTCGACTTAATTCTGCCTTGTACAAAGTAAAACTTTCTAACCATAATAGGTAGTGACTTCAAACATGGTGTGTGCCTTCCTTTTGGTCTGTGGATGCGCAAAGTGAATTTCGTTTTTCATTTGACATGGATTATCTCCCCCTTTTTTACTTAGAATTTGCCAATTCTGCCTTGTAAGAAGTAACCGTAATAGGTAGGGACTTCAAACTTGGTGTGTACCTTCTTTATATGTGTAGATTCGTTTTAGATTCGCAAATTTAATTTCAGTTTTTTATTATTGACCCTCCCGCCCCCGTTTTCCGTCAGACTCCTTGTCTGCTACTGCCCTCTAGCATCCTGATAAACACCTATACTGCTTGTTAGAAACAATGTGGGTGTTTCATTGACTGAATAGTGAATGGTGCAGACTGATAAACACCTATACTGCTTGTTAGAAACAATGTGGGTGTTTCATTGACTGAATAGTGAATGGTGCAGACTGATAAACACCTATACTGCTTGTTAGAAACAATGTGGGTGTTTCATTGACTGAATAGCGAATGGTGCAGACTGATAAACACCTATACTGCTTGTTAGAAACAATGTGGGTGTTTCATTGACTGAATAGCGAATGGTGCAGACTTGTAAAAAAACACCTATACTGCTTGTTAGAAACAATGTGGGTGTTTCATTGACTGAATAGCGAATGGTGCAGACTGATAAACACCTATACTGCTTGTTAGAAACAATGTGGGTGTTTCATTGACTGAATAGCGAATGGTGCAGACTTGTAAAAAAACACCTATACTGCTTGTTAGAAACAATGTGGGTGTTTCATTGACTGAATAGCGAATGGTGCAGACTGATAAACACCTATACTGCTTGTTAGAAACAATGTGGGTGTTTCATTGACTGAATAGCGAATGGTGCAGACTGATAAACACCTATACTGCTTGTTAGAAACAATGTCGGTGTTTCATTGACTGAATAGCGAATGGTGCAGACTGATCTGGAACTATCATTGTTATAAATGGTATAAGCCCCATTACTCCAGTCACAGCAGCATATGAGACACGTCATGTGATTTTGTACCTTCGGACATCTGCATAATTTCATGAAATACGTTTACAAAATTTGCAATATTTTCCGTAAATGGCATCAAAAGTTGACTTTTGACGCCATTACGGAAAATATTGCATTTTATTTTTACAAAATTTGCAATATTTTCCGTAAATGGCATCAAAAGTTGACTTGACGCTATTTACGGAAAATATTGCAAATTTTGTAAACGTATTTAATGATGCAGATGTCCGAAGGTACAAAATCACATGACGTGTCTCATAATTATGGGCTCAGACATGTTTAGGATAACAATAGGCCGAACACATGGACAAGTAGTTGGTGAGTGTGATAAATGAAAGGCACAGCTGACGGATAATACTTGTTGAGAAACTACTTGAAAGGAAATACATGTATTATTAACTGGTGGAGCTGAACATCTGAGCAGGAAATGGCTCAGACATTAACTCTTTGAACCCGACAACCCGCTATAGTGATATTGGCAAACAGTGCAGATCGGCACATTTTGCCAGTAATTTTCATATTCACAAAAACACCCCCTTTACATAAACGGACTAGTCTGAAAATTATTTTGTGATGTTTGGATTGATTGCAAAAGTAACATATCAAAATCAATTCCAGTTACTTAGGGGTGAAAGGGTTAAAGGTACATGCCCACACAGTAGGCACAAAATGTTCTTTATAGGAATTAAATAAGTGTATAATTATGTCACTATTCCACCAGTTCTAAAAATTACGAGTGCCCGCTATACAAATATAATCATTTATTAATTATCAATTTACTGTTAGCGACACGCGGCGGTAACAGTCTATTTTGATAATGTGCGGGGACGACGACTTTCACATCACGGCTTGCGGTGCTCATGCGCAGTATACTACGCGCGCCAGTAGGCTTCCCAATATGTAAACAAGAATACCAACATGTCGAAACGTCCAGAACGGAAATTGTATGAAACGGCGTCGGCCAAAAAAAAGGAGAAATGTCTGAGGGACAGGCAGTACAGAGAGAGAGAGAGTGTTTAATATTGGCAACCAGATCACCAAATGGAAAGAGTTACGTGGAGATTTAGATTTGGACTCAAACAGAGATTTTTCTTCTCAACTTCCGATACTTCACTGCGCATGTCAAAGATGTGATATGATTGACCGTGTCACGTGACGCGTGTTGGTAAAAATAGCACGAGGTTGGAAAATACCCTTTCTGGTCGCGGTATATAAAATGCGATTTAACACCAATTAACACGTGCCGTAATTAAAAATAACTCGTTAGTGGGTAGACAAATGGCTCATATAAGGCATGACAGAAAATGAAAAGTAGTAGTACTGTGTAACCTGCTGCGTGGGCATGTACCTTTAACATGGTTAATATTAGTAAATCTGCATCATGGAAGTTGTGGCAAATGTAACATAGGTGTATGTTGAGAAAATGATTTCACTGCCAAATTGAAGAAGGATTGAAGAAGATAATCCACTGAATTAATGTATTTTAAGCATAACATGTGGCTGTGATTGGAGAAATATGGCTTAATATGGCATTTGTGACCAATGTAGCTATAGATCAAATAGCACACTCCTGTAGCCTGAAAACGATCTATAATGCAGTCTGATCAAGATCTACACTGGACGCAAAACCCATAACTTCATAAGCCCCAGTTCTCCAGTGACAGCCATAAATGACTTCAGTGTAAAGGTTAACCACTGATATGGACATCCTACCTGATATACTTGTTGAAGTTACAGTAGGAGCATCGTCTGGCACAATATGGCCACTGAAACAGTTGATTAACATATTACATTCAGAAACTAGAAATGTGGCCTGTCGGCACACGAATGCCCCCGCTGGCAGCCAAAGAAAACGAGGCATATTTGAAAACAGAGGGCCAGAGAAACATGGATCTGTCGTCACAGCATGATAGCAGACCTTCAGAGCAATGGGTGTGTGAAATATCAAGCAGATCCATGCAAAGAAACAGACATTATAAGACACTTACCCGAGTTTCAAACACACCAAGTATGTGACATTGACATTGGGCTTAGCGGGGGAGGAACGATAGTGGATTTGTCACAGGGTGGTAGAGGACCATTAGAGCAATATGTGTGTGAAATATCAACCAGATCCATGCAAGGAAACAGACAATATAAGACATTTACCCGAGCGTCAAGGTTTCGAACACACCAAGTATGTGACATTGACCCTGGGCTTAGCGGGGGTGGGATGATAGTGGATTGTTTAACGGGGCAATAGAGGACCATTAGAGCAATGCATGTGAGAAATATCAAGCCGATCCGTGCAAAGAAACGGAAATTATAAGACCTGAGCGTTAAGGTTTCAAATGCACCGAGTATGTGACCTTGACCCTGGACTTAGCGGAGGCGGGATGATCGTGGATTTGTCACAGGGCAGTAGAGGATCATTGGAGCAATGCGTGTGTGAAATGTCAAGCAGATCCGAGCAAGGAAACAGAAATTATTAGACATTTACCCGAGCGTTAAGGTTTCGAACGCACCAAGCCTGTGACCTTGACCCTGGGCTTAGCGGGGGCGGGAAGAATGTGTATTTGTTACAGGGCGGTAGAGGACCATTGGAGCAATGTGTGTGTGAAATGTGAAGCAGATCCGAGAAAGGAAACAGAAATTATAAGCCATTTACCCGAGCGTTAAGGTTTCATACGTACATGTAAGTACGGACACCAGTAACACTATGTGGATTTGTCACAGGGCGGTAGAGGACCATTGGAGCAATGCCTGTGTGAAATGTGAAGTAGATCCAAGCAAGTAAACAGAAATTATGAGCCATTTACCGGAACGTTAATGTTTCGAACGCACCAAGTATGTGACCTTGACGCTGGGCTAAGCGGGGGCGGGACGAATGTGGATTTGTCACAGGGCGGTAGAGGACCATTGGAGCAATGTGTGTGTGAAATGTGAAGCAGATCCGAGCAAGGAAACTAATAAGCCATTTACCTGAGCGTTAAGGTTTCGTACGTATCATTCGTATGCACCATTCGGTGGCGGGGGCATAAAAAAGTGAAAGGGTTTAACGTCCCACCAATAGCTAAGGGCAGATAGGGTAGAGACAGGACCACAATTTAAAGTCTCATCCGACAGACCAGTGAGATGGAAATACTATAGAAGTATTTTTGATGCCCAAGGCGAGGTTTGAACCCACAACCTCCGGATTGGAAGTCATGTGTTCTAACCCCTTGGCCACAACCCATCCCAGGGATTCCGCTGGCGATCGCCACTTTCGCAATTGGTGATAACAAGTTACAATTTTCGAAAAAGAAAATCCTTTTTTTTTTCTTCGAAAATTGTATTTTTTTATCACCAATTGTTTATTTTTATCCTATTGGTTATTCCTCTTTTTTTTTTTATTTATTTTTTTTTATTTTGTTTAAAGTGGCGATTTTTTTTTTCCCTCAGCGGAATCCCTGCCATCCCTATATTACATTCAGAATACATGTATGCTTTTACAGGGTATGGGATCACGTGGTCTGTTGTTTACACTGGATTAAAGGTGGCGCCCATGAGGTATCGGGTAAATCTTATTTTTCATCAATACGATCGTGGTTTCTTCCTTTTAATGATGACAATGTTCCAGCCGTGAATACTACGAATCCGTCAATACCAAATTTAGCAGTATTACTTATGTAGTTAGTTTGAACATCGAGATATTTTAATCAGACCAAGTTTAGATGTTAGATTCCGTCTGATTCAAATTTCTCTGCAGAATGTTCAGACTAGCTACACAAGTAATGCTACTAAATGTGGAATTGGCAGACTCGTAGTGTTAACGGCTGGAACATGGTCATCATTAAAAGGAAGAAACCGAAGTCATATTGATGAAAAATAAGATTCACCTGAGACCTCATGGGTGCTGCCATTAATCCAGTGTAAGCTAGAAAATGTGTTCATAGAACACGGATGCCCCACATATCGCTTTGATAATAAATGAGGCCAAATTCCAAGTAAAATTATTTTTTTACCTGAGCGTTAAAGTTTTTGAAGCACCAAGTATGTGACCTTGACCCTGGGCTTGTAGGCCATGGGCCAAATATGGAAACCCTCCCCCCCCTGTGGTACATAAGCAGACATATTTTTCTGATAACTATAATCAATTACGAGTGTAATGCAACTTGTCTGCGCTCTGTAACCCGCTGGATGAATGTATGGCACCATTTTGAAGTATACCACCCAGCAACTTTTTGCCATATTAAAAAATCACACTTTTTGTAAAAATGTGACAAAATTATATTGTTAAACGGAAACGAAAACTGCTGTTTTTGCAGGTTTTGAGAGATGTTTATAGCAATACTTTGCATTTAAGTAGAATTTAGGACCGTCCGGTCCTTTTAAGCAAATATTTTGCATATTTAATTACCCCACCCACTCCATTTCAATGGTAACACATGTATTGCCACACATCTCTTCCCATACGGTATTTATAAATTGTAGCTATGGAAAATATACATGCATGTGCTCATGAAACATGTGCAAACTTTAGTTCCTGTTTTTCTTATGCTTACTGCACATGATACTAAGTTAACCACAACTGAATTTGAAACCGTTACCCCACCCACTAAATCTACAATGTACATTTTACACATATTGAGTTTCATTAGCTGTCTCCACTTACATTTACTTTTAACTGGTACATATGAAGTCAACTACTTCAACATGACACTGGCATCATTGCATACACAAAAATATGGTGAGTTGTCATGATGAAAGTGCATGGAGTGAAGTATGTATAGCAGCAAGTGTGAAGAAAAAATGGAATTTCCCCACATTATCGGGCAAGAAATGATTCGATATTTACAAGATCAATGCTATATTGTGAAATAGAACATGTTAAATGTGAGCATCGATATAATGCACAACAACAGTTTTATACAATGCGTTATACTGATTTCGCGTTATGCTTATACAACAAGGTAATTAATTTTCAATCAAGGTTTGAAGCATCGCGCCTGTGGCGGGGACAATCCCCACATCATCAAGTAAGAAACTATTAATTATTTGCATCATCACATCAAATATGGTTCATGAAATAATTAACATATACATAGCATCACATATATATAGACATACATACATACATACAGTTACATAATGTGTCCAGGGCTTTCATTGTTCTTGATTTGTGCATGATTATACAAGGTAATTAATTTTGAATCAAAGTTTGAAGCATCGCGCCTATGGCGGTGACAATCCCCACAACATCAGGTAAGAAACTATTCATTATTTGCATCGTCACATCAAATATGGTTCATGAAATCATTAACATATACATAGCATCAGACACATATACACATACACCATACATACAGTTACATAATGTGTCCAGGGCTTTCAGTGTTCTTGATTTGTTCATGATTATACAACAAGGTAATTAATTTTCACTCAGGATTGAAAGCCTCGGTACCAGGTAAGACATATTTCGATATTTACAATAACAGATGAAATAAAATATGGTACACAATATCATTCATATCAGCATATTCATATCAGCATATATAGACATACATACAGTTACATAATGTGTCCGGTGCATTCGTTGTTCTTGATTCACTTATGGTTGGTTAACAAAGTAATTTCATTTTCAATCAGGTTCGGAAGCATCGCACCTGTGGCGGAGTCAATACCAATGGCATCAGGTACGAAACTCTTCGATATTTTCTGACATCAACAGCGCTCAGGTATTATCCTAACATGCTGTACAAATCGTAGATACATATCTAGTGAATCCGGCTTAAGAGAAGCAACCTAGTCATATGCTTCATCCGCATCAAACATGCTATCTAGTAAGCTGTCGGGCTCATGGGCATTTGTTTCATCAACATCCACCGTATCCACTTCTTCCTCTTCTCTACCAGTAGATCTATCATTTCAGTTGGCAGGTAATCCCCTCTGTCCATTTGCACTCTAGTGTTCCGTTTATGACCTCCCACCCACGGCCATTTGGTGGCGGTATGCATGCATTCGATTGGTCAGTGCTGCACCAAATGAGGGTTTGGTGATTAGCTCTCATTATATACATTCTTAACGATGACCTGCATGGTGGCAGAATGCTAAGATCAGCGCCATTGTAACTTGACAGCAGTCTCTCCCGACTTGGGACTGAACTTTTGCAGGAATAGCTACCATGCGCAGTTTGTTTATGTCTGTAATACTAGTACTAGTACTCCTGTACATCAGACACACAAAGTGTTCAAGGTCTTCGAAGAGTTGTGGTTCTACAGAAGGGGACAAACCCAACTGCATGAATGTATCAGTGAATTCTGGGTGCTTCTGAAGTAGTTTTAGCGGTGTCACCTTTCCACGACGAACGAAAGCACTCGTGCTGTCACAGCGATGAATGCATGAAGTGCTGGCAATGCCAAACACAGCTGCGTACCAACCTCAGCAATGATACCGTGTATGTCAAGCAGTCGTCGTTTGTTGCCGACACCGGTGTCAAACAGCACACGCTGTTTCACCAGCTGTGTAAACCTGAGTAACAGTACTAGTACAACACGTCGGTATCTGGAGATCTGACAACAATTGTATTGTTCTCCGATAAATGCGATGCATGGTGCAAACAATGCAATACCAGTCGTGTGTCTGCTTCCTCTTGTGACGAATTCAGTTCTTCTATTTCGTCAGTGTGTGTTGATATGCCATACATACTAGTAATTTGACGCATTTGGTTTCACACACAAACACAAGTGTTCTTCCTTTCACATTATGTGTGTATTTATCTTGCATCCATTCATTAAGTAGGAGTTTTCACAATTGTGTCTTGTTGACATCGTTCGAGAGGAACTGCTTCCAGTCACGTGGAACATTTGTCAGCGTCCCTTGATCAAGTAGGTATTTGTGGTACCTCTTCGTTGTCGTTCATTGGTTTTAATTGACAGAGGATGGTACGTGTTTGTTACAAAATCCACGCGTTCTGCTTTCGGCATTTGGTGATATAGACTCTCCGCCAGATCTGCAAATGTGTTGGGCAAAGCAGTTTGCATATGTAGAATTGCATTTCCGTCAATGATGTAGCTCACCTGTTCTAGCGGAGGCCTGTAAACCATATGCGTCTGCCCTTCCAGTTGGTGCATCAATTTCGCTTTGTCAGTCCTTGCCGGTGATCCATCAGCTGTTGCAAACGACCATGGAAATGGACCTAACGGGTAACTGAAGACCTTAGCCATGTCAATGTTGTGACAATGGAAACGAGCTGTCCAAATACATTCCGTTCTGCTTACGAGTTCCTTTGACATTCGCTGTGGACTCGTAAGTGTCACCGATTTTGCAAGCGTTGCAAATGTTTTGAGTTTTTGTTGCTTTATTGGCGCATGGAAGCTAGCAGATCTTTCTACAAACAGACTTCGTCTGCACCTGGCAGCTAATTTGTGACGTTGACTGACAAAATGTACCGAAATACATTTGAGACCAGCGTAACGCCAGATGTGACAGTATGATAATGGCACATGCTGTTCGCTATTCAATCATATTATGAAGTGTCATTTCTATTGAATATCTTAGATCCAGAACAGACTGCATTTCAATACATGTGTAAGTCAAGACATCCATAGGTCGCATATGTCATAAGATTAGGCCATGGGCCAAATATGGAAAACTTACCCCTGCGTAAAACACACATTATATTACGCAATTGCCATGTATATTGATATTCATCACATGGCATTAATTTGCGGTGTAAAAAGTGGTTCAAATGCCACTTATCATCAGTTAACATGGAAAATTGTTAACATAGACAATTATTGAAAAAAACGCCCTTTTTGGCGGCCATTTTGAAAATTTCCACCATTTATATCATGCTGTTAAGTCAATATGTATTACATAATTGATATGCATATTCATGCATTACAAGGTATAAGTTACAATGTTAATAGCGGTTCCAATAACACTTAACAGCAGTTACAGTGCAAACTTTTCGCAAAAACACACTTTTTTAGCGGCCGTTTTGAAAATGGCGGCCATTTGGTAAAAGAAATTGATTTTGAATGTATCACACACTGTTTTATATTCAATTAGGGAGTAGATAAGAACGATTTAGAAAATTTAAATCGGTCCTAATACCGGTTAACAGGCGATAAAGCTAGTCCTGTAAACCAAAACAATTGTTTTTGACGGCCATCTTGGAAAATGGCCGCCATTTGTTCATCCAGCGGCTTTTTGATGGCAGACCTTCTGGAATGACAGACAATTGACTACTGAATTTGAAAATCATGGTGGCGTTATGTACCACAGGGGGGGGAGGGGGGGTTATTGGTGGCCAAAGACTATTGGCGGGGGCATGATGAACGTGGATTTGGCACAGGGCAGTAGAGGACCATTAGAGCAATGCGTATATGAAGTATGAAGCTGATCCGTGAAAGGGAACAGAAATTATAAGATATTTACCCGAGTATTAAAGTTTTTGAAGCACCAAGTATGTGACCTTCACCCTGGGCTTGGCGGGGCAGGACGAACGTGGATTTGGCACAGGGCAGTAGAGGACCATTAGAGCAATGCGTATATGAAATATGAAGCTGATCCATGAAAGAAAACAGAAATTATAAGATATTTACCCAAGCGTTAAAGTTTTTGTAGCACTAAGTATGTGACCTTGACACTGGGCTTGGCGGGGGCAGGACGAACGTGGATTTGGCACAGGGCGGTAGAGGACCATTAGAGCAATGTGTATATGAAGTATGAAGCTGATCCGTGAAAGAAAATAGAAATTATAAGATATTTACCGGAGTGTTAAAGTTTTTGAAGCACTAAGTATGTGACATTGACCCTGGGCTTGGCGGGGGTAGGACGAACGTGGATTTGGCACAGGACAGTAGAGGACCATTAGAGCAATGAATATATAAAGTATGAAGCTGATCCGTGGAAGGAAACATAAATTATAAGATATTTACCCGAGTGTTAAAGTTTTTGAAGCACCAAGTATGTGACCTTGACCCTGGGCTTGGCAGGGGCAGGACAAACGTAGACTTGGCACAAGGCGGTAAAGGACCATTAGAGCAATGCGTATATGAAGTATGAAACTGATCCGTGAAAGAAAACAGAAATTATAAGATAATCCAGTGTAAACTAGAAAATGTGTTCATAGAACACGGATGCCCCACATATCGCTTTGATAATAAATGAGGCCAAATTCCAAGTAAAATTATTTTTTTACCTGAGCACTAAAGTTTTTTAAGCACTAAGTATGTGACCTTGACCCTGGGCTTGGCGGGCGCAGGACGAACGTGGATTTGGCACAGGACAGTAGAGGACCATTAGAGCAATGCGTATATGAAGTATGAAGCTGATCCGTGAAAGGGAACAGAAACTAGATTGGTCAGTAAGCGAGGCTTACGGAATACCCCCCGCGTGGGCCCAGGTACCCCTAAAATATGTAAAAATTTCCAAGTGTGTGGGCTTGTGACCTTGACTCTGGGATTAGCGCGAGCGGCATGAACGTGAATTTGTCACAGGATGGTAGAGGTCCATTGGAGCAATGAGTGTGTGAAATGTGAAGCAGATCCGAGCAACGAAATAGAAGTTATAACTGATTTCTCTGATGTTAAGTTTTGTAAAGAGACTACCGTATAACCTCGAATTAACGCCCCCGGAGGCGTTACATTTTACAAAAGGGGGGTGTTTATTAGCCAGTAAAAACTAGATTGGTCAGTAAGCGAGGCTTACGGAATACCCCCCGCGTGGGCCCAGGTACCCCTAAAATATGTACAAATTTCCAAGTGTGTGGGCTTGTGACCTTGACTCTGGGATTAGCGCGAGCGGCATGAACGTGAATTTGTCACAGGGTGGTAGAGGTCCATTGGAGCAATGAGTGTGTGAAATGTGAAGCAGATTCGAGCAAGGAAATAGAAGTTATAACCGATTTCTCTGATGTTAAGTTTTGTAAAGAGACTACCGTATAACCTCGAATTAACGCCCCCGGAGGCGTTACATTTTACAAAAGGGGGGGGGGGGTGGGGGGGGGGGGGGGGGGGGTGGGGCGTCTATTAGCCAGTATAAAAAAAAAAAAAAAAAAATATAAAAAAATTACCAAGGACCGCCAATTTCAAACACAAATAAGGATTTAAGGATTATTTGTGTTTGAAATTGGCGGTCATTGGTAAAAAAAATTATTTTTTTTTGGGGGGTGGGGGCCGTTTATTAGCAAGAGAACAAAAATATAAAAAATTACCAAGGACCACCAATTTCAAACACAAATAAGGATTTAAAGATTATTTGTGTTTGAAATTGGCGGTCATTGGTAAAAATGTTTTTTTGTTTTTTTTAATTGGGGGGGGGGGGGGGGGGGGGGGCGGCGTTTATTAGCCAGAAAAATAAAAAAAAAAGAAAAAAAAAGAAAAAAAAATGGGGGTTTTGGGGGGGCGGGGGGGGGGGGGGTGTGTTTATTAGGAGGGGGGCGTTAAGTCGAGGTTATACTGTTGATCTCGAGATCAGCGGGGATTTGTCGCAGCATATGAAATATTAAGTATTTTCAATGAAAGAAATAGAAGTTATAACATATTTCTCTGATGTTAAGTTTTGTAAAGAGACTAAGTACGTGACATTGACCTTGGGATCAGCGGGGGTTGGACAGTCGTAGATTTGTCACAGCATGATAGTACAACCTTAGAGGAATAATAAAAATTTTCAATGAAGGAAATAGAAGTTATAACTTATTTCTCTGATGTTAAGTTTTGTAAAGAGTATTTGACCTTGACATTGGGATCAGCGGGGGTTGGACGGTCATGGATTTGGCACAGCATGGTAGTAGAGCCTTACAGGAATGCATGTGTGAAATATTAACATATTTCTCTGATGTTAAGTTTTGTAAAGAGTATTTGACCTTGACATTGGGATCAGCGGGGGTTGGACGGTCATGGATTTGGCACAGCATGGTAGTAGAGCCTTACAGGAATGCATGTGTGAAATATTAACATATTTCTCTGATGTTAAGTTTTGTAAAGAGACTAAGTATGTGACCTTGACCTTGGGATCAGCGGGGGTTGGACAGTCGTAGACTTGTCACAGCATGATAGTACAACCTTAGAGGAATGCACAAGTGAAATAATAAGAATTTTCAATGAAGGAAATAGAAGTTATAACTTATTTCTCTGATGTTAAGTTTTGTAAAGAGACTAAGTATTTGACCTTGACATTGGGATCAGCGGGGGTGGACGGTCATGGATTTGGCACAGCATGGTATTAGAGCCTTACAGGAATGCATGTGTGAAATATTAAGCATTTTAGATGAAGGAAATAGAAGTTAGAACAATATTTCTCTGATGTTAAGTTTTGTAAAGAGACTAAGTATTTGACCTTGACCTTGGGATCTGCGGGGGTTGGACGGTCGTGGATTTGGCACAGCATGATAGA
The DNA here is from genome assembly GCA_029237695.1 of Conchocele bisecta. Classification (NCBI taxonomy): domain Eukaryota; kingdom Metazoa; phylum Mollusca; class Bivalvia; order Lucinida; family Thyasiridae; genus Conchocele; species Conchocele bisecta. Next base: position 44,002,533 of record CM055267.1, read on the forward strand.
GCCTTACAGGAATGCATGTGTGAAATATAAGCATTTTAGATGAAGGAAATAGAAGTATAACAATATTTCTCTGATTGTTAAGTTTACGGACTAAGTATTTGACCTTGACCTTGGGATCTGCGGGGGTTGGACGGTCGTGGATTTGGCACAGCATGGTAGTAGAGCCTTACAGGAATGCATGTGTGAAATATCAAGCATTTTAGATGAAGGAAATAGAAGTTATAACAATATTTCTCTGATGTTAAGTTTACGGACGGACGGACGGACGGACAACCTGACTCCAGTATACCCCCCCCACCCACAACTCGTTGCGGGGGGGTATAATTATAAGATATTTACCTGAGCGTTAAAGTTTTTGAAGCACCAAGTATGTGACCTTGACCCTGGGCTTGGCGGGGGCAGGATGAACGTGGATTTGGCACAAGGCGGTAGAGGACCATTAGAGCAATGTGTATATGAAATATGAAGCACATCGGTCGAAGGATGAAGAAATTATGAGACATTTACCCGAGCGTTAAAGTTTTGTGACGGACGGAGGGATGTCCGTGGACGGACGGACAAGGGTAACACTAAATGCCCCCTCCACTATCGTGGTGGGGCATAACAATAGACCATGTGATCCCAATCCCTGTTTTAGAACATTTGCATCTCTATTTTTCTTAATTCTCATTGAAAATCAACGTGTATGCTATGATTCATCTATGATGGCAATGGGAGCTCATAATTGCAAAACATATACAATGAACCTGAAAAACAGCCAAGCCTCTCTAAACCGGACACCTGAGGGGACCTCCATGAGTGTCTGTTTAAAAGAGGTTCAACTGTTTTGTTTAAGACATTAGAATTTGCAAACTACACATTTTATGTACATAAAGACACAATCACCACATGCATCCAGGGCCCATGCATGTAAATAGTTCTAAGCATGTTCTCCAAATTTGAACTCAAAATCAGGAAGTTGGATTTGGCTGAGGCTGAGCACTGATTTCAAGCATAATAATGGAGTATATATAGAGCTCCAGATAAGTTTTGTATCTAAAGAGTATTATACCCCATATTTCAAATTCAATGCGTAATTTACTTTTACAAAAGAAAAGTGAAAATGAAAGGGTTTAATGTCCCACCAAGAGCTGAGGTCATATAGAGACGGGATCACAGTTTAAAGTGTCATTGTTTGCTTTTTGCAGCTCAACTAAGTAAATTTTCAACTTTATTACAGTATTTTCACTACTCAATATGAAAATCAATGCTTATTTTCACATTGCTGTGAGTATTTTGTACTCCCACTTTTGAATGCGTATTCTGCTAAAATAAGTGCTCAAAATAAACCAATACTCACCTATCTGGAGACCTGATATATATACAGAAAGTTTGATAATGACCATGACAAGTTATGCTTTCGGTCAAATCCCATGATTTATTGACCTGCAATTGTATTTAACAGTAAGATTATTACTTAACTACAAATGTGGCCTGTCGGCACAAGATTGCCCCCGCTGGCAGCCAAAGAAAACGAGGCACATTTGAAAACACAGAGGGCCAGAGAAGCGTGGATTTTTCATAGCATGAAAGCATCCCATCAGAGCAATGGGTGAGTGAAATATCAAGCAGATCCATGCAAGGAAAGTGATATTATAAGTTTGTTTGTTTGTTTGTTTGTTTATTAGTGTTTAATGGTCTATCAACAGCTAAGGTCATGTAAGGCCGGGCCAACGGGTTCGATCCCATTTTAACCTGCTGCATTGGGGGGAAAATTCCAAAGTCAGAACGGAAAATTTACATCACGAACAAATATATTCAGCTCTGAAATTATAATAGCCTGACCTGGTGCCAGGTCCATACCACACCAAGTCACTTGGCCCCTTCCCCTAAAATAGGATTACGAATATCGTAATGTTCACATAAGGGGTATAACCAGATTCAACTGTCACATACAAAATGCCAAAGACGTATGTGAGGGCCAAACCAGGTCTCCAGCCGGAATTCCGGTATGGGCGATAGAGGACCATTAGAGCGTGTGTGAAATCTCAACCAGATCTGTGCAAGGAAACATAAATTATAAGACATTTACACGAGTGTTAAGGTTTCGAATGCACCAAGTATGTGACATTGACGCTGGTCTTAGCGGCGGCGGGACGTTCATGGATTTGTCACAGGGTGGCAGAGGACGATTAAATCAATGCGTGTGTGAAATATCAAGCAGATGAGTGCAAGGAAACAAGGTTTCGAACGCACCAAGTATGTGACCTTGACCCTGGGCTTAGTGGGGTGGGACAATCATGGACGTACAGACGCTGGTAACACTATATGCCCCCCTCACCATTCGGTGACGGGGGCAAAATATATATTGTTTATACTAAAGTTTTATAAGCAGAGCCCTGTAAATCACTTACGTGCACATAGAGCACAGCTTCATTTTCGTGATGGAGGACATTTCCATCGGTTGGATTGTCACTGACCGCCATGATTGGGTTGTCACTGGCCGCTACGGTTGGATTGTCATTGACCGCCATGGCTAGTTTGTCACTGACCACCATGGTTGGATTGTTACTGACCGCCATGGTTGGATTGTCACTGACCGGCGTGTCTAGTTTGCCACTGACCGGCATGTTTGGATTGTTCCTGACCGCCATGGTTGGATTGTCACTGACAGCCATGGCTAAATAGTCACTGACCGCCATGGTTGGATTGTCACTGAGCGTCGTGGTGTGGTCAGTTGTGGCTGAACTACCAGCCATGACATGCCTTGTGTGGAAGTTCATGTCTATAGTCTGTGGAACAAGCCCCAACTGTTTCCAGTAAACTGGCAATATATTCATAACCAACCGTCTCGTCATGGTGTAGATTTTGTTTGTACTGCAAGAGAAAACAAGAAAATGTGGCCTGTCGGCGCACGAATACCCCCGGTGGGAGATTGGAGAAACTGTGGCAAAGTTAATTAACAGAAAGTGATAAAGTCTTCATTAGCACAGTTGTGAAGGTCAATGGCGAAGATCATAGTATGGGCAGCATGATTGTGGGACATTTGTGCACAAGTATGATGCATTGAAATATTAAATAATCCATCAAGAGATGTAGAAGTTATGACCCAATTGAGAAACTCCAGCAAACTTATTAATGACTTCACTCAGTCACTGTGCCTCATTCATCTGCGAGACATCAACAGCCAATGAAAACTCGGGACAAATTAGCAGATTTATTCACACTTTCGGAACATACCCCGAAAACACCAACCATAAGTCAAGATTCAAGATGGCTGACTCCTGTGTTGCTAAACGCGCTGACGCGGATTTTAATCTAACAACAATCTTATTTTGAAGGCAAGAAACATTGAAAGAAATGTTTAGCATTGGATTGAACTGACAAGTTAGCTCATATGGTATGTTTTATAAAAATCGCTAGTTGATGAACTTGTTAATACCCCGAAAACTAGACCCACCATCATAGAAGTTATGACAGAATTTTGAACTCTGGCGAACTTCTTAATGTGTGAAAAAAGTTCAAAGTTGTGAAGGTCAAAAGGTCAATGTCATATTAAGAGCAGCATGGATGTGTGGAATTTGTCCACAAGTAAGCTGTGTTGAAATATTTAAGTAATCCTTTAATGAATATAGAAGTTATGACAGAATTGAGAAACTCCGGCGAACTTCATAATGTGGGAAAAGTTCAAAGTTGTCAAGGTCAATGGGTCAAGGTCATATTAAGGGCAGCCTGGATGTGTGGCATTTGTCCACAGGTATAATGTGTTGAAATATTTAAGTAATCCTTCAAGGGATATAGAAGTTATAACAGAATTTCAGCAAACCTCTTAATGTGCCTGACACACAGAGACACAGTCCAAACACTATATGCCTCCGGCTCTACCGAGACCGGGGGCATACAAAATCCTCCCAAATAAAACATGTGCACAAAAAAGAAAGCCAAATCATCACCTACCTGATAAAAGTGGCACAAACTTTCATGTCGACCACCGGTCTCGTCGGGTACAGGTTCAAACACTAACTACCTTTGATCACATTTAAGTCCGGGCCAAACAAACATTAGCAGTGTAAGGAAATTATCAATTCGTGGTATAAATATAATCTTTTTAAATTTGGCGTTATATAAATATGGTATTAATTCAGTGATAAGAGTTTAATTAAAGTGTGCGTTCGCTTACTGCACTTGTTGTTGTTGTAGCTGTACTGTATTGTATGTTGTGAATTTCAGCCGCTGATTTTTCGGCTAAACACCTTGACAGACTGCAATAGCCAAGTGGTGGGCGCGTCGAACTGCTGGCGTGCGTTGTGTCATTGAGCAAGACAGTTTATCCACACTGCTTCAGTTCACCCAGCTGTAAATGGTACTGGCAACCCGGCACCTCAATTGTATTTGAAAGTGTATGTACATGTATAAATTAAATAAAATACCTGCTCAAAATTAGCAATATAAAGAGATAGATAGATAGATAGAAACAAAGACTGTGAGAGTACTGTATTGACACACACCAGGTGATGGCGTCATCGAGTCCACTAGCCATCCTTTATTCATGATCTAGCTAACGCAACTGGTCTCTGTGGTAGCAGATCCTCTTGAAGTCTATGTCACTCTCGTGTACGTTTACTCAAATGTAAGGTAATACGATGGCAGATAAAGGTATTGGCATTAGGCTGTGGACGTGCTAGTATACTGAAGTTATGGCATAATGAATAAATGGGGCAACTGCTTACTGAGGCCTTACATGTTTTGTCGCTACATGAATACAGTATATGGCTTGATGTCGCCGACAGAACTGTGAACCCAAGATACGGTTATTTGTAACTTAAAGGACTATATTCATGACAACAGCTTAGTCTGAGCTAACTAGTATGTTTGTTGTTTCATTTCCATATATACAAACTGATATATTTGGAATTTATAGGACCCTGCCCGAGAAATATGACCTTTACAATATTTGTAACAATGGAAGATCTTGGTCCTCTTGCACATTCACGCAGTAGGATTATAATATAATAATTTTAGTGATGGAAATTAGCCTACTTCATGACTGAACGGCGACCAGTGTAGATCCTGATCAAATTGTGTTGACATACAGACTGATCTGGGACTACGACGGTTGCAAATATAGTATGGTACCATTTTAAAGTGGGCGGCCCAAATATAATGTTGACACAAATATATGCATCGTCAACACAAGTACAATGTATCGAAAACTAGAAAATGTGTTCATAGAACACGGATGCCCCACATATCGCTTTGATAATAAATGAGGCCAAATTCCAAGTCAAAATATTTTTTTACCCGAGCGTTAAAGTTTTTGAAGCACCAAGTATGTGACCTTGACCCTGGGCTTGGCGGGGCAGGACAAACGTGGATTTGGCACAGGGCAGTAGAGGATCATTAGAGCAATGTGTATATGAAGTATGAAGATGATCCGTGAAAAGGAACAGAAATAATAAGATACACGAGCGTTAAAGGTTTTTTGAGCACCAAGTATGTGACCTTGACCCTGGGCTTGGGCCGGGGGGCAGGACGAACGTGGATTTGGCACAGGGCAGTAGAGGATCATTAGAGCAATGTGTATATGAAGTATGAGATTGATCCGTGAAAAATGGAACAGAAATATAGATATTTATCCGAGAGTTAAAGTTTTTGAAGAAGCACCAAGTATGTGACCTTGACCCTGGGCTTGGCGGGGGCAGGACGAACGTGGATTTGGCACAGGACAGTAGAGGACCATTAGAGCAATGCGTATATGAAGTATGAAGCTGATCCGTGGAAGGAAACAGAAATTATAAGATATTTACCCGAGCGTTAGTTTTTTAAAGTTTTTGAAGCACCAAGTATGTGACCTTGACCCTGGGCTTGGCGGGGGCAGGACGAATGTGGATTTGGCACAGGGCGGTAGAGGACCATTAGAGCAATGCGTATATGAAGTATGAAGCTTATCCGTGAAAGAAAACAGAAATTATAAGATATTTACCTGAGTATTAAAGTTTTTGAAGCACTAAGTATGTGACCTTGACCCTGGGCTTGGTGGGGGCAGGACGAACGTGGATTTGGCACAGGACAGTAGAGGACCATTAGAGCAATGCGTATGAAGTATGTATGAAGCTGATCCGTGGAAAGGAAACAGAAATTATAAGATATTTACCCGAGCGTTAAAGTTTTTGAAGCACCAAGTATGTGACCTTGACCCTGGGCTTGGCGGGGGCAGGACGAACGTGGATTTGGTACAGGGCGGTAGAGGACCATTAGAGCAATGTGTATATGAAATATGAAGCAGATCGGTCAAAGGATGAAGAAATTATGAGGCATTTACCCGAGCGTTAAAGTTTCGTAACGTACGGACAGACGTACTCCCTGAAGTGACATTGTGGGGTTTGTTGCATGTGGGGTTTTTGGCCAAGTCTTTTGGGATTTTTTGGGTGCTATTTGTGGGGTGCAAACAATGCTAAAGGTGTTATCTCCCCTATACTAACTTGCTCTCGTTTTCTTATGTCTCCTGCATGCACTTGTGGGGTATTTGGGTTTGATCAGTGAAGTACAATATGTACTTGTGGGGAAATTTAGTCAGCCATTGTTTGTGGGGTTTGGATGGACGGACGGTTTTGACCATCACCCTTTGGGGTGTCAATTTTTTATTGCCTTTTTGGGCTTTTCAGAAGTGATGGAGTTCATTAAGATATAGTTGTGTATGGGGTGCACCCCACATGCAACAAAAAACCCATATGCATGTCATGTACTCGTGAATCACCCCACGTCACTTCAGGGAGAGCGGGCGGACGGACGGATGGACGGGACGGATGGACGGGACAGACGGACGGACGGACGGGACGGATGGACAAGGGTAACACTAAATGCCCCCTCCACTATCGTGGTGGGGCATAATAAAAAGCAAATGAAACAAGAATTCCACCACAGAAGCGGTGTCGCGCCTGCCAAGGCATTTGATCGTAACATGATCATGGGCATGTGCTAAAGTAAGCATCACAAAAACTCTGTCAGAGAAGTGCATGCTTAAAACACGAAAAAGGTCATGGTTGAAGAAACTTTTTGATAGAAAAAAAATTGTTAAGTCTTTCCACAACCATGTGAAGGTCATGTTAATGGCAGAATGAGTGTCTTCCTAATGGTTACATGTATCAAGTGTCCAAACATTGAAGGAATACGTCTAGTAATATGAAAGTTATCGCAGGATGAGGAAGCTTGTACAAAGTTTTTGACGCAAAAAATGGCAATGTGTTTCAGCAAAAATTTGGAGGTAAAAAAAGGTCAAGATCATGTGAATTGGAGGCACGAGTGTGTTCCTAATGCTTACATGTATCAAGTGTCCATTTATTGAAGCAATCCGTCAAGTAATATTAAAGTTATAGCATGATGACGAAGCTTGTACAAAAATTTTGACATTTCGGACAAAAGAAAAAGCGGCGACTATAGTCGAGCAGTCTGCTGAAGCAGGCTCGACAAAAACTATCTGTCTCCCTATATTATAACCTGACATGTGGGACCCCAAGCTTTAAGTGCAAAGCGATTTGTAAAATGTGAATTTCGGAGGGCATAACTCCAGGCAGATCAGATGGAGAATATATGAGACAAGCCATGTGATTTTGTACCTAAGGTGTGGAATTTGTAATGAAAAATATTTACAGGAACTGTGATATTTTCTGAAAATGACATTTTGAACATTTCGTCAACTTCCGAAGTAATTTACAGAAAATAACAATTTTGTAAATATTTCTCACGAGAAAAGATACAAAATCACATGGCTTGTCTCATTTCTTTTTATGTTACATATTGCTGCATTCGATCATGTATTCAGAGTATGAAGTCAGTTTTCTGAAAACTGTGGAAGTAGCATGCCAGACAAGCAAAGGAACTGGAGGATTGAAAAAGGGGGCATAACTCCAGTTATAATGAAGGCGGAGCTATAACGGTCTGATCAGGGACTACATGAATAGACAGATGGTCTAAGGTGAGCTAAATAGTATTGTTCATTTAAGATATTACAGTTGAATGTCCGTAGTTCAGTTAATTGAAATAGTTAAATATTTGTAACCCTTTTCATTACATTATTACAGGTATTTATGCATGAATGTAGTATTCAGTCTTATCAATTATATCGTAAAAATAGAATTATTTGTTCTCCTTGGACTTTTCAATTGTTTCATTGGCAAGATCAAGTAGAATTCAACTGTACTCAGGGTCAACTATTTATTTCAGCCACTGATACAGTGCTTTAAAATGACTAGAACATTCCACATCAGCTAAATACAAGTAGAAAAAATCCAAGTATAACATGGCAGAAACACTGAGCCCGTGCTTATAAAACTTTCTGAACATATACTCCATTCTCATGCTCGAAACCATGAAGTTTGATTGGCTGAGACTCCAAATTCATACTCAAAATCACACAGTTTGATTGGCGGAGACTAAGTCTCCGCGATTTTGAGTATGAATTTGTGGAGACCGTGCTCAAAATGTTTCTTAAGCATGGGCCCTGGTTGTACAAACAAAATGTATTAAATCTAGGCACAATTGGTGAAACTATAAACAAAACATATAAATGTATCATGATCTCTTCAGTAAAGGTGACATGTCACGGCACACCTCATCTCTTAATCTTAAGAACTGGGAAAACTTTCTGAGAATCGCCTCCACATTCATAATCAAAATCATGCAGTTAGATTGGCTGAGACAGCACAACTCAGTCTTGATCAATGAACCTTCCTGATTTTGAGCATAAGAATCGAGTACGTGCTCAGAAAATTTAATAAGAACGATCACAGGAGAGGCCGGGCAAACGGGTTCGATCCCATTTTAACCTGCTACAATGAGGGGAAAATCCCAAAATCAGAACGGAATATTTACATCGAGAACAAATATATTCAGCCCTGAAATTAGAATAACCTGACCTGGTGCCAGGTCCATACCACACCAAAGTCACTTGGCCCCTTCCCCTAAAATAGGATTACGAAATAATACGTTGAGCCGCGCCATGCGAAAACCCGACTTAATGACAACATTTTCATTTTTTACTTTTTCGCGTATTCTGAATTGTACATCTTTTAAAAGCCATATATCGCCAAAATTATCAATGTATCCCAATTATTTTTCATTTTAGAAGTATTTTTATGACGCGTGGTAAAAACTTATATGACGTTTTAGATCAATGACGTTGAAATTACGACGTTTTTATCAGCGGCGTATATATGATAAAATACCCGGACAAGTCCAATAGATTTGTCATCTTTTATCGCATGTCAACACCAAATTTGGATATCTTGTAGCCTTTCCAAGTGTTTCCCATTAGGCCAAGACAAAGTATGAACATAATGTTTATTGCAGTTGCTATTAATGTAACATCATGTTTTGGATTGCGGCCCAAGTAACGTAATTCCGTATGAATATTTTCAAATAAGGAATTGCTGCAAATGGAGTATTTGTTTGTAGACAGTTTGTTTGTTTGTTTGTTTATTGGTGTTTAACGGCCTATCAACAGCTAAGGTCATGTAAGGCCGGGCAAACGGGTTCGATCCCGTTTTAACCTGCTGCATTGGGGGGAAAATTCCAAAATCAGAACTGAATATTTACATCGAGAAACAATATATTCAGCCCTGAAATTAGAATAATCTGACCTGGTGGCAGGTCCATACCACACCAAAGTCACTTGGCCCCTTCCCCTAAAATAGGATTACGAACAATCGTAATACTCACATAAGGGGTATAACCAGATTCAACTGTCACATACAAAATGCCAAAGACGTATGTGAGGGCCAAACCAGGTCTCCAGTCGGAATTCCGGTAAGGATGAACCCCGATCGTTAAATTACCCATCGCTTGCACCCACCTTCCACCCACGTTTGTAGACAGTGCATGTGTACATCTGCAGTAGCGGCTTATACCATTAACTTTGTGACAAAACAAGACGTCGGGCGGATTTGGTAGCGTGATACCTTATAATTGTTGCCAGGTGTCTTTCTTGATTCTTGAGGATCGCATTACCATCGCCTGATTCAGACATACATTATTATGCAGTCAAGTGATAAGCTAATGATTTGATACTACAAATCGTGCGAGTGAGTGAGTGAGTGAATAGGGTTTAACGTCCGCTTTTCTGACATAGAGGTACAAGCCTCAGGGAGTCTACACGCAGACGGGTCAACGGGGTCGTGTCCCATATCCACCTGTCCGAGGGGGGTAAATCCCAACTTCAGAACTCAATATTTACAATCAAAATATATATTCAGTCCTGAAATTAGAACAACCTGATCTGGTGCCAGGCCCTCACCACACCAGCATTCATTTATCCCATCCCCACCCCCTAAAAGTATAGGATTAGCGCTAATACTTACTTTTATATATGGGGCATAGCCCGACTCAACTCTCACGTACAAGAAAGCCAAAAATGTACATGAGGGCCAAATCCGGTATAGTGGGTTCCGGAAAGTATGAACCCAATCGTTAAGCCAGTTTAGTCGCCTTTTACGACAAGCAATAGCTACTGCAGCACTATTCTCAGGATCAGTTGATCCCGCCCCGGTGCCTGCACGGGGCGCACAAATCGTGCGAAAAGCAAGTTTATGACCATCAAATTTCCAATTAATTTCAAGACTTTTCGAAAACTCCACCGACCTCACTGTGTGTTTTGTGCATTATGTATTGCTTATACACACACAATGAAGGAGCTGCATTGAAATCACTGATTCTGAATCTGTTAGAGAGATTTTGATGCATTTGTTTTGCCAAATTCAATACAAACCCTGGATATATATGTCATTATATTGTAAGGATCAGGGATTGTGGCCATGTGCCCTTTGTCACTTGTTACCAGGCGCGGATCCAGGATTTCTGGTTGGGGGGAGGGGGGGCCGTAACTATTTTGCAATACTTGACTATATTATCAGAGCACGGGATAGCGCTATGTGTCCGATTTGTTTTGAACTGCAAACTGTAATGTACTATAACATGAGAACATTGTTGAATATTTAACCAAGATTACCGACACATGTTGATTAATTGCAGAGGTTACTTGGAGGTTGAGATTCCCATTATTGTTCTCTGTTTGACATGTGTTCATTTCTGCCACAATGTGGAAATTACATATTCTGCACCGCATAATCCGATATTCAGTCTGTAAAAAAATAAAAAAACTTTACTTTTAATTGTTGTTACATGTTAGTTAAAACTTTATTAAACTTGTTGAATTGACATTCGCTCTCGTATTCTATTCTCAGCCAATATTTAGTTGATAGTTGATCCTTGTTGGTGCGGAGCTACCAAAACCGATATCTGGATAATCATCCTGACAAAAACCAGACTGCAGGTCCCTTACAATATAGTTGAGTGTCTACCTCCGTTTATGATAAAATGAGTGGCATTAATTGGCATATCATTCGCTAAGTACTGGATTGAATTCTTCAAAAGTGTCTCAATTTACCAAGATAATAGATGGTAATATCGTTGGCATACACTAGGTTGTTCATATTTAAGATTATTTAGGAATCAAAGTGCAGTGTAAGCGAAGACTTCGCTGATATGTAGCCAGTTAAATTATGCGTTCACCATTTTGAATTCATAAGGATAACCGACGAAAAAGAGTGACAATGTCAAAGAACGACAGTTAGGCGACAATGCACAGCGCCTGAAGGATTTCTAAGTCACTGATGCTGCGAGGAACTCGTGCAAGTATCCTTGCTATAATATTTTGTCAAGACACCATGGCCATAACGTCAAACATGTATTCACGTTCAGTGACGTCACAAGTACATGCCGTCAAGTCATGACGTCATAATATGTGTACTAAGGTGCAAGGCATCGCGTCTCATATAAGTGAAAGTTTCAGTAAGTTATAATTTTCCGTTTTCTGTTCACACTTAATGTTAATTGACACCAGTAAACGTAAATGGGAGGGCAAAATGTGAACTTTTACAGCGACGCTGCAAACGTCGTTTTTCCGACGTCGTTTACCGCTTTTCATGACGTTGTCATTAAGCCCAGTTTTCGTATGGCGCGGCCCATTTGTAAAAAGTAAAATATGCACTGAATTTGAAATATGGGGGTATAATACTCTTTAGATACAAAACTTATCTGGAGCTCTGGTATTTGAAACTAATGTAGATTCTGCTCCAATTGCCCAGTCATGCATGTTACAACTGAATAAGAAAGTATTCATTATCACAACAGCAGAAAGGCTACTTCAGTGGTGGAATAGCAAACAGTGTAGGCCCTGGTCAGACTTTGTGGATGCACAGGCTGATCTGGGACTTCGCTGTTAGCAGATGTTGTAGGGTCCTTCCCTCTTCTGGGGGCCCATATAATTATTTGTCATACCGCAGATAAGTTTCTCGGCTTTTGATTGGCTAGCTTGCCTGGTCATATATATTAAATGACCTGCCAAGGCCGTCCGACATACAGGAATTGCGATTCCCCTCCGGCGCCTCGCGTCCAATGAAGACACATTTTGCAAGCGTCTACCGATCTTTATTGTTTATTTTTCCATAAATATTCTTCGCTCATCAAAATATGAGCGAAAAATGCCACAAACTGTCCCGTTTAGTGTTTTCAAATCTCAACACAATTGGCTTCGTGACACGGCTATATTTAGGTCATAAACTATGGGTTCCACGCACGAAACGCGACGTAGCAATATTTGGGAACCAGTCGCATTCTTCTAGAGGCGCCAAAGGTCGATAGAGCAGTCGAATATAAATTAAATTACACGATATAAAAAAACTGTCATAAAGTCATTTTCGATGGATTTCTTACTCCATATTTAATTTGACTTCGTTTAATAAACAAACAGAATGTTCATTTATGCCTTTATATTAAGACTGACGGTAGAAAATCGAATCTCGGATTATTTTTCTTCCTGAAAAAAACCGCAAAGATCAAAAGAAGAGATATGTTTATACGGCCAAATAACGGATCTGCAGTATGACAAATATGTTATTGTGATTATACAAAGGCTATATGGTGTAATATTGCCCGTCTGAAGGTATGTTCACCTGAGGCGATAACATACCTCCAGACGGGCAATATTACACCATATAGCCTGTGTAGAATCACAATAACTTATAATATAAGTAACTCCTTCGGAAGTCACAAAATGGCCTTGAGAGTGACAATTCGTAGACTAACATATAAATGATGACTGGCAATAATGGGCTGTTCCAATGACAGTTATGTATATTGTTTATTGCACAGCCCCAGATATGTTTCCTAGTTAATTAAGACATAGCATTCTGCCGGTTTTTTTATATGAAAATATATCCTGTTTAATTCTAAAGATCCCAATAATAATGCTTGCAAACATGTACAATCTCATCAGGATCTGCACCATTTCAATGAAACAGTAACTGTTGAAATTTACTCCAGTACCATCCGTAGACGGGTGTAGATTGCAAGAGTTACTGTACGCAACTAATGTGGAATTCAATTCAACAGAAAAAATGACCTATTTTCGAAATCAATAGCAGCGACAAGGGAGGTAAGTCCAGATTCTGGCTAATTTCTCATTTTGTACAAAATACCCATTCTGGTAAATGTCGAATCTAACAAAGGGATCGCCAGCGAGTGTCTCACCCACGAGGGTATATGTCACCTGACTGACACAGGGTAGTTAGTCAAGCTATTGATGAAGTTTGCTAAATATCTGACCAACATACCTGGGGGCCGTTTCATTAAACTTTGTACGACTAAAATGTTCGTAAGTGCAAATTTGGAATCGTCTGGAAAGTTCAATTGATAGATTTACATTTATTTAGCATAGGCTGCTTATGCAGCCTATGCTCAATAAATGTAAATCCAATAATTGTTTACAAGAAAACATTGTTAATGTGAAATTTACAGACTATCATAGGTTTACGAACATTTTAGTCGTAAGAAGTTTAGTGAAACGGCCCCCAGGAGATATGCAACATTTTTACGTACGTCAATAATTGTTGCCGCCTATGACAACAACAAATACACTGTAATTGGGACTGCTATGTCTCACTTTCCACTCACATGGGCGAGACAAAAAAGAGATCAAGTGATGTCGAAAGTTGACAATTTCAGAACACATGCAGTACATTGACAACTTTCAACAAGTTTCACAATGGAGGTACTGTATAGCCGGGTCTCACATGACCAGCCATATAAGACTAGATGGCCGCGGCCTGCATGTCGCGCCTTGTGGCGAGGTATGGACACTAAACAAGAGAGCCATGATGGCCCTAATTCGCTCACCTGACTCCATGAACACCAGAGGAGAATGTGACATAGAGTTCATGTGTTTTAAAAAAATTGTGCTATTTTTAGATGGCGGTCATCTTGGATTAAGCGATCACTCTCATTTTACAAAATCTGAAAATGCTTCACTCAAGGATCTTAACTTCCTATGAAGTTTGGCCAGCATCGGCCATGTGGTTCCTGAGAAAAAGACGTTCAAAATCTTGAATAAATGGACTTTTTGGTGGCCATCATGGATGACATAATCATCCAATTCCGACAAATATTGCACCAGAGCAATCGCTTCATCGATACCTTCAATTTGATATATGGCATGAGCATATTCGGTCAAAAATAAAATTTGACCCCAATTTGACCCCACAGGCCATGCCCATTTTTGACCCCGGGGTCACCATTTTAACAACTTTGAAAGAGCAATGTACATCGATCATTCCTACCAAGTTTGTCGAAATCCGGTTGGTGGTTCTTGAGAAGAAGATTTTTTAAGAATTTGTGCTATTTTTAGACGGCAGCCATTTTGGATTACGTAATGACGTCATTTTAACAATTTTGTAATCCCCCTATCTAAGGACCATGACCATGAAGTTTGGTGACTATAGACCCAATGGTTACCGAGGAGAAGACGTTTGAAAATGTTCACGGACGACGACGGACGACGACGACGACGGACGGACACATTGCGGTAACAATAGCTCACATGAGCTTCGCTCAGGTGAGCTAAAAAAAAGATATAGTATAACGAAAAACTTAACCAAAAAACTTAACCAAAAACATTAACCAAAAAACTTAACCAAAAACTTCAAAGTAATTTGACCTTGACATTGGGCACAGGGGCCGCACGGGAGTGGGGTAGAATGAAAATACAGATGATGATAAACACCCATGTGAAGTTTCAAGGTAATGGGCAAAGCAGTTGCAGAGATATAGTATAACGAAAAACTTTAACCAAAAAACTTAACCAAAAAACTTAACCAAAAACTTTAACCAAAAAACTTAACCAAAAACTTCAAAGTAATTTGACCTTGACATTGGGCACAGGGGCGCACAGGGAGGGGGGTAAAATGAAAATATAGATGATGATAAACACCCATGTGAAGTTTCAAGGTAATGGGCAAAGCAGTTGCAGAGATATAGTATAACGAAAAACTTTAACCAAAAAAAACTTAACCAAAAACTTAACCAAAAACTTAACCAAAAACTTTAACCAAAGAACTCAACCAAAAACTTTAACCAAAAAACTTAACCAAACAACTTAACCAAAAACTTTAAACGGACACACGTACGTACGTACGTACGTACGCCAAAGTGCCGACTACATCGCGGTTTCCGCAAGCGGGCGCGACAAAAAAGGGTCTCATAGAGTTATTATCCATTGTAGCTTCCGATCAGCCGGTACCCTTATGTGCGTATCAATCTAAATCTTTCGAAACATTCATCAAGAATGGTTCTCCATTGTGTTAGCGAACAGTGTATGCCATGATCAGACTGTGTGGATGTGCAGGCTGATCTGGGGCTACACTGGTTCAACCAGTGTAGCCCCAGATCAGCCTGCGCATCCACACAATTGCAACCGTTGCAATTCAATTAGCCTGTTTTTACCACAATGAGTAGGATATGTAAAGATGTATGTTTCTGTGATTGGATAAAATGGGGCTTACATAGTCTTTGTGACCAGTGTAGGTACATAGCAGCGAATACCATAATAACCTTAAATATTCAGACATAATTGATTCTGGGGAAACAAACATAAATATAAGGTTAGACAATGTCCAGCCATGGGTAAACGTTTGCCGTGGCACGAGGGAACTGTTTTAACCCCAAGGCCGCAGGCATCGGGTTCAAACAGTTGCCGAGTGCCACGGCAAACGTTTACCCACAGCTGAACATGGTCAAACGTTATTGTTACAATCGTGCAATTTGAGCATTTATGCAGTACTTTCGGTACTTTGATAATCTGCTCCATTCAAACAGCTGATTTACAAATACATATTCCGGGGCCACAGTACATGTCGCGTGATGCAGCCGTCTCAATTTCAAAATTTCAATGCAACTTTTGTGAACTGGTCTGGTGACGTTATGCCGCGCTCTAGTAACGTCATTACGTAGATGTTGCCGTGGCCCCAGAATGAGCATTGTCTACAGCCATGGTCAAACAGCACACGCTGTACGTTTTAACATGGCTGTCAGCAGTGTCAAACAACGGCAGTCATGTAACAATATATGGTTACCCTAGGTTGGCGCTAGGATCTTAAAATTAGCAGTCAAAATGAGCTGAAAGCACGAAAAAAAGACAATACTAGTTTACATTTGCTCCAACATCTGTAAAAACATAGTACTTTTTCAAATACATGCATATTATATTTCTGAAATTTTTAGTAGACAAAATGTCCATTTCTGAAATATTAGTAGCCAAATGAGTATTTTAGTAGCTAACTGGCTACTACTGCAGCTATCAGTAGCGCTAACCTTGGTTACCCACAACGAAAAATATCCCCATATTCATGGTTAGTATGGCTGAACTGGCTTATCACAATAATAATGTATTTGGATACAATTTGTTTTGGGAAACCCCCTGGGGGTTTCCCAAAACAAATGGTGTCTTTAAGGTTATTACGGTGCTATAAATGAGCATCGGGTTGCCAGAGTGACCGAGCGGAGTCAGCGTGACCATAAGCCGCATTTCTCCAGTCACAACCACATGTTCTAGTTCATCTCCACAGAGTCGAGAGAGTCTGCGTCCAGCTCCACTCCAGCAGGCGAGTGATACGATTGGAAGTTTGTCGGATGATCTTTCTTCTGCTGTTGGATCGTCGTGTCTAAATCACCGAAGAATTCCTCCATCAGCACGTAATCCTGGAGTTTATTGGCTAATGGCAACTGAACCACCTTGTCCTGTAAACACGGTCCTACGGACTCCCGTATCACAGCACGACACGTTTCCTGGAGCGATCGCGTAACTTTCGTACCAATTCGAAACACGTCTCGTATCGTTGCTTTAAGCTCCTCCGAGTAATGAGTGTTTAAATCCCGGGTTGAATGGAACACGGTGTCCAATATCGTGATCGTTTCCGTTGGGATTTTCCAATAGCAGTGGATGATTAACTGCAACATATCAATGCTTTTGTGGGTCAATGCCAGGAATAAAGGTTCAAGGTCAAAGTGGGGGTGCGAGTCTTCGTGGAGTAGACAGCATTTCATCAGTCGTTTGACCTTGGCGTGCGCGTCAAGGTCACAGTTGTACTTGAGGAGGAGTTTCACTATTATAGGGCAGTTCTCCTGGATGGCCAGTAGGACGGGTGACATTCCACTCGTGCTCACCTGTAAACAGATATTACACAGGTCAAATGTGGCTGTGACTGGAGAAATGGCGCTTATGAGATTTGTGACCAGTACAAAGGTCAAACGAGACAAGCCATATTTCATGAATAATATTTACAAAATTTAGAACATTTCCCGTAAATGACGTTGTAAGTTGACAAAATTTTCATAGAAAAGTCCGCATTTGCTATGAAAATTCCGCAACTTTCGACGTCATTTACCTAAAATCACAGTTTCTGTAAATATTTTTAGTGAAAAATCGCACATCCTCTTAATAGGCAAATCACATGGTGCGTCTTGTGTATGGCTGTAACTGGAGAAGTGGGCGAATGTGATTTATGACCAGTGTAGCTCCTGATCCAATAGCACACTCCTGTAGACAGATAACGATCTATATTGCTTGTTAGAAGCACGACTGGTGTTTCATTGATGATCAGACTGTGCATATTTTTCCAGTCACAACCACATATATTGACTGTTTTCCATGTGGCAAATGCCTATATTTCCATCATAAATATTATGTGGATACATAATCAATGGAATTCTCAATTCAGTTTAATACACTAGCCAAAATATATATACAATTTAGATATAGCACTCCGATACCAATTTGCATATTTGTGATAATCACACATTCAAATGACCACTTGCAGTGGTAAAAGAACCCTTTCAACACTACAAACCTCTATGCCAAGATCTAAAGTGTTGGTCTTTATTTTAATACTTCTTTCGAATCAAATCCAACAACATTATTATACTATAGGAATGAATGGCCTTTTTGTGGAATTTATCGGGGTATAAACTATGAAAAGCCACTTTCACAATTGGCGATAAAAATAAACAATTGGCGATAAAAAATTACAATTTTCGAAAACAATTGTAATTTTTTATCGCCAATTGTTTATTTTTTATCCTATACGTTATTATAGGAATGAATGGCCTTTTTGTGGAATTTATCGGGGTATAAACTTGGAAAAGTCGCGGGAATACTGGACGAAGGCCGGAAGGCCTCGTGCAGTATTCCCGCGACTTTTCCAAGTTTATATCCCCGATAAATTCAACAAAAAGGCCATTCATTCCTTATAATTCTAGCATTTGAAATAAATTCATCAAGAAAATGTGTTTATTTTGACAGACGGCAGCTATTTGTTTACATTGACAGCACTGGCAGTGCACCTGTAGAAAGTAGTTCGGAGTGGGAGTTTACTGGGATATAAATGTTGGACAGAGACTTGCTACAGGCCAATCAAATGTTAGGGAATTGTGTAAATATTTTTGTGCTGGAATTATTGTTTATTAAACCAGCTTATGATTAGTCCTACTGCTATTTAACAAACTTGGTTCGGTACGCTTACTTTTTTGTTTAGTGGAATAACTCAATCACTTGTTGCATTATTTGAAAGAGGATCAACTCACTTGGTTAAATAAACATTTTCATACATGTCACACATTATATTTTATACTAAACTGATCAAGCATTAAATATGGCCAAGAGGAGCACAAATTAATTTGGAGGTGGCTGCATCGCGATTCACTGGGTGTGTTGAGAAAACTAATTTGATTAGTCGAAGAAAATGCGTCATTGCGACGTTATTGCTGTGATTTGTCATTATATGTGAAACAAGAGAGTGGTATAATCTACTGCTGCTACAAATAACTGAGTGGTGTAATTCACTGTTCAAATTGTGGAAACTATACTAATAAATACACAAACCATGTTGATGTCACAGCCCGACTGGATGAGCATGTCCACCAGGTGTACGTGATTGTTGGCGATGGCGGCCGACAGGGGCTGCGGCAGGGAGTGAATGGTGAACAGTTTCCGCGAGAACTTCGGGTGTTGGAGGATACGGCGGGCCACTGGCTCGTCATTCTTCTCACACGCTGTGTACAGCGGGGTCTCTCGCTTACGGTTCAGGGCATTCACGTCGCACCCTGTAAATGTTAATACACATAATATATACAAATGATAACCTATACGGATATTCTCACATGCCATGTACAACTGGAGCCCATTTCACTACACTTTGTACAACTAAAATGTTTGTAAGTGCAAAATTATGATAGTCTGTAAATTTCACGTTAACAATGTTTGTAAACAATTATTGGATTTACATTTATTGAGCACAGGCTGCATATGCAGCTCATGGTCAATAAATGTAAATCCATCAATTGAAATTTTCAGACGATCCTAACATTTTAATCGTACAAAGTTTAGTGAAACGGCCCCCTGATGTTGTAAGACTTGCGCCAAATGGATACTATACTGCGCATGATTAACCCTTTCACCCCTAAGTAACTGGAATGGATTTTGATATGTTAATTTTGCCACCAAAACAATCGTCACAAAATTATTGCCAGACTAGTCCATTTATGAAAAGGGGATGTTTTTGTTCTCAAAAATATGAACATTACTTGCAATAAAAGTTCAGTTACTGATCTGGATCTACGCTTTTTGCCAATACAACTATACAGGCCTGTGGTGTTGAAAGGGTAAAAGCAATTTCCAAAAGAAACTAGATTTGTCAGTAAGCGAGGCTTACGGAATACATGTGGGCCCATGTGCCCCTAAATATGTAAGGAAATAGAAGTTATAACATATTTCTCTGATGTTAAGTTTTGTAAAGAGACTAAGTATTTGACCTTGACCTTGGGATCAGCGGGAGTTGGACGGTCGTGGATTTGGCACAGCATGGTAGTAGAGCCTTACAGGAATGCATGTGTGAAATATTAAGCATTTTAGATGTCAGAAGGAAATAGAAGTTATAACATATTTCTCAGATGTTAAGTTTAGTGACGGGACGGACGCACACGCACGCGCGGACAACCCGACTCCAGTATACCCCCCACAACTCGTTGTGAGGGGGTATAAATACCGGACAAATTAAAACTGACTGTCTGACATTATGGCACAATAGCATGGCGTATACTTGCACTAATCATGTGTATTATACTTGCCTGCGTCTATGAGCAACATGGCCGCCTCACTATAGTACTGTAGGACGGCGTTGTGCAGGGCCGTGTTGCCACCGATCTTGTCCTTCACGTTCAGGTTGCTCCCAGCCGTCACCAGCAGCCGGATAATCTGTATGGTGCATACATTGACAATACTACTGTCTGTTCCACGTTTTGCTGCCGGCGAACTTTTGGCTATTAAACACATTAAATCTAAAAAATATTTAAAAGAAAGTACTTTTTTTATCAATAACAAAAAATTAACCCTCCCAAAAAATAATTTTTTTATGAAATTCCATCAAATATTGATTTTATTGCGAAAAAATGATTTTCCTATGGGAATTTAACATAGGGAGTCAATTCCCAAAACTTTTCGTTTTTTGATCCGATCAAAAAAGCGAAAAAAAACCTGGCGAGATAGCTTGAAAATCGGTCCACAAATAAAAAAAATATTTAAAAAAAATATCTATTTTTAGCCCCCATATTAAATTCCCATAGGAAAATCGTTTGTTCGCAATAAAATCAATATTTGATGGAATTTCATAAAATATTTTTTTTTGGGGAGGGTGACTTTGGTTATTGATAAAAAAGTTTGTTGGCAGAAAAACGTGGAACAGACAGTAGTCTAGTGTCATTTGATATGAAGTTTATCAAGCAAGGCTAGAAAACGCGTAGGAATTCCCAAAATTATATTGTCACATGTTTCATAAAACTGATATGACCAGAGCTCACATAAGGTGTGTATTGGCGTATTTACACACTTATTGTAGCAGAATACGAATTGATTATCAAAAGTGGGAGTACAACCTACATATATATATATACACACACCAATGTGAATTTACGCATTGATTTTCAAATTGAGTTTTTAAAATACTGTAATAAAGTTGAAATTTGAAAGCAAACACTGTTTTTCAAATAAATGTATCATTTGTTCCTATTTAATAATGAATAAAATCAATAATACATTTGTAAAAGAATTTGAAATCTGGGGGTGGGGGGGGGGAATACACTTTAGATACAAACTTTATCTGGAGCTCTGCTAATGTTTAAGGTAGGATATGTACCTCAAGGTTAGCATGGTAGGCAATAGCCGTCAACAATGGATGTTCCCCTTTCTGGTTCTGTACGTTCAACTCACAACCTGCAATAAGTACACATAGTGAAATGGTTGTTGACCAGAAAGGCCTTGTGCAACAATATGACTTAATACAAATGCACCTGACTCAGAGCTACAATGACCTTCCGATAGTTGTAAACAAAGGTTAATGGCATCATTTGTCACACATGTGGAAGACTCGGGCCTGTGACACAGAAAAGATTCCCATTAAAAAATATTACCCCACCCACTTGGTCTCGTCTAGCACAGTACAATACGAGACCAAGTGGGTGGGGTAATGGGATTTTTTGAAAGTACATGTTGTTACCACTCCGACAGTCGAGTTTTTCAATTGAGTGGTCACAAAATATACGTTCATCGAGAAACTAGAGAAAGTGAGCAGGGGCTCATGTATACCCCCATTAAAGTATTATCAAAGGTTTAACCCTTCCATGCCTAAGTAACTGGAACAGATCTTAATATGTTAATTTTGCAACCAATCCAATCGTCACAAATGATTTTCAGACTAATCCATTTATGAAAAGAGGGTGTTTTTTCGCTGTCAGACAAAAATAAGAAAATTACTTGCAAAAAGGGCAGATCCTGATGAGACGGGGCTGGATCTAGACTGTTTGCCAATACCACTATACAAGCCTGTGGTGTTGAAAGGGTTAAACATTAGGAGAATCACAAGCGTTCATATCACCAGGAATGTAACTGCCATGATAAACAGACATGCAGGCATGCAGCATAAATCATTTTTCATAAAGTACCTGCTTGTATGAGAATATCTACCATTTCTTGTTTGTTGCCATGGACACCAGCATGCAGGATGGTATCCTCAGAGATTGTAGCCACAGCGAGGTCTGGATTCCGAGTTAGTAGATATTTCGTCAACTCTGAAAACATTTTAAAACAAACCTTATTTAATACATGTACAGTCAAACCTGTCTTAAGAGACCACTCAGCGGAGAATAACTTTTTCGTCTCTTAAGACAGGTGGTCTCTTGGGAGAGGTGCTATATAAAATTGTATTTTTTTTTTAATTTATTTCAGTGTATACCATATATATGTACCTGTATGTAAATAATATAAACTAATATGGCAATATGTAGACATGTGCATAATTAATACAATTCCATATTAAATTTGAACCCCTTCATTTTTCTGTATTGACCGTCTCTATAGGTGCACTGAAGATAACATAACGGTCTTCGTCACCTGTCACCCATAATGTTAATTGTTGTTGGCGAGTAAATTTCAGCCCAAGGCTAAAAATGTGTGTAACACTGAAAGTGTAAACAATAACAAATTAAGTGACATCAACTGGTTCCCGTTTATACATTTCCCTTGAATACGTTCTGCTTTGGGATAGCGCATCAACCAAAACACAGGGAACCAGTCCATTTGTAACACAAATCACATGACCGTAGGGTTTTCTAAGACGTCTATCAAATAATGTCCATTGATCGTATCAGTTCGCGTACTCGTAATGTGATACCGGAAATATATTAATAGAACAAGGTATTTGCACGGATCACAAATTTCAGAGTACGGTCAATTCAAAACAGTCCATAGTAAGCTCTATAATTTATTTAAGTGCTTGACAAGTGAGAAGTTCTTGCCTACGGGTATTAGCCATTCATTACCTGTACAAATCACAGGTGAACACCTTGAAATCGAGGTGTTCCGAATGTGCAGATCACGCGAGTCCGCAAACTGTGACATATGGTGGACGAATAAATCAATGGGCGAGTTGAGTGGTCGCCCGTGAAAACTAAATGGCGGACATTTCAAGTTGAAAAACAACAACAACAATACGGAAATGGTCGCTGAGTTAAGGATTTTAATGTTTTGGGACCAGACTTTCGTGGTCGCTGGTTGCGTTACAGAGGTGGTCGCTTAGTTAAGTCATATTAATGCTTAAAATGTCACGGGAGGAGCGGAGACTGGTCGCTTTTAATAGCACAGGTGGTCGCTTAGTTCAGGTGGTTGTTAGGGCAAGTTCATGTACATGTACATGTATTTGCAATGTACACAGACAGTTTGTCTTGAAACATAAAGAGTGCCGAACTTCACAATATATGCCCATTGAGGCTTGAAATATTTGAAAACCAATATGCTTCTTCATCTTACCATGATAAACTATTTGGAAGTAAATGAATAATTAAAAATTTTGGTTGTCTCCCTTGTACCAATATCAGGTTTGAATTTTCCTGTTTCGACAAAGACTTTGGACACAAACATTAAAGTCACTGGGGTTTAGATATTCACAAAAATGATTAGCATAATTTATTTTTGCATCATATTTCTTGAAACCATCCAGTACCCTCCCATCCGCCCACAAGCGTAGTAGCTAGTTACCTAGGTTACCGGCGCTGGCACTCTGGTATAGGGGGCGCTGCCCCTGCTGGTCCCCAGCATCTACGTTACAGCCAGCCTCCACCAGACGTTGGATCAGCACCAGGGAACCATCGCTCGCCTCATTGAAATACAGGCACACTGTAAGAAACAACATAGGAATTGACCCATTCACCCTGTATGAAGCAAATTAGAAATTGACCCATTCACCCTGTATGAAACATCATACTGTCTGTTCCACGTTTTGCTGCTGACAAACTTTTGGCTATTACATGTATACGTTAAATCTAAAAAATATTTCAAAAGATCAGTGGGATGGGATTACAACGAGTATTTATACATGCCTAGGGTGGGGATTGAAGCCACAACATCGTAACTGAAAATGCAATGTTCTACCACTGGACTATAAACCCACCCCAGTGGCATACTTAAGCAACATAGACCTAACCTGTTAACCCATTCCATGTCATTTTCAGACAATTGCATTAATAAGAACAGGGTAATTTTGTAATTTGGCTTGAATACACACTTATCACAAAAAGGCAATGATCTTAACCGATGACACTCGGAATACACATTTATGGGTATGAAACATTTTTTATATTTAATTTTTCTTATTTCTCAATGAAATTATATGTTGTGACCACTCATTTGAACCGTCTCGATGAGACGGTTCAATTGGTGGTCACAACATATACTTCTAAGCACATTATTAGAGATTTTCACAAATAAAATGACATATCCTCAGCATGAAATGGGTTAATTACAAGCTGTTCGCTCAACTGTCAATGCTTTCACCCAGTGTGTTCAATAGGCTGTAAAATTCAAGTGCCAAAATCGCCAATCAACATTAAATTGTAAGTGTCAAATGCATTTTCCTTTGTATTTTATACAGCAAAGTTTATTCTTGTGCTGCAAATTCCAATGGATAAAAAGCTCCAAAGGGTCACTGTTGAAAATCCTGTCTGTCTGTACTAGTAATTGTTACATTATGTCCATCAATGTCGTTATGCAACCACTCAGGTTGCAGTGACCACTCACCCTGACCCCTGACCATGCTTCTTGTAGCATGGCACCTGCCAATCACAGCAGCCCCTTATCATGCTTATTAAGTCCCGCCCTCCCCATGTTACACATGTACAGTCAGTCTAGTAATAGCACTCAGAGAACATAGTACCAATTAAAAGATAGAACACAACTAGTCGTTCAATTAATTGTATTCATCCACAATAGTGATGATACAACATGGTGTCAGAGTAGAGGGATTACCAGTGTGAACTTGAACATTCCTGAATGGACATTTAGACAGTTAAATTCCATGCGAGCAGAATTTCAATCATTCACTACAGAATGGATTTAAACGGTGTACCAACTCCATGTATGGACTGGAATTGTACCAATCTACCTGAAGCGTGGAGAAAATTCCAGCAACACCCTGACCTGATATTCAGAGGTCCATTGAAAGACAAGGGAGACGAGGTGAAAATAACATACTTGCTGCTCTGGATCGGCGATAAAGGCAGAGACATCTACGACACATTGTCCTTAAGTGAAGAGCAGAAGACAAACTTGAATGTCGTTTGCGGTGCCATCAAATTGCACATACAACCTAAGTGCAATCCAGTGTTTTCACGTTACAAGTTTAACAATGAAATTCAAGGAGAAAACACAGTGGAACAATTTCTCACAAAGTTGAAGCTATTAGCACAGGACTGCAACTAGGCTGATCGAGACGAAATGATACGCGACAGAATTGTGTTCGGTATCAAATCGCAGAAAGTGAGAGAGCGGTTAATAACAGAAGGCAACAAACTCACGTTAGACAAGGCTACTCAGATATGCCAATCAATTGAGTATGCCCAGGAACAATTGCGCACTATGAATCAACCAACACCATCAGGTGCCAACACCGACGTCAATGCGGTCTGGACAAGGATGCCACCACGACAGCCACGCAGGTATCCAGCTTCTCCAGCTCCGACCGGTGACAGACAGGCGCGTAACAAGCCACCGACGTGGAAACCCAATGGGGGCCTGCGATGCAGAAACTGTGGCCAAACACACGACAAAGATCAGTGCCCAGCCAGAGGACAACAGTGCCATTATTGTCAAAAGTGGAACCACTTCGCTAAAATGTGCCTTTCCAAATCTAAAAATGTCAATGATGTTCAAGCCATGGATAATTGTGATCAGGATGTGTATGATCATAGTGAATTGGATGTGTATTCGGATGTACATGTGGATAGTGTTGAGTCCCGGATTATCAATGGACAGGTATTATGCAGAGATACAGGTGGGCCCTACAAATCGTTTGATTAAATTCAAAGTTGACACAGGCACTCAAGTCAACATCCTTCCCTACTCTGTATTTCAGAAACTGAACATCAAAGCTCCACTTCAAAAATCCAACACACAGCTATCCGCATACAATGGTAACTCACTTGACTTGTTAGGGTGCATCAAACTTCCCTGCTTACATCCACGGTCGGGTCAAACGCACAATGTCGAGTTTCATGTAGTTGATACAAAGTCACCTCCACTATTTGGCTTACAGTCAAGCATGCAGTTCAAACTACTCAAACTGACATACTCAGTAGAAACTGGCAATTCACCCACTTTCTTCACAAAACAATCTGTTCTACATGACCACTCGGAGGTATTTCAAGGTATTGGTCTCTTCCCAGGGGAGTGCACGATTCACTTAGAACCCAATTCAACACCTGTTATCCACCCAACAAGAAAAGTCCCTGTTGCGCTACATGATAGATGTAAGTCAGAACTGAGTCGCATGGAAAAGTTAGGTGTCATTGCTAAGGTAAACGAACCGACTGAGTGGGTAAATTCTATGGTCATTGTGCAGAAAAAAGAAGGAAAGCTCAGAATTTGTCTCGACACGAAAGATTTGAACAAACGCATTCAACGTCCACACTACCCAATGAGGACTCTCGATGACATACTTCCGCAGCTTGCGGGTGCTAAATACTTCACAAAACTTGATGCACGGTCTGGCTACTGGTCTATTAAGCTGTCTGAACAATCATCGTTCCTCACAACATTCAATAACATGTTCGGTCGGTACAGGTATCTGAGGCTTCCGTTCGGTCTGCGCTCATCGGGTGATGAGTTTCAACGGAAAATTGATGAATGCTTTGAAGGTCTCACAGGTGTTGTATCAATTGTTGATGACATCTTGGTTTTCGGTAAGACTCGGGAAGAGCATGACAACAATTCCAGGCTGTTTTGCAACGCTCATTGGAAAACGGTGTTCGCTTGAATGAGGATAAACTCGTAGTTGGTGTCTCCGAGGTGACATATTTCGGTCATGTGTTGTCGGCAGAAGGGTTAAAACCTGATCATGCGAAGGTTTCAGCTGTTAAGGACATGTTGCCCCCTACCAGCAAGGCCGAATTGGAGACCATTCTTGGTATGGTTACATATCTGTCCAGATTTGCCCCAAAATTGTCTGAGATTACCAGTCCTGGAGTGATGATGATGATGATTGCGCAAGGTATTGGCAAAAGATGTTGACTTTTCATGGGATAAACCACAAATTGACGCATTTCTCAAGGTCAAGGAGATACTTACACAACACCCAGGTCCCGTGCTATCCTATTATGACCCACATGAGCCACTGACCCTGCAAGTGGATGCAAGTAAGTTTGGATTGGGTGCAATAATCATGCAAAATGGAAAGCCCATTGCCTATGCATCCAAATCGTTGACCCCTACTGAAACAAATTATGCCCAGATTGAAAAGGAAATGTTTGGAATTGTATTTGGCTGCAAACGCTTCTATCACTATGTGTACGGCCGTAGAGTTCATGTCCAAACCGATCACCTGCCATTGGTCTCAATCCTAAAGAAATCCATTCATGTCGCCCCAGCCCATTTGCAACGAATGATGCTTCAATTGCAACGATATGACATTGACGTCACACATGTACCTGGCAAACAAATACCTGTTGCCGACACTCTGTCTCGTAAGTCACTCATCTGTCTCGTAAGTCACTCAGTGATACTTTCCCTGAACTTTCTGAAGGTATGGACATTCAGGTCAACATGGTCATGTCCAACCTACCTGTTAGTGACAGAAAACTTGAGTACACTGAGCTAGATGAAAATCTATGTATTCTCAAACAAGTCATTATTAATGGTGGCCAGAAACCAGGGGCAAGTGTTCACCTCACATTCTTGATTACTGGACATATAGGGATGAGTTATCATTCGTAGATGGTCTGATCATGAAAGGTCAGAAAATTGTCATGCCCAAAACATTAAGGTCGAAGATGCTCGAAGTTATACTGGTCACATGGGCACAGAAAAATGTTTAAAACGAGCCCGTGACGTTATGTATTGGCCGCGAATTTCTGTTGACATTACCAAGATGGTGTCCAATTGTACAATTTGCTAAGATCACAGGAACTGTAAACCAAAGGAACCCCTTATTTCCCATGACACGCCCAATTACCCCTGGCAAACTGTGGCGACAGATCTATTTACTTGGAACAACAAGAACTATCTTGTTGTTGTAGACTACTACAGTCGTTTCTTTGAAGTCAAGGAACTTCCGAGTCTAAAAAGCAGTGCTGTGATCAACCGAATGAAGGGTATATTTGCCCGTTTTGGAATTTGTGAGAAGGTCCTGTCCGATAACGGCCCTTGTTACTCAGGAATTTGCCAACTTTGCGAAAGAATGGGATTTCCATCACGTGACCACCAGCCCATATCATCATAAGTCCAATGGTCTAGCAGAGAAATATGTCCAAATATGCAAAAGCATCTTGACAAAGGCTAAGACCGATGGCAAGGACCCACTAATCAGCATTCTCGAGTACAGAGTTACCCCTCTTGACATCGGTTATTCTCCATCCCAGCTTCTCATGAGCCGACAGGTAAGATCAGTCCTACCAGTATCCCAAACCAACCTAGTTCCTCGGCAATATCCCCTAGCGTAATTCAGGAGAAAATCCGCTCTAAGAAACAGAAGGTGAAATCTCACTATGACCAGACTGCTAAGACACAATTCCACTGAATGTTGGTGATTCAGCACACATACAACAACATGACAAAACATGGAAACCAGCTGTAGTGACTGCGAAGCACAATAGCAGGTCATACACTGTTCGTACCCCAGCTGGTTCAGTGTACACCCGCAATAGGCAACACTTACTCAAATCAAAACAGCACACAGCAGACATTGATGCACCAGATTGTGAAATACAGAGTGCCCCTGAAAACGTAGAACTGCACGAAGAAGCCCAAATCTCAGAGCAGGCTCCACCACGTATCTCTGCAAAACCCACCGTTGATAATCAGGAACACAACTCTGATATGTACATAAAACTTAGGTCTGGAAGGCTGGTTAAGCCAAACAAATAACCCTTGTTTTATAGCTGTAGTAATTAATCTGTGCTAAAGACTAATGGGTCAAGTATCTGAACAAGACTCCATGGAACTATTGTGTTGCAGGAAATGTACTGACCACATGTGGCATTAAGGACAGTAGACATTGATTCATTAGGTGGTCAGCTAGTAATAAACAATTTGACATGCTATTAAACTGTCATCTTATCAGAAAGCAACACATAAAGCATTTCAGTAATTATTTGTTTATGAACCTTAAACTTAAACTCACCAGTGCTAATTTCAATTTGAAAGCCATCAATTTGATGATGTTTGCTTTCTGTTAAGAAGGGAGATGTTACATTATGTCCATCAATGTCGTTATGCAACCACTCAGGTTGCAGTGACCACTCACCCTGACCCCTGACCCCTGACCATGCTTCTTGTAGCATGGCACCTGCCAATCACAGCAGCCCCTTATCATGCTTATTAAGTCCCGCCCTCCCCATGTTACACATGTACAGAGTCAGTCTAGTAATAGCACTCAGAGAACATAGTACCAATTAAAAAATAGAACACAACTAGTCGTTCAATTAATTGTATTCATCATAATACAACAGTAATGTTGCATCATCATTTCTATTCTAACCCACTAGGCCACCCATAGAATATAATATTAGCGACATTGGCGCTACCTTTGCCGATGGCGGCGTGTATGGGGGCCTGGTGCAGCCTGTCTGTCTGGTTCACGTCACAGCCCGAGGCAATCAGCAGCAGCGCTATCTCCATGTGGTTGCCGTGGATCGCTTCTGAAGTGAGGAAATACAAAACTATATCGGCAGCTACAAATGTGGCTGTGTTTGGAGAAATGGGCCTTATATGATTTATGACTCATGTAGCCTTATAAATATGTATATTTCTTGTTAGAAACATGACAGGTGTTTCATTGATGGAATGGTGACCAGTGCAGATCCTGATCAGACTGTGCGGATGCACAGGCTGATCTGGATCTACACTGGTCACAAAACCCATAAGCCCCATTTTCAGACTACATGCAGAACATAATTATGCATGTACTATGTCAACTTTTGACGCCATTTACGGAAAACGTATTTCATGAAATTACGCAGATGTCCGAAGGTACAAAATCACATGGTGTGTCTCATATATAGCAGATGATGTTGTCACATCAGCAGCTTCATACATATAAGGCTGTGCAGAGAACAGCTAAAATAAGATAAATTCAAAATATGTTTTTTGGGTGATCACAAGAAAAGACAACTGAAAGCAAATGAAAAAGTAATTTACTTTTCGGTTGCAGAAGTTGACTTTTCTCGTGGTCAATCACTGTAATGGCTGTAACATATTTTATTTTACATCCCTTTATTTACCCAATATTGATTTCGTAAATATCATTGTAAATTGTCAAGTGGAATTCAATTCTGCATGAGCTCTGTATTTTGTATCAAATTTCAATGTCATTTACAGAAAATATTGGATAAATCATTACCATTATCAGCGAAATGTGGCAATGCAATAAGAGGTAATTGCAAGTATGGCCCAATTAGAATGGTCACATACCCAACAATGGCGAGATTCCCTTTGTTGTGGGCAGGTTGACGTCGGCCCCGGCCCGCACCAGCTCCCGAACCACGTCCAGGTGTGCACTCGCCACGGCGTCGAACAGAGCCGAACTCCCCCTCCAGTCCTGGCACGCCAGGTCTGCACCTGGTATATAACAAGGGCTACACTTCAAATACTCATGTTACCATGCCATGCATAGCCTACCCCTGCAGACAAGAGAATCAGAATCTGATTGACATTTTAACTATTTTTCTTTCTATTTTTTTAACTAAAACTACTATCGTACTTGATTACTATTGATTTACATGTCTAGTGAAGAAAGCAGATGTTCAGCGTCGGGGTGTGGGATTGCAAAATACTCTGAGCATGTACTCCAAACTCAAATTTGAAACCAGGCTACTCGATTGGTCAAGGCCGAGAAAGATTATTCTAACTTCGCAAATCTAACTAGTTGCGAAATGGAACTATTACAATCTACTCCCATACCGTCCGTAGCTGATACGGACTGTATGTAGTTGTTCGCAACTGGGGGCCGTTTCACTAAACTTCATACGACTAAAATGTTCATAAGTGAAAAATTATGATAGTCTGTAAATTTCATATTAGCAATGTTTTCTTGTAAACAATTATTGGATTTACGTTTATTGAGCATAGGCTGCATTTGCAGTCAATGCTCAATAAATGTAAATCCATCAATTGAAATTTCCAGACGATCCTAAATTTGCACTTACGAACATCTTAGTTGTACGAAGTTTAGTGAAACGGGCCGGGCCGCTGAAGAGTGAATATTCACTCACCAGAGTTTATTAATATTGACACAATATCATCAAAGCCCAGTTCTGCAGCCAGCATGAGCGGTGTACGTCGATGCTCTTCCTTCATATTCACCGTACACCCAGACAGCAGTAGCAGCTGCATAGTTTCACAGTTGTGGAGCCTGACCGCGGTGTGCAGGGGTGACCCGCCCAAGTGGTCAGTGACGTCGGGGTCAGCGCCGGCCCCCAGCAGCTGCTGGACGAGGTCCGGGTACCCCTGCTGGACACATGTGTGGATGGCACTGAACCCCTCGCTGTTCCGCTCATCTATGCTGGCCGCATTCTGGACAAGCAGATCCACTACGTCGGCATAACCTGCAATGGATGGGTCGTTGTTATCTCTTAGAAGGTGAGAAACAAATATTGCCATCGGGCCCCGGTTGCTCAAAACCTCTGTTAGCTTAACAGACTGTTAAATCCTTAGCAATGCTAAGGATTTAATAGTCTGTTAAGCTAACAGAGGTTTTGAGCAACCGGGCCCTAATGTTTTTCATTTTTAACTTATTTAACCACATACAGAATTCCAAATAGGGTTTGTATCAATAAATTTTACACATTTATTTAAAGTGGGTATATACAGAACTCTGCTTAGGGTCTGCTATTATATGTTGCCATAAATCAACAAACACCTTTGTATTTAGAAACTCTTCGAATTATTAATCAAAATTTGGAGTCAAATGAGGACTTTGCAGCGAATAAAATTATGGATATTTGTTATACATGTCTCCCCAAGTATTGTGTATTAACTGCTACCTATCTACTCGTCAATTTCAATATTGGTGTTCAAATCAACCAATCAATGTCACACAATGCAGTAGTTGGTTTAATAGCATATCATTCCAATACTGAAAGTAAACAGGAAAACATACAGTATGGTGTAAACTGTTGTTTTCAGTGGTATACACCGCAAAGATTTAGCTGTTTTCAAAATCATATATGTTAAAATAGTTTTTCTACACTGTTTGCAAATACAAATGCAGTAAGATTGATATGAGAAATGAAACACAGTGTTGAAAGAGTTACTGTTAACCATTTCAACACTACAGACCTCTATAATAATGTTTGCAAACAGTGTAGATCCAGACTTTGCAAAGGCTGGTCAGGTTCAAGAAGGCCACAATGGCAACCAGTAGCCTATTTCACCAACATTGCAAAGTATACTTATCTAGCAAAGTATACTTTGAGGGAGAAATTTTCAATTTTATGATAAATTTATTATTTTTTATTATACTGAATGTATTACATTATCACAGCCATTTTGGCCGTGATAATGTAACAAATTCAGTATAATAACTCTGCATACTTTTAATCATCAAATATATGCAGTCGTTAGTTCTATATGACAGAATGCATTTCGGGAAAAATAAATGATTACTCCCTCAAAGTATACTTTGCTAGAATACTTTGCAATGTTGGTGAAATGGGCTACTGGGGCCCGTTTCACTAAACTTCTTACGACTAAAATGTTTGTAAGTTCAAATTTAAGATCGTCTGTAAATTTCAATTTATGGATTTACATTTATTGAGCATAGGCTGCATATGCAGCCTATGCTCAATAAATGTAAATCCAAAAATTATATACAAGAAAACATTGTTCATGTGAAATTTACAGACTATCATAATATTGCACTTACGAACATTTTAGTCGTAAGAAGTTTAGTGAAACGGGCCCCAATTTTGTCAGAGCAAGGCTCATATATTCACTACATGTACTATAGTTTGGTCAGTAGATCAACATACCTCTGGAACAGGCCAAGTGGAGAAGGCTATTCATTTCAGCGTCTACCATATTCACATCAGCACCTTTTACAATCAACATCTTACAAATGTCGTAGCAGCCCTCCCTGACTGCGAGCTGCAGGGCAGTCTGGCTGCGGTACTGGAAGTCTACATCAAAGTCATCATTAAGGATCACTTGTACAGCCTCGCTGTTCCGTTGATCAATGGCCTCCTGGAGAGCTCGCATTTGCCGTCTTTTTTCACGCTTCTCGAAACCAGCTCGCGAGTTTTCTGAAAGGACAATATTATAGGAATGAATGGCCTTTTTGTGGAATTTATCGGGGTATAAACTTGGAAAAGTCGCGGGAATACTGGACGAAGGCCGGAAGGCCTCGTCCGGTATTCCCGCGACTTTTCCAAGTTTATATCCCGGATAAATTCCACAAAAAGGCCATTCATTCCCTATAATTCCAGCATTTGAAATAAATTCATCAAGAAAATGTGTTTATTTTCCGTTTTCTTCAGAATTATTTTAACTGAGCCTCACGGTTACGGAAAGTAGTTCGGTGTGGGAGTTTACTGGGATATAAATTATGGACAGAGACTTGCTACGGGCCAATCAAATGTTAGGGAATTGTGTAAATATTTTTGTGCTGGAATTATTATAGAATACGGCTGCAAGTTACAACCACTACCCCACCCTAGTCAGGATATATTGGAGAATAGCGTGTCTAAATGTTGGAGAATCACAGTAAAATATGTGCCCAGTGTTGGGTGTATATATCAATGGGATTATACATATACTCCATTCTAAGTAATTGGAACTGAATTCAGGTATTTTCCATTATTGGTGGGACCTGAGGCCCGTTTCACTAAACATATGCAGCATATACTCAATAAAGGTAAATCCAAAAATTGTTCACCAGAAAACATTGTTAATGTGAAATTTCCAGACTATCATAATTTTGCACTTACAAACAGTATCAGAGCTCCAGATAAGGTGCGTATTTGTGTAAATACCCAATTAAAATTGCCAAAAACCCAATTGTAGTGAGTATCAAAAAGCAATGAAAAATTTGTGGTATCTTTATCATGCTACAGAAAACAATAAACAGACCACAAATATAGCATATTTTCTTATTTTCCCATCAAAACACATCTTGTTATTTCATTAGAATTGTCTCCAAGGAGACAATTCTAATGAAATACCAAGATGTGTTTTCATTTAGAAGCAATCTATTCAATAAGTGCGGTCTGCTGATGTGTAAACAGTAGTGTGATTCTATTTTACACAATTAAAATTTTGAAATACCCAATTGCTACAGAAATGATGGAGCGACAATACTCAATTACTAATTCCTTATCTGGAGCGCGGAGTTCAGTCGTATGAAGTTTAGCGAAACAGCCCCCAGCCTATAAGGAGTAAAGTATAAAACCAATAGCATAAACGACTAACTTGAAGATATATAAATCATCAACAAAGACACATGATTTATAACTGAGTTCATTCATGGAACATTGACACGAATGCTGCCTATTTTAGTGACGTCATGCAATATGACGCAATCGTAGACAGGTTATACCAGTATTCGTGCCCTTCCGGGAAATGAGTGCGCGAGGGTCTGCATGGAGGCTTCCTAAAGTGTTTTGACAGAAAAATATAACAAGGATGTTTCTATTTTGTGTCTAATTAAATGAATAATATATTATGTGAAAAATACTGCACATTACCCACAAAAGTATATGCCGTATTAAATCAGCAAAACTATTCGCAAAATTCCCAATATTCTCATTGGCATTGGTGTGTTGTGTACGTGGCGATGCAGAGTCTAGAAAAGCATGTGTATTTAAATTTTTCACTACCATGCCTACTAAAACAAAGAAGAATCAAAAAAAATTTACGTACATTGTCCAAATTGTATTTTTTTTTTGAGTGATCGCATCTTTCGAGCCATCGCATCTTGCGATTTTGGTATATTTGTTGATTACTGTAGCCGTCGGATTTAGGAAATAACGAAGCATAATAGAGTGTATCCATGTGTTAGATGATAACAGTATTTATTCGCAGATTACAGTTATCATGTGAATTTAAATAAACTGTATTTAAATGTATTTACAAAACTGTCTTTATTTCAATTATTATCAAAGGAGAAAAGCTCCAGTATTTGCTATAAACAGTGGTGCACATAACTAACGTCGCAGGTGGTTATGACGTCACTCGAAACAGTGGTGTATGAGCCCAGCTCACACAATGTTGTTATACGGCGCCCATAAAAAAATCGGGAATCAGTTATGAATCGTAAAATGTTGCAACGACAACAAAACGTGCTTTACTTACTTACTCGAGTTACCACGAAAAATGACCAATGACTTACGACAGACTCTATTAAATGCGCTGAGTGGCCACAGCCCAGAATATTTAATAAATCGCCGTATATCGTTGATCGCAATCAACAACGTTAACA
This sequence comes from Conchocele bisecta, assembly GCA_029237695.1. Classification (NCBI taxonomy): domain Eukaryota; kingdom Metazoa; phylum Mollusca; class Bivalvia; order Lucinida; family Thyasiridae; genus Conchocele; species Conchocele bisecta. The sequence goes on from CM055267.1 coordinate 44,038,403, forward strand.
ATCAAATTGCACAATTTTAGGCAATTAACTGCACTTGAAAATAAATCACATTTCATAGACAGGTGTAGTGTGGCTCGGCCTTTGATCGTAATAAGTCGGACGCGGAGGTGTGAAAATTAGCCAAACACAAACTTTGACATGACTTTCGAGTCATCGTATAGCAAAATAGCGAGAAATGAGTCTGCGAGACTTGAAAAATGTTTCGAGGGATCATATTTTTCGAGGAGTTGCATTTTGAGCAATCGCATGTAAATTACATTAAACTAGGAATGTGGCCTGTCGGCACACCAATGCCCCCGCTGGCAGCAGCCAAAGAAAACGAGGCATATTTAAATTATAAGCCATTTACCCGAGCGTTAAGGTTTCGAATGCACCAAGTCTATGATCTTGACCCTGGGCTTAGCGGTGGCGGGACGAATGTGGATTTATCACAGGGCGGTAGAGGAGCATTGGAGCAATGCGTGTGTGAAATGTGAAGCAGATCGGAGCAAGGAAACAGAAATTATAAGCCATTTACCCTAGCGTTAAGGTTTCGCGACGGATGTACGGACGCCGGTATCACTATATGCCCCCCTCACCATTCGTTGGCGGGGGCATAACAAATAGGTAAAATTATCGGGACCGCGATGCTATTTTGAGCGAGCCCGACATTACGAGCCATTGCATTTTGTGCATTTTTTCACTGTACCTAAAAGTATCAAAAAGTGGGAAAAAACTAAGTTGAAAAAAACGTTTACCTGTTAGAACACATTACCAAGGTGCCTATGTTTCTAATGGTCCGTACTCGGACGGCCTCGATTTATATAATTGCCGCCAATTGCAGAAGTTAGGCAAATGTTAACCCTCCACAACAATATATTCCACGATACACTATGTCAACATGTTTTCCGGTTTTCGAGCTAGAGATTATTGTGTTCCAACAAAATTCCACATTTATCTTTAGTCGTAAGACTTCGGTAACATTTTTCGGGTCAATACTACTATCTGACAGCGCAAACATTTGCTTCAAACTACACTTTTACGTCGTCCGGGCCCGTTAAGAAACAATTTGCATCGAAACAACATTTTTTCCTATCGAACATTTGATCAAGCCTACATGTATACCCGTCAAATGTGTCACGACAGGCAATTGAATCGCACCGACATTTCTATAATTTATCGGGAAGCCATGTTGTCTAATCTTGATGGGTTGATGACGTCACGCAAAGCTTATGATTGGCTGATATTCGTGGGGTATCACGCCGCTCACGCGTAAGCGTCATGTTACACTGACTGGTTACCAGCCGGTCACCTGTTTACCTTGTAAGCAAAGCTATGAAACAGTACCAGCTGACGCGTCATCGGGAAAGCCATTAAATAAATGTGCCTGATGTCTTCTTACTAGAGACAAATGAGGAACTTTGTAAAAACAAAATAATACAAAGCTCGAAAACGCGTTGACATAGCGCATCGGGGAATACATCATTTGGGAGGGCTAACATTTGCCTAACTTCGGCAATAGGCGAACATGATATAAATCTGTTAATTGTATGGTGAGAGTCTGTTGTCTTGAGGCTGTCCGAGTACGGCCAATAAAAAACATAAGAACCTTGGTAATGTGTTATAACAAGGAGTAAAGAAAAGTTTAACTTACTTTTTTTTTCACTTATTGATACGTTTAGGTATATTTGGTAAGAGCGCCGTGCTAGTGTTACGGGGGTCGTGGGTTCAAACCCCACATCGGGCGACACTTTTTCCCCTTAACATACGTTTAGTTGGACATCTTATATTATGGTGGGACAAATATAGTGGGAGAATACATATTTTGTGCAATATATGATATTTTGTGTCCACAGTGTGGTGCATTGGGCTATTCCAGTTTATATAAAGTACCCCCCTATGGAAGAGAAACAAAATTGTGGGGGTAGCCGGGAAGAAAAAAATGAGGGGGGGGGGGTGTATCCAGATTTACATTGAGGGGGGGGGGGGGTGTCAATTGGAGGGGGTATATAGCCGATGGGTATGGAAGAGATTTATTGAGGGGGGGGGGGGGGGGGGGGGGGGGGGGGGGGGGGGGGGGGGGGGCGTCTTGCGTGATTTGGAGGTGGGGGGGGGCGTCTTGGGGGGGCGGGGGAATATTTGAGGGGGGGCGTGATTTGGATAAAAAATTGAGGGGGGTATATAGGCCGATGGGGTATGGAAGAGATTTATTGAGGGGGGAGTCATCTGGATGAAGGGAAAAAGTGTCGCCCGATGTGGGGTTTGAACCCACGACCCCCGTAACACTAGCACGGCGCTCTTACCAACTGAGCTAACCAGGCGATCATGTCTCAACACCACACCGAACACTACACTCCTCCCCTTCTTATATTTGGGAACCAGGCATCAACCTCACAGCTTCATGAGGAGTATAGCCTGCAACCCAAAGTACACCCAGGCACAATCCTGTTTACTTCTGACACCATTGAAGTATTTCTAAGGGGAAAAAGTGTCGCCCGATGTGGGGTTTGAACCCACGACCCCCGTAACACTAGCACGGCGCTCTTACCAACTGAGCTAACCGGGCGATCATGTCTTAACACCACACCGAACACTACATGGATAAAAAATTGAGGGGGGGTATCCGGATAAAAAATTGAGGGAGGGGGAGGTATCCGGATAAAAAATTGAGAGGGGGGGGGGGTTCATTTCCGTAGGTAAAAGTCTCTTCCATAGGGGGGTACTTATATAAACTGGAATAGCCCATTTAATCATTTATTTGCGACGGCCAAATGCGGAATTCCTTCCCTTCCATATGCCACCAATGATAAGTACATCAACTAACACTATCACCCAATGATATATGAACCTAACATGTTGGGCGTTTTGCATAGATGCCTTTTCAAGTTGAACAATTGTAAAATAAGTGTCAAGGACTGGTGGCCACGAAAACTGGTATAACGATAACGCCCATATTCACTGGATTTTCCATGCAATGTATTTGTGCAATCGAGTAATGGTGACCTAACATAATTGTATATAATTTCCTGCCACACAAACGGCGACATAATTACAATGCAACGCGGGATAATAGGACAAAATACCTCTAGAATTTCTTCTTCCATTTGTGGCCATTGTTGGTGTTGTTGTTGTTTTGTTGGCACGAGTTCCAGTCGCTGACGTTTCGGCTCTACCTCTCCTTTGCCACAAACAATGGAAAAGTTGTGTTTCGACAAACTTTAGCTTGAAATGTATTGAAAATGACCATAAACAGCAATGAATTGTCATATGTGGCCACAAGCTGCCACACACCACAAGCTGTCTAGCTCAAGTGTTAGTTGCGAACAATAACTCTTGCAAGCTGATCCCGTACCGTCCGAGAGTGTATTTCAAGAGTTACTGTTCGCAACTAGCTCAAATGTAGAGATAACTTCTGTAACCGGGTTACTGAATCTGGATCTCTCTCCAGGGGCGGATCCAGGAGTTATGTCTAGAGGGGGCGTGGATTCAAATTCATATAATCGTCAACTTTCATAAAATTTTGATTATTTTCTGCATTTTCTCTTATTTCTCATCAAAAATGTATGTTGTCACAAAAGTATATACGGTGTTACCACTCAGTTGAACCGTCTCGACGAGACGGTTCAACTGAGTGGCAACAACATATACTTTGGGTGAGACATAAGGAAACAATCAGATCTTAAAATAAAATCCACTTAAAAAATGTGTTCAAATCCATGCTTGATGAAGTTGAATTGCAATTACTGATACGACTACTAACTTGTCAAAACTGTAAAACAAAACAAAAATGCAAATGTACATGTAAGTAATAGTAACTTATTGTAATACTACAACAAATCGAATATAACAAAAGAATATGCAGGACCACAACTAGATTCACGATACATGTTTAGAATATGCGGTCTTGTGAATAGTTCGCAATCACAGAATCCTTCACAACTTAAACGTCAATCGGTCCCTATGTCCATTAAATAGTTGAATGTGTGCGTTTAATTAATTGTATTTCAGGCTGAACCAAGAACGCTGTCGTGCAAGGCCACTGTCGCTTCATAGCCAGTCTGTGTCGTGTCAGTGTATCGTAAGATTTTCTTTCAGTCGTGGTTTGTCTGTTTCGTGTCGGTGTATCGTAAGATCTTCTTTCAGTCGTGTTTTTTTTTTATTTTCAACTGTAATACACATTGGCGGATTCAGGGTTCAGGATTTTTTTTTGTAATTGAGATTTTTGCAACCTGTAAACAAAATAACAAGCAGTGTCAAATAAGGGTTATAATATCAGATCAAAGTCTTGGTGCGAACAGTAACTCTTGCAATCTACTCCCGTACCGTCCGTAGGGACGGTACGTGAGTCGATTACAAGAGTTACCATTCGCAACTAATCAAGGTTCAGATGTTATAAAGGGCCCATTCATAATGTGCCTAATCACATGAGCACTATGTACTGAAAATAAATCGTTCGAATTTCGACTGCCCCCACCACCCCGCCCTCTTCGGCGAAATCCTGGATCCGCCACTGATACAGATACGTAATGGACACTCTTACATCATTGAACGTGAATTTACTGTTGAAGTCAGTCATGTTCTCCCATTTATATATTGTATTGAGTCAATAGAAAATACATACAAGTCATGTGATTTTGTACCGCGTAAGCGTGTCAGACTCGTTGACTGAATGGCAAACGGACATACGAACGACGCGAATATATCCCTCCGACAAGACTACCTTGTGGAAAATATCAACGCAAGAAAATATGCACGCTCATAGTTTAACTTTGATATTTTCTGCACACTATACATTCGATGTATTTATTCTACAAGTTCTGTCCATTGTCATTTAGTGAATATTTTAGAAAATCTATGTGTGCCACATCTGTCAGACCTATATGTAAATATTAAATGCTTATTATGTGGCGGTTTCATATAGGGCTTTTTAACAACAATCCATAGTTATACAAGTAGCAACCGTGTTATGTCAAACACGATTGGGTGAAAATCAAGAGTCGAAAAATGACTGTTTTCAATGGAATATATTGTCTATGGTTTGTTGACTTGTTAGCAGAGCTCCAGATAGGTGCGTATTTGCGTAAATACCCAATTAAAATTGTCAAAAACCCAATTGAAATCAGAAGTAGTGAGTATCAAAAAAATCAATGAAAAATTTCTGGTATCTTTATCATGCTACAGAAAACAATAAACAGACAACAAATATAGCATATTTTCTTATTTTCCATGAAAACACATATTGGTATTTCATTAGAATTGTCTCCAAGAGACAATTCTAATGCAATACCAAGATGTGTGTTCATTTAGAAGCAAACTATTGAATAAGTGCGGTCTGCTGATGTATAAACAAGTAGTGTGATTCTATTTTACACAATTAAAATTTTGAAATACCCAATTGCTTCAGAAATGATGGAGTGACAATACTCAATTACTAATTCCTTATCTGGAGCCCTGTGTTAGTACTGTGTTGAACAGTATGGTTTTAAAATAGGTTTCTTATTTTTGTTATTATTAAGATTACACATTCAGTATGTTGTGTAAATAAGGAATTTGCATGTCTCCCCCTTGCCCATATTGCCGTAGCGATTCATGAACCACCAATACAATGAACACAAGTCAACCAAATTAGATTTCTTTGCAAAATCGCAAATTCCTGTGTATTTTGATTAACCGGGTTTGAGCTAACCTGGATACTAAACGTGTAAAGTCAAAATTTATAATATACCGGGTGTGAGGCCTCTATATGTAGCAATCAGAAATGCTGACAATAATGATTTCAGTGCAGGGGACAGGGGCCCGTTTCATTAAACATCGTACGACTAAAATGTTCGTAAGTGTAAACTTATGATAGTCTGTAAATGTTACATTAACAACGTTTTCTTGTAAACAATTAATGTATTTACATTTATTGAGCATAGGCTGCATATGCAGCCTATGCTCAATAAATGAAAATCCATCAATTGAAATTTCCAGACGATCCTAAATTTGCACTTACGAACATTTTAGTTTTACGAAGTTTAGTGAAACGGGCCCCAGGACTTTTGTCCATGAGTATATATATAATTGCTTTATCAGTCTTGTCACACCACTGTTTTCTTTGCTAAACCTGTCTTATCAGAGTTCGTGTGTGACAAGTTTAGTCCTGTGGTCCGGTTTTAGCCGTACGCATTAAGGCATTAGTATTATCCAGACGGACGATCGGCATTATAATGGCCATGAACAGATAAATCTAGTCTATGCAAATTTGCTTCGTAATACTAGTTTCACATGCATGCGAGTGTGTAGGTAAGTTGGTTCAACGTCGTACAAGTTTAGAAGTACATGTATGACAGTTGTGCCGATTCAATAGCATGCATCTGATTTGCTGTAATTATTATTACCATTATTATTATTATTATTATTATATTATTATTATTATTATTATTGTTATCACTAATGCAAGATCCTCTATGCAGTATGCTAAACAAGTGTATGTATTGTACCCGCAATTTGATCAGCTATCCCACATGTAACCACCACAGGTGCTTCTAGCGTGTCATGGATGGTCAATTATAGTTTGTATATGCAAAAGAGAATTCACTGTAAATCAGGCATTTGATCATGCTGAGCCATAGTTGTGTGCTATGCGATCACGAACAGACATTATCACCTGAGATAAATGACAAAGAAACTCATCAAAAATAAGATCTGATATGTTTGCTTGGTGTCCGGTTTACAGAGGCTCCACTATACACACACTAATTGACAATCCGAGACACGCTAGCAGCACCTGTGCATCTACAGTGGGGTCAGCGTGTAAGCGCACACACGAACGAACACGACAGGTTAGTTCCAACCTGTCGTGTTCGTTCGTGTGTGCACTTACACGCTGACCCCACTGTATTTCACGTATAACAAAAAAAATGTAAATATTTTTCTGCATTTTTTTTCTCATTTCGCAACAAAAGTGTATGTTGTTACCACTCAGTTGAACCGTCTCGGCGAGACGGTTCAACTGAGTGGTAACAACATACACTTTGGGTGGGTAGCGAACCAACCTGTCGTGTTCGTTCGTGTGTGCACTTACACGCTGACCCCACTGTATTTCATGTATAACAAAAAAAAATGTAACTATTTTTCTGCATTTTTTTCTCATTTCGCATCAAAAGTGTGTGTGCACTTACACGCTGACCCCACTGTAGCCAATAGAGCAATGTATTCCACAGTTTCAGTCCGCTTACTGGGTCACTGCGTTCACGAAGCGAAGTAGCGGTTAGTTATACTTAGTTGACTAATGTAGCCATCAGTCAAACAGACATGGGCCGTTCTCTTCCAAACTGCTGTGTCCAGGTACTCTGAAACTTTTGACAACTTTTGACGCCACTTATGGAAAATATTGTAAATTTTGTAAACGTATTTCATGAAATTACGCAGCTGTCCGAAGGTACAAAATTGCATGGCGTGTCTCAATTTAAGATGACCGCCAATGGCTCGTACATAATGCCAAACTATTCAAGCGGCATCTCGTGAACCGATAGACAGGATTGAAGAAGCTTTGTTGGACTGGATATTATCAACGGTTATTTTCTGTGGATCCTTGAGGAAAGCGAAACATTGGTATCACAATGGTGTCCGTGTGTCCGTGTGTGCGTCAATCCGAAAACTGCTGTAAAAAAGTTCAAGTGTCTTTTATCTCTGCAGCTGTAAGTCACATTGACTTCAAATTTCACTTGTTTCCATATCACCCATCTATAATTTCAGTTCAGTCCATCACCACGCAGCCCCTAAGTTCAATGATAATATAATGCTGAAACGACTCTGCAATCGACGGTGTCAAGGTTTTGCCAATTTTTTTATGTGGATTTTGACGTTGCATACAGACTCGAGAGAAGACATAAATACCATGATGCATAATGTTTTTGACATACAAACAGCATCAACACACGAGACGAATATTGCACACCTCGTTTATCCCTTTCACCCCTAAGTACCTGGGATGAATTTTGATATGTTTATATTGCAGCCAATCCATAAAATTCAAAATTCAAAAAATTCAAAAAAATATTTTCAGACGAATCCATTTATGAAAAGGGGTAATTCGTTTGCTCTCAATAATATGAAAATTACTTGCAAAAAATGCAGATCCTGATGAGACGGCTCTACGAGCCGGCTCATCTGGATCTGCACTTTTTGCAAACGCCGCTGTATATATAGCGGGCTTTCTGGTTCAAAGGGTTAAATAGCCAGTACAAAGGTTGCGGTCAGTGTAAACCTTTGTACACTTTTTTCCAGTTGAGACAAGCCATGTGTTTTTGTACCCAGGAAGATCTACGATTTTTCCTGAAACATATTTACAGAAACCGTGATTCTTCTGTAAATGACGTCGAAAGTTGACAACATTTTCATGAACATTTCGTCAACCTTCGATGTCATTTACGGAAAATATCATTTTTTTTGTTAACATTTTTCATGAGATATCGCACATGTTCTTAGGTACAAAATGACATGGCGTTCGCCATTTAGTAAAGAGGATATCTCGAACATATTCCATTGCGTTTATAGTGCCATTAAGGTAACGATGCTCTACAGCCGTGTAAAATATGACAAGGTGTTTTGTGACCCGATTTGTTGTAGCAACGGTTTATTCCTTATCACTGAGTCTACAGTGTCTCAGCAGTTTATCTTCATTTTGCTTCAGATATATTTCTAGATGTTTGTGTTACACGTAAATAAATCGAGAGTTGATGATTTAATCAGTAGGGAACTCACTGATAAATAACAACCCTGCATGACACACGGTTAAAAGAACAAGTTACAAACACAGGTGGATGACTCGGACGTAGAGCCCAATACTTGGCTCATTTGGAAAACGTTACCCCATCCACCAATTTCCATACACTATACATTACAGCCTTTTCTGGAAAAGGTATATTGTATGGTATAGTGTATGGATGGGTGGGGGGGTGAAAGTACTGTGTGTAAGGGTATAGTGTATGGAAAATGGGGGTGGGTGAGTGTAAATGGTATAGTGGGTATGAGAATGTGGGTGAGGCTGTAAAAGGTATAGTGTATGATGGGTGGGTGAGTGTAGGTATGTGTATGGAAAATGGGTGGGTGAGGTTGTAATGTTAGTATGGTGGGTGGGTGAGGCTGTAAGGTATAGTGTATGGAAAGTGGGTGAAGTGGTAATGGGTTAGTAAATGGATGAGGCTGTATGTATAGGGTGGGTAGGTGAAATGTGTGGAGGGTGTAGTAATAGTGTATGGAAAGGGTGGGTGAGGTGTAAGTATAGTGTATGGAAAGGGTGGGTGTGGAAATGTAAGGATAGTGTAGGAAAGGGTTGGGTGAGAATATAGTGGAGTGTATGGAAATGAGGTGGGTGGGTGAGACTGTAAGGTATATGTATGGAAATGGGTGGGTGAGGTTGTAAGGTATAGTGTATGGAAATGGGTGGTGGGTGGACTGTAAGGTGTAGTGTGATGGGTGACTGTGGAGTGGTGATGGAAATGGGAAGTGTAGGTTGTGGATAGTGTAGGTGGACGGGTGTGAGACTGTAGGTATAGTGTATGGAAATGGGTGGGTGAGACTGGTAAGGTAAATGTGTAAGGATAGGGTGGGTGAGACTGTAAGGTAGTGTATAAATGGGTGATGAGGTTGTAAGGTGTAGTGTATGAAAATGGTGGGTGTGGAGGTTGAAAGTAAGGTAGGTAGTGGTATGGAAATGGAAATGGGTGGGTGAGGCTGTAAGGTATAGTGTATGGAAATGGGTGGGTGAGACTGTAAGGTATGGTGTATGGAAATGGGTGGGTGAGGTTGTAAGGTATAGTGTATGGAAATGGGTGGGTGAGGCTGTAAGGTATAGTGTATGGAAATGGGTGGGTGAGGCTGTAAGGTATAGTCTATGGAAATGGGTGGGTGAGGCTGTATAAAATCAATGTTGGACCAAATTTCACGAAATAAAAAGAAGGCTCCTTCCTAAAGTATGATACAATTTAATATTATCTAAAAAAAATACTGTTTTTGCATTGTTTATTTGGCAGTAAAATCTGGGCAGGTTTCGTGAAACAGACAGTAAGTGAAATCCTTGGTTTTGTTTAAAGTTCGCTGTTTGCGCACTTATGTGTTTGACTGTATGTTGTAGTTCATACGCTAAATTGTAACTTGTTATTTTAGGTGTATGTTAAGGTCTTCGTGAAAAATTGTTGACCTATCTGGAGTGATGTCTGGCATACTCGTAGTATTGGTAGACATCTATATTAATTCTTGAATACTTAGCCGATTTCATCAAAATTGCAAAGTATACTTATCTAGCAAAGCAGAATTATTATACTGAATGTATTACATTATCACAGCCAAAATGCTGTGATAATGTAATAAATTCAGTATAATAACAATTTATAAATTTATCCTAAAATTGAAAGTTTCTCTCTCAAAGTATACTTTGCTAGAAAAGTATATTTTGCAATGTTGGTGAAATAGGCTACTGGTGTTGGCTATCAAGAACTTATGAAACATATTCGACACTTTGGCATACATTGTGATTTTCAAGAGCATTCTCATCAAAATCGCCCCCATTCACTAAAATCGTCTAAACGCTTCCAACAAATCAAACGGCGCTGCTGCTCGTTCATGAGACACTCCTGTGTGTGCTTAACTATTAACACGGTGCCACTGCGCTTTTCATTGTTTAGTCTATATCCCGTCAATGTCATCTAAGTTTCGATATACGATACCTTAGCCCCACGTGACGTCGTTGTTGCAATGTAAATATATGTAATGAAAGCGTGGGATTTTGTGTTTAATGTGTTGGGAAGAACAGATTTAGTCTGTTTAAAGGATCGGTCGCCAACTTTAAACAGACGACATGTTTTACTTACCACGGTAAACGCAACAGCCTGCGTTTTATTCATTAGCTATTAAAGGTACATACCCAACATGTTCTTTATATCTGAGACATCATCTGAGACGTTTTCTGGCAAAATATACATTCATTCACCATAACCACACCTATTGATTGACATTATTATACATTTTCTATCAGACGTAAATTTCCACACTGATATCAGGGGCAATAACCGTGTTTCCTTAGAATGTTAACGGACATTACTATTTATTCTCTGTATTTATTTTTTGCTATACAATGATCATACTTTATAATATGTCGAACATATTTTGTTTTCATGTGACGAATTTAATTAGTATAAATAATTAAAAAAATATCATGCCTCATTTGCATATGAAAATAGCTTGATACCACCGCGAGTCACTATCAGTACAATAACCATTACTAAATGATTATATCTGTATAGTGGCCACTCGTAATTTTTAGAACTGGTGGAATAGTGACAATTGACACAACACTTGTTTAATTCCTATAAAGAATATGTTGTGCCTAGTGAGTTGGAATGTACCTTTAAGCACACGTATGCCATATGTTTCACCGATTGCGCGACAATGATCACAGTCATTCGTTCGTGTGAACTTGTACATTCTTTCATTCTTTATTTCTTTTGTTATCACTCTGTACCAGATAGCATGGCACTCTCCTCATCATGTCGTGGATATTTCTGTTTTTTTGTTGTTGTTATTCTTCTTCTTCTTCTTGTTTTTCTTCGTCCTTCTACTTCTTTTTCTCATTTTGTTTTATTATTAAAGTGCTGGAGGTGGAAAGGGTTACCCTGAGAAAACAACTTGTTCGATGTGGCGACCACCATACCGTCTCATGAGGATAATAAATCATGAGACTTGCCATGTGATTTTGTACCTTCGGACATCAGCGTAATTTCATGTAATACGTTTACAAAATTTTCAAAAATTCAGAGTACATGCGGAATTCTGAACATTGTGTCACCTTTTGACTTTATTTATGAAAACTATTGTAAATTTTGTAAACGTATTTAATGAAATTACGCAGACGTCTGAAGGTACGAAATCGCATGACGTGTCTCATATGTGGCTGTGACCGGAGAAATGGGGCTTATGGGATTTATGACCAGTGTAGCTCCTGATCAAATAGCACACCCATGTAGCCTGATAATCATACATACTGCTTTTAAGGCGCATGACGGGTGTTTCATTTATCGAATGACCAACAGTGCAGATCCTGATCAGACTGTGCGGATCTACACTGGTCGCAAAACTGGTCAGCGAATAACACGAAAACCCTGTGCATTCACTCTGGCAGAATTGACGGGATGGGTGGAACTAGGGAGAGCCAGAGACTTGAAGCATGTACCCCCTGACCCCCGGATCTGCGGGTTCGGTTCACGATCTACAATACACACGTGCTAATTGGTCGGTGGTTTTGCCGGCATTAGGTCCATATATTCTGTTGAATCATGTCAGTTGTGCCCCTGGTTGAGAAAATGGACATTACAGCATCTACAACAATTATATGTATCTCTTGGTTATATAGCACATCACGGTAGGATTTGAATCTAATAATTTTGCTGATGGCAGGCAACCTACTTCCGAGACTGACTGGCGATCAGTGTAGACCCAGATCAGACTGCGCGGACGCGCATTCTAATATGGGTCTACGCTGTTCGCAAACGGTGCAACGTCTATTTTCTCAGTTCAGTTGTACAGCAAGGAAACATTGATCACATTGCAGTTTAAAACTTGGCAAACTTCGCGTTGGGCTGTGATTCCATTGCCCAGTTCATATCAGATACAAGGCCCACTTCGACAATTGCACAGTCAACGTGGTAGTGCTATTGGGCCATGGTACGGCACACCGCCACCTTTAATGAGTCGGTTCAATAGCATGACATTCGTGCATATGTATGCATGTACGTGTTCTTTTATATTCAAGGAAACGGATACATGTGCGTACATATTTATACATGGATATCAAACTCGTGGTTTTCGGTCTTTTTAACGGCCAATAAAATAGAAAAAAGAGAAGAAAAAATAGATTGTGTAAGCAAATAGATATTAACAATATAAATCACAGGCAGAAAATCCCATATACAAATTCTAATCCGATCAGCAGTTATGCAATATTTTGATATACGTTTATGTACATTTTTTTGTAAATGTATGCAATCTGAATTCTTTCCAACCCAATTCTAAAAATCGCAATAAAATAAAGTTGTAATCATGTTAATGCAAATAAAGATATTTGTTTACAGTTTTCATTTTTGTCGCGCCTGCTTTAGCAGAGGCGCGACTATAGTCGGCGCTTTTTCCGTCGTCGCGTCGTCCGCGTCGTACGTTTTTTTGTAAGGCAAATGCGTTAACGTTATAGTTTTTTCACAATATCTCTTTAACCCCTTGCCAGACTTTGATAATATTTCACATCAATGTTTGTCTTGGGATGATGCTTCACTACGCACACCCCCACATCCAAATTCTCAAGGTCAAGGTCATTTATTTACTTTTAATGTTCACCGGTTTTGTAACAGAAATGCGTTAAAGTTATTGTTTTTTCACAATATCTCTTTAACCCCTTGCCAGACTTTGATAATATTTCACATCAATGTTTGTCTACGGATGATGCTTCATTACGCACACCCCACATCCAAATTCTGAAGGTCAAGGTCATTTATTTACTTTTAATGTTCACCGGTTTTGTAACAGAAATGTGTTAAAGTTATTGTTTTTTCACAATATCTATTTAACTCCATGCCAGACTTTGATAATATTTCACATCAATCTTTGTCTAGGGATGATGCTTCATTACGCACACCCCCACATCCAAATTCTCAAGGTCAAGGTCATTTATTAACTTTTAATGTTCACCGGTTTTGTGACAGATGCGTTAAAGTTATTGCACAATATCTTTAACCCTTGCCAGCTTTGATAATACATCAATGTTTGTCTAGGGTGATGCTTCATCGCACATCCAAACTGAAGGTCAAGGTCATTTATTAACTTTTAATGTTCACCGGTTTTGTGACAGAAATGCGTTAAAGTTATTGTTTTTCACAATATCTCTTTAACCCCTTGCCAGACTTTGATAATATTTCATATCAATGTTTGTCTTGGGATGATGCTTCACTACGCACACCCGAACATCCAAATTCTCAAGGTCAAGGTCATTTATTTACTTTTAATGTTCACCGGTTTTGTAACAGAAATGCGTTAAAGTTATTGTTTTTTCACAATACTTTAACCCCTTGCCAGACTTTGATAATATTTCACATCAATGTTTGTCTAGGGATGATGCTTCACTACGCACACCCCCACATCCAAATTCTCAAGGTCAAGGTCATTTATTTACTTTTAATGTTCACCGGTTTTGTAACAGAAATGCGTTTAAGTTATTTTTTTTTCACAATATCTCTTTAACCCCTTGCCAGACTTTGATAATATTTCACATCAATGTTTGTCTACGGATGATGCTTCATTACGCACACCCCCACATCCAAATTCTGAAGGTGAAGGAAGTTTATTTACTTGTAATGTTCACCGGTTTTGTAACAGAAATGCGTTAAAGTTATTGTTTTTTTCATAATATCTATTTAACCCCTTGCCAGACTTTGATAATATTTCACACCAATGTTTGTCTAGGGATGATGCTTCATTACGCACACCCCCACATCCAAATTCTCAAGGTCAAGGTCATTTATTAACTTTTAATGTTCACCGGTTTTGTAACAGAAATGCGTTAAAGTTATTGTTTTTTCACAATATCTCTTTAACCCCTTGCCAGACTTTGATAATATTTCACATCAATGTTTGTCTAGGGATGATGCTTCACTACGCACACCCCCACATCCAAATTCTGAAGGTCAAGGTCATTTATTTACTTTTAATGTTCACCAGTTTTGTAACACAAATGCGTTAAAGTTATTGTTTTTTTTCACAATATCTCTTTAACCCCTTGCCAGACTTTGATAATATTTCACATCAATGTTTGTCTTGGGATGATGCTTCACTACGCACACCCCAACATCCAAATTCTCAAGGTCAAGGTCATTTATTTACTTTTAATGTTCACCGGTTTTGTAACAGAAATGCGTTAAAGTTATTGTTTTTTCACAATATCTCTTTAACCCCTTGCCAGACTTTGATAATATTTCACATCAATGTTTGTCTAGGGATGATGCTTCACTACGCACACCCCCACATCCAAATTCTGAAGGTCAAGGTCATTTATTTACTTTTAATGTTCACCGGTTTTGTAACAGAAATGCGTTTAAGTTATTGTTTTTTCACAATATCTCTTTAACCCCTTGCCAGACTTTGATAATATTTCACATCAATGTTTGTCTACGGATGATGCTTCATTACGCACACCCCCACATCCAAATTCTCAAGGTCAAGGAAGTTTATTTACTTGTAATGTTCACCGGTTTTGTAACAGAAATGCGTTAAAGTTATTGTTTTTTTCATAATATCTATTTAACCCCTTGCCAGACTTTGATAATATTTCACACCAATGTTTGTCTAGGGATGATGCTTCATTACGCACAGCCCCACATCCAAATTCTGAAGGTCAAGGTCATTTATTTACTTTTAATGTTCACCGGTTTTGTAACAGAAATGCGTTAAAGTTATTGTTTTTTCACAATATCTCGTTTAACCCCTTGCCAGACTTTGATAATATTTCACATCAATGTTTGTCTACGGATGATGCTTCACTACGCACACCCCCACATCAAAATTCTCAAGGTCAAGGTCATTTATTTACTTTTAATGTTCACGGTCAAATGCCTCGGCATCCGCGATACCGCTTCCGTGGCGGAATTCTTGTATTCCATGATAAGTCATCAATAATTTGATTATATACAGTATATCATATGTTCTACTTCACATTGTCAGTTCTTTGTCTAACGTCAGCAGTGGTGAAACTGGCTGATGGCTGGAATACACAAAGATGGCCGACTTGGCCACTCCATGTGCCGTATAGGATACATTAACGAGGCAGTCTTCACATATGAGACACGCCATGTGATTTCGTACCTTCGAAAATCTGCGTAATTTCATTTACACACTTTTCATAAATAAAGTAAAAAGTTGATAACATTTCGAGAGTACGTACTCTGAAAACTTTCGCAACTTTAGACGCCATGTACGGAAAATATTGTAAATTTTGTACACGTATTTCTTGAAATTATATTACGCAGATGTCCGAAGGTACAAAATCACCTGCCGTTTCTCATATAAGTTATACATATATTCCATCCCATTTACGAAGCAATCAACTTTAAATCAAAGGATGATCACGTATAGAACGGGTTCTCAAATCATTATCAGTACATATTCTTATTTATTTAATTATGTTGTAAAATGGTCTGGCGATTATGAAAGTCATTTGCATGATATTTTCTTGAAATTTCAAGATAATACCATACATTTTCAAGAACTTTTCTTGAATAATCAAGATCATGAATTTTCAAGATATTTTCTTGATGTTCCTAGATAATTAATTTTCAACATCTTTTCCATGGGAATGAATTGTTAATTCGTGGGAACTAATTGTTATATCGTGGGAACGAATTGTTAATTCGAGGGAATGAATTGTTAAATTGAGGGAATGAATTGTCATTTCGTGGGAACGAACCGTTAATTATAGGGAACGAATTGTTATATCGTGGGAACGAATTGTTAATTCGAGGGAACGGATTGTTATTTCGTGGGAGAGAATTAATAAAATAAAATCCATGTCCCCTGCGGGGCTCCGTAAAGATCAACTACTGTACCCTAGCGTATTATAGTCTGTTTCACGAAAGCTGCCCAAATTGTACGGCCATATAAACAATCCAAAACAATATTTATTTTGATAATATTAAATAAAAGGAAAATTTAAGAATGAGCCTTCTTTTTATTTCGTGAAATTTGGTCAAATATTGATTTTATTGCGAAAACAAAATTTCCCCATGTTAAATCCCCATAGACATCTTCACGGAGTGAAGATGTCTATGGGGATTTAACATGGGGAAATTTTTTTTAATTTTAGAAATACTGGACCGATTTTTAAAATTTAACTTTTGTTTTCTTAGTTAGATCATATCCAAGCTATCTAGTCAGGTTTCGGAGTCAATTTCGTTTTTTGACTCCTCCCACACTTCCTTACCACTTTTTCCCCCATCATCCATGTTAAATTCCCATAGACAAATCAATTTTTCGTAATAAAATCAATATTTGACCGAATTTCACGAAATAAAAAGAAGGCTCATTCTTAAATTTTCCTTTAATTTAATATTATCGAAAATAATATTGTTTTTTAATTGTCTATATAGCCGTAAAATTTGGGCAGCTTTCGTGAAACAGACTATAGTGTTTCTCTTGCGGGGATAGTTGTTTTCGACTTTTGTTGGCAGTTACTGGGCTACGTGATTCCGTTCCGTAGCGATGATACAGTATTCCAGAAAAATACTAGTATGACATACATATATGTATTCAATGTTAATATTGCCATTCTTCTGAATGAAGTCACTAATTCTAAATATATTTCGATCCCATATGGCTAATTGCTTTGCAATGTATATCCCGCTGGTAATCATGTTCCGTAGTTAGTGTGGATCTCCCGACTTTGTCTTCTAATTGTTTTAGCTGTGGGCAGGACATTGAGCGCAATCTATCTCACTCAATAGTTTCTTGCATATTTCCTGATAGTTGTTTGTATTTGGCAATCAATGTATTGTGTCATATATCAGTCATATAACAATCGTGGGATGCAAAGATATATTGTTACTTGACTGCCGTTTTTCGACACTGCTCACAGCCGTGTTCAAACGTACAGCACGTGCTGTTTGAACATGTCTGTAGACAATGTCTATTCCGGGGCCAAGCCAACACCTACGTAATGCATGTGACTCATGGCGTTACTCGAACGCGCCATTACGTCATCAGACCAGTTCACAATGGTCGCACTGAAATTTTGAAATTGATGTGGCTGCATCACGCGACGTGTACTGCGGCCCCGGAATATGTATGAGTAACTCAGCTGTTTGAATGGAGCAGATTATCAAAGTACGGAAAGTACTGCATAAATGCTCAAATTGCATGATATTTCCGACGGAAATGTAACAATAACGTTTGACCATGTCCAGCCGTGGGTAAACTTTTGCTGTGGCACTCGGGAGCTGTTTGAACCCGCGGCCTGTGGCCTCGGTGTTCATTCAAACAGTTCCCTCGTGCCACAGCAAACGTTCACCCACGGCTGGACATTGTCGAACCTTATATATTAGGCCAACCATTCATATTATATTGGTTAGATATATTAAGGGCCGTAGAAGTAGCTTTATTATGATATTCTTTACTATATACTAGTATATGCTTGGTAAATATACATGAGCAAAACGTTTGAAACTAATTCCAGCTTCACGTATTAAATTAGTTACAGTCATATAATCTGCATGGAGACTTCAACTAACTATTGGTGTATCAAAACAAAATTACCATGACAATGAATGTGGTTAAGCCAAATTAGGACAAATTATGGCAACGGTGCTGTGAAATATTAATATTTGGCGGCCATCTTGAATGGTTAGGAATGGAGTAAGGACCATACTTGGTCTCCAAAGTTGTTAAAAATATGTCCTACATGACACACAGACCGGATTAAAAAGTCGGCCATTAAACGTATTATGCAATGGCAAAATAAGACAAAATGTTAATATTTGGCGGCCATTTTGAAAATCGGATATATATTGCATAAGAACTACATGCCCACTTGAATTTATTGTGCACACTTGCCAAAATGATACATACCCAACACTAAATACACTATGCCAGTGCTGTTTGGTTACAATATCATGCGTACTGACAATTAGATATAAGTTTATCAGCAAATGGCAGCCATCTTAGACGCCATTATATTATGTATCTGCATATCTGACAGTAGTCATTTACATTATACATAGCCAACATGTCATGCTGAACATGTTAGCACACAAACATTAATATTAGTTTGTCAAATGTTAGCAAAACTGACAAAGTTATATAGTGTAATCAGATTTTTCACACAAATTTGACCGTGACATTGACCACAAGGTTGAACCAAATAAAATAATTTGCATTCTAAATTAGAGAACATGCAGTCTAGTATACAATAGCTAGATAATGCTTTGGAAAATCAAATGCATTGCAATACCAACAGCATATAATATACACCAGTCACAATGTTACAACATGGCCATCTTGGACGCCATCTTTGATTATGCAAAACGCGACCAGTGATGCCAATTTATGCCGTCAGTGTGATAAACTTCAGACAAATATGAACATTTTGGTATATAACACAGCTTGGGGTGTTTGTTTTGTAAGTTAAGGCAACTCCTTAGATAAGCCTCTTTTTCAGGGGCATGCATATTTACCCTACTATACCCAGTAAGGGGCATGATACTCCTAGTAGTTTTATTACAGTTGAACCTCTCTAAAGCGGACACGCCTGTGACACCGGTGTGTTTAATTTAGACAAGTATATATGTATAGTAATTTCCAACAACCTGCGAAGGAAAGCATATTTAATACACATTGTTTTAAAGTCACTTTTTTTATTAAAATTTCGACCACATGGTCTTTATGAAAATAGTATGAAAATGTATCGGCATTCCTATATGTGACGTCCATAGTGTAGCAGTAAACCGGATGTTATAAGCCGGACGTCATATGTATCGACAGTCCTATGTGACGTCCATAGTGTAGCAGTAAACCGGATGTTATGAGCCGGACGCCATGACGTCCGGCTCATAACATCCGATTTACTGCTACACTATGGATGTCACATAGGACTGCCGATACATTTTCATACTATTTTGATAACGACCATGTGGTCGAAAATTTAATAAAAGGAGTGACTTTAAAACAATGTGTATACATATATGTATAGTTGTTCATAATTCCAGCACAAAAATATTTACACAATTCCCTAACATTTGATTGATCCGTAGCAAATCTCTGTCCAAAATTTATATCCCAGTAAACTCCCATGCCGAACTACTTTCCGTAACCGTCAAAATAATTCTTAAGAAAACGGAAAATAAACACATTTTCTTGATGAATTTATTTCAAATGCTGGAATTATAAGGAATGAATGGCATTTTTGTGGAATTTATCGGGGATATAAACTTGGAAAAGTCGCGGGAATACTGGACGAGGCCTTAACAAAATTACAATTTTCGAAAAAAAAAATATTTTTTTTTTTTCGAAAATTGTAATTTTGTATCGCTTCGTCCAGTATTCCCGCGACTTTTCCAAGTTTATACCCCGATAAATTCGACAAAAAGGCCATTCATTCCTATAATAATTGCAAAGCATACGGATACGTCTTCAGTGCTGATGTACTGGAATTACGTGACAATGGAACATCTCTTTTCGTATCATTCCGGCACTGATCACATGACATATTATTCGATAATTATGCGAACTGTCAACGTTGAAATTAATAACAAACGCTAGAAATTGTATTCATAGGTGGAATGACATTGAAGTTATGCTAATAGGCGATCAAATTATTCATAATAGGTTCAACCAGTTTCAAAAACGGATGACAAGGACATAACAACACATTTTCACATGTAATATGGTATTGTGAAATTCTGTTCATAGACTAAACGAACTTTGAAAACAAAAATATGCAAATATGTGTAGTGACGCGCGTAATTCCATGTAGACTAACCCAAATGTTCTGCCAGACTAGCTACGGACGGTACGTGAGTAGATTGCAAGAGTTACTGTTCGCAACTATCTGTAACGTAAGGCGACTTACAAGACGTGTAAGTAGCCCTGCGTTACAGACATAACGTTCGGGTTACATGTATAGTATAGGTACAATGATTGAGTTTGTTTCTAAACTAGAAACTATTTCCATAGAACACGGAGGCACCACCTACCTCTTTGGTGATAAGGACAGCTTTCATGGTGAACCAATATATATATGTTTGTGTTGCAAGGCAAACTTGTATAATTCTATATCCAAAAGGGGGAGACCTTCAGAATATTACAATTCGTTCCTTCGGGTTTGCGGATAACCTAAGTTTTTAATGATCATCTCAATGCAGCGTAGAAACGAAGTAATGAAATTTAAGGTATATAAAAGAATGAATGAAATACAGTGAAACATCGCTAAACCGAACACACTGGGACGTCCCCACGGTGTTCGGTTTAGAGAGGTTTCACTGTAAATCAGGCATCTGATTATTCCGAGCCATAGTTGTGTGCTATGCGATAACAAACAACAGGCATTTTCACCTGATATAAATGACAAAGACACCCATCAACATTATGACACATATATGTATTGTTTTCCGGTTTAGGGAGGTTCCGCTGTATATTTATAAGGGTATTAATGTTCGATTCTCTGTGGCGTAGAAGCGATGGAACTACATTTATGAGTCCTAATTTTCATCTCCACGCGGCATCCAAACGAAGAAACCAAATTTAATGTTCTTAATCTTCGTTTCTATATGCTATGGTGGCATATTTATGCCATCTAGATAAGTCGTCTTAATATATCTTATAAGTCGTCTTAACTACATAATTATCCCGTCAAAACGACTTACTAATTGGTCAGGACAAGATAAATTGGACGCGGTAACTAACAGGAAATCTCGTCAACAACGTGATACAGCCCACTAGTGACATCGAAGTATAATTCGATTTCTACAACTGTGCTCGTCGAATGAAAACAATACGACAACTTAACCCTTTCAACCCTAAGGAACTGGAATGAACTGTGATATGCTAATGTTCCGACCAATCCAATGGTCACAAAATGATTTTCAGATTCGTACATTTATGAAAACGGGGTGTTTTAACTCTAAGAAATATGAAAATTACTTGCAAAAAGTGCAGATCCTGATGAGACGGCTCGTTACGAGCCGGCTCATCTGGATCTGCGCTGTTTGCATAAACCGCTATAGCGGGCTTTCGGGTTCAAACGGTTAATATACGTTTATCCCATCTTGACCAGTTAGTAAGACGTCTTGATGCGATATCTCGTCAAGATGACTTACTAACTGATCAAGACGAGATACATGTTATGCAATCAATGTCACGAGTGGGCAGTATCTCGATATTTTGTGTTTGTCAAAGAGACGAAATGACAAGCCGCCATACAAACAGAAGGGACTCGATCAGAATACAGGTGCGAGTTTGCGTATATGGACAGCCAAAACGGACCAAGTTTCGCCTCGTCTCGTGTAATTAGGCACAGTTTTGTCAACTTTATCACGACAATTTCATTTTTTTCCAGAACTATTCAGAATTCTTTGGGAAACTGGTTGGAAAGATCAGGTAAAGACCAACATGCACGGATTCTACACAGTTGTCCGCCTCCCGTGTGCTTGATTTCATCAATACCGGTTGAATAATAACTTAGTTACTGAAAGTACTGAAATATGATATCTCCACAAAAACTGATCACTTGCGGAAATAGAGACTGAAAGTTGCATATTTTCTCAATCATCAGCCAGAGGCAAATTACTGTGATGGTGCAAACCCATTCCCATAAACGTTTTCTCTAGAATAAATTACTGTTTGAAACTCCCAGAAAAAAGTGTACGAAACTGGAACTAACTGGTCACTGCTACCTAACTGTGAGAACTAAAGAGAATAGCTGCCGTATTCATAAGCATGAAATGTATTGATTCGTATTTTCCAGAATTTAACTGATAAACTGAGCCCAAAACTGTGAAAACTATAGATAATAGTATATGTAGAGTTTTAGATACAAAGCAAGACAGACTAAAACGCCATATAATAAGTTGGCAATGGCACTATTGGTCGTACTCGCCATTTAGACGTAGCACGACAATATGGCTGCCCCCATAGAAATAGGCGTGATATAATATGCTATCTCAAGGTAGATAACATATAATAATACCCGAGTCGGGGCGAAATTGGCATGTTTTGGCTGTTTACATATCCAAAACGCACACCTGCATTCGGGTTGATTCCTCGTGTGATATAATAGTGTACGGGTGCGCAACATGACACGGTCAGATTGCGCAGACACTTATTTGTAGATGTGACTGGAGAAATGGGGAGTATGGGTTATGCGACCAGAGCAGACCCAGATCAGCCTGCGCATCCGCGCAGTCTGATGAGGGCCTGCACTGTTCGCAATTCCGTCAGTGAAGCACCTATAATGCGTGGTAACTTACAGTTTTGATCCTTATTATGCTTTAGTTGTACGCTAGATGCCCTTGTGCTTGAATATCCACAAATACCATACGCCCCATGTCAACAGTGACGGCCACGTGTGATTCTGTGAATTACATTACACGTGCAGCTGGGACCCGTTTCATTAAACGACTACTTGAAGTTCCTAAGTGCAAACTTTTATTTTAGAATAACATTTACACTGACAGCCGATGTTGAAATATCTTCAGTGGTTGTGTTCACATGTAATGAATTGTGCATACATGTATGTACAACATTGTAACGTTAGTTAACCACGTTAATGTGAGAAGCAAATTAATAAAAATCGTCGTACGAACATAATTATAGTAAAATATTTAGTGTAACATGTCCATGGACTATTATTATTTTGATCGAGATCATGTTTGACTATTCATTCCTGGTTCGATCATCGTCTAATGATCAGGTACTATACTGATCACACACTCTATCTATAGATTGGGTGTTCTCTCTTTCTATTTTATATATATAATTACAGTTATGATTATTTATTACATTCTTGTTCATATCGAACAATCCCCTTTTCTTGGTCACAGTTATTGCATTGTACAGAAAAAACCCACTATACAGGACACAGAAAAACATCAGTTTGTTACCTTTTTGTAATACGTTTCTCTGTATTTGTCTTCAATGGTAAGGAATTACAAACATGTTCTGCAGTGTAGTGCTCAGATATTAAAATAAATTACAGTGAAATCTCTCTAAACCGGACACCCTGGCCTGGGAACCTCCCAGGGTGTCCGGTTTAGAGAGGTTCCAACGTAGTTTATAATATACGCGATTAAGTCCCTTCATTCGCAGTCAACCTAGCTGTCTAGTTGCGTCCCTTTGCACCTACATGGCGACTTATCAATTTGGTGCATGTACCAATCAGCCAAGCAGTCAACACAATAGGGCGAACTACTCGCGTCATAAGTATCCAGGTAACCCCGCGACGACTAGGTCATTCTGAAAGAGCGATCAGCGATCACTTGGCAGGCATGTCGATTAACGTCACGTGACTTACCTCTGCTATTGACAAACTGAATAGCTATTGATAAACTAAATACTTGTCACACATTTCAAAGGACTGTAACTCGATGTAATATAGCGGGTTAAAACTGAGCCACACAGTTAACTACAATAAATGAACCGCTGTGACTGATTGAAAGTGTTGCGAATAACGGTAAGAGATGATGTTTAAGGATAATAATGTTTCATTTAATAAATATATGGATTAATGTAAAAATAATATTGGATTAACGGGTATATGTGTCGAGTAGATCAACGTGTGTCATTACAGTCACACTCGAGTATTGATTGTGTGTGTAGAACATTTCATTTGTCATATATGCAGCTTGATTTGAGGTGTGTTTCGGGACAAATGTGAAATTTAGTTATATAGGATCTTACGTGAGCGATGATTTAATACGGTATTTATTAAACTCGTTTACTGATTTCATAAGAAACGCGGCTATGCCGAGTTTCTTATGAAATCGGTACATGATTTTAATAAATAGCATATTAAATAAATGCACATGTTCTTATTTACATCATCACATCATCATGCACTCATATCACATAAAGTGTTTTCTATGTCGTTCTCAATCACGTATTTATTACATTAGTGTAGCATGGTTTTAATACACCGAGTTAGTATTGGAACTGCGAAAACCCATTTCATGCAATAAACAAGCATTAATCTTTAACCCTTTCAACCCTAAGGAACTGGAATGGACTGTGATATGCTAATGTTCCGACCAATCCAATGGTCACAAAATGATTTTCAGATTCGTCCATTTATGAAAAGTGGATGTTTTTGTTCTAAGAAATATGAAATATGAAAATTACTTGCAAAAAGTGCCGGCTCATCTGGATCTGCACTGTTTGCATAAACCGCTATAGCGGGCTTTCGGGTTCAAAGGGTTGAAGTATCTTCACCTGATCAGTAACGAACTGAAACTGGCCTATTAAAACAATGGCATATTGTTAAGATATGTATTTACAAATTGGATTCTTTAGTAACCTGTTGTTTCTTTTAATAAAATGGGTTTTCGCAGTGCATAACAGTGTATTAAAGTCATGATACACTCGTGTAATAACTGTGTAAAGAATACCGCTACATACAACATTAAAGGTGAGCAATACAGCGGCATTTACATAGTTATTACACGAGTGTATCATCACTTTAAGTGATGCTACACTCGTGTAATAACTATGTAAATAATACCACTACTTAAAACATTAAAGGTGAGCAATACAGCGGCAATGTATGGTGCTGTGTTCATTCATTAAATATAATATAACATTTGTGTTTATTAAATGTGATATTTATCCATCGCGTTGATTAATTTCATAGGAAACTTGGTATAGCCTCGTGTCTTATAAGACACGTGGTTATGCCAAGTTTCTTATGAAATACATAATCACTAAACCCATTATATAATTAAAATATAGAACACTCTTGTGATTTCTATAAAATGTAAGGACACGTTTGGTCACAGCGTTCTCATATCGTTCACTGATACACACGTTGTAAAATTTATTTGTTTGGCGTTCCTGTAATATTAGGATCAAACAAAATAAATTATATCATCGCCGTATATGTGGTTTTGACTGGAGAAATGGGGCGTTGTATGTCTTATGCGACCAGCGTAGATCCAGATCAGCTGCTGCATCAGTCTGATCAGGATCTGCAGTGTTCGCCATTCCGTCAATGAAACATCTGGCCTGATTGCAACAAAGAGCTTATCATGCCGCAAGACTGCCCCAGGCGATCAGGAGCTACACTGGTCACACATATCAATCATAAACCCCATTCTCCAGTTAAAGCCACATATTTCTTATTATCTATTTCGGAAATGATGATATATTCATCATTCCGAGCCAACTCCGAAATTCTTTTTCTACATTGTCTTTATGCAAACTGTTAACGTAATTTACAGAACTTGTATTCGCTTGATTTGCTGCTTTCTAAACTCAATACCGACGAAAGACTGGTATGTCTATGTGGTGTGTTTATATACGTATGTGCACATAAATGGCATGATTGCATCGTATATTCTCTACGCCGTACATTCACACATATTTACGTCGCTCAACATAATAGCTATTGGGCTATGCTGTACATCTATATGTATATACGATTACGAAATATTGTAAATATGCACCTATATAATAGCCAATATCTGACGGTCATCTCGGCTGAACTAGCAACGAAATGAAATCACAGTGGAACCTCTCTAAACCGGACACCCTGGGGACATCCCAGGGTGTGCGGTTAGAGAGGTTCCACTGTGAAACTTGCATATAACTACTTCAAGACACGCGTGTGTGCTTTGCGATCATGAACATGCATTATCCTTGGAGATAAATGGCAACGAAGCATATCGAAATTAAGCACAGTGTACTTGTCTCTCTGTCCGGTTTACAGGGGTTCGACTGTAGGCACATTCAAAATAATGCGTCATGTTTAATAACTACGATTGACACTTAAAGGTACTGTGTCTCATATGATGTCTCAGATATATGTCGTTGTTCGTTTCATGCGCAGTAAATGACATATACATGTATCTATCAATCTCACAAATTAAAAAAACACCACATGCGTTATATTCAAGTGCGTACTATCATAAACTGTGATACACAGGGGAGATAATTCGGGTTCGCATACTTTGGCAAGTTTGCTACATATTTACCAGTAAGAAAACAACTTTTTTTATTTTGAGTTGTGAAATTATCATACTATAGTACATTTAGAAAGCAGATTCCTTTATAGTCGCTATTGTAATGAATTTCAATAATGTAAATTTCTAACCACCGATTGCATAACATGTTTCTTATAGTGAAAAATAATTAATGGTTAAAAAACTAGTTATTTGTCAGTGTTATAAACATGTTTTAACAATCTCCGATTTTTTCGCAGGCGTATGGTACAAATGGTTTCAGAAATACGATATATCTACAAGAAAATTAGTTTTATCCTTTCTAGGTAAATTTGTACGGAGCCCCGCAGGGTACACGGATTTATTTTATTAACTCGTTCCCACGAAATAACAATTCGTTCCCTCAATTTATTAATTCGTTCCAATAACAATTCGTTACCACGATATGATAACAATTCGTTCCCTCGAATTAACAATTCGTTCCCGCGAAATAACAATTCGTTCCCTCGAATTGACAATTCGTTCCCACTAATTGTTAATTCGAGGGAACGAATTGTTATATCGTGACAACGAATTGTTATATCCTGGGAACGAATTGTTATTTTGTGGGAACGAATTGTTAAATTGAGGGAACGAATTGTTAATTCGTGGGATCGAATTGTTATTTCGTGGGAACGACTTGTTATTTCGTGGGAACTGATTAATAAAAAAATAATTCTACGTCCCCTGCGAGGCTCCGTAAATCTGAGACCCAGAGTGTTGAACCAAGCTTACACTTATGTACAGTGAAACCTCTGTAAACCGAACTACCTCGCGACATCGATGTGTTCATTATAGGAATGAATGGCCTTTTTGTGGAATTTATCGGGGATATAAACTTGGAAAAGTCGCGGGAATACTGGACGAGGCCTTCTAATTCCATCATTTGAAATAAATTCATCAAGAAAATGTGTTTATTTTCCGTTTTCTTAAGAATTATTTTAACTGCGCCTCACGGTTACGGAAAGTAGTTTGGCGTGGGAGTTACTGGGATATAAATTTTGGACAGAGACTTGCTACGGGCCAATCAAATGTTAGGGAATTGTGTAAATATTTTTGTGCTGGAATTATTTAAATGTATCGGTGTTCATGATTGCAATGCACACATGCATGTATTTCAGTGTTGTAACATCGGAATTACAGTGAAACATCTCTAAACCGGACACCCTGGGGACCCCCAATTACAGTGAAACATCTCTAAACCGGACACCCTGGGGACCCCCAGGGTGTCCGGTTTAGAGAAGTTCCACTGTACATTAAACATAAATAACGCTTCATGTTAAATAAATAATTTCAATTCGGCTAGTTTACTAGCTTACCCGAATGGCAGTAATTTGTTAAATTTGAAGCGTAATTTCAATGCGCACCGGTACTCGTTGTATTGCAGTTATTCATTAAACAAGGAACGTAATTTATGAAAATGTGTACGCCGATTTAACAAATAATTGAAAGTGTGTAATTAAGTGTAATGCTGGTTGTAGCCTATATAGATTTACATACAATACATGATTACATATGTGCAGTAAATAAACTGTGTACAATACTCCACCTCGCCACAATAAGCGTCAATTATAGGCCGATATTTGGTCTATTTTTCACTACAAAGAACACACAAGTGCGTACAAACATTGCCGTTAATTCAGGTTCTTGAACAGGCTTATTTCGATGATTGTTTTGGCATGGTGCGTATCTAGATAAATTACTTATTATCACCGAAAAATACTGTAAAATAACCTAGTTTATTCCCATTTCAGAAGATTTGTCACAAGACCGTATCGCTGCATTGCCAGAAATTAAGTCACGCTATTGAAGAAAACAGCAGTACAAGCAACGTGTAGGTTGGATAAAAGCACACTATTAACATATACTACACTTTAGGTAGCAGTTATATAAGGACGTATTGCTTATTGGACACTGACAAACAAGGTGGCCGTTATTTGCCGACAATTTCCGTCCGCTGGCGGCTCGGTCAGGGTTTGCCGGATGTGAAGCATGCCGAGGGGTATTGTTGATGTCACGCCGCCGCCGCCGACACGACACCCGACATAGTATGAGAACTCCCACAACCACGTCTCGCCATGGAGTGCTGTGGTCTTCATGGAGTTATGTGTGTTCATTTGGATTATTGTGCATGTTCCTCTGTGCGCCGTCCGTGCAGGGTCAATTCGTCTGCTCGCCGTCGTTACCCTCATGCAACTGCACGGACTGGTACACGGAGGTGGAAGGGGTTAGCACGAAGGTACAGAACATCAGCTGCTCCATGGGAGGTCTGTACGCGGTGCCGGAAGATGGAAAGGAGGGAGACCTTGTCTTTGCATTGTGAGTATTAGTATAGTTGCGGGCAGTAACTCTGCAAAACTACCATACCGTCGGTAAAAGTATAGTATAGTTGTGTGCAGTAACTCTGCAAAACTCCCATACCGTCGGTAAAAGTATAGTATAGTTGCGGGCAGTAACTCTGCAAAACTACCATACCGTCGGTAAAAGTATAGTATAGTTGTGTGCAGTAACTCTGCAAAACTCCCATACCGTCGGTAAAAGTATAGTATAGTTGCGGGCAGTAACTCTGCAAAAGTACCATACCGTCGGTAAAAGTATAGTATAGTTGTGTGCAGTAACTCTGCAAAACTCCCATACCGTCGGTAAAAGTATAGTATAGTTGCGGGCAGTAACTCTGCAAAACTCCCATACCGTCGGTAAAAGTATAGTATAGTTGCGGGCAGTAACTCTGCAAAACTACCATACCGTCGGTAAAAGTATAGTATAGTTGTGTGCAGTAACTCTGCAAAACTACCATACCGTCGGTAAAAGTATAGTATAGTTGCGGGCAGTAACTCTGCAAAACTACCATACCGTCGGTAAAAGTATAGTATAGTTGCGGGCAGTAACTCTGCAAATATCAAGTACCGTACGTAGCAGTATAGTAAGGGGGCAGTGACCCGTTAATTTCAAATTATCAATTTCACGCCCTCGGACGGTATGTATTTAATGCAATATTCCAAATAAGTGGACTGACATGCGACATTTGTTAACAAGACACACTAGAAGCTTTTACATAAACACAAATATGCTGCTCTATTAGTGCTCCTTACCTATGCAGGAATGTGAAATATCTCGGTGCAGACTCTTTAAAATTATCAAATTCTCAGGTGAAATTTATCATTTAAAACCATGCCGTGCCACGTCACTTGCATAACTAGAGATTGAAAGTTGCATATTTTCTCAATCATCATCCAGAGGCAAATGTACTATCATGGTGCAAACCAATTCCCATCCATACGTTTTCTCTGGAAGAAATTATTGTTTGAGACTCCCAGAAACATTTGTTGTTTTGATTTATATTTTTCACAACATACCCCAACACAACATATTTGTCCATTTCTGACCAATGGGAACAGGTCTGGGGGTCGTTTCACTAATCTTCGTACGACTAAAATGTTCGTAAGTGCAAAATTATGATAGTCTGTAAATATCACATTAACAATATGTTCTTGTAAACAATTATTGGATTTACATTTATTCAGCATATGCAGCCTATGCTCAATAAATGTAAATCCATGAATTGAAATTTAAAGATTATTCTAAATCTGCACTTACGAACATTTTTGTCGTACACAGTTTAGTGAAACGGCCCCCAGATGTCCCTGGAATGAGCATTCATCAATTAATACGCTGTACAATCTAATTAAAATGATTAAAATAAAAAATCAAGTAGAAAATAATCATTAAACAATCAAAGTTAATTTTAATCAGCAGAAAGTGTAATAGCTATACATTTCATGGCGCCATGGTACGAAACTGGCGGCTAACTGGTCACTACTACATAAGTTGCCAGTTCGATACTACATTACTATCCTTAGGTTTATTATATAACCTGACGAGCTCTTCAACATTTGAGATAAACACGGCACATATACTAACTTCCGATAGGTAAATTTCGGAAAGACTAATACGTTGTGTCACTGATCAGCGAAACAAAACGTTCTCAGATAAATGTCCACAGCGTTTTATTGTTTTAGCAGCACAGCATGATTATTTTATTTCAAATGTCACAATGGGTAGAGAACGAGATGTGCACCTGCTATTTTTGCCCGCGTTTTACGATGTTTTCCTCTAAATATCTCAGTAACACATATTATTTCAATAGTCACTCTTTTTTTCTAAAATTTTCGACAACATGATCTTTATCAAAATAGCTAGAAGATATCTTGGCAAAACCGCCATTACACGTATATTATTATTTCGGAGGTTCACTAAGCTAAATGTGGCAGTCATGTTGCGTGAATATCTAATAAATTATAAATAACATAATTAAACCAACCATGTTGCATGGTGTTTGAACATGGGCACACTTTGAAAGCCAGCAGTACATGCACTTCCTGTAGTTCCTAAGTTATCACGGTGGTAATACCAAATATAGAGGATAATTTCGCAGGTCAGACAAGTAATGTCTGCAGCGGTATAAACGCAAATGTGTGGTGGACATTTCAAAGTCCACAGAAGCCGCGTAAGTGTGATACCAGTAGACGCGATTACACTTTCCCGCCAAATGCCAACGGCTATCATGTGGCGGGCATAAGACAAGAGCATTGGAAAAGTCGCGGGAATACTGGACGAGGCCTTCCGGCCATCGTCCAGTATTCCCGCGACTTTTCCAAGTATACCTTTTAAAATATAAGAGGAAGCTAAATACACGTACATGTACATGTATTTGAAACACGAAATGGCATATTTGAACTGGACCTGGACTATGCACGTTTATGATACAAGTTATAGAGAATAGTAGGTTAGTGCCGTGAATGGGAAAAAATATCTGGCAAGGCTCAGGAAACGGGATGGGCGAGGCTCTGCCGAGCACATCCCGTTTCCGTGCCGCGCCAGATATTTTTTCCCATTCACGGCACTAACCTACTATTCTATTTATCCCGTCAACACCTACAAATGGCTGTAAAATGCAATAATAGTATTGATTGGATATCAAGAATGTTTCACGGCACCGTGTTTCACGGCACATACGCACTGTGTTGACGGAATAAATTAGGATATTCTTAATGCATGTAACAATATATTCAAGTGGTGTATATTTGTTTGAGCACAGAATTGGAGGTGACCTTGAAAGTATTTCAGGTCATTTTTCGATATTTTCTTTTCCATTTCGCCTGTGGATAAATGTGTTGAACTAAATTCCGTTATAACTTTAACTAACCATAACATTAATCTGTCCGTAAACTTGTTTTGGATCGTGCTACATCGTGTACGTAAAATATGTTTCTTTTACTGTTTCAACCCTGGATATCCTATATTGGCATTTTCATAATAATTTTGGACTATTCAATTCATGACAATATATGGATGGTTTTAGAGGAGAATGATAGTGACACATACTGCAGATCCAGGGGCCCGTTTCACAAAACTGTGTACGACTAAAATGTTCGTAAGTGCAAATTTAGGATCGTCTGGAAATTGTAATTGATGGATTTACATTTATTGAACATAGGCTGCATATGCAGCCTATGCTCAATAAATGTAAATCCAATAATTGTTTGCAAGAAAATATTGCATTTACGAACATTTTAGTCGTTCAGTGTAACCGACCCCTGATGCGTCGGCTCTTTAGGAGTCGGCTCTGTGACCCGGATCTACAGTGTTTGCACATTTTGGCTTTCTGTAGGGTTGAAGTGTTAAACCAACGTTTGCACAAATACCGGCTCGTATCGAGCAGTCTCATCATGATCTACCGTGTTTGTCTGTACATTTTAGATTAAAAACAAACTATTCCTCATATGATGAACTCGTCTAAAATAAAAGCAAGAACTAATGTATACCAGTTATTTATGAGTGAAATGGTTATAATATATTAAAACGATATTGTGAAAATGGGAGGCGACACACAGGGTGTCTGGCAGGCTTCTCAAGTGAACATACAATCAGTTATAATGGGTGTTATAACTGGTAGTGACAGACATTCAAACATGTTTTTGTTTTTTAATTTATTACTATACTTAAAGCTGTGGTCCCACATGCCAGGTTATACTATAGGGAGACAGGTACTTTTGTATATTTTGTAAATATGACATTTTCTGGCAAAATAAACATTCATTCACGTACTGATTGGCAGCATATATATATACATTTTATATCAGACGTACATTTTCACACTGATATCAAGGGCGATAACCGTGTTTCCTTAAAAAAATCAGGTGACGCTTTTAATTAGTATAAATAAATAAAAAACATGATGTCTCATATGAAAATAGCCTGATACCACCGCGAGTCACTATCAGTAAAATAAATATTACTAAATTATTACATCTTTTTAGCGGGCACTAGTAATTTTTAATTCCTATAAAGAACATTTTGAGTGGGCATCATGCACCTTTAACGGTTATGCACTCGCATAATTGCATTACGCAGAAAAATGGAGTCCTCCGCTGACAAAAGGGTCCTCACGACCATACGTTTTTGACGAGCGTAGCCGCAGCCGCACCTCTGCACATAATTATCATGGCCTAAGCCGCTCGCCATTGGCGTCAGCGCATCGAACTATTTCCCTGTTAATTTGTGACTGAGACTGGAGAAATTGGGATTACGAGATTTGCGACCAGTGTAGCTTCTGACCAAATAGCAAATTTATAAATCCTGAAAACGATCCATATTGCTTGTTATAAGCATGATGGGTGTTTAACGAACACTGCAGATCCTAATAATTAAGGCCAAACAAAAAAAGAACGTTGGTTCTCAGATATCGCCGCATCAGACGGAAAAAGCCCTGCGCGTCGAACATTTTATCGTGATGGAGAAAAATATCGTACTGTAAATGCACACATATGTTAAATTGTATGATTTCTAACGTATTAAGAGGTTATGGTAACTTTATAGAACATATAATGCACCTGGCGACTTGAGAATAATTAAAGACGAACATCTCAAACAAAAAATATAGGCCTATATATATTAAAAAATCCGCCATCCCGCGTCACATTCCGCAAACCCCGTGTCTGAGAACCAATGTACTTACTATGGCCAAAGGATCGCCATTATGTTATCATTAATTTCCAATTAAAAGCACAATTAAGGCATTATAGATTTATGACGACATATTTTTCATTCTAAAATATTTTTTTTGTATATTTCTGTAAAAGTTGTGTACGTATTCTGATGATCAAACAATTGGCTCCCAAACGTGCACAAATATCCCTTTAGGACCAAAATGTTTGTAAGTGAAAATGGAAAATTTAATACAGCGGACTATATACACAATTTAATTCAGCTTGGTTAACGGTGTATGTGCAGTGAAAACTATGAAAACGTATTTTAATCGTGCATTAAGGGGATTAGTTGCGCATTTACAACATTTATAAAGCTAAATCGGTTTATAGTCACCGGATATAACAGTATATTAATGTATTTTAGGTGCATTCTCATCTAGGACTTAAATTTGGGGTGGAGAGAAAGTACACGAACGTACACAACATGCCTCTACGTGTGTCCGCGGCTGACAAAATGGACGTTATGACGTTGTCGACTGGCGCAGTCCCATATCATTAATAAAACCGTTAAATAATGTGTCGCTGAAATGTCATTGTTCTACCTATGTCTGCCCACGTTTACGACTAAGTAAGTATCTCGTACAGGTTCAGAGCTACTCCTGGGGACCGTTTCACTAAACTTCATACGACTAAAATGTTCTTAAGTGCAAAATTATGATAGTCTGTAAATTTCACATTAATAATATGTTCTTGTATTCACTTATTAGATTTACATGTATTGAGCATAGGCTGCATATGCAGCCTATGCTCAATACATGTAAATCCATCAATTATAATTTCTAAACGATCCTAAATGTTCACTTACGAACATTTTAGCCATACGAAGTTTAGTGAAACGGGCCCCTGAACCATGCGACGTATACAACATGCAGCGACTGTAATTCAATGATCAATAACTCTGACACGTAAGCCGGGAACCCCACCACGTGGCACCCCGCACTAAGGATCAGAATACGTATTATGT
Source organism: Conchocele bisecta (assembly GCA_029237695.1). Lineage (NCBI taxonomy): Eukaryota > Metazoa > Mollusca > Bivalvia > Lucinida > Thyasiridae > Conchocele > Conchocele bisecta. The sequence continues at coordinate 44,073,151 of CM055267.1, forward strand.
TGCAGGTCGTACATGTCCATATTTCAAAACTATTAGAGGCGGTTGTAAATCAACACAGATCAGTCTTCGCGCTACATTACTAAAACATGTTATTGATTTTACATATTAGTGACTATGTAAAATCAGTTTTGACAAAATTAACTTGTTCACGCTGTTCTCTATATGGATATTTAACGGGAAAACTGCCTATGAGCTTGAGGCGAACATTTTGTGATAATTTAGAAATTTGCCCCAGTTTTTTTAACATCTGATTTTTGCTCAGTTTAATTGAAATTAATTTAATATGTAACGTTTATTATATAACCTTTTAATATGTAACTTCTGTTTAGATATGTCATATGCTACTGCATCTTTTGGTGCAAAACGCTTTTATTACAAAATATTTAATTTTTGCGAATGCTTCTATTACGGGGCGCCATGCAGGACAGGTTAATTATGTGTACAAAACCAATTTTGTCCAGACAAAATTGAGTTTTGTAACACTAAAAATCACAAAATCCAATTATGTAAAATTCTGATATAAAAATTCATTTTTGTTATAAAGGATTCAATTTTGTAAGACAGAATTGAGTTTTGTGAACAAAATTCAGTTTTGTGGGACAGAATTCAGTTTTGTCCACAAAAATTAGTTTGCGTAACTGATAGTCTATGTCATCTCTACGTTGATTGGTTGAGATCGGTCTTAGTCCATTTTACTAGATGGTGGAGTACACTTGCAGGTTTAAATATTTAAATGCGAAAATATAACCCAATATATCAATATTATAATTCTTTATGGACAGTTATTTTGGTAAGAATACCTTGCAACACTAAGCTACAAAGCAGTAACAAGTGTGTTTCATCCAGCGTTCTCTGAAACTTACTTCTTCAGATGCCATTTTGGATCGCTGATCGGCGACCGTGACCCATTTCTCCAGTCCAGTTTCTGACCAATGGTAGTCCTTCTTACATGCGTGTGCCATATTTGGGCAACAGAATCGAAACGTATGCAAATACGTATACGAAACGTATGCAGAATTGAATTTTGTGACACAGAATTGGACACAGAATTGAGTTTTGTGGCACGAAAGTGAATTTTGTGACACAGAATTGAGTTTTGTGGCACAAAAGTGAATTTTGTTGACAAAATCAGTATATATTTAATTTTGTTTTGTTTTTGTCAAGTTTATAGGTACAAAAATGAATTTTGTTGACAAAATTGAGCCATGTCCCACTTGGCGCCCCGTATCTGTAGCTAGGCAGTTTACGGGGCGCCATGCAGGACAGGTTAATTATGTGTACAAAACCAATTTTGTCCAGACAAAATTGAGTTTTGTAACACTAAAAATCACAAAATCCAATTATGTAAAATTCTGATATACAAAATTCATTTTTGTGATAAAGGATTCAATTTTGTAAGACAGAATTGAGTTTTGTGAACAAAATTCAGTTTTGTGGGACAGAATTCAGTTTTGTCCACAAATGTCAGTTTTGTCCACAAACATTAGTTTGCGTAACTGATAGTCTATGTCATCTCTACGTTGATTGGTTGAGATCGGTCTTAGTCCATTTTACTAGATGGTGGAGTACACTTGCAGGTTTAAATATTTCAATGCGAAAATATAACCCAATATATCAATATTATACTTCTTTATGGACAGTTATTTTGGTAAGAATACCTTGCAACACTAAGCTACAAAGCAGTAACAAGTGTGTTTCATCCAGCGTTCTCTGAAACTTACTTCTTCAGACGCCATTTTGGATCGCTGATCGGCGACCGTGACCCATTTCTCCGGTCCAGTTTCTGACCAATGGTAGTCCTTCTTACATGCGTGTGCCATATTTGGGCAACAGAATCGAAACGTATACAAATACGTATACGAAACGTATGCAGAATTGAATTTTGTGACACAGAATTGAATTTTGTGACACAGAATTGAGTTTTGTGGCATAAAAGTGTATTTTGTGACACAGAATTGAGTTGTGTGGCACAAAAGTGAATTATGTTGACAAAATCAGTATATATTTAATTTTGTTTTGTTTTTGTCAAGTTTATAGGTACAAAAATTAATTTTGTTGACAAAATTGAGCCATGTCCCACTTGGCGCCCCGTACAGTTCAGTGATATACGTACGGGGCGCCAAGTGGGACATGGCTCAATTTTGTCAACAAAATTCATTTTTGTACCTATAAACTTAACAAAAACAAAACAAAATTAAATATATACTGATTTTGTCAACAAAATTCACTTTTGTGTCACAAAATTCAATTCTGTGTCACAAAATTCAATTCTGCATACGTTTCGTATACGTATTTGCATACGTTTCGATTCTGTTGCCCAAATATGGCACACGCATGTAAGAAGGACTACCATTGGTCAGATACAGTATGACAAAAATGTGGCCAGAATAATATGTATAAAAATATATCAGCAACAAACATGATGGAACTTGGATGGAAAATAACATTTTGTGAATTGGTTGCCATGGCAACCGTTTATTGTAATTATGTATTGACTATGTACATACATTTAATAACGCTATCCCAATGTTGGTTACTTGAAATAAAACGATGCTATTGTTAAAATGTTTATATAAACTAGTTGTTATTTGGCCGCCCTGGCATTCGCATACATGATTAGTCACAATAAGATTCTTGGATAGAACTAGAGGTATATATTTTGTAATCATAATATAACCAATATAACTGTCCATAAAGAAGTATAATATTGATATATTGGGTTATATTTTCACATTGAAATATTTAAACCTGCAAGTGTACTGCACCATCTAGTAAAATGGACTAAGACCGATCTCAACCAATCAACGTAGAGATGACATAGACTATCAGTTACACAAACTAATTTTTGTGGACAAAACTGACTTTTGTGGACAAAACTGAATTCTGTCCCACAAAACTGAATTTTGTTCACAAAACTCAATTCTGTCTTACAAAATTGAATCCTTTATAACAAAAATGAATTTTGTATATCAGAATTTTACATAATTGGATTTTGTGATTTTTAGTGTTACAAAACTCAATTTTGTCTGGACAAAATTGGTTTTGTACACATAATTAACCTGTCCTGCATGGCGCCCCGTAATACGTGTATGTACAAAACACTAATGCGAATTTGTATTTATATTACATATTTTGTTTATTTTTTATGACACATGGTGTACCGGTGTTGCCATTTGTTCTGCTTCATCTGTACTTTATATAACTTACATCAATTGTGTACATACATGTATGTATATCCAGTATATTTCTAAACAGTTCAACGGATGAAACCGAGCTTCGTCACAAGAACAAAATCAAACTACTGAAAGTACTGACACCATCAGAGCCTGAAATAAGGAACGGACATATAGCATGTGGCATTGACCTACATTTTCTACTTAAATTATTTAGCAATTGCAACCATTTAAATTTTCTTGTGTTAAAAGTTATTTCCTATAATACCATTATTTGGCAACATTTAATTAAGCTATATTGTCTAGTTTCTTGTACATTTACGTTCTTTTGAATATATTGAGGTATTGTTCTCATTCAACCCATTCTATATATAACCTCGTCTCAGTACTTTCAGTACTTTGATCTACTGTATGCTACTGTGTTCTAATTTGTTAATTGTTACAACTTACAGCCAGTTCAAAAATCAACCAATCGGAGCCAACCATGTTGGGAGTCCTGAGACACATGACCGGTGAAAATTATCGTTAAATGTCATTGTCTAATTTCAGCGAATAGCGAGTTCTTCTTTCCAATTATCACTAATTATTAAATGTAAATACTCATTTGTTACGACGAATAGTAAATATAGCAGCTTCAGTGATTGTGTTTTGCCGACTTTGGGAGAATTTGGCTATGTAAGAATACACTACGTGGTGAAGACGTTTTGTCATGATTTGGACGGAGATCGTCCTATAAGTGAATGCAAGAAATGATGGATGTACCCCTCCAAATCTTGAACGCAAAAACTTGAACGCAAATCTCGAACAGACAGACGGACATACAGGGTCACGGTGGTGACTTTATTTACACCGAAAATATTTTTATATAGTCTGACATGTGCTGTATATGGATCACACTGTCAGATGAAAACGAACTTCCGTCACAAGAAGCATTTATACGGAGCCCCGTAGAATTATTTTCGTTCCCTCAATTTAACAATTCGTTCCCACGAATTAACAATTCGTTCCCAGGAAATGACAATTCCCACGGGAACGATTTGTTAATTCGTGGGAACGAATTGTTAATTCGATGGAACGAATTGTTATATCGTGGGAACGAATTGTTAATTCGAGAGAATTTTAATTCTTAAATTGAGGGAACCAATTGTTAATTCGAGGGAACGAATTGTTATATCGTGGGAACGAATTTTTAATTCGAGCGAACGAGCTCCGTAGCATCGGTCTCCGCAACATTACTAAAACATGTTATTCATTTTCCATATTAGTGACTATCTAAAATCAGTTTTGATAAAATTACCATTTTCTCTATATGGATATATAATCAAGGTGCATGATCACGTGGTTACAACAACAACAACGTCGCCCACTGCAAAGTAAGTATTATTTGATATTTTCCTTAATATGCAACGGATTTTGATGAAATGTGGCGCAGCAAACGCGTCTTCATGAGCTGCATTTGATGGTCTAGGGTGTTTGGCACGGACTTATGTCGTTTCTGCGAAGAATCGGAGACACGGAATGACCACCAAATGCAGCTTAACAATACGCGTTTGATGCGCCATATTTCATCAAAATCCGTTACTTAATAAGGACACTATCAAAGAATACGTACTTTGAATCAGATGGATTCTGGAAATTTCAGTACTTGTTGTTGTTGTTGTTAGTACCACGTGATCATGCACCTCGTATATAATGCGGGCAAACTTCCTATGGGCTTGAGGCGAACATTTTGTGATAATTTAGAAAGAAAGAAAACACACGAAAAGGTACAACATGGGCTCACCCTGTGCAAATGAGTATACACGTTTATAATAGTGCTGTCTATGAATCACAGTATGGTGTCTGATCTACACAAAATAACCTTTCCACAAATAATATCATAACTTTTAATCAATGGAAGCCATTGACATTACATAGTGCACGTGGTATTTGTAGCCCATAGAATGACGTCTGTCTGTCAATCATTTATATACAGCCATGTTAGACAGTCAATATAAGAATGGCTAGGCTGGGTCAACGTGCGTTCTTTGTCCTCTTTATACGAAGATGGTCATTAGTGTGAACAGCTGACGTCAATCGGCATGAGAACATTATGTTTTACGCAATGTAACACGGGAAGTAAATGACGTGGACAGTTGGCACAACATTCAGAGCTCATGTGGAATTCAATTCAATGAGCAATGTACTGGGCACTAGGTCCGAGTCTTCCACCTGTAGAATGGGTGGGTGGGGTAACGTCTAACAAATGAGCCATTTATTGGGTCCTAGGTTCGAGTGTCCACCTGTGGATTTTTTTCAGATGGATCATATGTATAGTTATTAGGTTTCATAAATATAATATAAATCTACGTTAACCCTTAGACCGCTACTCACAACAATTGTCGTCTGCTGCTGCTTTTATATCTTGCCTTATTTCTCAATAAAACATGTTTTGACAGCACTTCAGAATCATTTCCAATGGACACATTGTCTGTGCCTGTTACAATGGGGGCTTATGGGTTTTGCGACCAGCCTAGACCCAGATCAGCCTGTGCATCCGCACAGTCAGATCAGGATCTGCACTGTTCGTCATTCAATCAATGAAACACCCGTCATGCTTATAACAAGCAATGTAGATCGTTATCAGGCTACATGTGTGTGCTATATGATCAGGGGCTACACTTGTTACAGACCCCATAAGCCCCATTTCTCCAGTCACAGCCACACATCTGAGAACCAGCGGCTTTAATAGCGCTGTTCTAGCTATGATGCACGGACCGGATTTATTTAATTAACCCTAAGTAACTGGAATGGATTTTGAAAAGGCTTTGCTCTCAAAAATGTGAAAATTACTTGCAAAAAGTGCAGATCCTGATGAGACGGCTCGTAACGAGCCGGCTCATCTGGATCTACACTATTTGCCAATACCTATACAGGCATGTGGTGTTGAAAATTAATTACTATGCCAGTATAATGTATCGGCGTAACGGGTGGCTGAGTGGTCGTAAAACTGATCATTGTAAATGAAGTTTCATGTGACGCAAATGAACAGCCGCGCCTTATGAAAACATGGTTTACACTGTCGCTGCGGATGGTCCCATCCCGGTATATGCATGATACATTTACAATATCAAATGTGGCTGTGACTGGCGAAATGGGGCTCATTGGTATGCGACTATTGTAGATCCAGATCAGCTTGTGCATCCGCACAGTCTGATCAGGATCTGCACTGTTCCATCAACGAAACACTCATCATGCTTCTACCAAGCAATACGTATGTAGATTTTTATCAGGCGACAGGAGTATGCTTTTTGATCAGGAGCTACACTGGTCACAAATCCCATACGCCCCATTTCTCCAGTCACAGCCAGATGAAAATAATTCTCAAGGAAATGAAGACCAAAGTATTATCACCGCCTGGCAATCGACACATGGGAAATGGGACGAGTTACAAAAAGCGATATTGTAAACATGAATGAGAGACTCGGGTGTGCTGTCAGAAAGATAATTGGTTGTAAAACTGAACATGTCTTCGTATATGTTAAATACAAACCCAAAACCTGTTCTATATCAACATTATTAAGTATGCTGTGAAGTATGTGGGTACGTGATGGGCATTAACGGTATTCGGTGGCCGCGTTTTACAGTGATCGTTTTAGTTTTGAAGCACGTGAAATGTAAATATAACCATCATGAGCCCGGGCCAATATGTCCCCTGCAGACTGGCGCTAATCGGGCCCGTGGTCCTAGCCGAGAACTTCACCGACCCAATCAAGTCAACGTAATAATAATAATAATAATAATAATATTAATACACAAGGGCCTCCGTTAAATTTGCCATTAAGCCATGATGCCAACGTTTTTGAACATCTATTGACAATCTCAACTCGCAATCAAGCAGTTTGACAGCTCAGTCTCAGTCAATCAATCTGCTTAATTTAAAACACAATTGACGAATAATGGCAATATTAGCGCAGGCGGTAGAAGAAGAAGTTAATACTGATTTAGTCCGGCTATATTTCACCTCCTTATTGTCTCGCCAATCAAGTTGGGTCGGGATGACTGCGTTTGTTGTTGGTTGTTTGGGGTGGAGGTGGGGTTTATATTTTTTCAATAAAACTAATCAGATACAGCATCTAACAATACAAAAACTTGGATTGAGCTCCTGTTTAAATTTACAAACACACACCAGCATAATACTGTTCATTTCAATATACGTTTTTAACAATCAACGGTTTGTACAGAAATTTGTCAATAAAATTATATTTGTTTAATTATATAAAGAAGAAAAGCTTAAGATATTGCACAAGTATTTAAATACATGTTGGAATATTTTTAAGTTATTTTGTTTACAAAATTAATTTGTTTATTGTATCATTTGTTTTGAACGTCCCACAGGAAATTGCCACTTTACAGAGAGTATATGCCATCATGGCTGTTGATCAAGGCAGTCATGACCTCACGAATTACGTAAACGAGGTTGTATGTGGTTGTGACTGGAGAAATGGGGCTAATGGGTTATGTGACCCGTGTAGTCCCAGATAAATCTGCGCATCCGCGCAGTCTGATCAGGTCTGCACTGTTTGCCATGGTGTCAGTGGAATACCCATTGGGCGCGTTATTGCCACCGCCCGCACTCCGCAGAAAAACCCACACACAACAATATAACTTGCATATACAGTGAAACCTCTCTAAACCGGACACCCTGAGATGTCCCCATGGTGTCCGGTTTATAGAGGTTCCACTGTACATCAGGCATATGACCATTCTGAAATGTGTAGGCAATCCGGAACATACATTAACATCTGAGATAAGTGATCGAGAAACCAATGAAAAATAAGATTACCGACGTTGTCTTTGTGTCCGGTTTAGAGGGGTTCCGCTGTGTCAACTCTGAGACCAGGGGCCCGTTTCACTAAACTTTCTACGACTGAAATGTTCGTAAGTGCAAAATTATGATAGTCTGTAAATTTCACATTAACACTGTTTTCTTGTAAATAATTGTTGGATTTACATTTATTGAGCATAAGGCTGCATTTGCAGCCTGTGCTCGATAAATGTAAATTCATCAATTCAAATTTGCAGACGATTCTAAATTTGCGCTTACGAACATTTTAGTCGTACGAAGTTTAGTGAAACGGGCCCCAGTACCTTGGGAATTACAGTGTGAGAATCATGTGCAGCATACAGGCATACAGAGTTGTTGAATATTATCAAAATATATCAAGCGATTAAGATATTCAGAATAGGAAAAATCATGACTATCAAGTTATTATATTCAAATACTATTAATATCAACGAAAACATGTTGTTTGCCGAATATATGGTCTCTGCGACAAATGCGTGAAGGACATCCGAGAGACTTTCAACGCTCATTCTAAATTGTTGTTTAAAAGTGTCGGTATCTGAAAATGTTGATGAAAATTGTTGGTATCCGAAAATGTTGTTGAAAATTGTCGGTATCAAACCGACAACTTTCAACAACATTTTCGGATGGCTATCAGGGGAATGGACGTGTGTGACAATTATGCGGAATTTATTGAACTGTTCATGCCACGTTCCCGGCGTAAATATATACACTAATCTCCACTGGCCTTTTGAACATGAATAAGTTACGATCTCACGTTGATATTGAGAAAACGGGACAAGGTTCGCAATGTCTTTATTCTCGAGATTACGGCTGGCTTTAAGGTAGGGCAAACATTTACAGCCGTGCATGGGATAATGTCCTTGCTCGCAACTATGTGTTTTGTCCGAAATTAATATCCATAAATGACACCACAGTGCATGGGATAATGTGATCTATGTGTTTTGTCCGAAATTCATATACATAAATGATACAAAAACTGACAAATGAATTTGCATTATTGGACTGCCGGCTGACAACAAAGTTACTGTGTTCGCTAATTGCAGTCTCATCATCGTTCGTTAGCGGTTTTGTACGGAGCCACGCAGGGGACATGGACATGGATGCTTTGTATAGGAATTTAAAAAAGTATATACTAGTAATTGTTTAACTATTCCACCGGTTTTGAGACGCCGGTTGTATCAGACTATTTTGATATGCAAATGATGGAGGACATTTTAAAATAATTTATATATTAAATGCGTCACCTGAACAAATAGTCATATCGACATATTATAAAGTATTTGTATTGCACACCAACTAATAAATACATATTAAAAGTAGTTGTTTCCTGCGTTAATATTTGAAAGAAACACGGTTATGTCCCCTGATATCAAGAGTGGCAATTACGTTTGATGTGAACAAACTATAATAATGCCAATGAACACATCCGGTAATGGTAAATTAATGTTTATTTTGCCCGAAAAAAGGTCATATCTAAAGAATGAACGAAAACATGTCGCCTTATACTACAACCTGGGATGGGGATGTCCAGGTTTAATATAACATTGTTCCAACTATCCAAAGTAATGTCTATGCGTCCGTGGATTCCAAGACGAGGTGGGATTCAGTCGCAAACACAGTGCCGCATTTTCTCTCACATTCACGTGTCTAGTCTAGTGCCTATAGTGACTCGTCAGGGCCAGGTCGTCTCTCCATTCCCACAACGCGTACAGATAAAAATTCAGTTCCCATTTCTACGGAGCCCCGCAGTTCCCTTAATTTAACAATTCGTTCCCACGAAATAACAATTCGTTCCCACGGGAACGAATTGTTAATTCGTGGGAACGAATTGTTATATCGTGGCAACGAATTGTTAATTCGAGGGGACGAATTGTTAAATTGAGAGAGAACGTATTGTCATTTCGTGGGATCGGATTGTTAATTCGAGGGAACGAATTGTTATATCGTGGGAACGAATTGTTATATCGAGGGAACGAATTGTTATTTCGTGGGAACGAATTAATAAAAAAAATCCATGTCCCCTGCGGTGTCTCCGTACATTTCAGCTTTCAACGTAAATTACGCCTCAGATTTAATAATCAGGGAGTAAAATTTGTAAATAAATATTCAGAGGTATTGTACTTCGGTCAATGAACCGACTTGCTGCTATGTATGCGCAAGCTTGTACGATCGTCTGCTTTATTTCAGCAAAATATGGCATGTTCCAAGAGTTGTTTTGTCAAATCACTGCCAAGTACAAGGACATACGGTTTGAAGATCTAATGAAAATCTCAAATTCTTTTCTTTGCATATATAACCGAGATGAGTAACTTGTGGAGGTGAGAGAGTTAAGATTATCCTGTGTGTAATTAATCAGTGTTAACACATGCTAGTTAAGGCATGCTACGTAAATGTTAGTCATCGGACTTACAGAAATACAGTGGATCCTCTCTAAACCGGACACACTGGGAGGTCCCCAGAGTGTCCGCCTTAGAGATGTTCCACTGTAAAACAAACAAATAGGCACCCCACGAAATGAATGTGTGTTTTGTGAACAGGAACACACATTAACATTATACATGTAGATAACTTTAAGCTAAACCCAGCAGAATTAAGAATACAACTATTTCTGGGTGTCCGGTTTAGAGAGGTTCTACTGAAAAACTATCGCAATATGCCCACTTTCCCAAATTTAAAGTCGGAAATGGGGAGATAAACAATGGCCCAGAGTTCAAATCAAAAATCCAAATTCACTTTGCACTTCTGCACACCATAAGGAGCTACATACCAAATGTAATTGTTTTTCAATAAGTGTGATATTAGTGTTGGAACAGTCACTGCTGCCTATGGTCCCTACACAACGTGTATGAATGGTATTACATTTACGGCTCTGGGTAAAATGAATTTCACGTTCAAAATGGCCACCATATTTTCATTATTATAGCTTCATAATATGATATCAGGTAGTCTCAACCTTGGAGTTGGCAACTAGTTGCATACAGCCTGAATATTACCGTTTCTATGTTACGTATGTCATTGGGTTTTATCCTGAAATATATCACCAGTCATTTTGGGAGTATCTGTCGTCATGCTTCACTTTTTATTCCCCAAACTAGATATAGTATCAAATTAACAGATACAAATACTACATGATATATTTTTTTAATGAGCTAAAATAATTATGAAATATTATATAAAACATATACTAAAGTATATGCTAGTATATGCTATATACAATAGTTTAATATATACTATTAATGTATCGAATACTTAGATACAAACTATATGAGGTAAATACATGTACTAACGCTTAGTAGATACATAAATAAATAAATAACAAAACGATGGTGCTGTAATTATGAATACTTAAATGAGCTAATGCATTGAATAGACGAGAAGCGGACAACTTATATTACACTTACTCCATAAATGGACATGATTATCTGTGACATTGCTCATAGTTTGAACTGACCAAGCAATTAAGTTCTGTAGATGTTAAGGACGTTTATGTGCTAGCATATGATGTCTAAGATGTATATGTGCATATCGAAGACAATCTAATGTCCCACTTAAATACAAAGATGACTTGGTTAAAGTCAACATTTGCAGAATTCATCATGAGCTCTGCTTTCATATGGATGTGCATGGAAAAATGTGGTTTATGGGTTTTGCGATCAGTGTAGATCAAAATCAACTTGTGTATCCGCACAGATTGATCATGATCCGCACTGTTCACCATTCCACCAATGACACACATGCCATGATTCTAAGAAGCACTATATGTCGCTATCATGCTACATGATGCATTATTTCATCAGGAGCTACACTTGTCACAAATCCCATAAGCCCCATTTTTGCAGTCACAGCCACATTTGATGACTATCCTCGGAAGAATGGAAACAAAAAATCACAAAGCTAATTCTGGTACGTCAAGATATAACGATGTTACATGAACATGCCACTTATCATCAAATACATCTATAAAAGCAACATATTGTTCTTTTTGTTATCTCTCTTTCTGAATACATGTACTTCCAAATAAAATCTGGAACAGTGGGTCATTGTGCCCGAACTCAGCTTTAATATACGGCTGTGACTGGAGAAATGAACTTATAGGTTATGCGATCAGTGCAGATCCAGATCAGCATGTGCATCCGTACAGTGTAATCAGGATCTGCACCGTTCGCCATTTCAATGAAACACCCATCATGCTTCAAACAAGCAAGTCACAGATCGTGTGTAGGCTATTTGATCAGGAGCGACACTGGTCACAAATCCCATAATCCCCATTTCTCAAGTCACAGCCACAATTATTGGTAACATAATCGGAAAAACTCTGCGATGAAATGTATCTATGTCTCCTGTCAACTCCGCTATTATCATGACAAATCACACTTATTCCAAAACACCACCCAATAATTCCAGCACAAAATATTTACACAATTCCCTAACATTTGATTGGCCCGTAGCAAGTCTCTGTCCAAAATTTATATCCCAGTAAACTCCATGCCTACTTTCCGTAACCGTGAGGCGCAGTTAAAATAATTCTTAAGAAAACGGAAAATAAACACATTTTCTTGATGAATTTATTTCAAATGCTGGAATTATAAGGAATGAATGGCCTTTTTGTGGAATTTATCGGGGATATAAACTTGGAAAAGTCGCGGGAATACTGGACGAGGCCTTAACAAAATTACAATTTTCGAAAAAAAAAGAAAAAAAATTTTTTTTTTTTTTTTCGAAAATTGTAATTTTTTATCGCTTCGTCCAGTATTCCCGCGACTTTTCCAAGTTTATACCCCGATAAATTCCACAAAAAGGCCATTCATTCCTATATGGATTGTTTGTATGACACGTTCTTGCTATGTGCATATTGTTTGTTTGTTATTTTAATGTTCAGCTGTTTCTTCTTTTAGTAACATATATGCTCGCCAATTAGTAACCGTAATATGAGTCCGTACACCATCAGCCAGTACTGATTGGCATGGTATTCATATGTTTACATCTCTAACATCACATTAATCTCTCTGCTTCATAGCAAGCCATACACTTCAGAGATATTGTCTCGATTTGGAGATATCACTGTTTGTGTCATTTAAATCAAGTATGGTCATCTAATGTATTTTATTACATGTGTATATTCTTTTCTTTTATTATTGTTAATGTATCTATGGATTAGCTATTAAAAACGAGACTACGTGTAAGCCTACAATATATTCAGTGGACGGTACCATGACTGATATGATGCGCGAACATAAATCAATACAACTATTTAACATCAGAGATGTTTCAAAATATATTCTAGCATCTAGTTAATTAGTTGCGATCGGTAACTCTTGTAATTACTCCCGTACCGTCCGTAACTGTACGGGAGTTATTGCAAGAGTTACCTTCGCAACTACTAGTTAACCCTTTCAACACCACATACCTCTATAGAGACAATGTTTCCAAACAGTGCAGATCCAGATGAGCCGGCTCGTAACGAGCCGTCTCATCAGGATCTCCACTGTTTGTTAATAATTCTAAACGTCGTACAGATTACCCTTTTAGAAGAATGGGATAATTTGAATGAACAAAATTAATGAAATAGTGTGAAACATTGGCATGGAACATCCTATTAAGTTACTTGGTGTTGAAAGGGTTAATGTACAACTGTAGTTGTGCTATCTAAGGCATGTTTTACAAGAACTGCCACTGTGAGTTTGAAGCATAGTTTACCGTACTTGAACATTTTACTTTGAAATAATAAAAAATGAAATTATCATAAACGTGTTAACTTGTGATGCCATTCAAAACGTCTAGCCGAAATATGCTTTCATTCACTAGATTGCAAAATCACCGAGCTCGCATTTACAAATATAAATTTTAACAGAGACATAAATCGGTAACTCGATAACGGAGTTTTCTGTATATCGCATCCGGGTTTAAATCTATCTAGCGAATATGCGATCGACCATGACAAATTTGGGCATTGAGATTACGACTAGTGTAGACCCAGATCCGCACAGTCCGATCTGGGCTTACATTGTTCGGTATATTGAGTTGGAAATAACTAATTATCGATGCTGATAATTGGACTTTAGCTAGCCTGCGTATCATTATTTTTTTTGTCGTTGCAGTTGTGTTATGTTATTAAAATGGGGATGGACGATTGATGTTTCGATATATGTGTCTGTGACTGGAGAAATGGGGCTTATGGGATTTGTGACCTGTGACCCCCCCCCCCCCCTAAACCCCCCCCCCCCCCCCCCCCCCCCCCCCCCCCCCCCCCACCCCCCCCCCCCCCCCCCCCCCCCTAAAATTCGCCGAGTAAAGATGTTTTGCAAGTTACAAGGCACGTTTCTACGTTCGCGTTGTGAATTTATTGTTTATTCGGGGTTTTTTTTGCTTCAAAATGCGCCAGAACGCAGGAAATGTGATGTAGATTTCAAAAAGATTCCGGGGGGGGGGGTGGGTAGTTACGCGCCCCCCCCCCCCTTAACCCGACATCCTGGATCCGCGCCTGCTGTCAATATATATATAGGCCAGGAATTGTATCAATTGACGTTGTCTCGTTTTTCCCAATTCCTATTGTTATTTTATTGGCTATATTAAAATGTGATTTATGTCTGAGTGTGCTATCATGCTAATATTAAACATCATATATCCATGCTCACCATATCTTTTTGTCGTGTTCTTGTTTCCAATTCATCTAGACTGTGAAGTGCTGTTAACAGGATAGGGCCACCACTACTGTTTAAAACAAATCATATTTAGACGCATCGTGCCCTACTAGGGTCGTTCAGTTCTATCATGGCCCAAAGAATAAATTGGTTTTGTGAATTGATGAATAGTCTGTGTTAAACCGAGCTGCATGTGAACGTGTATAATCGGAAGACGTGCAACTGTATGACGTACGCTACAACATAGTCCAGACTAATATTTGATCGAACATACTGTATAATAATTATATGTCTATGTTTCTACTGTTTCTCACTGCGTCTATACTGCTTTGAAACCGCAGCCCACGTCATAAACTCGTTATGAATGGCAGATTAGAAAATAGGCTGTAATTTCCACAAATGCACTCCTACTCGAGCATCGCGCACCAGTTCAGAGTCGGACCAGAATCTACAATGGCGCATATTGGATGTGGGACAAACCGGTGTTTCTGATCACCGCACAGGGATCACTGACAGTCTGGGATGTTCACTGGTTCTGCACTCCTTTCCGGCGTAAAATGTTTCACGTCGAAAAATGTCCTGACGAGATGCCGCTCAGCTCTACTAAGAGCTATCACATAAACGCATTTTCGTCCAGTAACCGGCGCAAATTTCTTGCGCCGGTTACTAGACGAATATGTGTTTATGCAGTATACTCTGCGTGTAGCTGAATGGGAATTCGTCAGGAATCCTGCGCCAATTTCGACGTGAAACATTTTACGCCGGCGCGGAGTGCAGCACCAGTGATGTTGGCAACAGCGATTCGCCGGCACCATCCCGTGACGCCTTTTCCCGCGCTCCGTGTGGAATTATTTGTGTTGAGCGTCGTCGTGCTCCATTTGGTTTCACTGAATGGACGTATTGACTGACGGCAGTCGACAACAGCAATCTACCGAGTTCCCCGCGGAATGTTGAAAACCATGAAATAGGAAACCTAATAATTGACACACGCCATGGGATTTTGTACCTTCGGATTGTGTACCTTTGTATCTGCGTAATTGAGTGAAATACGTTTACAACATTTACAATATTTTCCTTAAATGACGTCAAACGTTGACAACATTTTTAAGAGTACATGCGGAATCAATCTTTGACTTAATTTATGAAAAATATTGTAAATTGTGTAAACGTATTTAATGAAATTACGCAGATGTCCGAAGGTACACAATCACATGGCGTGTCTCAAATATGAATACAGTTATGATTTATTATAGGAATGAATGGTATTTTTGTGGAATTTATCGGGGTATAAACTTGGTAAAGCCACTTTCGCAATTGGCGATAAAAATAAACAATTGGCGATAAAAAATTACAATTTTCGAAAAAAAAAAATGTTTTTTTTTTTTCGAAAATTGTAATTTTTTATCGCCAATTGTTTATTTTTATCCTATTGGTTATTATAGGAATGAATGGCCTTTTTGTGGAATTTATCGGGGTATAAACTTGGAAAAGTCGCGGGAATACTGGACGAAGGCCGGAAGGCCTCGTCCAGTATTCCCGCGACTTTTCTAAGTTTATATCCCCGATAAATTCCACAAAAAGGCCACATTCATTCCTTATAATTTCAGCATTTGAAATAAATTCATCAAGAAAATGTGTTTATTTTCCGTTTTCTTAAGAATTAGTTTAACTGCGCCTGACGGTTATGGAAAGTAGTTCGGCATGGGAGTTTACTGGGATATAAATTTTGGACAGAGACTTGTTACGGACCAATCAAATGTTAGGGAATTGTGTAAATATTTTTGTGCTGGAATTATATAGCGACATACATGTAACAAAAAACGCGGTCACATCGTATTTTCATTACTACTGTCTATTTCAAGAAACCTGCCCAAATTTTACGGCTAAATCCACAATACAAAATCATTCATTCATATTAAATTTTAGCAAAACTTAAGAATGAAACTTCTCTGTTATTTCGTAAAATTCAAGTTCTGTCAAATATTGGTTTACGTTTATGAAAAAACAAATATTTCTTGAAATTTTCTGTTTCTGAAATTATAAAAAAATCCCCATGTTAAATGCAATAGTGTGGATATAGCCATACAATTGATTGCTGCTCTGAAATTTTAATGGCTTGGCATCTTAGATGTGGATGAAAAGTGAGCAAAACTCACTATTACGTTTCATTTAGCGTCATGAACTTTTGAACGACGTCATGAAACAAACGTAAACAAGCGACGTTTAACATTTTCATGTGAATTATTGAACAATTCCAGTCATCAGATAAAGTAATAAATACATCTACCATTTCGCTGACATTCTGCGTCAGAAAATTAGGCACAATTTTATTTCAGAGAATGAAACTTGGAAAAGTAGCGGGAATACTGGACGAAGGCCGGAAGGCCTCGTCCAGTATTCCCGCGACTTTTCCAAGTTTATATCCCCGATAAATTCAACAAAAAGGCCATTCATTCCTTATAATTCCAACATTTGAAATAAATCAAGAAAATGTGTTTATTTTCCGTTTTCTTAAGAATTATTTTTAACTGCGCCTCACGGTTACGGAAAGTAGTTCGGCGTGGGAGTTTACTGGGATATACATTTTGGACAGAGACCTGCTACGGGCCAATCAAATGTTAGGGAATTGTGTAAATAGTTGTGTGCTGGAATTATTGTAACATATATACATAGTTGATACATCATCTACTAATATAAAACAATTCCCCCAAACAGTTTATAGTCCATCGCCAAAATCAGTATATTTTCGGCGTATTTTAGTAGGCCCATCGACACACGCCTTTTGTATTCGGTGATCCACGCCCATTGCATGTCAGTGTAGTCTCTTGTTTTACCTGTTTGACAATTACATTACCAATACTAGACTAGTATTTAATCAGGACCAAGTACCGGCGACGTATCCGCTTTACCATGCTTACACTGCAATACTATGGAACGCCAACTCTACATAAACTCAAATAAGTATTGCTATCAATGTATCACTCCAATTCTCTGCTATGCCTGTGAAATCTGGGGATTTGAAAACATTTCGGCTATAGAAACAATTCATTTGAAATTTTGTAAAACTGTTTTGGGGGTAAAGAAATCCACACCAAATTTCATGGTTTATGGAGAACTCGGCAAATTTCCGCTTATTATTGACATTAAATGTAGAATTATTTAGTTTTGGGCAAAATTAGTTTCAGGGAAGCAGAGTAAATTATTGTTTCTTATGTATAAGTTATTATATACACAACATGAAGCAAATGTGACTCATTTCCGATGGATTCAGAATGTTAAATCTATTTTAACGTGGAATTACGTATAGAATCTTTAAAACAGAGTTTTGATTAGAAACATATTTAATTAATCTCACGGAAAGGTTAAGAAAAACATTGACCAGATTTCGAACTTGTAATCATAGACTGGCGGTCGAAACTGGTAGATGGACAGGTGTGCCGAGAGCAAGCAGGGTCTGCAACAAATGTGGCGCTGGTGCTCTCGGTGACGAGTTTCATTTCCTTTTCGAGTGCCTCTTCTATGATGAAGTTCGAAAACGGTATATCAAGCCATTTTATTTTAGAAGACCAAATATTTTAATATTCGCACAGCTATTTGAGAAAAAATCTGGAAAGCAATTAAGAAATTTAGCTATTTTTATAAGAAATGCTTTATGGTTATAATGACTAGTGAGCTTATACATAAGCATTTTGTATTTTTACCCATCGTTGTATTATGTAATCTATTGTATACCTCGTGTGTCA
The DNA here is from genome assembly GCA_029237695.1 of Conchocele bisecta. NCBI lineage: Eukaryota > Metazoa > Mollusca > Bivalvia > Lucinida > Thyasiridae > Conchocele > Conchocele bisecta. The sequence continues at coordinate 44,091,557 of CM055267.1, forward strand.
CGTATGTGGCTTAGAGTGAATAAAATGTATTGTATTGTATAGTCTTAACCCTTTCACCCCTAAGTAACTGGAATGGATTCTGATATTTTAATTTTGCAGACAATCCAATCATCACAAAATGATTTTCAGACTTGTCCATTTATGAAAAGGGGGTGTTTATGTTCTCAAAAAATGTGAAAATTACTTGCAAAAAGTGCTGATCCTGATGAGACGGCTCGTTACGAGCCGGCTCATCTGGATCTGCACTATTTGCATAAACCGCTATAGCGGGCTTTCGGGTTCAAAGGGTTAAAGGTACATGCCCACTCAGTAGGCACAAACTGTTCTTTATAGAAATTAAATAAGTGTATACTTGTGTCACTATTCCACCAGTTCTAAACATTACAAGTGCCCGCTATACAGATATAATAATTTAGTAATATATATGTCACTGATAGTCGTATCAGGCTATTTTCATATGCAAATGAGGCATGACATTTTTATTAGCCGATCTATTTATAGATCGGCTAATATATTGGTTATCCATCGAATTCTGAAAAAGTTTGTAGCAACCCTTTTCTCCGCTATTCGGTAATCTACGAACGCGAATTTTTCTGTATCACTTCCAAATTGCATCAACCGATAAAGTTTGCATTTTTGGCAATTATCTCCGTTTAAAACTTTACTTATAGCCAAATAACACAATTTTGAATACGTAATGAGCTGAACGCTGGAAGAGATTTAACCCGAAGTTATTGTTGTTGTAGTCCATAGTTGGCTCTAATGGCCATATACGCCAACATACGCCGATTATTGGGCTAATTTAAAGCTTTTATTTATTAAACAGAACAAGTTTCAGCCACGTATAATCGCGTAAAATGTGTTTATTCGGCTAATTTATAATCGACCTCTGCTCAAAATCTCCTTACTAGCAACCCCAGCATTTTCGGGTTATCCCAGCATCTCGGGTTTATCCCATTGGATCGCGTATGCGCGTCATTTGACGCTAGTTAATATTCACAAAATTTTCCACCAATCAAAACGAAGAATTGCCCTTCATAGCCAACTTTGATTTGTTTTCGTATCATGCAGGGATGGCAGGGATGCATCCATCACGCGCGATTGCGGCAATCCCCCTTAATTATTGTCAATGCCGCAAATTATAGATTGTCTTGCGCCCGACATCGCGCAAAAAAATCACGGATGGGGCACATTAGGTCAATCTGGGCATGTGCCTGAAGACGCAGGAGCTTGCGTCTATTTTTAGATGACACTGTAACCGCTAGATATATATAGCCCTGGTAGCTCCGCCCACTCACGTGCTGCCACAGAATTCGGACAAACACACAGTGACTACAACTTTGTGTATTGCGGAGTGTAATTTGTAGATAAATAGAGCATACAGTACAGGTGTGCTTACTCTGGAATATTTCGCAACATAATGGTGACAACAAAACATTGCTGCTATGGCATTGCTGATATTGGATGGATTTGGGAACAGGTTTCCAAAACCTGCACAAAATCGAGAAAAATGTCAACGCTGGGTACAGAACTGTGGTCGAAAATAGTTTACCATTGACAATGTTACCAGAGACACCTACATATGTTCGATGCACTTTACCCTGATTTGATCGGCTAATAACATCATGCTCTGCATGACTTTTCATATTTTATTTACTTATTTATACTAATTAAATGCGGCACCTGAAAAAATAATACTTTCGACAGATTATAATGTATGATCATTTCACATCCAAACATACAGACAGAGAATAGATAGTAATGTCCGTTATCATATTCAGGAAACACGGTTATCACCCCTGATATCAGTGTGGAAAGGTACGTCTGATATAAAATGTATAAAATGCCAATCAATACGTGGGGTATTGGTGAATCAATGTTTCTTTTGCCAGAAAATGTCCCAGATGATGTATCTGATAGAAAAAAACAGTTTGTGCCTACTGAGTGGGCATCTAATTAATAATTAGAGCTAACTTTAATATTTAGAGCTGGCATTAAGTATTTAGAGCTAGCATTAATTATTTGAGTTTTTGTAGATTTGGCGTTCCTGGAACTCTACATTAACTCAAATAATTATTGCTAGCTCTAAATAATTAGAGCTAGCATTAAATAGTTAGAACCTGCTCCAAATGATTTAGAGCGCTCTTTAAATGATTTGCAGCTTGCTCTAAATATTTAATGCTAGCTCTAATTAGTTTATTTTTATGTAGATTTGGCGTTCCATACAATACACGTTGTATTTTAGTTCTGTGAATTTTGCTCAACCGAGTTTTTGTTTCCTCTTAATGTTTCCTATTTTAAAATCTAGGACGATTGCTAATTATTTTTAAGAAGTGGTGCATGCTATTATTTATTACTTTTTTCTTTACATGAAGTTGTTAAATATGAGACAAATTGAATTGAATTCCGCATTTGCTTTGAACATTTCGTCAACTTTCGACGTCATGTCGACACTTTCTGTAAAAAGAAATCACGAATAATCGCACATCGTCTTAGCTACAAAATCACATGGCTCGACAAGTTGTCTCATTTGATCTTAGACATACTGTATCCATAGTGCGGTACTGTTAGTTTGTTCCTGTTTTAAGACATAAATAGGTGAACGAGACGAGCTCCATATAAGGACGCTGGGTACTAAGAATACAATGACCCAGAAGGAATTGCATGAGCATTGGTTTCTTTTATAATTTATTTATTTTACAAGCGTTTTGACTTTTCGAAATGGGTACGTTTTGACTTCGAGATAGGTACGTTTTGACTGGGACGAAATGTTCCTTGGTTTTGACCAAAACAAATGTGTACGTCTGGACTTGGGTGCGTTTTGACCAGCACCCTTACCTTCGCAGCGTGACCGTTTTCTGTACGCAAATTTATTAAGTTACGTCCCCTGTTTTATTTTTCTTCGTTTGCTCAAAAATCGCTTTGGCAATTGCACTAATACAGTTACTCCCCCTTAATTTATTTTTCTCCATTTGCTGAAAGAAGAGCTGACTGCTGTCGTTTTGAATCGGTAAACATACGAAACTGGTTAGATGTCATGTGGTGACATATCAAAATGTATTCCAGTTACTTTACTTAGGGGTGAAAGAATTAACATCATGTGTTGGGCCTGAATTACGGACATTTTGGACCATGGCATGGACGTTTCGGACCACATCGTTCATCCGTGGACGTTTCGAACCATATCATTCACCCGTGGACATTTCGGACCACATTCAAAAAATAGTCGTGGATGTTACGAGATGTTTCTGGCATTTCCTGTAGCTGATGATGTTAATGTGTTTTCTACATAATTTAATCATTTTTACAGGCATTTTCTAATGTCAAATTAATAATTATTTCTGACGGTGTGTACAAGTTTGAAGACATATTTATAAAGTTTGATAACCATGCACTTCACATATTTCGATGGCCACCAAATTTTCAAATCATTTGGCTTTTAGCCATTCATATGATGTGTCTTATAGCAATTGTTGTCGATATACGCAATATACCGTAACGGCAAATATATTGTATTTTACTTTTATAAATGTATTATTGATTTTCTTCTTATTAAATAGGTCGGGAACAAATGATAAAAAAATATAAGACAAATTAAAAATTCCCTTATTTGAGCTGCAGAAGGCAAACAGTGTTTGCTTTTTTGCAACTCATCTAAGTAAATTTCAACTTTATTATAGTACATGTATTTTCACTTCTCAATTTGAAAATCAGTGCGTATTTTCACATTGGTGTGAGTATTTTGTGCTCCAACCTTTGAGAATCGGTGCATATTCTGCTCAAATAAGTGTGTCAAATATGCCAATGTGCACCTTATCTGGAGTGCTGGATGCAATTAGATCTATTGACGGAATTTATTATGACCATTGAAAATTAATACCGTATACAAAACTAATTATAGGCCATCAAAACCATGCATGCATACTTGTCAGAAAAAGTTAACCCTTAGACCGCTACACACAACAATTGTCGTCTGCTGTTGCCTTTATATCTTGCATTATTTCTCAATAAAAACATGATTTGACAGCACTTCAGAATCATTTCCAATGGAAATGATTCTGAAGTGCTGTCAAAACGTGTTGTAAAATATTCTAAAGTGCTGTCAAAGCATGTTTTTGATGAGGGTTAATGTTTCCGTGTAATAACTCGACTGCCGTTTGTCCGACCATCACAATGCTTCACATGCACATTCATATAGGCCATGTGAAAAACCGTATTAACTCTTAGACCGCTATCTTTATTTTCTATTCTCCATGTTTATCATCGAAAACATGCTTTGACCGCACTTTAGAATAATTTACAACATGCTTTGACAGCACTTCAGAATCATTTCCATTGGAAATGATTCTGAAATGCTGTCAAAACATGTTTTTATTGAGAAATAAGGCAAGATATAAAAGCAACAGCAAACGACAATTGTCGTGAGTAGCGGTCAAAGGGTTAATATTTGTTGCTGGATTCTGAAATGTAACTGCATGTGTTCACATGATCTATGGCCGCGGCGAGCTATATGGAGTGGTAGCCATAATCCTACGTCTAGTAGTCGACACTGGAGTAACAATCTGTTTTCTCACACAGTATCGCTTATTATTGGCATTTCTTCTCTTTTCAGTGATCTTTCATACAACAACATCACATCGATAACAGCGGATGACTTCCAGTTCTTCACCCGATTACAGCATTTGTAAGTATATCGGGGAGTAATTTACAGGGCAATTTGGGCGCAATTCTCTCCCTAAATTGTGGTACTTTTCCCATTTTGAGCTGAGGTGAAGTATTTCTCTATATACAACAAGCAATTCTGACAAAATACTCGAGTTTTCCACATTTATTGTGAAAATTTTGTTTTAAAGGTTGAAGCCTGGTATATCCCTTAGAATGCTGGAAACGAAAATTGCCGTCCGCTGTTGTTTTATATTTTGTCTTCTTTCTCAATATAAACATGGTTTGACAGCGCTTTATAATCATTTCCATTTGGAAATGATTCTAAAGTGCTGTCGAACCATGTTTATAACGAGAAAAACAGAAAATAAATAGCAGACGACAAAATTTAAATCAGTATTCAGGATATACAGGGTGACAGGTATTGCTCTTCCAACCCTAGTGGCCAGAAAGCCAAGATGTGCAAAGACTGTAGATCCAGATTAGATGGCTCGTAACGAGTTGTCTCATCAGGATCTACAGCATTTGTCACTATTATTCACCTCTAAAAAATCAAAAATCGCCATCTGCTGTTGTTTCATATTTTGTATTCCTTCTTAATAAAAACAAGGTATGACAATCGCTTTAAAATCATTTCCATGGAACTGATTCTAAAGAACTGCCAAAACATGGTTTTGATGAGAAGAATGGAAAGTTAAACATAAACAGCAGACAACAAAATCTAATTCAGCATTGTAAGGGTTAATGGAATAGTCCAAAAATTAGTATGGAAAATCCAATGTAGAATATCCAGGATTAAAACCCTTTGAACACCACAGACCTGTATAATTGTATTGGCAAAAAGTGTAAATCCTGATGAGCCGGCTCGTAACGAGCCGTCTCATCAGGATCTACACTTTTTGCAAGTAATTTTGATAGTTTTGAGAACAAAAACACTCCCTTTTCATAAATGGACTAGTCTGAAAATCATTTTGTGACGATTGGATTGGTTGCAACATTAACATATCAAAATCCATTCCAGTTATTTAGGAGTGAAAGGGTTTCCACTGTTACAGTACTTTTCTTGATCTGCTTCCAGGAACCTATCATACAACTCCATCTCATCAATCAATGTGGATGCTTTCGACTCTTTGACGAACCTCCTGTACTTGTAAGTAGCGTGATGGGGATTGTCTCCCTTGCTGGGTAGCGGTAATCTGTGTTGCTAGACAGTGTGATAGATCTGCCGTTGTGTCAATTTCACAAAACGAAACAGTACACAATATGTATGTGGCTGTGACTGGAGAAATGGGGCTTATGAGATTTGTGACCAGTGTAACTCGTGATCAAATAGCACACTATTGTAGCCCGATAGCAATCTATATTGCTTGCATAGAAGAATAACGGGTGTTTCATTAACAAAATGCGAACAGTGCAGATCCTGATCAGACTGTGCGGATGCACATGTAGGCTGATCTGGATCTACACTGGTCGCAAAACCCATTAGCCCCATTTCTCCAGTTACAGCCACATATCTGCTCAATACCAGCAATATTTTCTGTATAATTCACCATTGAGTATGAGTAAACATTTAACCATTGAAGCCAGAAAAAAATATATTGATACAGTCATATTCTTAATTATGTTTTGTGAACTTGTTTGAATGCTTAATTGTGTACAGAGCATTTAACACTTTTAACACATTTCCTGTCGGATCCTGATTTATTGAATGAAAAGAAAATTTGTTTTCTTCTTGATTTTTGAGACAAACAACATCTTGACAGTTGCCAACAGTGTACATCTATGACATGCAGACTGATCAGCATCTTCTTTGTTTTCCATACTGGACTGGTTGCCAAGTTGTTTGTTTGTTATCTCCCCTGTGTAACTCTTTTAAGGCGGGAAACTATTTTTTTCCGATCTTCCTTGGCTATTTCTGTTAGTTTTCAACAAAAATATATTATTTTGGCAGCACCTGAGAATCATCTCTGACGATTCTCAGGTGCTGCCAAAATATATTTTTGAAGAAAAATAAAAATGTTTTCCCGCCCTTTAATAAATGGGATAAAACCAATGAATTGGGATCCGGATGAAGTGTGTGATTGGTGATTGTGTCTCGAGGCATATACATATACATATATCCATCTGGTGGTTGGCCATCAATCATATAAAATTCACTGTGCATCGCTTAAGGCCAACTTTGATGTGATTGGTTACGGAGTAGGCTGTCCGCTTTTCGAAATTATGGATTTCCAGAGATGTTTCCACAGTATACTACCGGTAGTATGCTTTAAGGAAATAAAGTTAACAATAGAGTGTATGTACAATCCGTAAATTGTTGTTGAGTTGTTGATTTATATATGGGTCACTGACTGGGAAAATCGATTGGGCTTTGCTTGGGTTTGACTGTGTCTGAAAATGGTAACCCGGCCTGATTTAATTGTGTTGATACACAGTTTAGGCCAATAGCTAATCCCTGGTTCTATTGACCTGTGATAGAAGCACTGGTGTTGTTCTCCGCACTGGTGTAAACGTTTCATGTCGAAATAGGCGCCGTATTCCTGATGAATTCCCATTCAGCTACATACAGAATTAAGATACTGCATATTTAGTCTGCTGCATGAACATATTTTCGTCTCATAACCGGTGCAATAAATCTGTGCCAGATACGAGATGAGAAATGTGTTTATTAGATAGCTCTAAAGTAAAGCTGAGCGACATATCACTAGGAAACCGGTGCATATTTTGATGTGAAACATTTTACACCGGCGTGAACTGCAGCGCACCAGTGAGAAATAATTATTTGTATGCATTTCCACCATTTTGTTGTATTGTTCTACAGCTAATAGGAAATAGTCTCTTTATAAAATATTTTAAAGAGTTAAAATGAACTATTTATTGCAACAAGTGTGATCCATTGAAAAATCAATCATATTGGCGCAAGTTATTCAGTGATATGTGCATACACATGTACCATGATAACATTACTACAATATACATGTACATGATATATGCTGGAAATACATTGGTGACTGAATTTATAGTTGTGTACTTTTCAGTCATCTTAAAAGCACAGGTGGAAGACTCGGACCTGTGACACAAAAAAAAGCCCATTACAAAAAATCCATTACCCCACCCACTTGGTCTCATTCAGTACTATCTTCTATACATAGAAGATAGTACTGTATGAGACCAAGTGGGTGGGGTAATGGAACTTTTTGTAATAGAAGATAGTACTGTATGAGACCAAGTGGGTGGGGTAATGGAACTTTTTGTAATAGAAGATAGTACTGTATGAGACCAAGTGGGTGGGGTAATGGAACTTTTTGTAATAGAAGATAGTACTGTATGAGACCAAGTGGGTGGGGTAATGGAACTTTTTGTAATAGAAGATAGTACTGTATGAGACCAAGTGGGTAGGGGTAATGGAACTTTTTGTAATAGAAGATAGTACTGTATGAGACCAAGTGGGTGGGTGGGGTAATAGAACTTTTTGTAATAGAAGATAGTACTGTATGAGACCAAGTGGGTGGGGTAATGGAACTTTTTGTAATAGAAGATAGTACTGTATGAGACCAAGTGGGTTGGGTAATGGAACTTTTTGTAATAGAAGATGTACTGTATGAGACCAAGTGGGTGGGGTAATGGAACTTTTTGTAATAGAAGATAGTACTGTATGAGACCAAGTGGGTGGGGTAATGGAACTTTTTGTAATAGAAGATAGTACTGTATGAGACCAAGTGGGTGGGGTAATGGATTTTTAAAAAAAATCCATTACCCCACCCACTTGGACTCATACAGTACTATCTTCTATTACACATTTTTTTTTGTAATGGGCATTTTTTTGTGTCACAGTTCCGAGTCTTCCACCTGTGCTTAAAAGTAATACACATAGAATTATAAAAGAATGTGCATTTACACTGCTGTAGCAGTAGCTATAACAAAGTATTAGTATGATCAATGTATGTTTGATTTACGTTAAGCATAACCAAGTATATCTAGATAGTCTTAATTGATTGTTATTCATAGATAGGCATGTCTCTTAATACCATAATCACAGCATAATACATGTACATTTTGGTGGTGCCTTTCCAACTCCCCTTAGACTGCTGAATTTAATTCTGTCGTCTGCTGTTTATTATCTATTTTCCATTTTTCTCATCAAACACAGGATTTGACAGCAGTTTAGAATCATTTCCATTGGAAATGATTCTAAAGTGCTGTCAAACCATGTTTTTATTCAGAAAGATGGCAAAATATAAATTGCCAGCAAACGACAGTTTTCGTGTCCAGCATTCTAAGGGTTAAAAAATTGAGGTGTTAGCTATAGAAACTAATTGATCCAGGCTCTGGTATGGCCAATCTTATTTTTGTCGATTTTGATATTTTCTGTAAAAGATGTCGAAATTTTAAACGAAATTCTGAATTCATGTGGAATTTAGTTGTGAATGGTGTCTGAATTTTGTGTCAATTTTCGATGCAATTTTATTATTCAAATATTGTATTTTCTTCTAAATCAATATCGGCGATAAGGGAGGTAATTGCAGAAACTGGGTCAATCGCCATGTGCTCAGTTTGGTTTCCAAGACAACAGTATAGGAAGTTGGCTGAGGATTTTTATCTTTTAAATATTGCCTCTGTTCTGGACTCCATATATGTGGCTGTGACTGGAGAAGTGGGCCTTATGGGCTTTGTGACCAGTGTAGATCCAGATCAGCCTGTACATCCGCACAGTATGATCAGGATCTGCACTGTTTGCCATTCCATCAAGGAAAATCCATCAAGCAATGCAGCTCGTTATCAGACTGTAGGGGTGTGCTATTTGATCTGGATCTATACTGGTTACAAATCCAGTATGGTCTATTTCTCCAGTCGCAGCCACATATACCCATATTTGCCATATTTTGTGTGCAAGATAACGCACAATATTGAGAACCCATTGAGCACATAGCGTCGTGTGAACACCCTTCCCACCCCACTCCCTCCCTTCCTGTGTGCGTGTATCTTAACATATACTTCTATTACATAGCAGGTCAAGCACATCTCGTTGGCAATTTGTGCGTTCCTCCTGATTCAGGTTTGACTGTACTTTGTAGGGATTTGGAGGGGAATGACTTAACCGATTTGCCAAACGGACTATTCTCCATAAAAAGTGTCATTTTCTTGTGAGTATATCTCTCAACATACAGGCGCGTCATGTTTCCATATACATATTACATGTTGCATGCCTCTCTAATCTGATGTATATAATATGTAGTAAATTTTCTCAATTTATATATTATAGGAATGAATGGCCTTTTTGTGGAATTTATCGGGGTATAAACTTGGAAAAGTCGCGGGAATACTTGACAAAGTGATAAAAAATTACAATTTTGGAAGAAAAAAAAAACATATATATTTTTTTTTATTTTTTTTTCGAAAATTGTAATTTTTTTAAGGCCTCGTCCAGTATTTCCGCGACTTTTCCAAGTTTATATCCCGATAAATTCCACAAAAAGGCCATTCATTCCTTATAATTCCAGCATTTGAAATAAATTCATCAAGAAAATGTGTTTATTTTCCGTTTTCTTAAGAATGTTACTGAAAGTAGTTCGGCGTGGGAGTTTACTGGAATATAAATTTTGGACAGAGACTTGCTACGGGCCAATCAAATGTTAGGGAATTGTGTAAATATTTTTGTGCTGGAATTATAACGTAATGTTTTTTTATTCAGTTTAAATTTTGTTGTGCATTATTTTATGCATGTACATGTACATGAATTTTATAATTACGTCTAATTGTATGGATTATTTAAATATACAATTCTAGTTAAACTTTAACAAAGAGGTTGAAATGATTTCCCATGAATTTGTTTACGATATGTATTTTTGCTCAATTTAGTCTTGGCCTTTATTATTTTATGCATGTAATATTGAATATAGTGATCCATCTAATTTATTTAAATTTATGCTCAAAATGAGGTCTCTGATTAATGACATATGATTGTAATCTCTGAATATTTCTCTTATTGCCAGATACAGTTCATACGTTAAGGATACCTATTGATGAACGGAAAATCCAAGTATTTTTCTTATTTATTTCTATTAAAAGGAATGTTTGACTGTTGTTAGCATTGGGTTGAACCATCAAATTTACAAATGTTCATAATTATGAAGTCAGTTATGCAGATTAATAGGCTACATGACTAGGTAACACACAAACAGAAGATAACACATCATGCTACCGTTGGCAATTTAATTGTAATGCCAAATCAGCCTCCACATCTATTAACCATTACAATGCTGAATTAAATTGTGCCACCTGTTTTTGTTATTTTACATCTTTCTCATCAAAAACATGATTTGACACTTCAGAATCATTTCCATTATAGTGCCGAACCATGTTTTTATTGAGAAAGAAGACAAAATATAAAATAATAACAAATTAAATTTTATGTTTCCCACATTCTAAGAGTTAAATCTGATTGAATTATATGCCGCACATAAGAGTAAGAACAGTCCAAAGTCAAGGTGCATGATCACGTGGTTACAACAACAACAACGCCGCCGACTCCAAAGTAAGTATTATTGTATATTTTCCTTAATATGCAACGGATTTTGATGAAATATGGCACAGCAAATGCGTCTTCATGAGCTGCATTTGGTGGTCTAGGGAGTTTAGCACAGACTTAGGTCGTTTTTGCGAAGAATCGATTTCCGTGTCGGAGACACGGAAATCGATTCTTCTCAAAAACGACAGAAGTTTGGGCGAAAATACAGAGACCATCAAATGCAACTTAACAAGACGCGTTTGATGCGCCATATTTCATCAAAATGCGTTACGTAATAAGGACACTATAAAAGAATACGTACTTTGAATCGGTACTTGTTGTTGTTGTTAGTACCACGTGATCATACACCTTGAAAGTTAGTATAAAAATTGTAGCACAAATCATGCATTCCGGGTATGGACGTTTTTTTTAGCCAATTCCCAACCTTAAATATAAGATAACTCGTGCAGTCCGGGGCCGTTTCACTAAACTTCGTACGACTAAAATGTTCGTAAGTGCAAGCGTATGATCGTCTGTAAATTTCACATTAACATTGTTTTCTTGTAAAGAATTATTGGATTTACATTTATTGAGCATAGGCTGCATATGCAGCCTATGCTCAATAAATGTCAATCCATAAGTTTAAATTTACAGGCGATCTTAAATTTGCACTTACGAAAATTTTAGTCGTAAGAAGTTTAGTGAGACGGGCCCCTGATCTCTTTGAACACTTGTGGCAAATGCTGCGGGTTCTTTTCTGGCTCTATGACAATTGTACTACATGTAGGTCTTATTATTAATCCAGTAATCGTACGATATTACAATTTAATCACATTCATGATTTATACACCTTAATATGGTATCTCTAATGTTTGCAGAGCAAAAGTTAGCAATGGGCAATTGTATAAACGTTAATTGCTAATAGTTTCAAGATATTCAGACACTCATATTGCATAATACTAGTATTATTTTCCTAGTTACTTCAGTGTTAATATGATTTATATTTATTTATATACATTTACGTGAGTATAAAAGTGACCTTTATTCTGCTAAATAACATTTTATCATCTGTTTCACATACTTATATACCCATACCACAAAATCAATCTTGGCTGAAAATTATTCAAAAATACAAAATGTATACACAATTTTCTGTTAATTACCGGTACTTTGTGTTTAAGCATTTGCAATATCAGACACAATTTCAATTTGTTGATTTTCAAAATTAGTTTCTGCTAAGACATGTGTCTTAATTATGCATCCTATGCTCAATAAATGTAAATCCAATACCTGTTTACAAGAAAATAATGTTAATGCAAGATTTACAGACTATCATCATTTTGCACTTACGAACATTTTAGTCGTAGGAAGTTTAGTGAAACGGCCCCCTGATTAGGTCCCCGCCGAGAATTGGCGGTACCCTTATAGGTTTCACCCTGTCTGCCTGTCTATCTGTCTGTGTCTGTCTGTCAGTCCATTTATTTTTTGTAAGAATTTCTCAAATCACCTATAATTTCTGTTTGCCTTCAGCTAATATCTTTATATTACACACATGCATATTATTAATTACTTAGTAACTATACATCATTCCACATTACAATTACCTTCGCTACTGATCGCACGCCCGTACGTCGGTCTGTTTATTTATTTGCAAGTTTTTGTAATAGTTTCTCGAATCACCTATATAATTTATGTTTGCCTTCAGCTAATATCTCCATATTACACACAAATCATCAATTTATGTTTGCCTTCAGCTATATCTCTATCACACAGTCATGCATTACTTAGTAACTATACATCATTACACATTAATACAATTACCCTCGCTACTGATCGTACGTCCGTCCGTCCGTCTGTCTGCTTATATATTTGAAAGTTTTTGTAAGAGTTTCTCAAATCACCTATATTTTATGTTTGCCTTCAGCTAATATCTTCATATTACACACATGCCATTACTAAGCAACTATACATCATTCCACATTCATACAATTACCCTCGCTACTGATCGTATGTCCGTCCGTCCGTCCGTCGTCCATCTGTCTGCTTATATATTTGAAAGTTTTTGTAAGAGTTTCTCAAATCACCTATATTTTATGTTTGCCTTCAGCTAATATCTTCATATTACACACATGCATTACTAAGCAACTATACATCATTCCACATTCATACAATTTCCCTCGCTACTGATCGTACATCTGTCCGTCTGTCTGTTTATTTATTTGAAAGTTTTTGTAACAGTTTCTCAAATAGGTGCCGACAGGCCACATTTTCTAGTTTGTCCGGACATCTCCATCTGGGTCATGTAAGGGTCAAGGCCATTGGTCTATAAACAGAGCTCCAATTAAGATGCGTAATTTGACCAAATATTCGAGGTATTTTTCTTAGTTCTTCACCCAAAATGGCAAATTGGGAGTTCTTTAGAATCGTCTCAAAGAGACGATTCTAAAGCACTCCCAACTTGCCATTTTTGGTAAAGAAATAACAAAATCCCCCCCAAAGTTGATCAAATTAAACATCTTAACTGGAGCTCTGTATAAATAGTAAGCTGCAATATAGGATACCTTACTGGTATTATTTGCAACTTAACATTTTACTATAGGAATGAATGGCCTTTTTGTGGAATTTATCGTGGTATAAAGTTGGAAAAGTCGCGGGAATACTGGACGAAGGCCGGAAGGCCTCGTCCAGTATTCCCGCGACTTTTCCAAGTTTATATCCCCGATAAATTCAACAAAAAGGCCATTCATTCCTTATAATTCCAGCATTTGAAATAAATTCATCAAGAAAATGTGTTTATTTTCCGTTTTCTTAAGAATTATTTTAGCTGCGCCTCACGGTTACGGAAAGTAGTTCAGCGTGGGAGTTTACTGGGATATAAATTTTGGACAGAGACTTGCTATGGGCCAATCAAATGTTAGGGAATTGTGTAAATATTTTTGTGCTGGAATTATTGTCTAGTTGATATATTACCAGACATTATTTGTTCTATGGCAAATACAGACTTGTCTAAGATTGTGCTGTGTGGACACAATACTGATAAATTTATAAATTATCTATTGATCTGTTTAGCGTCCTTTTTTATCAGAATGAATTTCTGTCGTCACGTCACATCATTTAACATGATTTTATTTTGTCTGCAAAGTATTGACCAAGTTTACAAATGTATTAACTCTTCAAAAGTGGTAAACTCACATTGTCGTCTGCTGTGTTACATGTCAAACATGATTCTAATCAAAGAAATATGTATACAGGGACTGTGTAAATTCCTCTTTAACCCTTACAATGCTGAATTAAATTTTGTCGTCTGCTGTTTATTTTTTAGTTTACATTTTTCTCATCAAAGACATGATTTGACAACAATTTAGAATCATTTCCATTGCTTTTACAGAACATGTCTCAATAAGCTTAACCATTAAACGTAAATTGTCGTCTGCTGTTGCTTTATATATTGTCTTCGTTTTCATTATGGCATTTTGAAAAGTGGGAATAAAAAAATGAACAACAGACGTCAACATTTAATTCAGCCATGTAAGGGTTAAATGCAATAGTTGGGGTGTGACAATGTGTAGTGTGAAATCGTCCTTGTGTCTGTGGTGTCCGTTACATATCAATTGTGTACATTTTTGGCCTGGGTACACATGCACTCACTGTGCTGTGTCTTCCACTTTGATAGCACTTTAGAATAATTTACAACATGCTTTGACAGCACTTCAGAATCATTTCCATTGGAAATGATTCTGAAGTGCTGTCAAAGCATGTTTCTATTGAGAAATAAGGCAAGATATAAAAGCAACAGCAGACGACAATTGTCGTGAGTAGCGATCTAAGGGTTAATCGTAATGTGACATTGGTAGACATATCAAAATGAAATAATGGTTCCTCACTGCCTATGCCAACAACATTGAAGATAAAAATATAATACCCATAGTGTTTAGAAAATATAAATGTGTATATTTGTTCACGTTATCAAATTAGGCTATAGTATCCAATAAATAAAATTGCTGTATTCATATAGAAGAGTCCATATGATATTATTCATGCTTGCACTTGTAGTAGTCCAAAACATACAATGTCGTATTTTATGGTACTCAGATGACACTACAGTACACCAAAGCATCACTTTTCGAAATTAAAATGACAGAAAACAAAATAACTTTTTATGCCCATAGCTGTAACATTAAAGGTACATGCCCACTCAGTAGGCACAAAATGTTCTTTATAGGAATTAAATAAGTGTATGATAATTTTTTAATTATTTATTCTAGTTAAATGCGTCACCTGAAAAAATAATATTTTTGAGATGTATGATCACTGCACATCAAAAAATAAATACAGAGAATAAATAGTAATATTTTAAGTAAACACGGTTATCACCCCTGATATCAGTGTGGAAATGTACGTGTGATATAAACTGTATAATAATGCCAATTAATATGTGGGGTAATGGTGACAGAATGCTTATTTTTATTCAGATGATGTCTCTGATATAAAGAACAGTTTGTGCCTACTGAGTGGCGTGTACCTTGAATATGATGTAATAGTTTCATAATTTTTTACCGAAAATATTTTCTTGTTTTTTTTAATAAATGGATTTTAAGTGTATTATGCTTTCTAAGTGCTTTAATCCTAACTCTATAAAGACATAATTATTTTGCAATGATAAAACTATAATCAGTAGAACAAAATGGACATCCAGGAATCATGTATCTCTGATGATAATGTATGTTCATGATTGCAAAGCACACGCAGTTATCTTGGAGTGCTATTATACCTGAGTTACAGTGCAACCTCTCTAAACTGGGAACCCTGAGATATCAGTTATTTCCCTTTGCAAATTTATTTATAGAGATCCGGTCCTATGCTGTAGTTCAGCATTTATTTCTTACTTAACAGCACAAAAATTGAATTTTGCGAACAGAGTAGACCCAGATCAGACTGCACACCTGTGCAGTCTGATCTGAGTCTACACTGTTTGCAATAACATTAATAAGTGTGAAAATGTGAATCTGGCAAATACTGTAGTTCTGAATCAAAACTAGTCGAAAACACTATAATGGCTCCTTTACACAACAAACCATGTGACATTAGTCCTTTTTACAAGCAATAAGGCACAAAAAGGGAAATAAATAGCTACGATGTCTCGTAGTCTGGACGGTGTAACCTGTGGTGTGACTGTCTGTGCGACTGGGTGTAGCCAGATGTACCTATCTGTGCGATCTACAGGTGCAATCTGTGCCACTGTGTCTATATTATATAATATACACAATTCATTAATTCAAGGCTTTGTTTTAACATTGAATTCATCATTTGCCAATTAATGATTTAATAAAGATACAATCTTTAATGCACCAATATTATCCATTTGTAAGATTGTTTCTAATCACTGCTAATAGAAAGAAACTATTTGTGTATATAGAACTAAAAAATTACGCTTGTCGACAAGAACATATGTATTCCCAGACATAAATTAGAAATACAATGTAGCGGCTAATCCTATCCAATTGGATCTAATTTGACATTAAACTGTTGTTTTATGTGGTTAGGTGAACATGTATACGTACGTATATGAGGCACGCCATGTGATTTTGTACCTTCGGACATCTGCGTAATTTCATTAAATACGTTTACAAGATTTACAATATTTTTCATAAATAAAGTAAACAGCTGAAAAACCTTTATAAAGGTTTTTCAGCTGTTTACTTTATTTATGAAAAATATTTTAAATAATAATATTTTGAATTATTTTTCAACTTTTACGGAAAATATTGTAAATTTTGTAAACGTATTTCATGAAATTACGCAGTTGTCCGAAGGCACAAAATCACATGCTGTGTCTCATATATGTACCAGGTCTTTGGTTGTTTAGTTCAGTATCATTCCTGAGATTAACTCCGACCTTAATATCCATGTACCGGGTACATGCCAACAACACACACTGTCATCACATATCCTGGCTTGTTTTCTGATTTAGTCATGAATGGCTTGATAGTCTAGTGACAGAGCATTGGACTTCAGTACCGGAGGTCAATGGGTTCAATCACTGCCTAGGCATGAAAAAATGCATCATTCAAAATATTTTAATCTCACTGGTCTTTTGGATGAGACTTGAAACCAAGGTACCATCTCTATATGTGACGTGCCATACGATATTGTACCTTCGGACAAAATTTGTAATTTCATTAAATACGTCAAAATTTACAATATTTTTCGTAAATAAAGTCAAAAGTTGACAAAATTTTCAGAGTGCATTCCACATGTACTCTGAAAATTTTGACGCCATTTACGGACAATATTGTAAATTTTGTAAACGTATTTGAAGAAATTACGCATGCGTCCAAAGGTACAAAATCACATGTGTGTCTCATATTGCCTTAGCTATTACTACTAAGGACTACGGATGTTAAACTCTTTCACTTTTCACCCTTTTTCTGGAGAGACTAAGTCACAGAACCAGCAATTATAATGGAATAATATTTTTATCAGAGAATATCACTCACTGTACGTAGTTGTAGACCAAGGACCAAGTTGCAGACCAAGTTTGAAGGCACATACTTCAATTTGAGTATTCACATATTCATTGACATACGTTTTTGTTTTTGAAAAATAGAAATCTGCTAACAATACAACTCAATTGATAGAAATGAAAGTTGTTCAGGTAGTCGTGTTTAAATCATTTAAATCATTACCGTATAACCTCGAATTAACGCCCCCGGGGGCATTACATTTTACAAAATGGGGGCTTTTATTAGCCACTAAAAAAAACAACAAAAAAAAATATTTTTTTTTTTTTTAGTTTTTTAGTGTTTTTTTTTCTTTTTAATTTGGAGGTGGGGGGGGGGGGCGTTTATTAGGAGGTGGGCGTTAATTCGAGGTTATACGGTATACAAATATATTACATGCATAAAATATAATCCAACATTTTGTAAGTTATTTCTCTTTCTCCATCCTTTATCAGTAAGATTTATTCCCCTATGATGGCATGTTACAGTATTGAACTGGGGCCCGTTTCACTAAACTTTGTACGACTAAAATGTTCGTAAGTGCAAATTTAGGATCGTCTGGAAATTTCATTTAATGGATTTACATTTATTGAGCATAGGCTGCATATGCAGCCTATGCTCAATAAATGTAAATCCAATAATTGTTTACAAGAAAACACTGTTAATGTGAAATTTACAGACTATCATAATTTTGCACTTACAAACATTTTAGTCGTACAAAGTTTAGTGAAATACCCCCTGACTCCCATCTCCAACCTTATCACATCTCTATAGTTTGCCCATATTCATTTTGCGAACTAAACTATATCTTGGCCCTGAAATTGTTTTTGATTTTTGAAAACATTACAAATACGGTACTGTATGGAAATACAGTAAGGTAGTTATATTTCAATAATGCATGTCAAGATATCATGTCAAATATATTTCACATTAATTCTAAGTACTGTTCCATTGTTTACAATTGAAGGTGTTATTGGAATAAGGGGATTAACTTCCCGCTTCCACTGACCCCTTCAATTATTATTTAAACTCGTAATTATCTGAATTGCCCCAATGCATGATATAAACATTTGCATGTATTAAACACATGTAGCGCATGAAGCTCGACCAACTTTAACCCTTATACCGCTACTCACAACAATTGTCGTCTGCTGTTGCTTTTATATCTTGCCTTATTTCTCAATAAAAACATGGTTTGACAGCACTTCAGAATCATTTCCAATGGAAATGATTCTGAAGTGCTGTCAAAGCATGGTTGTTAATTATTCTAAAGTGCTGTCAAAGCAGGTTTTTTATGATGAAAATGGAAAATAGAAAATAAACAGCAGACAACAACAAATATAAGATAGCGGTGTAAGGGTTAATCATAGTGTAACAAAATTATTCTCATACACATATTATATTGAAGTGAATTTCTCAGAGAAAGGTTTTCTATACATAGGGACTCAATGACTAATAAGAAAGTATGATTGTATCGTGTCCGGGTTTAGCACAATGTTATCTGACGTCTACTGTTACACATTTATATAGGCTTAACCCTTAGACCGCTACTCACAACAATTGTCGTCTGCTGTTGCTTTTATATCTTGCCTTATTTCTCAATAAAAACATGTTTTGACAGCACTGCAGAATCATTTCCAATGGAAATGATTCTGAAGTGCTGTCAAAGCATGTTGTAAATTATTCTAAAGTGCGGTCAAAGCATGTTTTTGATGATAAAAATGGAGAATAGAAACTAAACAGCAAACGACAAAAAAATTAAGATAGCGGTGTACGGGTTAAGTGTACATGTTGTACAGATATTCATAGCTAGTTTGCTTATTCACAGTACATCACAAGCACCAGAAATCCTGCAAACATTGTAGACCTTTTCATGTATGAACATTAAGGTTGGTGCTTACGCATATAAAATTTCTTTACCTCGTCCTCGAATTTATGTTCAAAATCAAGCAGGATGATTGGCTAAGCTCAGCCTCAACCAATCAAACTTTTTGATTTTGAGCATGAGAACATGCTCAGAGATGTTTTCAACCACAGGTCATGGGTCTATACAGATTATCATACCAAAGTACACATTCCTTCTGTCCCTATCCTCTTTACGGGTCAACTGCTGCTGATAAACGGGACCTTTCATTTTTGTCACGCCCGCTTGCGGACAGCGAGATATAGTCAGCACATTTTGCCAAAAAAAAATTTTTAACCAAAAACTTTAACTAAGCACTTTAACCCGGACGTATGTACGTGAGTGAGTCCGGGTTAAAGTGCTTAGTTAAAGTTTTTGGTTAAATTTTCTTTCTTTTTTTTAATTATTTTGGTATACATGTACAGTGGAACCCCTCTAAACTGGACAATCGGGAAAATATAGATGTTTGCCTTAGACGTGTTTCGCTGTTATGTATCTCTGATTACAATGACTTTTTCATGATTGCAATACACTAGAATGTATCATGAAGTGCTCACATGTCTGATTTACAGTGGAACCTCTCCAAACCGGACACCCTGGGAGGTCTCTAAACCGGACACCCTGGGGACCTCCCAGGGTGTCCGGTTTGGAGAGGTTCCACTGTACTATCAAAGCATTGGCGGGCGTGACTTCTAGTTTGTCTGCTGTTTATTGCCATTTCGGGGTACATGTACATAATTGCCCGCCTGTTCGTCTGTCAATCTGTCTGTCCGAGGTTATCGTTAAAGTTTCGGCTACTTTCTATCTCCGTTACCATCAGTCATATAACGGCTTGAAACATCCTATTTGTCATCATCCATATTTTCATTCAATAACACACCCATGCAGCCCCTGTGCTCAAGGTCATGGTCAAATGTGAGCGGTACAACCTCCATCAATGATACTGATTTCTTGTTCTCAATGAGAACATGATTTGACAGCGCATGAGACGATTCTCATGTGCTGCCAATACATGTTTTCGTTATGAAATATAAGTTGAGTTGAGAAAAAAAAACAGCAGACGACATTGTCCATTACCCGCCTTTTAAAGTTTAATTCATGCAACTGCCACAAGGTCACCTTTGTCATCCAGCAGCCCAGTCTTGTGTGTGTTGCCCCGATATATGTAGACTGTGTGCTGCACTAGGCAGGTGCGTTACATGTAACCCATCACCCATGGATTCTTACAGGAACCTAGCCGTGAATCCCAATATTGTCCTGCCAGACAAACTCACTGGAAACTCCAACCTTCAAATACTGTAGGTAGCACGTGGCTGGGCCATACAGGTTCTATATAGCAGGAACATGTGACATCTTTGCCGTTTTTTCTATGAAATTTTCAAATAGCTTGATCTAATTAACCCCATCTTCCTATGCAACCGTATATTTTATATGTTTTTGTTTTCTGTTTGGTGTCTTGAGTTTCCATTATATTTTATTATTAATTCTAGCATGATTTTATGTTTTCTTTCAACCAGATATGCTTCGTCGTTAGTTCTAGAACATGAAATGTAAATTTTCAACTCTTTTTCATCTGTTATTCATCAGCCCAATAATTGTTTACAAGAAAACATTGTTAATGTGAAATTTACAGACTATCATAATTTTGCACTTACAAACGTTTTAGTCGTACGAAGTTTAGTGAAACGACACCCAGAAAGCAAAACCCAGGGTCAACTGTTAATGGACTTAAGCTTCATCGTTTGATATGTTTAATTTTCTTCGCAGTATCTAATATCGCGAGTTCTGTAGAATCATTGACAATATATATTTATGAAGAATTGTCAAAGTCACTCTTTAGTGAGGAAAGTGTAAGAATAGTGCAAAGGTAGTGGCCAAGGCAAATAATACAAATGGTTGGGCTAGAGCTCCAGATAAGTTTTGTATCTAAAGAGTATTATACCCCCAGATTTGAAATTCAATGCGTGTTTTACATTTACAAATGTGTTATTGATTTGCTTCCTTATTAAATAGGGAACAAATGATAAAACATAAAACAAATTTAAAAATTAATTTACCAGTATTTGAGCTGCAAATAGCAAACACTGTTTGCCTTTTGCAGCTCAACTGAGTAAATTTTCAACTTTATTACAGTATTTTCATTACTCAATTTGAAAATCAATGCATATTTTAACATTGCTGTGTGCATTTTGTACTCCCACTTGACTTCTGATAATCTTGCGTATTCAGCTAAAATAAGTGCGTAAAATACATCAACACGCCCCTTATCTGGAGCTCAGGTTGGGCTGAGAAAACGTATGATATGATGGCTACACTGTTCACCTTTCACTCAGACATGCAGACTGTCATCAGCAAAAGGATTTTACCTGGATGTAGTTGTTACACCACTGCCTGTGCTAATCTTCCCAATATTTGTCAATTTCATTATTTCAAAATACTTCAATATGTGCTTGAAATAAAGCAGTTTGATTGTCTGAGCCTGAGCTGCAGAGCAGCTCAGGCTCAGACAATCAAACTGCTTGATTGCGAGCTGGCAACGCCAATTGATGTTCAGAAACATTGATAATCTGGGCTTGATTAATGCAGATGGTTGTGTTCTTTCTAGGGGTGCCGAATGATCCCTAGACGATTTTACCAAAATGGCAAAGTGCTATAATGTGACTTATTGGTTGCCCTAGTTTATCTACCAACTAAAGCACAGCATGTCGTCTCAACTAATCGCATATTGTGATGCTTTCAACAATTTCTATTAAATTAATCGCTAAATGTTACAATAACTAAAAATTTATATTTAAAAGCACAGGCCTTAATTGTTGGCGTAATTTCCTATGACGGGTAGTATGGGTACGATCGATTCAGTGTCAAACTGCCGATCAAGTAATATTATATTAATTTGAAAACACGTTTATGGGCAGTGCTCCATTCTAATAGACACGTGCCCACGATAGGGCGGGGCAACCAATAAGTTAGTTATAGTGCACATATTGAATTTTTAATAAACTAATTTCTTCGATCGCTACACTCTCTCAAAATTAATTTATTAAAAATTCAATATTTAACTATATAACTATTACTAAATGCACATTGAGGGAGTAACTTTCAATGTATGCATACACTGATTATTATTTTTATTTAATTAAGAGAACAATTGCTGTGATAATGTTATAAATATTGTATTTATACCCCCCGCAACGAGTTGAGGGGGGGTATACTGGAGTCAGGTTGTCCGTCCGTCCGTCCGTCCGTCCGTGCGTCCGTCCGTGCGTCCGTCCGTCCGTCCGGATAAACTTAACATCAGAGAAATATTGTTATAACTTCTATTTCCTTCATCTAAAATGCTTGATATTTCACACATGCATTCCTGTAAGGCTCTACTACCATGCTGTGCCAAATCCACGACCGTCCAACCAACCCCCGCAGATCCCAAGGTCAAGGTCAATTACTTAGTCCGTAAACTTAACATCAGAGAAATATTGTTATAACTTCTATTTCCTTCATCTAAAATGCTTAATATTTCACACATGCATTCCTGTAAGGCTCTACTACCATGCTGTGCCAAATCCACGACCGTCCAACCCCCGCAGATCCCAAGGTCAAGGTCAAATACTTAGTCTCTTTACAAAACTTAACATCAGAGAAATATTGTTATAACTTCTATTTCCTTCATCTAAAATGCTTAATATTTCACACATGCCTTCCTGTAAGGCTCTACTACCATGCTGTGCCAAATCCACGACCGTCCAACCCCCGCAGATCCCAAGGTCAAGGTCAAATACTTAGTCTCTTTACAAAACTTAACATCAGAGAAATATTGTTATAACTTCTATTTCCTTCATCTAAAATGCTTAATATTTCACACATGCATTCCTGTAAGGCTCTACTACCATGCTGTGCAAAATCCATGACCGTCCAACCCCCGCTGATCCCAATGTCAAGGTCAAATACTCTTTACAAAACTTAACATCAGAGAAATATTGTTATAACTTCTATTTCCTTCATCTAAAATGCTTAATATTTCACACATGCATTCCTGTAAGGCTCTACTACCATGCTGTGCCAAATCCACGACCGTCCAACCCCCGCAGATCCCAAGGTCAAGGTCAAATACTTAGTCTCTTTACAAAACTTAACATCAGAGAAATATTGTTATAACTTCTATTTCCTTCATCTAAAATGCTTAATATTTCACACAGCATTCCTGTAAGGCTCTACTACCATGCTGTGCAAAATCCATGACCGTCCAACCCCCGCTGATCCCAATGTCAAGGTCAAATACTCTTTACAAAACTTAACATCAGAGAAATAAGTTATAACTTCTATTTCCTTCATTGAAAATTCTTATTATTTCACTTGTGCATTCCTCTAAGGTTGTACTATCATGCTGTCACAAATCTACGAGTGTCCAACCCCCGCTGCTCCCAAGGTCAAGGTCACATACTTAGTCTCTTTACAAAACTTAACATCTGAGAAATATGTTATAACTTCTATTTCTTTCATGGAAAATACTTAATATTTCATATGCTGTGACAAATCCCCGCTGATCTCGAGGTCAACGTCACATACATACCGTATAACCTTGGCTTAACGCCCCCCTCCTAATAAACGCGCCCCCCCCCCCCCCCAAATAAAAAAAAAATCCTTATTTCTGTTTGAAATTGGCGGTCCTTGGTAAAAAAACATTTTTTTTTTTTTTTTTTTTTTTTTTTTTTTTTTTTAATGGCTAATAAACGCCCCCCCCCCCCCCCCCCAAATAATTTTTTTTTTTTTACCAATGACCGCCAATTTCAAACACAAATAGTCTTTAAATCTTTATTTGTGTTTGAAATTGGTGGTCCTTGGTAATTTTTTTTTTTTTTTTTTTTTTTTTTTTTTTTTTTTTTTTTTTTTTCTTTTTTACTGGCTAATAAACGCCCCCCCCACCCCCCCCCCCCCAATAAAAAATAATAATAATTTTACCAATGACCGCCAATTTCAAACACAATAATCCTTAAATCCCTATTTGTGTTTGAAATTGACGGTCCTTGGTAATTTTTTTTTTTTTTTCTTTTTTTTTTTTTTCTTTTTTTCTTTTTTACTGGCTAATAAACGCCCCCCCCCCCCCCCCCCCCCACCCCCCCCCCCCCCCCCCCCCCCCCCCCCCCCCCCCCCCCCCCCCCCCCCCCCCCCCCCCCCCCCCAATAAAAAATAAAAATAATAATAATTTTACCAATGACCGCCAATTTCAAACACAAATAATCCTTAAATCCTTATTTGTGTTTGAAATTGGCGGTCTTTGGTAATTTTTTTTTTTTTTTTTTTTTTTTTTTTTTTTTTTTTTTTTTACTGGCTAATAAACGCCCACCCCCCCTTTTGTAAAATGTAACGCCTCCGGGGGCGTTAATTCGAGGTTATACGGTAGTCTCTTTACAAAACTTAACATCAGAGAAATCGGTTATAACTTCTATTTGCTTGCTCGGATCTGCTTCACATTTCACACACTCATTGCTCCAATGGACCTCTACCACCCTGTGACAAATTCACGTTCATGCCGCTCGCGCTAATCCCAGAGTCAAGGTCACAAGCCCACACACTTGGAAATTTGTACATATTTTAGGGGTACCTGGGCCCACGCGGGGGGTATATTCTGTAAGCCTCGCTTACTGACCAATCTAGTTGAATATAGTATAATTTGAATCATCAAATATAACAGGTGTTCATTTAATATAGCAATAATGTTTTTGAGTAAAAATAAACAATTACTCCCTCAAAGTGCATATGGGTAGCACTTAGCAATGTTAGTGAAATTAGCTAGAGAATCTAGATCATCACCATAGTTTCCTATGGTACCATTTACCAGCCGATGGCACAAACAAGAAGCATATCTGGAATTGAATGTGATTATTTTATATCTGCTGTTTCCTTCTAGCACTTGTTTTTGGAAGTGATGTATTTCAGGTTTTCAGGGTTGCCCCAACAATGAATTGCATGATATTGCCACATCACTGTGCCCATCTGTCACATGGGTCCAGTTATGAAATGACCGTGCTTGTCATATTAATGAATTTCAACTATATAGATTTTGAAAACCAGTCTGATATTTCGTAAATAACATTAAGAATTGACACTAAATACAGAGCTCATGCGGAGTTTTGCATGAGTTCTGAATATTAACCCTTTCCCTGTTTTGCGATATTTCGACTCATCCAAATCCAAAACATCTGAATAAAAGAATCAAATGCTGGGTAAAATGATGGTTAAATTATCTGATAGAGTAGAAAACATTGTGGGAAAAGGAGAAATTGCTTGTTACAAGCAATTTCTCCTTTTCCCTCAATGTTTTCGAAAGACATCTTCTGCAGAGGCGTGAAAAATCATCTCTATCAGGGAAAGGGTTACCGTAAGTCAACTTACGATGTCATTATCGGAAAATATTGGCTTCTTTCGAAATCATTTGTGGCGAAAAACGGTGATACAATAATGGAGATAATATCAGAGTTGGGCCCTTATTGCTTTATTTAAACTTTATTTATTTTACAACGATTACAAACAAGCGCAAGAGCACTTATTAAATGCTTTCGTTGGCACAGATGAAGGCGTAAGGGCGCGGTCATTAATGTGGGAGGAAACCGGAGAACCCGGAGGAAACCCACTTGTCCGATCTGGTGACCACCATACCATCTCACATACTGCTTTATTGCATATTGCTTGTCATTGGGGGCTAACCAGATGGACAAAGGTCAATTTTACATACACTACTCGCCTTCACAAAAGGTACCATTTCACATTTGAAAATAGAGCTACCGGTATTGACAAAATATGCTAGCTATTCACCATTTAAGAATCAGGGGGCCGTTTCACTAAGCTTTGTGCGACTGAAAGTGTAAAATTATGATAGTCTGTAAATTTCACATGAGCAATGTTGTCTTGTAAACAATTTTTGGATTTACATTTATTGAGCATAGGCTGCATATGTAAATGTAAATCCATCAACTGAAATTTCCAGACGATCCTAAATTTGCACTTACGAACATCTTAGTCGTACAAAGTTTAATGAAACGGACCCCGGATTTTTGCATTTACTATTTTATTGACAAAAACAATTGCAGAAGTTACAATTCAACAAATGCGAATCCCATTTACAAAAGTTATGCAGCAACATTTGCAAGTCTCACATAAAAAAAGTTAGCATTTAAGAGATATTACTTAGAAAACAATCTATATAATTAAATGTCATTTGCCAATCAGATTCATAAAATGTCCATTTAAGACAACTAGTGTAATATAATATTCTGCATCTGTATCAGGCTACAAGCTGATCACGAGCTACACTGGTTACACAATGTTGATTTTATCACACTGGGTCAGAAATCAACTTATGATTAAGGCCTTGTATAAATGTTGCACATAAACTTTTCTTTTTCTTCTTCTGATATTTACATGCTCTTTTACTTCAATCAAATTAACATCATCGTCTAAGGATACACAACTCTGCCCCTAAATGTAGTATCGGATAATATAATGGTAATGTTATGTGATGGGCCGTTTGACGTCACCCCAGGGGCCCGTTTCACTAAACTTGGTAAAACTAAAATGTTCGTAAGTGCAAAATTATGACAGTCTCTAAATTTCACATTAACAATGTTTTCTCTTAAACAATTATTGGATTTACATTTATTGAGTATAGGCTGCATTTGCAGCCTATGGTCAATAAATGTAAATCCATCAATTGAAATTTCCAGACGATCCTAAATTTGTACTTTTTAGTTGTACGAAGTTTAGTGAAACGTCCCGCTGGTGTGCACATGGTGCACACGGTGCTTGTCTCTTCAGATTACATGTATCTTCTATTTGTCCAGTAAACTAGAACACTTGTGAGTTTTGAAATAGCAATTTTGCACGAAAATGTATCAAGGTCAAGGAATACCATTTTAAAGTAAACACAGTAATTACAAATGTCATAATCTCATTAAAACACCTTTACTATCTATCAACTTTGGCAGTATTTGAATTTTGGAAACTACTTCTATTTCTGATGGTGAATATTCATTTGCTATCAAGTTTCATTAACTTTCAATATTACAAAACCAAAAAACTGTTTCAGTAACTTATGTACGGAGCCCCGCAGGGGATGTAGAATTATTTTTTTTATTAATTCGTTCCCACGATATAATTCGTTCCCTCAAATTAACAATTAATTCCCACGAAATGACAATACGCCCCCGCAGCTGTATGTTTCAGTAACATATGGGCTTTTCTGAACTAGTATTGAGATATATGGGCCATAATCTAACCAAGCATGTTATGCGTTTCAATGGTCTGGTTATATTCTGGTCACACATGCAATAAGCCTGTTTTCTCATATTATGGCACATGTTAAATATAAATCCAGTTTAACCAAAATTTAAATTCGTACAAAGATTGTCTTATTCAACATACTCTTGAACCTAAAAATGTAGATATTAACCAAATGACTAATTCACTCTATTCTTTTGTATTTCAATTTTTTTTATTCTCTTTGTTACATATAATACATACATGTGCATAAACAATTTTACAATTTTTGTGTACAAAATGATTGAACAATTGAACATTTTTTTTGTCTTAGTATATGTGACATGTAACAACGAGTTTTTATATGATAATGTGTATGGGTGTTGTGGGTATACATGGGTGTGGGGGTTTGGGTCTTCGTTAATGCAACAAAAAAAAAGAGAGAACGTTTTTGGCATTACTAGTATATGTGTGGGTACTTTGGTATACGTTTTGTTAGTTGAAGTGAAAATCATTCCATTTTGTATTAAATTGCAACAGTTTATCTTTCATTGTCGCAATTGTCTCTTCAATTAAGATTGTTTTCTGTAGATACATGTTGAATGAGTTTAGTGTTGGCAGTGTTGAGCAACATTTACATTTGAATATAAAGTATTTTGCTAGAAGGATAATGAAATTAATTAGAACCGATCTTTGTTTAGATACTACGTTAATATTACAAAATGATATGTGTTCGTAATTTAGATGTGCATTGTAATTTAGTTTCGATTTCAATAGTTCATATATTTCCGACCAAAATGTTTGGATAGTTTGACATTCCCAAAACATATGTTTATTTGAATCTACGTTCATATTACAAAATTCACACAAGTTTGATGGTTTCAAGTTACATACAAATAGGAAGGAGTTATTTGGTATTATTCTCATTAGGTATTTGTACTGGAATGCTCTTAGTTTTGTGCTTATAGTATTTTTGATAGGTGAGATAAATATTTTCTTCCACTCTATTCTATTGATATAATAATAACCTTGCATTGAAGGCCCTGACCTTCACATCAAACTGTGGCTTACTGAAATGTGGCTGTGACTGAAGAAATTGGGTGTATGGTATTTGTGGCCAGTGTAGCTACTGATCAAATAGCACACTCTTGTGACCTGATCGCAATCTATAAATATATGCTTGTTAGAAGCACGACTGGTGTTTCATTGATGGAATGGCGAACCGTGCAGATCCTGATCAGGCTTTGTGGATGCACTGACTGATCTGGATCTACACTTGTCGCAAAAACCATAAGCCCCATTTCTCCAGTCACGGCCACAAATGTGGCCGTGACTGGAGAAATGGGACAAAAAAACAAATGTGGCCATGACTGGAGAAATGGGACTTACCGGTATGGCCTAAATTGTAGCCAGTGTAGACATAGACCAGCTTGTGCATAATCACAGTCGGATCAGGATCCTCACTATTTGCTGTTCAGTCAGGCAAACGACCTTTATTCTTCTAATATACTATATCATTATGCTGTTGGACTAGTTGGCTAGCAGAACAGTTTTGCAACTAGTGTAGATCCAGATCAGTCTATGCATCCACACATTTTTTTCAGGATCTACACTGTTCTCCATTCCATCAACGAAACAGCCGCCATCCCTACTGAAAATTTCAGTGGTATATCAGTGGTATACCAGTGAATATCAACGATATACGCAAATGCGCTCAATACCACTGGTATACCACCGGTATATCACTGGAATGTCAGTGAAAGTTGTGCGAAATAAATATCAGTGGTATACCAGTGTAATACCACTGAAATTACCGGTAAATTACCGGCCGGTAAAAACTCGGTGAAATAACTAGCAGTGGTAAAAAACGTATATGCTTCTAACAAGCAGTATTGATCGTTATCAGGCTACAAGGGTGTGCTTTTCGGGCTAAACTAGTGACAAATCGCATAATCCCCATTTTTCTAGTCTCAACTGCCTGCTTGTATATATAACATTTGCTCTTAAATTGTTTACTTTTAGTTAGTCATATTATAAATATGACAATATTTGATATGCTCATGTCATCATGAACATGACTGACCTTTTTGACCTTGACAATGTCACTCAATATTTCATATGAGTTTCTCTAATGTGCCACAACATTTGCACGCTGGTGGTATAAATAACAGCCAAATATGTCGTGGAATTTCATAACGATGCAATTCCAATGAAATTCCACGACATGTTTTCATAGTTTTCAGCAAGCAATAAGAAGAAAAATATTAAGGAAGTGTCGTCTGCTGGTATATTTGAACTATTTTTAGCCATTATTTTCCCAGCATGCAAAGAGTTGATATAACCAATAGAGTTACACCAGTTTTTGGACACTTCGATACAAGTGAACGTCATGTGACACACTCATTCCACCATTAACCCTTACCATGCTGAATTATATTTTGTTGTCTGCTGTTTATTTTATATTTTCTAAATATCTGTCAAACCATTTTTTTATAAAGAAAGGAGACAAAATAAAAAAAACAGCAGACAACGACATTCTAAGGGTTAATATGACCTTTCCCTTCTTGTCTTTCACAAGGTCACTGAAACAATTTCAACTGATCCGTCTGAAAATTGCTTGTGACACCAATTGATCTTAAACCGGCAGCACTAAGCATATGAGTACTGACAGGCCGCATACCTCGTTCATATAATTGAAATGAAATTGACGATACTTATGATAGATCTATATGTCTGGATGATTGATATACACAAAACAATTTATGAGTGGGTCCCGCAACAATTCAGCTATTCATTATGTCAACCTGGATTCCAACTTTTTTATTAAGCAAATATTAAAATATAATTGAGGTGAATAACTTGTGAAGGTCAATTTGATCTTCTTCATACCCAGGATATTCTATTTTGCTGTCAGCTTGAAAATTATATGCACCGCTGGCTGAGAAAATGGACCGTATGATGTTTGTCACGTGCATAGCCCAGGATCTCTAATTGTTCAAATTGTTTTCTGAGATGTCGGCCGATATATACAGTCGAACCTCTGTAAACTGGACACATATAACGTTAGTTTTGCTCAATTTTGATCGGGTTCATTGCCATTTACCTCCGATGATAATGGCTGGTCGTGATCGCAAATCACCTACGCTTCAGGTCATCATCTGTATGTTTTACAGTGGAACTTCTTTAACCCTGAATAAAACATTGACGTCTGCTGTTTATTTTTTATGTTCCATTTTTCACATCAAAAACATGGTTTGACAGCAATTTAGAATCATTTCCAATGGAAATGATTCTAAAATGCTGACAAACCATGTTTTTACTGAGAGAATTGATAAAATATGACACAGCAGCAGACAATTATTTTTGATTCCCCGCATTCTAAGGGTTAAAGGTCGGTCCTCATGGTTTCAGTTTAGAGAGGTTCCACTGTATATGTGACAATCCATGTGATTTTGTATTTAAGAAGATGTACATTAACCCATTACAGACGGGATACACTTTTAATAGTATGAACCTTTTGAGAAAAAATATCCCTATTTTCTTTATATCCTTTTGAAAGTATATGTTGTTACCACTCATTTGAACCGTCTCAATGAATGAACAAAATAATGAGATTTTTTCAACAAAAATTATCGTATCCTCAGACTGAAATGGGTTAACAAATTTCTCATTAACAAATTTACAAAATTTATGATATATTCAATAAATGATGTTGAAAGTTGACAACATTTTCCGAGAAAATACAGTGCCGGATTTGCTATGAAAATTTTCGTCAACTTTCAATATCATTTACAGAATATTTCACAATTTTTCATGAAAAGTCGCACATCGACTTAGGTACAAAAATCACTGTATTTGTCTCTTATGTGGCTGTGTGGCTGCATAAATGGGGCTTATGGGATCTGTGACCAGTGTAGCTCCTGATCAAACAGCACACGTACTCATGTAGTCTGATAATGATCTATATTGCTTTTTAGAAGCATGACAGTGTTTCATTAATGAAATGGCGTCTGGATCTACACTTGTCGCAACACCCTTAAGCCCCATTTCTCCTGTCACAGCCACATATAGTGTTCATAATTCTGGATAAAAGTATATCTATGACAACATTATATCTTATTATGGTCACAGCCACAGGTTGAAATAACGGACCGAGGACTATAAATACATTAAATATGCCTAAAATATCCATATTAAAATGAAAAAAAATATAAGCTAAAACATTTTCTTTTACTCCATCTATTCTTCACATTAAATATGCCTAAAAGCATCCATAAATGAAAAAAATAAGCTAAAAAAAATGTTTTTTAGCTTATTTGTTTTCA
Source organism: Conchocele bisecta (assembly GCA_029237695.1). NCBI lineage: Eukaryota > Metazoa > Mollusca > Bivalvia > Lucinida > Thyasiridae > Conchocele > Conchocele bisecta. Next base: position 44,123,705 of record CM055267.1, read on the forward strand.
TTTATGGATGCTTTTAGGCATATTTGATGTATTTATAGACCTCTGTCCATTACTTCAACCTGTGGTCACAGCATATAAAATGAGAGATATAGCTATAAACTACATACAGTCGAACCTGTGCTAAAGACCACCTCCGAATAGCAATCACCTGGCTGTAAAGGCCACAATTGTGTTGTCCCAATAGCACAATTACTATATAAATGACCCTGCGAATAAAGACCACCTGTGAACAAAGGCCAGATTTTTCACTTCCCATGGCTGGCCTTTATTCACAGATTTGACTGTACTTACAAATAATTGACATTTTTCACAAGCTAACGTATCTGCATCTGACATGAATGGTGTAAATACTATTTGATTAATGGGTTTGATAAATATTTAATTATTATTTTTATTTATTTCAGCTCATAGATCATCTTTATATCCAACTACCTATTTAACCCTTTAAATTCGAGAAAACAAACTTGTTGTCTACTTTTGTTCTATATTTTGTCTTCTTTCTCAATAAAAAACATGGTTTTACGGCATTGGAAATTATTCTAAAGTGCTGTTAAAGCATATTTTTGATGAGAAAAATAAATGAAAAATAAACAGAAACAGCAGACGACAAAATTTAATTTAGCATTATAAGTGTTAACCCTTAGACCGCTACACACAATAATTGTCGTCTGCTGTTGCTTTTATATCTTGCCTTATTTCTCAATAAAAACATGTTTTGACAGCACTTCAGAATCATTTCCAATGGAAATGATTATGAAGTGCTGTCAAAGCATGTTGTAAATTATTCTAAAGTGCTGTTTTTGATGATAAAATTGGAAAATAGAAAATAAACAGCAGACGACAAAAAAAATTAAGATAGCGGTCTAAGGGTTAAATTAATTGGAGAATGCAAATTAGTGCAGAATAACCCGAATCTTCTGTCTGTAAGTCTACCAGCAAGTCGCCCAGCATTACAGACAAAATATTTAAGTGTAGGAGTGCACTTGGCATTTGATGATTACTGGGCAAAAAGATACTTTGAGTTAGATATTGTACTTGTTGTAACCTTTTTATTCTTTATTGGTTGTAATGAAATAATGAATGCGGAAACCAGAAAAAGGTGTAGAATCATCCATTGGCTCTTGACAATTTCATGCTATTTTCAGCCAAATTTTTTAAATGTTTCGTGAGTGTTTTCAGATCATTGCTGATATACAATTTTAGCTTTCACTGTTTGTATGGTAAAACATTCTCCCTATGTTCATGGCTGTGACTAGAGAAATGGGGCTTATGGTCGTAGCAACCAGTGAAGACCCAGACCAGCCTGCGCATCCGCGCAGTCTGATCAGGGTCTGCACTGCTCACCATTCAGTCAGTAAAACATGAGCCATGCTTCAAATAGGCAGAATAGATCATCAGAGTTAGACTGGCCACAAATTCCATGCCACAAATTTCATAATGCCCATTTCTGCAGTCACAGCCACATTGAAGCAATCTGGAAATAAAGTAATGAATCTGTGATTTAGAAATCCTGTCCCTGATCTAATAATCTCATTGCAAATTTGGAAAATTATACATGTAGATTAGTAGTTAAAATAATCGACTTCTCTCTGTCAATCCTCTTTTTAACCCCCCCCCCCCAGAGTTTTCTGCCACAAAGGTTTAACAAGAATATTAACCCTTAGAATAGAATGCGGGAACTATAGTCGTCTGCTGATAATTCATAGTTTGTCTTTTCTCTCAGTAAAAACATGGTTTGGCAGTATTTTAGAATCATTTCCATTGGAAATGATTCTAAAGTGCTGCCAAACCCAAGTTTTTGACGAGAAAATGGAAAAATAAAATATATTCAGCAGACGACACAAATTAATTCAGCACTGTAAGGGTTAAGTAACATACTAAAAAATTACATTGCTTGACCCTTTATGCTGCATTCACACTTAATTCGCTATCTGTCGCTAACATTGATGTTTTAATGCTATACCATATAGATGTATCTGTTGTTACCTTCCTTGGGATTCGCTAATATAATGTATAACCATGATAACCAGCGCAGTATTCCTCTCTTGCCATATTGAGATGTGTCAATCTTGTCCAGTTTCTCTCACAGGCATTCGGCGTGTTTCGGCTTTCATCGGTATAACTCTATGTACATGTATATGAATAGGCTTCTAACTTTGGTCGGACACAACCTCGTATCATAACAAATTCTGCGATTTTATTAACGCTAATGTGAATATGTTCATTTGATAATTATTGTTATCTTGGTATAAATAGCATAGTTAGAACATAATTATGCAAAGAATATCGAATTACAGCTGCTTTTCGTAGGTCGGACACAACCTCGTATCATAACAAATGAAATAATGTGTTTAAGTCTCTAACGTCATTATTGTAATGGCACGTTCATATGATCGTTTGAGAATTATCGTTATCCTGCAGAAATACATAGAATGCATATAAAATTAAAATTTTAAAAATATTATTTTGTTATGATACGAGGTCACGTCCGACCAAAGCCTTGTTCATATACAGGGATTCCGCTGGGTAAAATAAAAAAATCGCCACTTCAAAAATTGTAATTTTTTATCGCCAATTGTTTATTTTTATTGCCAATTGCAAAAGTGGCGATCGCCAGCGGAATCCCTGCATATATATATAGAGTTATACCGATGAAAGCCGAAACACGCCGAATACCTGTGGTTTCTCTGTAACATAGATGAGATTATCTCCGTCTTAGTACAGGAAGATAGAAAATGGAGATTTATAACAGGCTCTTTCTGTTACTGTCCGTTTCTGGTAGCTATCTGAATAATTTGTTATCATCTTGGTTGGTTGACATATCTTTTCTCAATTCTCTCTCACTGTTGGCAGGTTGTTATTCAATCAATCAATCAATCAATCAGTCAATCAGTCAATCAACCACTTTTCCTTAAATAAACCTAAAACATACTAAATTATACAGTGTATCACTATGCGATTTCTGTCTTGAACATGCATCATGTATTGAAAAATGTCTGTAATTTTCTAATCAGTATGGACAAACTTAAAGGGGAGGCGATCAGATTAGTTTCTTCAACACTTTTAACTACAGACCTGTTTTAATAGTGTTTGCAAACAGTGTAGATCCAGATGAGCTGGCTCATAATGAGCCATCTCATTAGGATTTGCAATTTTTGCAAGTAATGTTCATATATATGCTTTAAAAACAAAAGAAACCTTCTTATAAATAAATAAACTAGTCTGAAAATCATTTTGTGATGATAGGTTGGTTCTTGAACTAATATATCACAGTCCGTTCCAGTTATTTAGGGTTGCAATGGTTAACCCTCACTACGCGGGAGACGAAAAATGTCGTCTGCTGTTTTTCATTTTTGCCTTAATTCTTAACAAAAAACCTGTTTTAGCAGCTCATGAGAATCGTCTCCAGTGGAGACGTTTCTCATGCGCTGTAAAAACAGGTTTATATCGAGAATTATTGAAAATAAAACATTTCCAGCAGACAACAAAATTTAATTCAGTGTAGTAAGGGTTAACGTTGGTTGTATGTTCCAGGGACATCAGCCGCAATGAGTTGGACGACCTGCCCGAGGCATTGTTCCAGCATCTGGATAGCCTCGTATCTGTGTAAGTACCGATGCTCAGAGTATACCAGGGCCCGGTTGCTCAAAGCTTCTGTTAGCTTACCAGACTGTTAAATCCTTAGCATTGCTAAGGATTTAACAGTCTGTTAAGCTAACAGAGGTTTTGAGCAACCGGGCCCAGGCTGCTGTCTTTTGGCATCACGTTTATCAGGCAAGGCTGGAACATCTGTAGAGAATTCCGAGGTTGGCATTTATCACGTCAAAAGAGGTTATACAGTGAAACCTCTCTAAACCAGACACCCTGGGAGGTTCCCAGGGTGTCCGGCTTAGAGAGGTTTCACTGTCAATCAGACATTTGATCATTCTGAGCCACAGTTGTGTGCTATGCGTTATCAGACGTTATCACCTCAGATAAATGACCAAGAAACTCATCAAAAATAATATCACGGGTGCTCTCTTGGTGTCTGGTTTAGAGTGGTTTCACTGTAATAACCTGGTTTAGAGTGGTTTCACTGTAATAACTTTATAGAACATACATGCATCTGGCCACTTGGAAAAAAAATCAGAGACAAACATATGAAAAGTATGTTAAAAAAATCTGCCCTCTCACATGACATTCTGCAAACCCGGTGTCTGAGAACCAAAGTACTTCTTTTTTATGGCCATATGTATACTACTGATTTTCATGTCATATTTATGTATGTAATACATATAAGAATGGTTGAATAAATGACTAGGATGTCCGTCGTATGTTTTCTTTTTTACGTTTCAAGAGTTAACCCTTGGACCGCTACACACAACAATTGTCGTTTGCTGTTGCTTTTATACCTTGCCTTATTTTTGAGTAAAAACATGTTTTGACCGCACTTCAGAATCATTTCCAATGGAAATGATTCTGAAGTGCTGTCAAAGCATGTTGTAAATTATTCTAAAGTTAAGTGCTTAAAGCTGTCAAAGCATGTTTTTGATGATAAAAATGGAAAATAGAAAATAAACAGCAGACAACATAAAAATTAAGATAGCGGTCTAAGGGTTAACCCTTTCACCCATGTAGACTATAAAGCCACCATTTCAATGTGCATGATCACGTGGTTACAACAACAACAACGTCGCCCACTCCAAAGTAAATATTATTTTATAGTTTCCTTAATATGCAACGGATTTTGATGAAATATGGCGCAGCAAACGTGTCTTCATGAACTGCATTTGGTGGTCTAGGGAGTTTGGCACAGACTTATGTCGTTTTTGCGAAGATTCTTAGCAAAAACTACAGAAGTTTAGGCGAAAATAAAGAGACCACCAAATGCAGCTTAACAAGACACGTTTGATGCGCCATATTTCATCAAAATACGTTACGTAATAAGGACACTATCAAAGAATACGTACTTTGAATCGGTACTTGTTGTTGTTGTTAGTACCACGTGATCATACACCTTGCATTTGCAAACAGTAGATCCGCACTGTGGATATGCAGTATTTGTCAGTATTTGCAAAATTCTTGAAACAAGTACCCTTTTTTCAATTAATGGAATTGCCAAAATATTAGCATGAAACATTCAATGTAAGATATTTAGGGGTGAAATGGTTAAATTTGACTTTTGCAGCGATGTGAGCTACAATGCCTTAACATCGTTAAAGAAGAACGTCCTGAAAAAACAAGCACTCAAGTCGGTGTAAGTACATTGTATTTATGGATCTTCCAAAATAGTTCATTAAAAATTAAATATGTGAATTTTACCTATTTTGTTGTTTGGCCCGCCCCTTCATGTGTACATGTAGCCCCGCCCTTAAACTCGCTTTTCAATTGCGATACTATTCTATTATTGGCGGTTCGACACTGAAGCATGCTCGCACATATGAGACATGCCATGTGATTTTGTACCTTCGCACATCTGTGTAATTTCATTAAATATGTTAAAAACTTTACAATATCTTTCATAAAAAAAGTTACAAGTTGACAAAATTTTCAGAGTACATGCGGAATATAATTCCGCATGTACTCTGAAAATTATGTCAACTGTTGACGCCATTTACGGAAAATAATGTAAATTTTGTAAAAGTATTTCATGAAATTACGCAGATGTCCGAAGGTACAAAATCACATGGCGTGTCTTATATATGGCAACAGGGTGTACATCTCGTGAATTTCCGACAACAATATGGGACGTCTGGTTCTAAATATAACTTAGTCATTGTCAAAAATTAATCTTTAATTTAATTCATATTGTTGAATTGGTCGCAATGTGCAATTATTTTAGACGAAAAACTTGAAATGCTGGGCTTTCAATGGTCGAGAAACTAGCACAAACAAAAAGAATTAATTATACTGTTTTAATAAAGTTTTATTTCTTAGTCATTAGACAACGGTTATATTTGTCAGGAAATGAGTGTTTCAATTTACATTAGCCCTTACATTGCTGAATAATTTTTTTTATTTTCCGTTTTTCTCATAAAAATAATGTTTTTATTGAGAAAAAAGGCAAAGTATACAACAACAGCAGACGGCAATTTTGGGTTCCCCACAGTCTATGGGTTAACCCTTCCTACGCTGTTGACTGAAATTGCCGTCTGCTGTTTTTCATTTTTGCTTTAATTCTTAACAAAAAACTGGAGACGATTCTCATGTGCTGTCAAAACCAGGTTTTTGTCAAGAAATATTGAAAATAAAACATTTCCTGCAGCAGACGACAGAATTTAATTCAGCATAGTAAGGGTTAATGCCACTAATGTACAAGATAATTCCTATCCATTCATTGCATTGATAATCTCCGTATTTTTCAATATCAAACATTTGTATGAATTTCCTTGATAGCAGGCTAACTGACCTCCTACGTGGACTGATAATCTTTTGAGAAGTTTACTTTCTTACACAAACACCTAAACGACACGCCATGAAAAGCTTGGTGAAATGCCCTGGACTTAACCCTTCGAGTGCTATCTACCTGTAATTTCTTTTTTGTCGTCTGCTGTTTATTTTCTATTTACCATTTTTATCATCAAAAACATGCGTTGACAGCACTTTAGAATAATTTACAACATGCTGTCATGTTTTTATTGCTGTCTAAGGCCATTTTTTTTTTATTTGTTGGTTTACGGATTTTTTTTCCGCGAGATCGGGTCGGTCGGTCGGAAAAAAATAAAAATAAAAAAAAGTTTTTTCAATTTTTTTATTCTTTTTGGCACAGGGTTGGGTCGGTCGGGGGAGGGGAAAAAAAAAAAAAAAAAAAAAAGGGTGAAGGTCATATGTAGTATGGCAAGGCAGGTGTAGCATACATGCAAATGAATGAAGTATGGAAATATTGAAGCAGTTAAGCAACTTATGTAGATGCTATGGCCAGTTTGAGAAACTGTGACAAACTAACTGGTTAACCGAAATTGCTAAGTCCTTTCAGCAGCCCTGTGAAGGTCAAAAGGTCAAGGTAATATAAAGTATGACAAGGCAGGTATAGCACACATACCAATGAATGATGTGTTGAAATATTGAAGAACTTGAGCAACTTATGTAGAAGATATGGCCGGTTTGAGAAACTGTTACGAAGTGGTTAACCGAACGTGTGACGGACAGACGGACGGTCCGAACACCATAAAAATCACCTTTTTAAGGCACATGGTTGGGTCGGTTCACCTTTTTAAGGCTCATGGTTGGGTCGGTTTGTGGTCGGTAAAAAACAAAAAGGCCAGTGATTGTGATAGAGTGAAACTTGTGTTAACCGGCATCGTCTCGGACCAAGAGTTTGTCGGTTAACGTAGGGAGTCGGTTCAGCAAGTTTCTTTATATTCTACATCGCAACTCAGTTTCATATTCACATACTGTTGAATGTTGATCACTGTGAATGGGTTGCGTAATGCGTACATATTAATACCGTATCTGGTATAATTTTAAATACTAGACAACGAAGCGGCGATATAGTTGAAACGAATATCAGTGGGGGTGGCACGAGTGTGGATTTGTGGCAGGGCGGTAGAGGACCCTAGGAAGAACGCATACATGAAATATGAAGCACATCGGAGCAAGAAAACAGAAAATATAGGCCATTTACCCGAGCGTTAAGGTTTTGAATTTTTGCATTCAATCTGAAATGGAGATATATCAAATCATATTGGAGATATATCAAATATCGAATCGTCCATTCGCAGGTTGTTGTTGTTGTCGCTGCTGTGCTAAGATCCGGTTTCCGCCACTTACTTTTCTCGGCACAGCAAAAAAAATTTTTTTTTTCCACATTGTCAAAAAATCGGGTCGGCGGATCTGTAAACCAACTAATAAAAAAAAACTGACCTAAGGGTTAATAGCCATTGTAGACAGATAAGAATGCTGGGAACATAAATTTTGTTGTTTTGTCATCTGATGTTGTTTCTTAGTTTGTCTAGTTTATCAATAAAAGCATGCTTTGACAACAGTTTAGAATCATTTATGATTCTAAATTGTTGTCAAAGCATGTGTTTGAGGAGATAAATGTAAAGTAAAACAAACAGCAGACAATAAAATTTAATTCAGTGTTGCCTCGCGAGACAGTCGCTTTCGCTGTGGCCTGCCTCTGGAAATGAATTCTCACTACACATGACCATATTTTACGCTTTAATAATAACATGCTCATGATTTAGTCGATTGCTAAACAAACTTGGTTCGCTACACCACTTTTTCGTCTGGCAAAGCCCGGTATCACAGGCAATGACAGGGCAGATAGTGCTGCCAAGGCCGTGGAGCTACCGACTTCTAATTTTCCTGTTTACTATCTGTATCATGATTTTAAATCATCCATTAACTCATTCATCTCTCATACAATGCAGACCCGGTTGGATCTGCTCACAGGTAATAAACTTCATGCTGTGAAACCGACTTTGCGCCAATGGACTCCTGGGGACCGTTTCACTAAACTTCTTACGACTAAAATGTTCGTAAGTTCAAATTTAAGATTGTCTGTAAATTTCAATTTATGGATTTACATTTATTGAGCATAGGCTGCATATGCAGCCTATGCTCAATAAATGTAAATCCAATAATGATTTACAAGAAAACATTGTTAATGTGAAATTTACAGACTATCATAATTTTGCACTTACGAATATTTTCGTCGTACGAAGTTTAGTGAAACGGCCCCCTGGCTACAGACATGTATGCCGGGATGAAGTTGTTCTTAGTCGGTTACGCATTGGACAAACACGACTAACGCATTCGTATATGTTCAAAGGTGAGCCGCGTCCATGGTGTATGCCATGTCGCAGCGCATTTACCGTGCAACACATCCTACTGGACTGTATCGACTTTGCCGATGTTCGACGCAAACACTTCAATGTTACTTCACTTGTAAAGTTATTCCAGGTGGAGAACATTGAAGGTTTGCTTAGACTTCTCCATGAAACCAACTTTTATCCGAAAATCTAATTTTACCATTGTATACATGTTGCTCATTTATATTGTTCATCATATCTAACATACCATTTTACTATTTTACTATTATTTTCTTCTTCATCTAAATTGCTTGGCCCTAAACAATACTCTTTTGTGTTGATGGGCCATTAAGCACCATTCCATTCGCTGCGCACACTCGTTTGTTTAGCAGCCCAATTGCTCAGTCAGCTCACCTGGTTGAATAAACAGTATTTATTACACCAATATGTCAGGTTAGAGCATCACATCAATTAAAGTGTGCTTAAAATATGGCTTAAAGCTGTAACCAAAAATATGTAAAGTATGTTTTGTTTGGATGGGTCGACAATTTCAACTTTAACATTTTAGAATTACAATACTATGTTAATTATATAATACATTGTGTATACACATATTCACATATATAACTGAAAACATACTTCCATATTTCCATATATTGATAATATTTCTACTGATAGTAAATTGTGTTATCTGCATTTGTCCTTAATTTTCAAGAAAGTTTTAACGAGCCAATTATGACCATTTCGCATAATACTATGATTCTCATGTGCTGTCAAAAATACGCAGGAAAAAATTCAGACAGCGTTGTCAATGCTGTAACTATTTCATGTGTGGTAAGGTTAAATTATCTCTTGTTTATCAGGTAAATGTATACAATACTTTGGCCACAATTTGAGACATGCCATGGGATATTGTACCATTGGATATCTGTGTAATTTCATATAATACGTTTACAAAATTCACAATATTTTTCATGAATAAAGTAGAAAATTTACAAAATTTTCAAAGTTTTGTCAACTTTTGACGCCATTTACGGAAAATATTGTAAACTTTGTAAACGTATTTCATGAAATTACGCAGATGTTCGAAGGTACAAAATATGACAGTTCGGCTACCAGCTGAGAATCGGTACCTTAATTGCTACATTTATGAGTGTTGTAGATCCTGACAATGAGGCATAATTGCCTCAGGGTACGGTCTAATCATTTTGCTAACAACAGTATAGCTGCTTCAGTGACTGACTGGCGAACAGCATAAGCCCAGATAAGACTGCACGGATGCGCAGGCTGATCTGGGGCTACACCAAGATAGGCCAAGTGATTTTGGTGTGGCATGGACCTAGCTGGCACAGAGGTCAGGTTATTCTAATTTCAGGGCTGAAAATATTATTTTTTTCGCTGTAAATAATCCGTTCTGATTTTGGGATTTTCTGAACCCGTTGGCCTGGCCTTAAATGACCTTAGCTGTTGATAGGCCATTAAACACAAATAAACAAACAAACAAAACTGATCTGAAACTACTCTGATCACATACGTCGTAATGTACCTTTTACCAAATCTCAGTCTGTTTGTGGAACGCCCAGATTTGGCCCATCATACACAAGTTTATCCCTTAGTAATTTATCATATGTCATCAGGTACCAAACACACTGATAAGTAGCGGATTATCTTGACACGGGACAAAGCCATCACCGTGTGTGTAATCAGGCGTGCTTTGTCATAAGCTTTGTATCAGACCAGAGTTTTGGACCGTGTCCAGGCCGTCACCTCATTCTATGCCAGATATAAATTGGTTTGTTTCAAATTGCAAAGCAAGTTTTTCCATACACGTATAATTATGTTGTGGCCACCTGAGACTGTTGTTGGTCTACATGGAGAAATGCATGAAGCATTATTAACCCTTTCACTCCTAAGTAACTGGAATGGATTTGTATTTGTTAATTTCCGGACCAATCCAATCATCACAAAATGATTTTCAGACTAGTCCATTTATGAAAAGGGGATGTTTATGGTTCTTGAAAATATGAAAATTACTTGCAAAAAGTGCAGATCCTGATGAGACGGCTCGTCACGAGCCGGCTCATCTGGATCTACACTTTTTGCCAATACCACTATACAGGCCTGTGGTGTTGAAATGGTGAAGTAATGATTTTTTACAAGTCTCCATGAACGTATTTGTAACCAATGTTTAAACTGTCTGACCAAACTAATTAAATGATCACTTTCAAGGCCAATAAATCGGTTGTCCGATTAGCGCAATCGGTAACGAGCGCGCTTCTCACCAATGCGGATCCGGTTTCCTCCATGTACTCTGGTTTCCTCCCACATTAATGACCGCCCTTACGCCTTCATCTTTGCCAACGAAAGCATTTGTATAAGTGATCTCACGCTTGTTTGTAATCGCTGTAAAATAAATAAAAGTTTAAAGGCCAATATTAAAAGAACAATAATAAGATAAAACAAACTCTCTATCAGTAACTCTCTTCCAGATATCATAGCTGTTTCGTTAATCATTGTTATTTTGTTAAATTTTGAATATCAGAACAGTCGGTACAGATCCTGGCTTGCTACAAGCTGGTTCATTTGTTTATAAACTGTTTTACAAACTTTGGCCTTATCATCGGTTGTATTAACCCTTTCAATGCTGAGGATACGCCATTATGTTTGCGAAAAATCCTAAATATTTTCCTTCTATACGCTCAGAAGTATATGTCGTGACCGATGAGATGGTTCAAATGAGTGGTCACAACATATACTTTCATTGAGAAATAACAAAAAAAAAATTAAATATTTAATAAATTTCAACGTTCAACACACAAACGATATCAAGGGGTTACAGCTACCTGTTGACCCAGATTTTTTTAATGATCGCGATTGTGTCGCAACAAAACTCGCACGTGTGGGTCTAACTGATGTTAATCCTCATTCTATGATGGATTTACAGCGGATTTTAGTGACATTCCTGAATTCTGCCTGATTGACATTTGTCTATGGTGGCCAATACACGCCAACATGAGTGTCAATTCTACGTTCAGGGAAGGGGGTCAATAAGTCAGTAAGTGATAAATTACAGTCAGGGAACAAATTAATGACAGTATAACACATCCAGCGTAGATTAATACCCATATTAATGCAAGTACTGAAAATACGACAAAAACAAAATTCTAACAAGTTTGGGCTTCCATACATTGAACATTTTGTATGTTTTAATATACTCGATCCGGGGCCAACTATTTCATTCACAAAACAGAAGTAAACATGGCGATGTCAAAGTAATGCAGAAACTTTAACAAAAATCCTGCTACAACATTGTTTTGTACCGAGAAGGCATTTTCAGGCGCGACACCGCTTCCGTGGCGGAATTCTTGTAGTACCCTATGTTCAGTACTTTCAGTACTTTGATTATCATCAAAAACATGCTTTGACAGCATTTTAGAATATGTTGTGTGTAGCGGTCTAAGGACTAACCTAACGGCGTCAGGATTAGTAATATCAAAATTATAGCAGAATTTAGTAGGCGTAAATGGGTTTTGTAAATATGTGCACATTTTTTCCATGTTTCAAACATAGAATTTATTGACAAAGGACGCTCTATTGCTGGGAATTAATTGCTCTTGCTTAATATGTATCAGATAGACACGTTCTTGATGCCATACACTTCACTTTGCATTGATCTGTCAGGCACAGGCAGACATCGGCCACTCCCTGGAAAAAGCTACCTTACCATGTTAAGCCTTTCACCCCTAAATAACTGACACAAACTGGTTCATGCTCATGTTTGGACTAGTTCATTAACCCGTTCACCCCTAAGTAACTGGAATGGATTTTGATGTTACTGCCAATCCAATTGTCACAAAATGTATTTCAGACTAGTCTCCTTATGAGGGGGTGCTTTTGTTCCTAAAAATGTGAAAATTACTTGCAAAAACTGCAGATCCTGATGAGTGTCGGCTCATCTGCATCTACACTGTTTGCCAACACCACTATACAGGTCTGTGGTGTTGAAAGGGTTAATCATATGTGGCTGGAGACACGTGGCTTATGGGTTAAACTGTTTGCCATTCAGGCAGTGTGATATCATGCATTATAAGGTCTGTAGTGTTCACCATCTTGTCAGTTAATTAATCAGGATGCTAGATTGAAGCTGTTTAACCATGTAACCCCTAAGTAACTGGAATGTATTTTAATATGTTAATTTTGCAACCAATCCAATCATCACAAAATGATTTTTGGAGTAGTCCATTTATGATTTTTCTCTTCTTTTTTTTTTTAAATATGAAAATTATTTGCAAAAAGTGCAGATCCAGATGAGACGGCTCGTCACGAGCCGGCTCATCTGGATCTGCACTGTTTGCAAACTTTAGTGGGCTGTCGGGTTCAAAGGGTTAAATATTGATATACCTGCATATGTGTGGTATTTGATCAGGAGCTACACTGGTCCTCGTGAAAATAATTTTATCTACTAACCGACAGTCAAGTGAGTGTCACCTATCCGACTTAACACACACAAGTCTAGGCCGGTAAAACTACACCCATAAGCATTTCATTGCACTGCTGCAAATATGAAGGGGCCAGTGGAATAAGGGGGCTAACTCCTTGTGGGAGTTAGCACCCTTATTCTATCGACCCCTTCATCTATTTTGCTAAGAGTAAGTGACCATTGCAGAGCTTGATGTGAAAGCAATAATGAGTCAGATGGTGATATGGTGTCGTGTTCTGTTGGGAGATTTCCCAGTAAGCCCATGGTTGACAATCCGGCCACCGATAATGAGCCTCTTTATCCCCACTGCTATGTAAATAGGTACCCTGGTATTGGTTGTGGGACACGGCAATGTGCATTGTGAAAATGGCTGGCCAATACCCAACCACATAGACACAGACAGACGATTTAGACACAGACAGACCAGATAGAGACAGACAGACCATAAAGATGCAAACCAGACTATCCCTTTTCATTCTAAGCTTGTGCTTAGAAGTATATGTCGCGACCACCATTTGGAGACGGTTCAAATGAGTGGTCACAACAGATACTTTCATTAAGAAATAACAAAAAAAACAAAAAAATGTTTAATAAATTTTGTACCCGTAAATGTGTATTCAAAATGAAATGGGCTATATAAACACAGATTATGTTCAGTTTTTTTCCTATTGACCTATTACAATGATTTATACAGTATGCAGCATAATTTTAGGCATATTGACAATATTCCAAATAATTTTCTATTTTTTCTTATTTCTCAATGGAAGTATATGTTGTGACCACTCATTTGAACCATCTTGTTGAGACGGTTCAAATGAGTGATCACAACAGATACTTTCATTAAGAAATAACAAAATAAAAATAAAATGTTTAATAAATTTCATACCGGTAAATGTGTATTCAAAATGAAATGTGCTATATAAACAGAGATTCTGTTCAGTATTTTTCTATTGACCTATTACCATGATTACATATGCAGCATAATTTTAGTCATATGACAATATTCCAAATAATTTTATATTTTTCTTATTTCTCAATGGAAGTATATGTTGTGACAGTTCAAATGGTGGCCACAGCATATCCTTTTTATGACAAATAAAGAAAATACAGTGAAACCTCACTAAACCCCAGGGTGTCCGGCTTAGAGAGGTTTCACTGTAAATCTGGCATTTGATCATTCTTAGAGCCATAGTTGTATGCTATGCGATAACGAACAGACATTATCACCTGAGATAAATGACCCAAGAAAATCATCAAAAATAAGATCACAGGTGTTTTCTTGGTGTCCGGTTTAGAGAGGTTCCACTGTACATGTGTTTAAAATGTTCTAACAATAAAATGGTATATCTTCTAAATGGATTGGCTTATTATTGGCGCCTGTATAGGTATTACTACAGATTGTTCATGCCAGTTATCTATGGTGGTTTGGTAGTATTTTGTTTAACCCATTTCATACTGAGGATACTCCGATTTTTGTTGAAAAAATCTCATTATTTTGTTCATTCATCGATAAAGGTATACGTTGTTACCACTCATTTGAACCGTCTCGTTGAGACGGTTCAAATGAGTGGTAACAACATATACTTTTGAAAGGATATAAAGAAAATAGGGATATTTTTCTCTCAAAAGGTTCATACTACTAAAAGTGTATCCCGTCTGTAATGGGTTAATAATTGATTAAATACAGGGAATTTAAGACCTGTTTTCCTGCTAGGGTCCTAAATGGCACTCGTTAACTCAACTAAGAACTAAAGTCCCACATTTTGGGTGAATAATTTATACTAGTCATACTTGGATAAATTGGGCCTTAATATATTGCGACATCGCAACCCAGCTAAGATTGTTTGTCTAGATATGTTAGATCAGGATGAACGTACATTTTTTCTCCATTAATTATGAAAATTGTAGTTAATAACTGTTTGTAAAGAATACTTTGTGAATAGAATGAATGATTAGCTTCAACAGAAGTGGGTTAAATTATTCACATGTCAATGATTTCCCCATCGGGTGGAGCTGTCGTTGGTTATACACGGGCAATGAGATGATAAAATCTCACATATCTCGCAAAACGGTATGAATATTATTGGTTGTGTCATCCCCTGGATAAAATGGCATTGTATCATTTTTTCTACAGTGTAGATTCCAATCGAATGCCATAATGTTCAAGTATTTAGATATGTGACTTGTTTGGATGCTTCCTAATTAAAGGGGTCAGTGGCAGAAGGGAGCTAAGTCCCATATGGACTTAGCCCCCTTTTTCCACTGACCCCTTCACTGGTACGTGCATTGTCAGAAGATGTTGTAAAAGTGGATGGATGGTGAACGGTCAATGAAACTGCAAAAGAGCCTGTGGTTATCTTTCTAACTTGACTGTAGGTCTTCAAATGCTCCTTCACTTTCCTTGCCAATGGCTGCACTATGCATATGATTTACACTGTCTATACTGGAATGAATACCTATATGCTTCTGCGAACATCCTGTACCACATATTACATGTCTGGCTACGTTTTGAAATGCACAGTTGGGGTTATCGTTTACAAAATTTCTGAGTTCTGTTGTTTGTCAAGCTACAAGAACCGAACTTGCATTCATCTTTTAACAACCCTCGTTATTGCACAGACTTGGCTACAACAACCGAAATTTCAAATTATTTTTGCACAACTTACTGTGTGTGTAGTGACTCTATGACAAACATTGGAGCTACTGGTGAGACTCTACATATTTTATAGGGTCCTTTTTGCCATCTGTGGGTGAAATACCAGAGCGAAGGAAGCCATTGTGAAGCAGGGGAATTAAGGCTATAAAACACGGAATGTTGAAAACGTTTTTTCTCAATGCCTGCAGACATTAAAATATGACCAAAGTTTGCCATCTTTGTTCGCAGTCATATCCATAATAATTTCAATAATTTAGCTGTCTGAAAATGTGCAATAACGTTCATCGTTCTTTGCTTAAATGTGCTATTACAACACATTAACATTATTTCCTTACTCAGTAAACTCACTATACTAGACACCTTGAGCACATCAGTGTGTTGTTTATGGATTTCAATGGAATTTCAGCTATGATGATCATGTGCCAAACACCCATGTACCAAATTTACAGTGAAGCCTCTCTAAACCGGACACCGTGGGGACCTCCCATGGTGTCCGGTTTAGAGAGGTTCCACTGTAGAAAATTATAGTATGTGTTAAATGGAGGAATAAGTAAATATTTTTCAATTGAAAGTGTCAATAACCCCCCATTGGCACATTCCACATCATTAATATCAGTGCAAGTGATGGTCAATGGAGATAAGAGTAAATCCACATTAAAGGTACATGCCCACTCAGTAGGCATAACATAACATGTTCTTTATAGGAATTAAATAATTGTATAATTGTGTAACTATTCCACCAGTTTTAATAATTACAAGTGCCCGCTATACAGATATAATCATTATATTTATTTTACTGATAGTGACTCGCGGTGGTATCAGGCTATTTTCATATGCATATGAGGCATGATATTTTTTAAATACTAATTAAATGCATCACCTGAAAAAATAATATTTTCAACAGATTATAAAGTATGTTCATTGCACACCAAAAAGTAAATACAGATAATTAATAGTAATGTCCGTTAACATTTTAAGGAAAGACGGTTATCGCCCCTGATATCAGCATGGACATTTACGTTTGATATACAACGTATAATAATACCAATCAATATGTAGGGTAATGGTGAATGAATGTTCATTTTGCCAGAAAATGTCATATCTACAGAATATACAAAACTATCTGTCTCCCTATAGTATAACCTACAGTGTGGGCATGTACCTTTAAACATGGCTAAAACTGGACTAAAGTTTTACAACGGTGTAATGGTTTGAATGGTCACATGTATGTGATATTTGAACAGTGTGATGTGTCACTGGGGAATGCCCTCAAATGCATTTGTGCCCACCCACATATGGTTGTTTGCGTAAGAATAGTTGACCTTAATTATGGCATTGTTGACAATTGTAGAGCCTGGTCATCTTTGAATACTTGCATAGTATAGCTTTTTTACAGTACAATCGTTTGCTGATGGTAATAATGCACATTCATTGACTGATTGGCGAACAGTGTATATATTATGACATTTATATCTATGTTTATATTATGACATTGATATCTCTGTTTATATTATGACATTGATATCTCTGTTTATATTATGACATTGGCATCTATGTTTATATTATGACATTGATATCTCTGTTTGTATTATGACATTGATATCTCTGTTTATATTATGACATTGATATCTCTGTTTATATTATGGCATTGATATCTCTGTTTATATTAAGACATTGATATCTCTGTTTATATTATGACATTGATATCTCTGTTTATATTATGACATTGGCATCTATGTTTATATTAAGACATTGATATCTCTGTTTATATTATGACATTGATATTTATGTTTATATTATGACATTGCTATCTATGTTTATATTATGACATTGCTATCTATGTATATATTATGACATTGATATCTCTGTTTATATTATGACATTGATATCTCTGTTTATATTATGACATTGGCATCTATGTTTATATTAAGACATTGATATCTCTGTTTATATATACATTGCTACATGTTTGATTATGACATTGTTATCTTTTTTTATATTATGACATTGCTATCTCTGTGTTTATATTATGACATTGCTATCGATTATATATCTATCTGTTTATATTATGACATTGATATCTTGCTATATTATGACATCTCTGTTTATATTATGACATTGATCTCATGTATTATACAGTGATATCTCTGTTATATGATCATTGATATCTTTGTGTTTTATATACATTGATATCATCTGATTAAAAATAATTAGACAATTGCTAATCTATGTTATATTATGACAATTGCTATCTATGTTTTATATTATGCACATTGCAGCTATGTTTATATATGACATTGCTATCTCGTTTATAATTATGACATTGATATTCTATGTTTGTATTATTGAACATTGCGATCTAATGTTTCTATTAATGACATGTTTATATTATGTTTATACATACATTGCTATCTATGTTTATATTAATGACATTGATAATCTCTGTTTATATTATACATTGATATCTATTTGTTTAAATATAAAGACAATTTTGATATCCCTATGTATTTAATATTAAACATTTGCTAATCTATGTTTTGTATTATCACGTTGATATCTAATGTTTATAGTATACATTGGATATCTATTTTATATATGACAGTTGATGCTTGTATCTATGTTTATATAGACGTTGATACTATGTTTATATTATGAGCATGATGAATATCTGTATATGATTATTGATACTATGTATATATATGCATGTATATTATGACATTGATATGTATGTTTATATTAAGACATTGACATTTATATTACAGGGACTTCAGCCACAACCAGATCTCGGTGGTCGATCCTCAGTTCATCAACAAACTGAGTAACCTCGTCAACATGTAAGTATTGTGGGTAATTTCACACCTGGGGGGCCGGATATCAGCCATGTTTAATTTGTATTTTAATCATGAAAAGGCTGTGGATATCTTGTAAGTGTACGAGACGTAAAAATGACAGGGTTGTGGTCTTGCTGTTTTATATGTTCAAGGGGAATATGGTACCAATACGACATACGACATTCTCTTTGCCTCAAGTTTTATAATTAACCCTTACACCGCTATCTTCATTTTTTGTCGTCTGCTGTTTATTTTCTATTTTCCATTTTCCATTTTTATCATCAAAAACATGCTTTAACAGCACTTTAGAATAATTTGCAACATGCTTTGACAGAACTTCAGAATCATTTCCATTGAAAATGATTCTGAAGTACTGTCAAACCATGTTTTTATTGAGAAATAAGTCCAGATATAAAAGCAACAGCAGACGGCAATTGTTGTGAGTAGTGGTCTAAGGGTTAATGTAATTATATACATACATGCATAATTATGTTTGCTACCTTATGTTGCTTATGGAGTGCATTAAGGATGAATTAAGGGGTTAAGGTATATTGTGATTGACATAGGATTGACACTTAAGCTTGTCTCATATTAAGTATGATGACTGACAAAACGGACCTCAAAATGTTTGCCGAAACTGGTCACTATTGCCTTATTTTTTAATTGTCTTTCTTCGAGGTCATAATATTTCATTGGTCAGCTCGTCGCATATTGGTTCTGCTGTACTGTTTGCCAATAAAATGAAACAATGTTACAATGTAACATTGTTTTATTTTATTGACAAACAGTATATATACACTTAAATATATTCAAACGATCTATTTTGTTTTTCAAAAACAGATCATTAGCAATTGTGTAAGTAACGGGTGTCATTGGTTTCCATAGTAACAGTCACCACACGGTAACTATGGTTACCAGCGTTAGGTGGTGATTGTAAATGTGAGTGTAGCTACCTTAACCGTGTGCAGTTTAATGGTGTGGTGTAATGTGTAATTGCTGTTATGATAATATTTATGTGCTAAATATGCTCAAGTCACTATTTTCTATATTCAGAAGTTTTAAAAACATTCTACATGTATCTTTGACAAATCATATTTTATTAATAATTTTTGAAAAACTATTTATTTTGCATTTTTTTGGCTACAATTGTGTCGTCATACATGGTTTGTATCATTTTGGTGACTTATCTTCACCTTGTTTGTAAAGCAAAAATGTTAAAAAATCTTATGTTTATTATCAAGGCTGCCAGCTAGGGCTTAATGATAACGATGCCCTTGTTTTGTTTGTCATTCAAATGATCGTATGGCAAGCAATTGTAAAAAATATACAAGACGCCCGTTTCACTAAACTTTGTACGACTAAATTTAATTCACATTAACCCTTTCAACACCACAGACCTCTATAGAGACAATGTTTGCAAACAGTGCAGATCCAGATGAGCCGGCTCGTAACGAGCCGTCTCATCAGGATCTCCACTGTTTGTTAATAGTTATCAAATTTGAAAAAATTACCCTTTCTGAAGAATGGAATAGCCTGAAAATTTGAATGGACCAATGAAATAGCGTGAAACAGTGGCATGGAACATCCTATTAAGTTACTTGGTGTTGAAAGGGTTAACATGGTAAACAATTATTATATTTACATTTATGCAGCCTATGCTCAATACGTGTAAATCCACAATTTAAATTTGCAGACGATCCTAAATTTGCACTTATAAACACTTTATTCGTACAAAGTTTAGTGAAACGGCCCCCTGTAACTCAGGAAATGTTAAAGTGAAAACAGAATATTGAGCACATAAGTAACACAGTAATCCCTCCTACCATCCCGGGGGCATGTGACTTGCATATGGTGTGACATGCATGTTGTGTAACAGGCATGTGGTGTGCATGGCCTGTGTTAACAGGCATGTTTGTGTAACAGGCATGTTGTGTAACGGCATGTGGGGTTGTGACATGCATGTTTGTGTTACAGGCCTGTTGTGTAACAGGCATGTTGTGTAACAGGCAGTGGTGTGACTTGCATTTTGGTGTGCATGCATGTTGTGTAAACAGCATGTGGTGTATGCAATGTTGGTGTAACAGGCATATGGTTGTGACTAACAGGCATGTTGTGTGGACAATGCATGTGTGTGTCATGCATGTTGTGTATCAGGCATGTGGTGTGACTTGGCATATGGTGGTGACATCATGTGTAACAGCATGTTGGTGTGACAGCATGTTTGTGTAACAGCATGTGGATGCATGTGTGACAGCATGTTGTGTAACAGCATGTTTTGTGAACAGGCATGTTGTGTACATGCATGTATTGTGTAACAGGCATGTGTGTAACACATGTTGTGTAACAGGCATGTGGTGTGACATGCGTGGTGTTGGATAGGCTATGTTGGATAACAATATACGGAGCCGTGCAAGGGACGTAGAATTTTTTTTTTTTATTAATTTGTTCCCACGAAATAACAATTTGTTCCCTCAATTTAACAATTTGTTCCCACAAAATAACAATTTGTTCCCATGGGAACGAATTGTTAATTTGTGGGAACAAATTGTTATATCATGGGAACGAATTGTTAATTCGAGGGAACAAATTGTTAAATTGAGGGAACACATTGTTAATTCGAGGAAACAAATTGTTATATCGTAGGAGCGAATTGTTAATTAGAGGGAACAAATTGTTAAATTGAGGGAACTAATTGTTATTTGTGGGAACAAATTAATAATAAAAAAATCCATGTCCCCTGCGCGACTCCGTAGTAACATGCATGTGGTTTAACAAGTATATGGTATAACATGTGCTATTGCCATCAAGCTGCATGAATTTGAATATTTTGGGGTAATTATAAAGCAACATGTTCTGTAATTTTATCATCAATATTGATGACTCATACGTGTACTCTCCAGTTAGATATTTGTGGTTTTTGACTGGAGAAATGGGGCTTATGGGATTCGTAACAGGTATAACTCAAATACTGGATAGTATAGCACACTCAGGTAGCCTGATAATAATGATCTATATCGCTTGTTACAAGCATGACAGGTGTTTTATTGGTGATGGGTGTTTCATTGATGGAATGGCGAACAGTGCAGATCCTGATCAGACTGTGCATCTGCACAGTCTGATCTGGATCTTCACTGGTCGCGAAACCAATAAGCCCCATTTCTCCAGTACAGTCACAGCCACAATTTTGACTTGATTTACTCAATAGTTCCATAACAGCAGGGTTGACTTTCCATATTCAGCCATATATAATGTACATATACGTCTTATTTTGTTTGTTGGTGTGGGTTGTTTGTTTCCACCCCTCATGTGTGGACAAGGGGAAGTCAAAAAGTAACCAGTCTTCCCAATGCAATGAAGAATAATGTGTGCTTACAAAACCACTGTACACTGGTATTAGAAGATGAAATGTTTTGTCTCTGCTATTTATATACATAAAGTCAGCATAACATATTTTGACTGAGACCATTTTTTTTACATCTAACAAATTTTCTGATTATCGGAATTTTCTCTTGTATATTGACCGGTGATAATAATAAGAATATGTGTAGCAAACATATTAGGCTTGTTATTGACTGACCTTTGTATCTTGTCATAGTATGTACCATGTAGTGCGTTGCGGTGCCTTAGTGATTTACCAACACCTGTAGCCGTTTCAATATGTCTGATAACCACTCTGTTGAGATTATTAGCAGATGTGCAGGCTTACCCTGCATGTGACAATACAATTAGTCTTTCTTGCAGCTTCATCGTTAACTCTTTCAACACCACATGCTTTAGTGTATAGAGGTATTGGCAAAACGTGTAGATCCAGATAAGCTGCTCGTGACGAGCCGTCTCATCAGGATCTGCACTTTTTGCAAGTAATTTCATATTTTAAGAACAAAAACACACCCTTGTCATAAATGGACTAGTCTGAAAATAATTTTGTGACGGTTGAATTTGTTACAACATTAACATAACAAAATCCATTCCACAGTTAATCTAATTTTCATCCACATTAGCTCTTAAAACGTGGGAAAGGAATATTGCTGTTTGGTAAATTGTCAAACTTGTCTTATTTTACAACAAAGTATGTATTGCCAGCGCATTAAAATCATCTCTCATGATGGGAGATGATTCTAATGTGCTGAAAAAATACATTTTTTAAAGAAAAACAGAAATTATGAAAAATAAGATAAAACAGCAGACGGCAACATTTACTTCAGCCTGGTAAGTGTTAGTAAATGTTTTGGATGATATAGGCCACATTCATCACTTCATGAGTTTACTGCAACAATTCTCATGCACAGGTGGAAGACTCGGACCTGTGACACACAAATAGTCCATTACCCCACCCACTTCGTCTCATATAGGATTATCTTCTATTTGTTTTTGTGTCACAGGTCCGAGTCCTCCAACTGTGTTCTCATGTGCAACATGGATCACTATTAACCCATATACCTCCACAACCCTCTAATTGCATTGAAACTTTACATAGCTCTTTATCACCATCCGTATTTTCATTCTTTCATGCGCCCCCATGTCCAGGGTTAAAGTCAAATTACTTAGAAATTTACGTTAACGTTTTTGTAAAATCAGCATTAACCCTTAGACACTTTAGAATAACTTGCAACATGCTTTGACAGCACTTCAGAATCATTTCCATTGGAAATGATTCTGAAGTGCTGTCAAACCATGTTTTTATTGAGAAATAAGGCAAGATATAAAAGCAACAGCAGACGATTATTGTTGTGAGTAGCGGTCTAAGGGTTATTTTTTTACATGTTTTACATACTGGGACCATCAAATACCTTGGCGTGTGCGGTAAGCTGGCTGGCTAGTTATTGAAAATATCTTGATTATTTCATTTGTTTATTTCTCCATAAAGTATATGCTGTTACCACTCATTTGAACCATCTTGTTGAGACTGAGTGGTTAAACAACATATACTTTTGAAAAGAATTAGAGAAAATAGCAAAATGTTTTTTGGAAATTTCATGCAACAGTAATGGTATCCGGCCTATGATAGGTTAATTCACCAAATATTCATAGGACGTTCCCCAACCCAGCTACGGTAATTGTGCATGAGATTTTGATGACAATTTACTTATTTACAGCGACCATGGAAGCAACAGTAACGAAGACATTGAAGATGACCATTTCAGCACAAATTATTTGCTTCAAAAGCTGTGAGAGTCTTTCAAGTTTCTTAGTCTATCATCTGTCTTGCTGTACCATTGACCATGATAATGGTTGGTGGGATATGGCTATTGTTTCCTGTGTCAGTGTTGTTGATCTTTGACCAAAGATGGGATGATTTGCATATCTTCTTAGCCCATTAGATACGGAATACACCTTTACGGGTATATTTTAAACATTTCATTTTTATTTTTCTTATTTCTCAACGAAAGTATATGTTGTGACCACTCATTTGAACCGGCTCGACGAGCCGGTTCAAATGAGTGGTCACAACATATACTCCTAAGCACATACAAAGAAAATATTTAGATTGACATCCTCAGCATGAAATAGGTTAATAATGAATCTAGTAGTATTGCATACATTAACAGCTAGTGGATAATTCTGGGATTTATACCTGGGGCTAGTCGAATAAATATGATGCTCAAGGGCATTGTCAGGGGAGGTTCGATGGGTTTGTACAAACCCCCCTTTATGGAATCAGCAGGACTTTGTTTATATAAATTAGGTCCGCGATAGCTATTTTCAGTGCATCATAGTATTCAAATGCTCTACTAGCAAAATACAGTCAGCTATGTGTTGTACCAACAAACTCGAATGCAGCATTTGGCTTCTAGACATCAAAATCTCTTGGGGACTGTGAAGCAACCGAAATCCCTGGACCCCTTACAGATTTCGGTTGCTTCACAGCTGAAAGTCGAACCCCCTTTCAAAAATGGCCATGACTCTTACTTAATGAATGGGAGCGACCCAGGCAGCGGACTGAAACAGTGGAATGAATACCTTGCTCTAACCTGGGGCTTATGTGATTTCATGTAGATCAGGCAGGTTCCAAGTTTTTATTGTAATTTTAGTGCTGGATGTACATATGTGTGCTCCGCCATACAGGTGCATTCCTGTCTGTATATGACCTTGATATTGAATAGACACAGAGCTCCAGTTAAGGTGCGTAATTGGACTAAATATTCCGGGTAATATTTCTTATTTCTTCACGAAAAATGGCAAGTTGGGATTGCTTTAGAATCGTCTCATCGAGACGATTCTAAAGCACTCCCAACTTGCCAATTTTGGCAAAGAAATAACAAAAGTCTCCCCAAAGTTGATCAAATTACGCACCTTAACTGGAGCTCTGAGACATCAATCCCAATCGGTTTGTGTCGACATATCTATAATGGGTGGATTTCGGTGCCTACTATCTGTTCCACGTTTTTCTACCGACAAACCTTTGGCTACTACACACATCAAATCTAAAAAATATTTAAATGTAAGTACTTTTTCATCAATAATAAAAAAGTCACCCTCCCCAAAAAATATTATTTGATGAAATTCCATCTTATAATTATTTTATTGCGAAAAAAATATTTAAAGGTACATGCCCACTCAGTAGGCACAAACTGTTCTTTATAGGAATTAAATAAGTGTATAATTGTGTAACTATTCTGCCAGTTCTAAAAAATACAAGTGCCCGCTATACAGATGTAATCATTTAGTAATGTTTATTTTACTGATAGTGACGCGCGGTGGTATCAGGCTATTTTCATATGCAAATGAAGCATGATATTTTTTAATCATTTATACTAATTAAATGTGTCACCTGAAAAAATAATATTTTCGAAAGATTATAAAGTATGATCATTGCACATCAACACATAAATACAGATAATAAATAGTAATATCCGTTAACATTTTAAGGACACGCGGTTATCGCCCCTGATATCAGTGTGGATATTTACATCTGATATAAAATGTATTATTAAATGCCAATCAATACATGAGGTAATGGTGAATGAATGTTTATTTTGCCAGAAAATGTCTCAGATATGTATCTGATATAAAGAACACTGAGTTTGTGCCTACTGAGTGGGCATGTACCTTCAACATGGGGCTAAAAATAGGGGGGTTTTTTTTCCCGAAAAAAAAAAACCCAACAACTTGAGGACCGATTTTCAAAAGCTAACTTTCGTTTTCTTAGTTACATTATCCAATCTATGTCTCCAGGTTTCAGAGTCAATTTCCAATTTTTTTCTTTTTTTGACAACTCGTCACTCTGGAGCCCCGTTTGCCCCATGTTAAATTCTCATAGGAAAATCGTTATTCGCAATAAAATCAAATATTTTTTTTGGGGGGATGGTGACTTTCTTTACTATTGATGAAAAAGTACTTACATTTAAATATGTTTTAGATTTAGTGTGTTTAACCCTTAGAAGGCGGGAACCGAAAACTGTTGTCTGCTGTTGTTTGATATTTTGTCTTCTTTCTCAATATAAATATGGTTTTAAAGCTCTTTAGAATCGTTTCCATGGGAAACGATTCTAAAGTGCTATCAAACCATGTTTTTGATGAGAAAAAAATTGAAATAAATAACAAACAGCAGACGACAAAGTTTAATTCAACATTACAAGGGTTAATAACCCAAAGATCGGCTGCAAAATGTGGATCAGACAGTAGTTTCATTGAATGCAAGGTGGGTTGTTTTTCTAATGCTCTCTCTACCTCTGTGGATTCTGCCTCAGCTTTTGTCTCAAACATTGTATCAAATATTTCCACGACACCACTTAGAGTGTACATATTGTACCATGTAGCATCACAGAAAATAATCACGGAATCACCTCTCATATACATGTATCCATACATTATTATCCCCTCACTGATAGGCGAGATGCTATATAGCGTTAGTCCATGTACGTACGGTCTGTGCGTACGTGTGTGTGCGTGTGCGTACGTGTATGTGCGTACGTGTGTGTGCGTATGTACTTACGTTAGTAACACCTTTCTTTTTTCAATAACTTATGAACCGCCTCACTGATTTTGATAATATTTGGCCACAATGTGTGTCTAGGGATGGTGCTTCGTTTTGCCACGTCACTGAGAACTGTTCACCTTGTTTGTAAGGCAAATTATTTTGTTTTCATCATCAAGGCTGCCAGCGAGGGGATTAGTTTAGTGATAACCCTTAAACCGCTAACTTAATTTTTTGTTGTCTGCTGTTTATTTTACATTTTCCATTTTTATCATCAAAAACATGCTTTGACAGCACTTTAGAATAGTTTACAACATGGTTTGACAGCACTTTAGAATCATTTCCATTGGAAATGATTCTGAAGTGCTGTCTAACCGTGTTTTTATTGAGAAATAAGGCAAGATTTAAAAGCAACAGCAGACGACAATTGTTGTGTGTAGCGGTCTAAGGGTTAAGTGTCTGAAAAGTGTTGGTAAGAATATGCATGATTAGCCAATGTGTTATTATTTCCTGTTTCAGTTTTTGTCTTAATGCCGCACTACGGTAATAGTTGATTGAAGTTACAATTCTGGGATTTGTATTACACTACAGTCCCGAGTGAATATTCGCATGAAAACACGTTTCTTTCCAATGTGTGTCTGCGATAGATAGTTTTAACGTGACAATTGGAATTAAATTATTTTTTGTAAGCCAAATCAATGGTTAAATGCTTGGAAAATAACTTAGATTTAGACTTGCCCTGAGCAACCTGCCATTTGATTTTGTTCAATCTCATGCCACATCAGTTAGGGAGCCGTTTCACTAAACTTCGTACGACTAAAATGTTCGTAAGTGCAAATTTAGGATCGTCTGGAAATTTCAATTTATGGATTTACATTTATTGAGCATAGGCTGCATATGCAGCCTATGCTCAATAAATGTAAATCCAATAAATAATTATTGTTTACAAGAAAATATTGTTAATTAATGTGAAATTTACAGACTATCATAATTTTACACTTACAAACATTTTAGTTGTACAAAGTTTAGTGAAACGGCTCCCTGATATGCCACCAATGCATGAATACTGCTGATTCTCAGACAGCTATTTCTCTTTGTTTTGTTTTTTTAAATAATATGCATGAAGTTACCTATGGTAATTGTATTAGCATGTATTTGTTATAACTTTATATTTCAGCTATGATTTTAATGATATAATACTATTATTGATGATGTTTACAAACATTTTGGATCCTATATATGATATAATTATGATACACGCCATGTTGACAAAATTTTCAGAATACATGCAAAATTATATTTTGTCTACTTTTGACTTTATTTATGAAAAATATTGTAAATTTTGTAAATGTATTTAATGAAATTATGCAAAAGTCTGAAGGTACAGAATCACATGGCGTGTCTCATATGCTTGTGTTGTTGCACACACGTGGTAGCTACATACGTAAATTTTTTTTATATATTTATTTTCTTTTTAGTCACGAACATACATGTTACATAATAGGAAATGTTATCACTGGAGTTCGCCCATTTTATCATGACCAGCCACATAGAGCTTTGGACTGGACTATAATATAAACTCGAGTTATATAATGCCAGATTCTCATCCATTGGGTGATTTAACCCATTAAAATCGGGATACAATTTTAATAGTATGAGACTTTTTTGAGAAAAAATCCGTATTTTCTTTATTTCATCTCAAAAGTATATGTTGTTACCACTTGTTTGAACCGTCTCGACGAGATGGTTCAAATGCGTGGTAACAACATATACCTTCATGGAGAAATATACAAAATAATGATATTTTTTTTACAAAAATTATTGTATCCTTAGACTGAAATGGGTTAAACAATATTTTATTTCATTCTTTTTAACATGTGCCTGCATACATGCATAGCACTAGTGCAAGAAAATGTAAGTAGGATTAGAAAACAAGCTTTATAAAAACTTATATGAATTCTTCTCCAGAATCCATGTTTTTATTTTCTTTAATCCTTTGGGAAATTATGTGTTAAGATACTTTGTTTGAATGTCTCTTGTGAGATTGTTCATAGGAGTATCACATTGCCAATGGGGGATTGTAGCTATAGTTATTTCCTTTGAATTTATTTATATTCTCCGGTCCAAATTGTATATCTTATGGTCTTATTGCTTGTAAAAAGGACGAATTTCGCATGATTTGTTATAAAAGGATCGAGCCATAATAGTGTTTTTGGCTAGTTATCCTACATACCTGCACAGTCTGATCCGGATGTGTTGCAATCAGTGTAGATTCAGATGTGCAATCTTGTCTGGGTCTACTCTGTTCGCAAAACTCAAATTTGTGCTATTCAGTAAGAAACAAACGCTGAAATGCAGCGTAGGACTGGATTTATATAAATAGATTTTCGAAGGGGGATAACTAGCTACAATCCCTCATTCACATACCATAGTCAGAGGTTTTAGTTCAAAATATAAATATGTTTTTCACAAAAAAATGTTTAATTCAGAAAGACTAGCTTGTGGAATAGACTGTATACGGTAATGAATGTGTATTTGCAGCCTATTTGCAGCCTATTTGCAGTCCGGCACTGCAGGTGCGCGTTATGAATATAGATAGCGGAAGTAGTCGTATTTTCACCGGAAGATGTTTATTTCATCGATGAGAACATATGACTTTTATTTACATCGTATAACTATGTATTTCATGGGTAGGTATATAATAAAATTAATTATCATCTGCTACTTTTGAACTATTTATAGCCCACAAGTTTCCTAGCATGCAAAGAGCTAATGGCCATGTTTATTTATTTTCAAGTGATCTGAGCCACAACAACATCAGCGAGCTTGCTGAGTCAGATTTCTTGAAGCATCTTGATGACTTGATAGAACTGTAAGACTGTTCTCTTCGATACACATTCTTTCTTCTTTTATTATTTAACCCTTAGAATGCGGGAAACGTAAATTGTCGTCTGCTGTTGTTTTACATTTTCAAGATTTGTTTGGTTTCTAAATAAAAGCATATGGTTTGACAGCACTTGAGAATCATTTCCAATGGAACATGCTTTTTTTATGAGGAAAATGGAAAATATACAATGAACAACAGACGGCAAAATTTAATTCAACATTGTATGGGTTAACG
The DNA here is from genome assembly GCA_029237695.1 of Conchocele bisecta. Classification (NCBI taxonomy): domain Eukaryota; kingdom Metazoa; phylum Mollusca; class Bivalvia; order Lucinida; family Thyasiridae; genus Conchocele; species Conchocele bisecta. The sequence continues at coordinate 44,153,446 of CM055267.1, forward strand.
CTTAAATTTTGTTTAACCCCTGTATCTTGCTCAATGAGAGGAACTCTATAAGATAGCAATCTTTCGTTCCAATCCTATTGCACTGTTTGTATACCCAAAATTTATACTAAGATACCTCTATCCTAATATTTGCAAGCAGTGTAGATTATGAGCCGCCGTCTCCTCAAGATCTGCACTATTTGAGGATAACAGTGAAACCTCTCTGAACCGGACACCCTGGGGACCTCCCAGGGTGTCCGGTTCAGAGAGGTTTCACTGTAACTCAGGCATTTGATCATTCTGAGCCGTAGTTGTGTGCTATGCGATCACGAACAGACAGTATCAACTGAGATAAATGACACAGGGAAACTCATCAAAATAAGATCACATGTGTTTTCTATGGTGTCCGGTTTAGAGGTTTAACTGTATTTTTTAATGTTTGCAAAATGACCCCTGCATAATGGAATGTGAATCTGTCTTGGACTTCCATTAGAATTGCATCCTACGGGCTCAATTCCAAGACATATTCATGATATTTACAGGGAGAAACCCATTATCTACATTATAGTCATCAATGAAGTAATCAATCAATCAATCAATCAATCAATCAATCAATCAATCAATCAATCAATCAATCAATCAATCAATCAATCAATCAATCAATCAATCAATCAATCAATCAATCAATCAATCAATCAATAAACCAATCCATGATTACAATTATTATCTAAGCTTGATTAACCACTATCTAACCATCTATAATGCTTGTTATAGAAGCATGATGGGTGTTCCATTGATGGAATGGCAAACAGTGCAGATCCTGATCAGACTGTGATCAGGATCTACGCTGGTTGAAAAACCCATAAGCCCCATTTCTACCGATTTCAGGTGATTTATTCAAATTTGTAACAGTGAATTTCCATGTATGGTACAATTTGCTTTTATCTTGCTATCAACAGTAGACGCTGATAAATATATTTTATATGGAAAGTAATTGTTTCAATAAGTATTTGAGAATTATCCAGGTTATTTGCTGAACATGTGCCCGTTTCACGAAACTTCGACTGCTAAGAGTTTGTAAGTGCAAAATTAAAATTTTCAGCACAGTTAGCAGCAGAATTTGCAAAATATTTTATGAATGATTTTATGACCCTGACATGCGGGTAGTAAATGGTAGCAATAGTGAACTTCGTAGGAACATTTTTATCGCAAGAAGTTCAGTGAAATGGGCCCCAGCAATTTAAAGGTACATGCCCACTCAGTAGGCACAAACTGTTCTTTATAGGAATTAAATAAGTTCATAATTTTGTCACTATTCAACCAGTTCTAAAAATTACGAGTGCCCGCTATACATATACATGTATAAGCACTTAAAATAGTTATTTTTCTGATAGTGACGTGACTCACGGTGGTATCAGGCTAATTTCATATGCAAATGAGTCATGATATTTTTTAATTATTTATACTAATCACAGTTAAAAAAATTATTACCCCTAATATCAGTGTGGAAATTTACGTACAATATAAAATGTATATTAAATGCTAATCAATATGTGGGGTAATGGTGAATGAATGTTTATTTGGCCAGAAAATGTCTGAGATGATATCTCTGATATAAAGAACAGTTTGTGCCTATTGAGTGGGCATGTACCTTTAAGTATTGATCATATTCCTGGGCCCATGATTATGAAACATTCTGAGCACGATCGATCTCGTATCTCATGCTGAAAATGAAGACCAACCAAATTATTTGAAGTTTAATTGTTTCATACTTCTACATGCTTTGAATGTTTTTTCAATCACTGGCCCGTATCATCATGTTTGTCTATGCTTCAAACCTGTCTATATATTGATTCAACTTTCCTGCTACGTTACATCATGTTGGTCTATGCTTCAAACCTGTCTGCATATTGGTTCAACTTTCCTGCTTCTTTACCAGTTTACTACTAAGTTTCCAAAATCACCCATTTCATTCTGAATAGAAACCTCAGTACAAGTATATGTTGTTACCACTCAGTTGAACCGTCTCATCGAGACGGTTCAACTGAGTGGTAACAACATATACTTTCAGTGAGAAATAAAGAAGAAAGGGTAATTTTTGTCGCGCTTTATAGTCGCCGCTTTTTCTGTCGTCGTCGGCATCGACGTCGTCCGAAATGTTCAAAAGTTTGTACAAGCTTCGTCATCATGGTATAGCTTTAATATTACTTGACAGATTGCTTCAATATTTGGACACTTGATACATGTGAGCATTTGGAACACACTCATGCCGCCATAAAGATGACCTTGACCTTTTTGACCTTCACACTGTTTTAGGCATGCACTTCTCTGACGGTTTTTGTGATGCTTACACATGATCATGTTGCGGTCAAATGCCTCGCCAGGCGCACGCGGCACCACTTCCGTGGTGGAATTCTTGTTTATACCTGGTAATTAGTATCCGACATGAAATGGGTCAAAATCTTTCACCATCACATTCACTTTAATTTCTGTTCTCCCAGACTTTGTATTATAGTACACATGGAACAACTCACAAACTAAACTTTCACTCCTATTATAAATTAAATCTGTCCTCTGTACAACCTACAATTCTGACTATTAATTGTTTCTCGCTTAATTTTGTTTCACATGTATCTTGTTCTTTTACGTAATTAACATGTTATACGTATTGCTTTATTTGTTATTCTATTGTCTCACTAACTTTCGTGGAAAGTAAGACATACATGTAGTTGCCACATTTCTGTAGTCTATTTCACCAACATTGCAATGTATACTTAGAAATTTTCAATTTAAGGATAAATTTTTATTATACTGAAATTATTACATTATCACAGCCATTTTGGCTGTGATAATGTAATAAATTCCGTATAATAATTCTGCATACTTTTAATCATCAAATATATGCAGTCGTTAGTTAAATATGAAATAATTCATTTCGGGAAAAATAAATGATTACTCCCTCAAAGATAAGTATACTTTGAAATTTTGATGAAACCGGTTACTGACATCGTCATTGCCTAGTTGTTAACAAATTTGGATGTTCATGTATGTCCAAATTTAGCATACAATCTGATATGTCAGATCTTTGTGAAATTATCAGTAACTTCCTTACTTTGATTTCTTTTTTCAAAAGTGTGACCCTAACTGCTGATTACTTCATTTGAAATATAGGTCATGTGCTCTAAAACTCGGATGAATGTCAATATTTGGCATATCTCATGATACGTTACTCAGGTTTTTATAAAAAATAATATAGGGACACATTCAAGGTGCATGATCACGTGGTTATAACAACAACAACAACAATTGCTGAAACTTCCAGCAGCGCCTCCGATTCAAGGTACGTATTCTGTTATATTGTCCTTATTATGTAACAGATTTTAATGAAATATGGCGCATCAAACGCGTCTTGTTAAGCTGCATTTGGTGGTCTCTGTACTTTGGCCCAAACATCTGTCGTGTTTGCGACAAATCGATTTCCGTTTTTACTGTCAATACTGACATGGAAATCGATTCTTCGCAAAAACGACATAAGTATGTGCCGAAGTCCCGAGACCACCAAATGCAGGTCATGAAGACACGTTTGCTGTGTTATATTTCATCAAAATCTGTTGCATATGAAGGAAAATATCAAATAATATTTACTTTGGAGTGGGTGCACTTTCAAGACTTTCAGACATTGTTGTTGTTGTGGTAACCACATGATCATGCACCTTGACATTGCCTGACTGTCCATAAGTATTGTTGATTGTTACTGACACTGTATGTGTAAAGTTTATAAACTGAGTATATGTTTTCGTAAATCCTTGACATCAATTTTAACGATTAACACGTTTGATACGGATATGTGACCATGTAATAGATGCCACAATGTAGATTTTGTCTTCTCACCCATGTTAGTGGGAAGTGCGACATATACCGTATTTATTCTAATAGTAGCCCCCTCTCTAATAGTAGCCCCCTCTCTAATAGTAGCCCCCCTCCCATATTTGCATTATAAATATGTTCTTTTCACATACAAAAGCCATTTAAAACATTGTTTTAAATGTCTTTTGTATGTGAAAATAACATGTTATGATCCTATTTTCCACATTTTGATCCCCACAAATTGCATAGCCCCAGGGGCGTTTATTAGAATAAATACGGTGGGTCACAATTCCGGCATAGGCATCAACAATTTTGAATGTATGTCAAAATATTGCATATCTCTTGGTATGTCGGATATTTACCAAACTTCATCAATAGCTTCATCCAACCTGTGTAATTCTGGTGCCCGTGACCTATCAGTTGTGGATGAGACACTCACTGGTGATCACCTTGTTGGTAGTTGGTAATTCTTATAATATGACCTACCTAGCACAGGTGGAAGACTTGGACCTAGGACCTAATAAATGGCTCATTTGAAAAACGTTACCCCACCCACTCATTTATATACACTATATATGCAGTGTAGCGTTTTCAAGGTAGGCAAGAGCTTGGAAAAATGCCGTATTGCTTGAATGGATTTCTACCACTGAGCTAAACACCACTGTTTACTTTTTACGATTAAAATGTTCGTAAGTGCAAATTTCGGATCTTCTGGAAATTTCAATTGATGGATTTACATTTATTGAGCATAGGCTGCACATGCAGCCTATGCTCAATAAATGTAAACCCAATAATTGTTTACAAGAAAACATTGCTGATGTGAAGTTTACAGAATATCATAATTTTGCACTTACGAACATTTTAGTCATGGAGGCCATGGGTTCAATCCCCGCTGTAGGCAAAAACAAATTCCTTCCTAGTATTTCCATCACACTAGTCTTTTAGATGATCTTTGAAACCGAGGTTCTGTCTCTACGTTACCTTAGATGTTGCTGGGACGTTAAACTCATTCACTTTCTATGCTATTAACCCTTTCGACTATTCCAGGATATTTAGGCCCCTGATCTCGGTAGAGCCAGGAAGCCTATAGTTTTTGGACTGTGTTTGTGCATCCATTCATCCGTCTGTGTGTCCGTGGGTCTGGTAAAGATGTTCGCTTGAGTTTCTCCAATCTGCCATCGGATGCATTTGTGTGCCATTAACCCTTTCACCCCTAATTAACTTGAATGGATTTTGATATGTTAATTTTGCAACCAATCCAACCGTCACAAAATTATTTTCAGACTAGTCCATTTATGAAAAGGGGGTGTTTTTTATTTAAAAAATATGTAAATTACTTGCAAAAAGTGTAGATCCTGATGAGACGGCTCGTCACGAGCCGTCTCATCTGGATCTACTCTTTTTGTTTTGCCAATACCACTACCGGTATACAGGCCTGTGGTGTTGAAAGGGTTAATAAAGAAAGAGAATCTATATAAAGAATTAGAATATATTCAGAAACAATGTAGGTCCTGATGAAATGGCTCTTCATGAGCCCGCTCGTCTGGAGCTACACGGTTTGCAAATATTGGATTTGTGGCCTGTATTATGGAAATAGTTTATTTCTTGCTATTATATAGGGACCTCAGCTACAATGAGATTGGGTCGCTACCTGCAGACATTTTCAAGGATGCCAACAAGTTAAATATCATGTAAGTCAAAACTTCTTCCATTATTATATACTGGTACGTACTTTCGTTTACCATTGATTGAAACACAATGCAACGCAAGACGTCAATATTTTTCCATATTGACATCTCATGAGTTGATATTGGTCAGTGCCGGAACTACGCTTCACCTCGCAAAATAGTTCCTTCTAAATCACTACTAATTTGTTTATTTTATTTATATTGTGTATATTTTTCGAAGCGCATATAAATTGCGAATGATGTACGTATATAATAAAAAGGTTATTTGATATCGATGGTCTAGTAACATAAGGTCGTAACTGCTATGCTAAAGCATAGCAGTTACGACCTTATGTTACTAGACCATCGATATGTATGTGGATATATGCAACTTTTTCGTAACTAAAGTCGCGCAATATCGCAAGCTGCGGAACTTGTGCATATATCCACATACACATCAAATAACCTATAATTACCGCATAGGTATGGGCCGTGGCCTAGATGATATGACATTGAACTTCAATACCAGTTCAATCCTCACTGTAGGCGTGAAAAATACTATATAGTATTTCTATCCCACTGGTCTGTCACATGAGACTTTAACCCTTACACCTCCATCTTAATTTTGTTGTCGTCTGCTGTTTATTTTCTATTTACCATTTTTATCTCCAAACACATTGACAGCGCTTTATAATAATTTACAACATGCTTTGACAGCACTTTAGAATCGTTTCCATTGGATTTCAAACCATGTTTTTATTGAGAAATAAGGCAAGATATAAAAGCAACAGCAGACGACAATTGTTGTGTGTGGCGGTCTAAGGGTTAAGCTGTGGTCCCGTCTCTATATGACCTTAGCTGTTGCTGTGACATTAAACCCATTCACTTTGACTATTTCAGTCACTGTTTGAAGTTGAAGGGATCAGTGAAAGAAGGGTCTTAGGGAATTGGCCCACTTCTTCCACTGGCCCCTAAAAGAGTTTAATCTGGTTATACCCCTTATGCGAGTATTACGATTATTTGTATTCCTATTTTAGGGGAAGGGGACATGTACAAGTGACTTTGGTGCGGTATGGACCTGACACCAGGTCAGGTTATTCTAATTTCAGGGCTGAATATATTTATTCTCGATATAAATACTCCGTTCTGCATTTGGAATTTTCCCCCCAATGCAACAGGTTAAAACGGGATCGAACCCGTTTGCCCAGAATTACATAACCTTAGCTGTTTGTTGATAGGCCGTTAAACACCAATACACAAACAAACAAATCTTCCACTGGCCCCTTTCTTTGTGGCTGTCCATGGTGAAATGGGGCCTATGGAATTCAGTCCCAGGTCCCATGTCCGCATGCTTACTGCTTAACCCTTTTACCCCTAAGTAACCGGAATGGATTTTGATATGTGAACTTTGCAACCAATACAATCATCACAAACTGATTTTCAGACTAACGTGAAGATTACTTGCAAAGAGTGCAGATCCTGATGAGACGGCTCGTCATGAGCCGGCTCATCTGGATCTACACTTTTTGCCGATAGCACTATACAAGCCTGTGGTGTTGAAAGGGTGAATAAGGATGTATGCTATTTGTCAGAAACATGGTGAGTGTTTTACTGACTGAATGGCAAACAGTGCAGACCATGATCAGACTGTGTGGATGTGCAGGCTGATCTGTGTCTACACTGGTAGCAAACACCATAAGCCCCATTTCTCCAGTTACAACCACCTTCGTGTACATGCATATAATGGTTCATCATTAATGATTTATCATTTTATCATTAATGGTTTATCATTAATGTAACGATCAGGATTCATCCTTACCAGAATCCCGACCTAGTTTGGCCCTCAGGTACGTCTTTGGCTTCCGTGTTACTTGGGAGTTGAATCTGGTTTTACCAATTATAAAAGTGGTAAGATTAGTACTAATTGTATTACTTTTAGTGGGTTGGGTTAAGTGACTTGTGTGGTGAGGATCTGGCACAAGGTCGGGTTATTCTATTTTCAGGGCTGAATATATATTCTTTTCTGTAAATATTCAGTTCAGTATCCTATTTCACCAACATTGCAAAGTATACTTATCTAGCAAAGTATACTTTGAGGGAGAAATTTTCAATTTAAGGATAAATTTATTAATTTTTATTATACTGAATTTATTACATTATCACAGCCATTTTGGCTGTGATAATGTAATAAATTCAGTATAATAATTCTGCATACTTTTAATCATGAAATATATGCAGTAGTTAGTTCTATATGAAATAATGCATTTTGGGAAAAATATATTATTACTCCCTCAAAGTATACTTTGCTAGATAAGTATACTTTGCGATTTTGATGAAATCGGCTACTGATTTTGCGATTTTCATCATCACAACGGGTGAAATGTAGGATTCGACCCTGTTAACCCGGCCTAAAATTACCTTAGCTGTTGACAGGCCATTAAATAAAATAAATGTTGTTACAGTGTTGTTGTTGTTTTCAGCTACCTGAACAACAACAAACTGACGAGGCTACCCAACACCATTTTCAATGGACTCAACGATCTCATGGTGCTGTAAGTATCGCCAGACACATTTATTGTTCCCGTAGCATATGTGGTATATACATGTAATAGATCTCCAACAAGTTTCTTTTTTATATAAATTATTTTTGAAATGGATCAGGCACAATCTATGCATGGAGCCTCTGGCAAGGTACATAAAATTGCTGACAAGTTTCATAAATCTCAAATGAAATGTAAACTTTGGGATGCCTTTGTCTTGTTAATTTGGCATAACATTAGCACAGATGAATATGTAATTATGGTCATGTGATCAGCCAATCAAATTCACTCCAGTAGCCGATTTCACCAAAATTGTTAAGCATACTTATCTAGCTATGATACTTATCTTGCATATGCATGACACAATTTCCGGTACACAACATTTGTTTTGCAAATCATACACAATACACATCAGTGAATAAGCGTTCCATCTAAATGTCAACACTCGCCATCACAATGAGAATACAAATATGAAGGAAACATGCTATCAGGATTAAAATACATGATCTATGTAGAGAATTCGAGATACAGGTATATCAAGATAAGTGATATCAAGATAAAGAGAATCAGCTGTATTTGATGATTAAAAGTTTGCAGAATTATTGTACTCAGCCAAAATGGCTGTGATAATGTAATAAATTCAGTATAATAATTTGGTCAGAAAATATTTTATTTCATTAAATCATTAAATAAGAATTAATCAATTTATCCTTAAGTTGAAAATTTCTCCCTCAAAGTGTACTTGGCAAGATATGTATACTTTGCAATTTTGGTGAAATCGTCTACAGACCTTATTACACGTGTGTTGATATGTCTGTTGTCACATGGGTTAGAACACAGCATTACAAGGTTGGTTCATTGCAACAAATATTCTAACGTCTGTCATATTGATATCGAGATGGTTCATTGAATGGTGTACGTTTGGTGAAACAATAAACCTTTTATGTACCCCAACTTCTTTTTGGCTACAGTAACATATAGTTGCCACTCTGTCCGTCTGTTCATCTGACTGTCTCACTATTCGAGATTTGCGTTCAAGTTTTTGGCTACCTACTACATCTCTTAGAGATGATGACAAATAAGTATATAAACTTTCAAGCCATTCCGACTTAAGTCGGAATGGCTTGAAAGTTTATATACTTATTTGTCATCATCCATATTTTAATTCCGTAACTGACCCGTGTGGCCCCTGTGCTCAAGATCATGGTCAAATGAAAGTTTTGACAGGTATGTCCTCCACCAGTGTTACTGATTTCTTGTTTTCATGATGAAATGGTGTATGTTTAGCTAATGAACTGTGTTAATGTTTTGAATGTTTGTTTCGTTGACAGGAACGTGAAGTCGAACCTGCTGACGACACTCGACACAGACCTGTTCTCCGACCAGGGCTCTGTTCCCATCTCGCTGTAAGTCACCACTGCCTCCCCAGTTGGTCTGGGGAATGCTGAAGATTCACCATTTTGCTGACAAAAATATAAATATTTTCTTTATTTGTACTCTAAAGTATATGTTGTTACCACTCATTTGAACCGTCTCATCGAGACGGTTCAAATGAGTGGTTACAACGTATACTTTTATGAAGAAATAGCCAAAATAGATAAGAATTTTTACTGAAGGTCTCTGTCACCGTCTCACTGTCAAAGCCACGTATGGCCCCATCCTATCATGGACGACATATTCTGATTGTGCCTTGCAGTGATCTGTCGGACAATGACCATTTTGCTGACAAAAATATAAATATTTTCTTTATTTGTACTCTAAAGTATATGTTGTTACCACTCATTTGAACCATCTCACCGAGACGGTTCAAATGAGTGGTAACAACGTATACTTTCATGAACAAATAAACAAAATAGATACAAATTGTTACTGAAGGGCTCTGTCGCCGCTGCCTCTACAGCTAGTCTCGGGAATGCTGAAAATTTACCATTCTGACAAAAAATATTAATACTGTCTTTATCTGTACTCTAAAGTATATGTTGTCACCACTCCTTTGAACCATCTCACCAAAATGAGTGGTAGCACCGTATATTTTCATGAAGAAATAAACAAAATAGTTACATGTATATTTGAATAGCCAATCAAATATTCGACCGTTTTTGCCATTCGTTGCCATGCCTAGTTCTAATGGAACAGACTTGTAATCTTCCAAAACTTGTTTATAAGACTGGTCCAAACTGGCGCTATACTGGTCAAAGCCACGTATGGCCCCATCCTATCATGGACGACATGTTCTGATTGTGCCTTGCAGTGATCTGTCGGACAATGACCATTTTGCTGACAAAAATATAAATATTTTCTTTATTTGTACTCTAAAGTATATGTTGTTACCACTCATTTGAACCGTCTCACCGAGACGGTTCAAATGAGTGGTAACAACGTATACTTTCATAAAGAAATAGACTAAATAGATAAGAATTTTTACTGAAGGGCTCTGTCGCCGTCTCACTGTCAAAGCCACGTATGGCCCCATCCTATCATGGACGACTATGTGCTGATTGTGCCTTGCAGTGATCTGTCGGACAATGACCATTTTGCTGACAAAAATTTAAATATTTTCTTTATTTGTACTCTAAAGTATATGTTGTTACCACTCATTTGAACCGTCTCACCGAGACGGTTCAAATGGGTGGTAACAACATATACTTTCATGAAGAAATAGACAAAATAGATAAGAATTTTTACTGAAGGGCTCTGTCGCCGTCTCACTGTAAATCACCGCTGGTGCTATACTGGTCAAAACCACGTATGGCCATCTTATCATGGACGACATGTTCTGATTGTGCCTTGCAGTGATCTGTCGGACAATAAGTTTACCTGCGAGTGCACCGTGCACTCCTTCCTATACCAGCTGAAATACGACACCGACTTCACTGTACTCAACGAGGAGAACGTGAAATGTGTCGACGCCGGCATTGCCACAAATGTCTACTTGGATTGGTTTGATGAATCGTGCAGTAAGTATACAATATACTGTCATTAGTTGGCCTGGTTAAAAGGGACCATGTAGTATTCTCTATCAGGTAATGAGCTTTGTATTGGCCGAATATATACTGACGTTTCATACGGCCCCCCATGGAGGTACTGAATGACATCAGTATAATGACACAACGTAAACACGACTGTGTTCTTTTTTTCAATGATTACCACGTCATAATGCTCATTAACCCTTTGTATGCTGAGGATACGCCATTATTTTTGCGTACGGTAATCCTAAATATTTCCCTTTTATGCGCTAAGGAGTATATGTCGCGACCACCATTTGAACCGTCCTGTTTTCCTGTGATAGATGACTTATTATTACAGATGGCATCCTGGGTAGTTCGTGTAGCACAGTGCAGGACTGCGCTGTTCGTAACGCGGAATGTAACGAGACGTTGGAAGAGTGTGAGTGCAGCGACCAGCATTACGACAACAATGAGGTGCAAGTACTGGGCGGCATCTGTAAACCCAGTAAGTCACTAACCATAAACCCAGTAAGTCAGAAACGATAAACCCAGTAAGACACCATAAACCCAGTAAATCAGACACCATAAACCAAGTAAGTCACTAACCCAGTTAAGTCATAAGTCACAAATCCTATAAACTCACAGACTTCACCGATGGTCTGAGATCTGGAATGACATCATGTTGTATCTCCATATTTCACCGATATATTGATTTTGAAAATGAGACACATTGTCTGCAATTATCGTAGAAGAGTTACAAAAACTACTGTCTGTTTCACGAAAGCTGCCCAAATTTTTCGGCCATATAAACAATTCAAAAACCATATTTTTTTTGATAATATTAAATTAAAGGAAAATTTAAGAATGAGCCTTCTTTTTATTTCGTGAAATTTGGTCAAATATTGATTTTATTGCGAAAAAATTTCCCCATGTTAAATCCCCATAGACATCTTCACTCCGTGAAGATGTCTATGGGGATTTAACACACTCCGTGAAGATGTCTATGGGGATTTAACACACTCCGTGAAGATGTCTAGTGGGGATTTAACATGGGGAAATTTTTTAGAATTTCAGAAATACTGGACCGATTTTTAAAATTTAACTTTTGTTTTCTTAGTTAGATCATATCCAAGCTATCTAGCTACGTTTCGGAGTCGATTTTCAATTTTTTTTCGTTTTTTGACTCCCACACTTCCTTGCCACTTTTTTCCCCCGATGTTAAATTCCCATAGACAAATCAATTTTTCGTAATAAAATCAATATTTGACCGAATATCACGAAATAAAAATAAGGCTCATTCTTAAATTTTCCTTTAATTTAATATTATCGAAAAAAATATTGTTTTTCAATTGTTTATATGGCCGTAAAATTTGGGCAGCTTTCGTGAAACAGACTATAAGCTCATACAGAAATATGCAAGGGTATGATGAGCTCTGAATTATATATGAGCTTTTAATGTCATTTATGGAAGATATTGAATTTTCTTTTTTTCATTAAAGGTACATACATACCCACGCAGTAGGCACAAACTGTTCTTTGTATCAGAGACATCATCTGAGACGTTTTCGGGCAAATAAACATTCATTCACCATTACCCCACTATGGATTGTCACTATTATACATTTTATTATATCAGAAGTAAATTTCCACACTGATATCAGGGGCGATAACCGTGTTTCCTTAAAATGTTAACGGACATTACTATTTATTATCTGTATTTATTTTTCGATGTGCAACGATAATACCTTATAGTCTGTCGTAAATATTAGTTTTTCAGGTGACACATTTAATTAGTATAAATAATTAAAAAATGTCATGCCTCATTTGCATATGAAAATAGCCTGATACCACCGCGCGTCACTATCAGTAAAATAAATATTACTACATGATTATATCTGTACAGCGGGCACTCGTAAGTTTTAGAACTGGTGGAATAGTGACACAATTATACACTTACAGTAAAACCTGTGAATAAAGGCCAGCCATGGGAAGTGAAATATATGGTCTTTGTTGACAGGTGGTCTTTATTTGCAGGGTCATTTATATAGCAATTGTGCTATTGGGACTAAAAACTTGTGGCCTTTACAGCCAGGTGATTGCTATTCGGAGGTGGTCTTTAGCACAGGTTCGACTGTATTTAAATTATATAAAGAACAGTTTGTGCCTACTGAGTGGGCATGTACCTTTAATATCGGCGAAAATCGTAGATGTGATAAGGGATGTACTACCAGAGCTTGGCTCAAATTGTAAACTGACATCCGTTTTTATTTACTTTCTTTTACCATTAAGGAGATTAACAGTATTTTGGAATAATGTAGCTGACTTAGTTTAACAACCCTCACTACGCTGGAGACGAAAAATGTCGTCTGCTGTTTTTCATTTTTGTCTTAATTCTTAACAAAAAACCTGTTTTGGCAGCACATGAGAATCGTCTCCAGTGGAGACGATTCTCATGCGCTGTCAAAACAGGTTTATAGCGAGAAACATTGAAAATGAAACATTTCCAGCAGACGAAAAAATTTAATTCAGCGTAGTAAGGGTTAATCTCTCACTCTCAAATAGGCACTATGCTTATAGATGGGACATTACCGCATTTATAACCTATGTATCCTGAGATGAGATTATTGGCCTAATCATTTCTCTCAAATGGTCCACTGACAGACAAAGGCTGCCTTGTGATGCTCGCGACCAGTGTAGGCCCAGATCAGCCTGCGCGGCCTACACTGTTCGCTGTCTAGTAACGGAAATAGACAAACCGTCATTAGCAAAACAATTGGCTTCTAATCATACGTTTAAAGTGAATGTGACGAACAAGATCTACAATTGTTGTACAATAATTTTTATCAGCCAATAAGTCCAACATTATTCCAAATGCATTTCTTTACGCTTAATTTTGTTTCCGTATTTCACATGTAAGGACACACATGTGTATAAAGCTTCCGTTGCACTGGAATCAAATACACAAGAGATTCAAAAATACTGAAGCAGTGTGTTCAAGTGACCACTGAACTTTATTCGAACACTGGTTACCAGTAGCCTATTTCATCAACATTGCAAAGTATACTTTTCTAGCAACGTATACTTTGAGGGAGTAATCATTTATTTTTCCTGAAATGCATTATTTCATATAGAACTAACGACTGCATATATTTGATGATTAAAAGTATGCATAATTATTATACTGAATTTATTACATTATCACAGCCAAAATGGCTGTGATAATGTAATAAATTCAGTATAATAAAATTTAATAAATTTATCCTAAAATTGAAAATTTCTCCCTCAAAGTAAACATTGCTAGCTAAGTATATTTTACAATGTTGGTGAAACAGGCTACTGTTGCCCATTTCACCACTAAATGTGTGATAACTTTCAGCAATTTCCATTTCATTGGAATAGAGGTAATATTAATTATTATGAAGTCTGAAAATATGCAAAAACTGTAGATCCTGATGAGACGGTTTATAGCTGGCTCATCTGAATCTACACTGTGGACATGACAATCGTGGTCTGTAGTGTTGAAATGGCATATTCGTTAAAAAATTATGAAACATATTTCCTATTACTTTTGTATTTGTTTCCAGTGTCAAGATTATGTCACGAATCAACAAACCTTATGAGTCATTGTTTACAATAATTTTAACTGCAGATAACATTAAAACTCTGTCTTTACGAAAGGTGGAGAATAATTGTGGCTGTTACATGTACATTGTATTGGATGAAAACACAGAATAAACATAAGGTTTGTTGACATGAACTTCTACAGTGCTTTCCAAATTCACCATCTATGTACAGCATTCTTGCTTGTACTGCAATATTTTACTCACTTCACAGACAATTTGCTTGACTATAGAGCTCACGATGACCCAGTTTGAAAACAAGTTTGTTCCTTCTCTGAGTGATGGATAGATAACATAAGAACCCTGCTTTTCAGCTACTAGCCCAGTAGTGTACAATATTACAATTATCAATTGTATATTACAATTGTCATCTGGGGCCCGTTTCAATAATATTTGTACGACTAAAATGTTTGTAAGTTCAAAATTATGAAATTTCACATTAACAATGTTTTCTTGTATGACAATTACTGGATTTCCATTTATTGAGCATAGGCTGCATATGCAGCCTATGCTCAATAAATGTAAATCCATCAATTGAAATTTACAGACGATCCTAAATTTGCACTTACAAACATTTTAGACGTACGCAGTTTAGTGAAACCAGCCCCTGCTGCTTATTTGTTAGTTTCCATTTTTCTAAATAAAAATATGTTTGACTGCAAGTGAGAATCAATAGCTGCCGAATGTATTTTTTTTCCGCGTCCTCTTGTGCGGACAGCGTGATATTGTCAGCACATTGGCGTACATACGTACGCATGTACCCGGGTTACATCCGAGAGCAACGGAATATGCCCCCCATGCTATCACATAGGGAGCATATTCCGTTGCTCTCGAGGAACACTTTGCTAGTTAATTATGGGCCCAATTCTAATAGTATTTCCTGTATTACATCTGTCAGAGTTTAACACCATTATTGTCTTTTAAACCTATAATCATATTGTTCAGATAGAACTGTTGTTAAAAGTGGGCAAACACACCAAGGTCAATGTGGAATTCTGCATTGGCTTGAAATTTCTACTGCCTTTCAAGAACTGAAAATATTGCAACTTTGCGAAATAGTTATCAGAAAAAAACAACAGCATATGTGATAAGGGAGATTATCTCTGAGCCGAGCCCGTACATTAGTCTTTCACGACGTTCTCATATTTTTCTTATATGCCAGATACCCATTCACACGTATCTAAATTTACAAACTTTCTTTTCCTATTTTCTTCATTTCTCAATGAACGTATATGTTATTACCACTCAGCAAGATGGTTCAAATGATTGGTACCAACATATACAGTTATTGAGAAACAAAGAAAATGGAGAAAACATATTGGTAAATATGGATACTTGTGAATCAGTATGCTTGTAATAAAGCTCTCTAAATATTGTATTAAAGTTTTAAATTTGCTTCCCAGCTTTTAAGAACTAATTATGCTATTACAGTCAACACTCGTTACCTCAAACTCTCTTAAGTCAAACTAGTGGTAAGTCAAATTCTTGATCCCAAGTACAACTTTTCCTTGTATATAATAACTCTCATTAACTCAAATTTGTTTGTTAAGTATATTCCTCAGTCCCCTGGACTTTGAGTAAACGAGTGTAGACTGTACTCGTTTACTCAAAGTGTACAGGACAATTTCTCTTACTTCTTTATATTTCTCTTACTTGTTTTCTATTATTGCTTGTTGTTGCCGAGAACACATTGTTGTATACGAGGGCAGCAGTGGATATCTATTTACAGTTGAACAGACTTTTCATTTCAATATCTATCCTCATGTCTGAACCCTTTCACCCCGAAGTAACTGGTTAATTTGCGCAACAATCCATTCGTAACAAAAAGATTTTCTGACTAGTCCATTTAAGAAAAGGGGGTGTTTTTGTACTAAAAAATGTGAAAATTACTTGCAAAAAGTGCAGATCCTGATGAGACGGCTCGTGCGGCTTATCTGGATCTACACTATTTGCCAATACAACTATACAGGCATGTGGTGTGAAAGGGTTAAGAATTGGAATTCTGTTCAACACAATCCATGCTTATTTCTGGCTGTGGCTGGAGAAATGGGGTTTATGCGTTTTGTCACCAGTGTAGATCCAGATCAGCATCTGCACTGTTCACTATTCCATAAATGAAGCTGTCGTGCTTCTAAGCAGCAATATACAGTGGAACCGCTCTAAACCGGACACCCTGAGAGGAAAATAAGCACTGCAAGAAATGGCTGTGTGCTTTGAAAACAGGAACACACATTAACATACATCTAATAGACAACTCTAAACTAAACCCACCATAATTCAGAATACCACTTGTTCTGGGTGTCCCGTTTAGAGAGGTTTCACTGTATATCGTTATTGGGCTACAGGAGGTTGCTATGTGATCTGGAGCTACACTGGTCATAAGCCCTAATTCTCAGTCAACACCACATTTGAGGCAGGCCATGTGATTTTGTACCTTCGTGCATCTGCGTAATTGCATGAAAAACTTTCTGTATGTGGCGTCAAAAGTTGAAAAAAATTTCAGAGTACATGCAGAATATAATTTTTGACTTTATTTATGAAAGATATTGTAGATTTTGCAAACGTATTTAATGAAATGACGCAGATGTATGAAGTGTACAAAATCACATGGCATGTCTCATTTCTTCTATTCACAGAAAAGTATCAGTCTGAACAAATATTTTCTGTTCTAACCTTCTGCTTTCCAGCCTACCGCAGCAAGTACTGTGACTCCAGCATTTGTTTTGAATGTATGCTATCAATTAAAAGCGGAAGAGAACTGTTCAATTCTACAGAATTACCACTTCCCAAATATTCCTTCAATAGTCTGTACTAGTAACTCTTGCACTCCATAGGTAACTGGAATGGACTTTTATATGTTAATTTTGCAACCAATCCAATCGTCACAAAATGACCTGTATAGTGGTATTGGCAAAAAGTGGAGATCCAGATGAGCCGGCTCGTGACGAGCCGTCTCATCAGGATCTACACTTTTTGCAAGTAATTTTCATATTTCTGAGAACAAAAACATCCCCTTTTCACAAATGGACTAATCTGAAAATCATTTTGTGACACATGGATTGGTTTCAAAATAAACATATCAAAATCCATTCCAATTATGAAAGAGTTAATGGAATAATCCAAAAATAGTATAAATAAGCCAAGGAAGGATATTATAGGAATGAATGGCCTTTTTGTGGAATTTATCGGGGTACAAACTTGGAAAAGTCGCGGGAATACTGGACAAAGGCCGGAAGGCCTCGTCCAGTATTCCCGCGATTTTTCCAAGTTTATATCTCCGATAAATTCAACAAAAAGGCCATTAATTCCTTATAATTCCAGCATTTGAAATAAATTCATCAAGAAAATGTGTTTATTTTCCGTTTTCTTAAGAATTATTTTAACTGCGCCTCACGGTTACGGAAAGTAGTTTTGATGTGGGAGTTTACTGGGATATAAATTTTGGACAGAGACTTGCTGTTAGCCAATCAAATGTTAGGGAATTGTGTAAATATTTTTGTGCTGGAATTATGTTTGGTTGAGGGTTAAGTGACTTACTCTGTCACCTCTTCCTCTGGAGTCACAGTATTTGTTACCTCCCTTGTCTCAATATTTCTGCCATCTGTTATTTATTTCCTGCACTGCCTTCTATGTTCTCTGCCAATCACACCATTACAGTCGTGGGGCTCGGGGATCCGTGTGACAATGATGGAGCCTGTGTGCTCAACAACGCACAGCACCAGATATGCTCCGGAACTAACACGTACCATTGTATGTGCGACGACAGTTACTATGACGATAATGGTGATCACCTGAAACATGGTGAATGTCAGGAGAGTAAGTGGTTTACCAGTATAGATGTGCTTTGTGCTTTCACTCGCTAGTATATCGTGTTATACATGTATATAAATGACGTTTTTTTTAAAAACATTTCATCGTATGATGTTCGGACTATTTTACTGTAGTCTTACTGATACCAATGTAAGCTTGTAGCTAATTCTTTATTTCTGTTAATCCTTTGAAGTTTAAGGCTACAATAACTTTTGTTTAAAATGAAAAAAATTCTAATTTTGTAGTTTATTTCTTAATAAAAGTATATGTTGTTACCACTCATTTGAACCGTCTCACAGAGACGGTTCAAATTAGTGGGGACAACGTATACTTTCGAGAAGAAATGAGGAAAATGGCGATTTTTTTTAGAAAATTTCATACTACTTTAATGGTATCCCGTCTGCAATGAGTTAATTTATACAAGTAGGTCTATGAATAATGATTTCAACATTTGAAGATGCTCTACATATTCCTAATACAGTATTGTTAGACATACACTAACCTGACAATTAAATGTAAATGTATCATGTCTCATTTTAAATATTTTGTTTGTAAATGTACTTTTGAATAAATTTACAAAATATTCAGTATGATTCCATACCTGATGCGCACCGTATTAACCATGTTTACCCATTTCAGAGGTGAACCTGGGCTACCCGTGCACGATGTTGAGCATGTGTGGCACCCTCAACTCGTATTGCGACCCCCATGGTGAAGTCTGCGCCTGTCAGAGCGCGTACTACGACGACAATTTTGATGAGAAAAACGGAACCTGTGTTGACAGTAAGTACTATTTATAATTCTGTGTTTGTTATGGTTTTATTATTTTGCTAGCTAGCGACGTTGTTTACCTGCAAACCAATTCATTTAGACATGTTTGGTACCTTTGTGTAAATATGTCTAGGTGTGGACTCTCCCCCCCCCCCCCCCCCCCCACCTCCCTCCCCCATTTGGTACATTTTATATCAGATAACCTGCCCTGTATTGACTGAATACGTACTGACTGATAACATATTGTTGTATCAAGCATTGACCTGATACAAACATCTGGGTTACAACGAAGTGAAAACTGACCTTCCATTGGTCGGATGACGTCACATGACGTTACCGAATGACGTCAGTGCAAAGAAGTCTGCATTCTGTCCATAGATAACGACGTCATTTTCGAACATAAAACGTTACCTTATTAATAGAATACCAGGATACTGTCTTTTAATATTAAGTTTAGCAGGCTCGGCTCAGAAACGGTAGGAATTCCTCGGCAAGCCTCGGAATTCCTACGCGTTTCCTAGCCTTGCCTGATAAACTAGATATCAAAAGACACTAGCCTGGTATTCTCTATGTATCAAGTACGAACTTCATTCATTCTTCGACTATAAAACCTATGTAGCGAAAAACTTTGTGTTTAATTCTAACAAATATTATTGTATTGTATTTATACTACATTCTAAAATATTTTTACCCATCCTGTGTCAATTTCAACTTGCATACTATCAAACCACACATTTGTATCTAGTAGGATATGATAATGCTGCATGTATATGGTAAAGTCATTGGATTATTAACCCTTACACCGCTATCTTAATTTTTTGTTGTCTGTTGTTTAGTTTCTATTTTCCATTTGTATTATCAAAAACATGCTTTGACAGCACTTTAGAATAATTTACAACATGCTTTGACAGCATTCTGAAGTGCTGTCAAACCATGTTTTTATTGAGACTATCATAATTTTGCACTTACGTACATTTTAGTCGTACAAAGTTTAGTGAAACGGCCCCCTTGTTTGTAATCAGAATATTCTGTCTGTAACACACTACAGACAGAAAATTTGGGTTACTTGTTTGTCACTATTGTTTCAATGCCACTTACCAATTTTCAGAACTTCCTCTGTACGAGCACTGTACCCAGGACGGCCAATGCGACACGGACAACTCCAAATGCGGTAACAACCAGTGTATCTGTAACGTTGGATACTACGACCTCGACAACGCAAAGCTATGTCTAGGTAAGGTCCTCATATAGTTGCACATCATCCGTTCACTCGCTTCTGTGAAAAACACAGTTTTATGCATGTAATGTAAATAGTTTAGGTTCAATACAGAGTATGATTTAACCCTTTCACCCCGAAGTAACCGGGATTCAATTGGATGTGTTTTAATTTTGCAACCAATCTAACCATCACAAAAGGATTTTCAGACTCGTTCATTTTGAAAATGGAGTGTTTTTTATTTCCAATATATGAAAATTACTTGCAAAAAGTGTAGATCCTGATGAGACGGATCGTCACGAGCCGGCTCATCTGGATCTACACTTTTTGCCAATACCACTATACAGGCCTGTGGTGTTGAAAGGGTTAATAACAATGTTTACTTTACTTGTAGTGTTGTGTCTTTGAATGGATTTTAGCTTGCACTTATTGTGTGTATTGTTTTATTTCTAAATCCAATTCATTCTAAACATCATTATTTTTAATAAATTTCATACCCGTTAAGGTGTATTCCGAAAGGAACGGGTTAAACAAACAAATAGATCTACATGTATAGCCAGCATTAACTGGGTTAACCTGAAACCTAGTAAAATAAAAATAGGTAGCAGGCTGCCAATTGTTCCAGTACATGATGTTGTTTGTTTTAAATGAATGATACGTTTAACCCATTTCGGGGGTGTCTTGAATGAATTGGAATATGCTTGAGTAATCTTGTCCATTTATTTCGCCTTAAGTTTTCTAACAGTAGTAGTGATGTGTTAGATAACATAATTATGATGTATACATGTACTATGTTACCATACCAGAGGAATTAACTGACCATTCACATGTATTTTCTTGTTTCATTATCTTTGTGTGTTTAAAGAAGAGTATTATCTGATTTGAAGTGAACTGTCTCAGAGCCAAATTTAGAAATGCGTGTTTCATTGTCCATTTCATTCATACTGTATCTTATGCAATCCTTATTTTATCCCAGTTTATATGTAGGCTAACAATTTTCGCTCTACAACTCCATCAATTTTTTTTTTATTAATTTCTCTATAAAACAGACAGCACAGGAGAATTTTCTCTTTGAGATAGTATCCCCATGTGTTGCCAAAACTGTTTTTGAAGATGAAGATAAAATGAGACACACCATGTGATTTTGTACTTTCAGACATCTGTGTAATTTCATTAAATATGTTTACAAAATTTACAATGTTTTCCATAAATGGTGTCAAAAGTTGACAAAATTTTCAGTACTCTTTTGATTTTGTAAAACGTATTTAATGAAATTACGCAGATGTCCGAAGGTACAAATATGGATTGTCTCAAATATGGATTGTCTCAAATATGGATTGTAAATGTATTGCTACCTGTTATGGGATAATTATTGTAGGAACATAGGAAATATCTGAATGCATGCATATGGAATTTGTATTGTTGATTCCTCTGCTGTAGATGAATTTCTTCAGGGGCGGATCCAGGATTTATGTCTAGAGGCATGAATTTCAAATGAAACACATATAATCTTCAATTTGCATAAATTCAGATTGTTTTCTGCATTTTTTCTTGTTCCTCATCAAAAGAAATTCATGTATAAAAAAAAATGTAAATATTTTTCTGCATTTTTTCTCATTTCGCATCAAAAGTGTATGTTGTTACCACTCAGTTGAACCGTCTCGACGAGACGGTTCAACTGAGTGGTAACAACATACACTTTGTGTGAGAAATAAGGAAATAATCAGATCTTTCCACGTAAAAATGGGTTAAAATCTAAACTCGACCAATGTTAGAGGTGGCATGCGCCGGACACGCCCCCGCCTGGATCCGCACCTGGTCTTTCACAGTTTAGCATGCATGAAAAACATACATGTATCAAATAGCAATTATTTTTCAGCTTTTATCGAGGTGTTAGTACATAAAATAAGTCGGCGATCAATAGCAGACATAGATCTTGACCAACAAGGTGAAATATAATTTTGTCCCATTTGGCGGCAGGAATTCAGTTGATGTTTTTGGTTAAAGGGACTTAAGGCAGATCACAACATCAAGATAAAATGGTGGTGGATTTGGTCACAGGTGAAAGATTCGAACCTGTGACATAAAAAAAAATGCCCGTTTTAAACTCCCCATTACCCCACCAACCTGTTGTCGGACTTTTAAGAAACGCAACGTCCAGTACAACAACATATGGGTGGGGTAATGGGCTTTTTTTTTATGTCACAGGTCCAAGTCTTTTACCTGTGGAATTGGTTGGTTATACAGTCGGATATCACTCAGCCTGATGTGCATACCACCTGCTTCCACAATACCGGTTGTTGGGTGTTACAGACTATGATATATTGCACTGTTTGGACACAAACATTCATCATTAGGTGGAAAGGGCTTCTCATTTGTGGCGAAATAATACCTACTATGCTATGGTTGTTAAATGGGAATAGTTCATATATACCAGTGGTACTGGGTTGTAATGGTTTCTAATTAGGCCATGCCATTGTTTTTCTCTGCTAAGCGTCCACCCGGATGGCCAAAACCTACTTACATAATTATGTAGGGTAAAAACAAACAAGGCTTTGAAGAAAAAAATTGTAATGTAAATTGTAATGTAAATTTATGTTAAAAACTTCCTGAACCCTTTGCAGTGTGCAAAGGGTTGAGGAAGATTTTAACATAAATTTAAATTGCCGCTAAATAATAAGAAAACAGTCTATTTTTATGAACGGATTTAAAACTTAGACAAGTCCCAAATCAATTTTCATATTAAGTCACCAGTAAATAGTGTAAACTAGCATACACAGTTTTGTTTGTTTTTTTCATAGAACCACACTCAAAACCTACCTGCACGCGGACGCTTAAGAGAGAAAGAACTTTGTATGGACTTATGCTTCTGCAGCAGTTGTTGTCGGTGGTATATAGTGTTTACCCTGTCCATCTGGCCATCATTAACATGACTACTGTCTATCCTGTCTTCATGATATTTCACATGTGTATTGATGTTGACCATGGGAAGAACCCAATTGAAAATGACAATTGACATTCATCCTTTCAAGGTCAAGGTTCCAGATGCTAAATATAGATTGTTTATTGGTAATTGTTGTGTTCTTGTGTGATAACTCAAATATACAACCTTCATGTTGCTTTACATGTATGTTCATGTTAACCACAGGAATAAACACTATTGAATGTGTGTTTCATTCCCTCAAGGTCAAGGACACAAATGCTAAAAATAGATTGTTCATTGCACAATTTTTGTTTCTGTGCTACACACTTTCCTATCTTTACATGCATATTCATATCAGACATAGAAAGAAGCATATTGAATGTGAGCTTTCCTTTGTCAAGGTCTTATATGTACTAAAAATAGATTGTTTATATTTTCTCAAGGCCAAGGTCACAGGGACCTAATTGATTTGTTCTTTATATCTATTCACTAGCGGTGGCATTTTGCTTACAAAACAATATTCTAGTTGACATATTAAAACTGCGCCGGTCATTATTGTTTGAACGTTTTGTGTATTGGACTGATTATTCTCGCTATATTCAGAAGAATATTATATACATGTATGACTGATCCCAACTTGACCAAATGATAACATTGTATTACGATATAAGACTGCACTCAGAAGGTTTCATAGCTTTGTATTATATTGTATTGTCAGAATATATATTTATCCTGTCAACACAGTGCGTATGTGCCGTGAAACACGGTGCCGTGAAACATTTTTGATATCCTGTAAATACGACCTAATCACTGCGTATGAATATGTGCGGTGGCTGGGGTTATTTTTTTTGCATGTTAAAGAAATTTGTAGGTGTTGACGTGATAAATAGAATAGTAGGTTAGTGCTGTAAATGGGAAAAATATCTGGCGTGGCACGGAAACGGGATGTGCTCGGCAGAGCCTCGCCCGTATCATTTCCTGAGCCTTGCCAGATATTTTTTCCCATTCACGGCACTAACCTACTATTCTCTATATATTAACCGTTACAAAGCTGAATTAACTTTTGTTGTCTGCTGTTTTAGTTTATTTTGCATTTTTCTTGATAAAAAATGGTTTGACAGCACTTTGGAAATGATTCTAAAGTGCTATCAAGCCATATTTTATTGAGAAAGAAGACAAAATATAAAACAACAGCAGATGACAATTTATGATCCCACATTGTAAGTGTCCACAAAAACATCTCTGAATTGACTGCCATGACCTCCTCCTGTACAAGAGAGTGATGTGACCCTACCACACCATGCAATTCCCTCCCCCACCCACCTACATGAATACTCCTTGTCCGTTGGTTGAATTTCTTCTAACCATCCACCGATATAGCACACTATCGCTAACCCATTTTACAAGTGTATCTCTCATTTAATGTAATATTTGTTTCATTCAAGGTTGTGAATATACCATTTTACCTTAGAATGTCAGAATAATTTCATATTGTTCATTGGGAGCATTACATTTAATTGTAACTACCATTTGAACTATGCAAATGAGTATTTATATTTTTTAATATATTTTCGAAGAGGAGTATGGAAAATAGATCGCTCTTTCAGAGTAATTGATAAGTTATTAACACAGACTCTGAGGAATGCCTATTATTTGCTTTCATATGAGACACGCCATGCGATTTTGTACCTTCGGATATCTGCGTAATTTCATGAAATACGTTTACAAAATTTACTGTATTTCCCGTAAATGGCGTCAAAGGCTGACAAAACATATTTCATGAAATTACGCAGATGTCCGAAGGTACAAAATCGAATGGCGTTTCTCATATGTAAATTTCAGTTGGGACATCCATTTATTTGTCATTACATATGTACTTATTTTGCTTCACACTTATCTCATATGCATATGTCTGTCCATGCATCCGTTATATTTTTATGTTTCCATGAAGGATTACTGAAGTTTTGCATTTTTAAACAAATTGTTTTGTCATAGTCCAGACAGCTAGCAGCCAGGGCTATATGTTAGCTCTGCTCACATGCTCTAGTTATGTTTGAAATAAAATGAATTAATTGTGTTCCGTGTTCCGTACATCTATCATTGCTGGAACTTATTTTTCAGCTTTCTTTGGAATGCCATTTGACAGCATAGCTATCAAGGTGAAATAACCCTTACTATTTTTTTTTCTCCATTGTTCTTATCAAAAGCATGATTGGACAGCACTTTAGAATCATTTCCAATGGAAATGATTCTAAACTGCTGTCAAAATATGTTTTTATTGAGAGAAAAGACAAAATAAGAAAAAACAGCAGACGACAATTTTCGGTTCCCGCATTCTAAGGGTTAATATTTACAACTGGAGATGGATATTTCAATATATGGGTTTATTCGTTTTCAATGAATTTAAGTGCTTCGTATCAGCTGTTTCAGTAACTCTTTGCATGCTAGCGGTGAAAATAACATCCAACAAATTATGAGTATGTTTCTTATTTCTCCCTGTAAATGTGTCTTGGAATTTCATTAGAATTGCGTCCTCTGGACACAATTCTAATGAAATTCCTAGACATATTCATGATATTTATAGGGAGAAAATACAATGAATTGTCGTCTGCTATTTTTGAACTATTTATAGCCCACAAATTTCCCAGCATGCAAAGAGTTAAACTGTCTAAGTTTCCTATTGTCTACCATGGGAACAGCTTCAACTGGGATTTGGGTGATGTTGGTAACAACTTAATGATGTACTTGATTGTGTCTACAGCAACCTACAGTCAATGGTTTTCTTTTGATTCCACAGTCAATATTCCTGCCTCAGGTGAACGTTCATTTAGTCGTAGAATATATTTGTCGGGCATGGTAAAATGGTGAAAGTTTTACCTTTTCTTGGTGGAGAATTATTGTGTTGATGGCCTAATTTTCATAGTTTAATCTTTGTTGTTTAGTTTTTGCAAAAATATGTTTTTCTCCTGTGGACATTCCACAGTACATGATAAATCCAAACTGTTTCTCTAAAGATTGATTCTTTGCATGCTAGCGGTGAAATTAACTGCCAACAAAGTATGGGTATTTGCCTTGTTTCTCTCTGTAAATAACTAAATATGCCGTGGAATTGTGTACACCATTGTAAGATCAATTAACATTGACCGACCAAGAGATCACACAATGGTGTACACAATTCCGGACGCAATTGTAATGAAATTACAAGACATGGGCTGAATATATAGTTTTTTGATTATAAATATTCAGTTCTGATTTTACGATTTTCCCCCCATTTGTACATGTATATGTACATGTACAGGTAATATATGGGATTTAGTACTAAACCCATTGACCCGGCCTTAAATGACCTTAGCTGTTGATAGGCCATTAAAGCCCAACAAACAAACAAACAAACATCATGAAATTTACTGGAAAAAATGAAAGAAAATATAATGAATTGCTGTCTGTGTTTTTTTAACTATTTATAGCCCACAAATTTCTCAACTTCGGTTTCGAGAGGTTCCACTGTATCGTTATCATCATTAACTTCATCATTCATTTAAGCTTGGTGGCTTTTAGGGTAGAATCAGTGTCTTGATGGTCATTGGTTGACTTGTGTTTGTATATATGTTTAGCATTGAAATATTGGGCTAAATGTCAGACGTTCTAGCTGTACATGTTAGACATAATATTAGATCATGCTAACTTTGGTATTATACGGTATGTTTTCAAATGTCGATGAAAAACTTTCATTCAAAGTTTAGGCGTTTAAAAATGCAACAGACTTCAATGTATTCTTCAATTGTACCTGTATTTTCATGTCCAATTGTCATTCGTTTTCTTATAATCTAACTGTTCTGTGGCCAATTTTATAAACTTGCAAAGCATACATATCTAGCAAAGTGTACTTTGAGGGAGTAATCATTTATTTTCCCAAAATGCATTATTTCATATAGAACTAACAACTGCATATATTTGATGATTAAAAGTATGCAGACTTATTATATATACTGAATGTATTACATTATCACTGCCAAAATGGCTGTGATAATGTAATAAATTCAGTACAATACAAATGAATAAATTTATCCTTGTGTTGTGAAAAGTTCTCCCTGAAAGTGTACTTAGCAAGATAAGTATACTTAGTAATGTTGGTGAAATCGGCTGCAGAAGATTCGGATTATAGCATAATGGAGACAGACGATGTTATTTATGCCATTGGTTAAAATATGTGACAATAATTTTGTAAAATATTTTGTTGTGGAAAGTTTAGTGCAAAACAGACATCTTTTTGTCTTTTCTCTCAGTAAAAACATGGTTTGGCAGCATTTTAGAATCATTTCCATTAGAAATGATTCTAAAGTGCTGCCAAACCAAGTTTTTGATGAGAAAAATGGAAAAATAAAAAATATTCAGCAGACAACACAAATTAATTCAGCATTGTAAGGGTTAAACGATTTTGTAACATTGACCGACCCAGAGATCACACAATGGTGTACACTGTCATGTGTGGCTAATGTAGTTCCAGAGCAATCTGTGTATCCGTGTGGTCTGGCCATGGCCTGTGACCTTGATCTTACTGATTAGGTGCAATAAACTCTGATACTGTAGGTTGGTTGAGGCCTATAGGTTTAACCATTTGAACAGTTTGATTTACATTATGAGATTTGAATACAAGTTCAGAAATGCTTATCGTAATAACCCTAACTATTTGGACATCTTTTTTTTTGGGAAACCGCTATGAAATAGACCAGCTAACTGTACATACTTGGACACTCTTTGTTGTGAGAAATCATATACATCTATTAAGGTGTATATCCGAATATTTAGGGTTAGTATTCATAAGCATTGATCTGGTTTTGAACAAGGATTTTGCTTGCTAACTTTGGCTTTCCTTGGTATTTCTGTATTTATAAACTGTACAAGGGTTCCAGCTCAGGTCTACTTTTATTTATTAAATTTGTTCCCTCGATTTAACAATTTGTTCCCTTGAATTAACAATTCGTTCCCACAATCTAACAATTCGTTCCCTCAAATTAACAATTTGTTCCCACAAAATGACAATTTGTTCCCTCGAATTAACAATTTGTTCCCACGATATAACAATTTGTTCCCACAAATTAACAATTCGTTCCCATGGGAACGAATTGTTATTTAGTGGGAACGAATTGTAAATTCGCCGGAACAAATTGTTAATTTGTGGGGACGAATTGTTAAATTGAGGAAACAAATTGTTATTTCGTGGGAACAAATTGTTATTTTGTGGGAACAAATTGTTATTTTGTGGGAACAAATTAATAAAAAAAGGAATTCTATGTCCCCTACAGGGCTCCGTACAGGTCAGACATGACCTTCTATTGTACGTAAAACATGTTTATTATAGGAATGAATGGCCTTTTTGTGGAATTTATCGGGGTATAAACTTGGAAAAGTCGCGGGAATACTGGACGAAGGCCGGAAGGCCTCGTCCAGTATTCCCGCGACTTTTCCAAGTTTATATCCCCGATAAATTCCACAAAAAGGCCATTCATTCCTTATAATTCCAGCATTTGAATTAAATTCATCAAGAAAATGTGTTTATTTTCCGTTTTCTTAAGAATTATTTTAACTGCGCCTCACGGTTATGGAAAGTAGTTTGGCGTTGGAGTTTACTGGGATATAAATTTTGAACAGAGACTTGCTACGGACCAATCAAATGTTAGGGAATTGTGTAAATATTTTTGTGCTGGAATTATATCGCAATCAATTTTGTGTATGTTCTATGTGCATGTACATGTATGTCAGCAAAATAAAAATAATTCTCAAATGGATGTGTGAACAATATATGAATGTTAGCATTGATAAATCAGACATTTTATCATTCTGAGCCATAGCTGTGTGCTATGCGACCACGAACAGACATTATTACCTGAGGTAAATGACCAAGAAACTCATCAAAAATAAGATCACATCGAGGGCCCAGCGCAAAACTAGTCCAACTAGGTTTTTGCAAATTTTTCAGTAGAAGCAAAAAACTGATTATTTTCATAAATAATGGGACTACAAGTGTGAAAATTCAGAGTTTTAGTATATTTAATATAATAAATTGATTGATCAACTTTAAAAACAATTAATTTAATTGAAAATATGTTTTTGATGAGTTAGACTACTTTTGTTCGGAATTTGTCAGTGCAAAACTAGTCTAACTACTTTTGTTCGGAATTTGTCAGTGCAAAACTAGTCTAACTTCAGTTAGACTCCCTTTGCAGTGAAATATTCAGCGCAAAACTAGTCTATCTCAAGTTAGACTTGTTTTGCTTCTAAATATTTGATGAAATGCAACAGTGCATTGAGATAAGATTATTATTGCACTGAAATATAAATGAAATATTTATATATTTCAGACTTCCTCAGTTATGCAAATAAATGCCAACGTCACAAAGACCGTCATATTGTTGAATTTCAATGTAATAGAGACAAAATTAAAATAGCTGAACTTGGAATCATTTGTCAAAGTCTCAGACATCAGTACAACGTTACTCGGTTATATTAAACTGCAAAATTGTAATTAAAACATTTTCTTCAACTGCGACAATTGATCGGTACCATACTCCAAGCAATCAATAACTCGAATATTACTACATATTTTATTTAATTACTAAACATGAATATAAAAATACTGATTGTTTACAACAATAATGTAAGCTGCTAATGATGATACTGAGACAGTGTCCTAGCCTGGATACACAAGGATAGCCAGCCGGTGTTCAACCCTTGGTAGTTTCAGACGGGACGGGACGGACAGGATTCCCTCGTGCAATAAGGGAACTACTCTGGGATGGGCCAGACAGGACACACTCAAGCAATGGGGTACTTATACACTGGGATGGGCCAGACAGGACTCCCTTGTGCAATGGCGTACAACTCTAGAATGGGCCGGGCAGGATTCTATCGTCCATTGGTGTCCTACCCTGGGTAACCTCAGATGGGACGGACAGATCTTGTGCAATGGCTTGTCATTCAATGCATAGTAGCTCAGACCAAATCACTATCAGATTCTGATCTGTGTCTCAGTGAAAGAAAATAGGGGTGATCAACTTTTTTGTCGAGCCCGCTTGCGGAAAGCGAGACATAGTGATCACAATGACGTCCGGGTGTCCGTGTGTCCGCGCTGACGGTACTATACTTATGTGGCTAGCCCCACAGGGTTATGGACTTAGTAAAGGTTAGGGTTGGTTACAATTAGCCACCTAAAAATCCTTTTATGTGGCTAAAAATCCTTTTATGTGGCTAATATTTAACATGTGATAAGCCACATAAGTATAGTACCGTAAGAACGTCCGTCCGTCCGTCCGTCCGTCCGTCCGAAATCTGCGTTAAAGTTTTTAAATACCTTATATCTCTGCAGTCCTAAGTCACATTGACTTGAAACTTCATATGCTTATTAGTCATGATCCATATATTCATGCTGTATCCCACTCATGCGGCCCCTGTGCCCAAGGTCAATGTCAAATGACTTAGAACTTTGCGTTCCGAAATCTGCGTTAAAGTTTTTAAATACCTTATATCTCTGCAGTCCTAAGTCACATTGACTTGAAACTTCATATACTTATTAGTCATCATCCATATATTCATGCTCTATCCCACTCATGCGGCCCCTGTGCCCAAGGTCAAATGACTTAGAAGTTTGCGTTACGAAATCTGCATTAAAGTTTTTAAATACCTTATATCTCTGCAGTCCTAAGTCACATTGACTTGGGACTTCATATGCTTATTAGTCATCATCCATATATTCATTCTGTGTCCCACTCATGCGGCCCCTGTGCCCCTATGTCAAGGTCAAATGACTTAGAAGTTTGCGTTAAAGTTTTTGTCAAAAAAGTTTTCACATACCTACATTGTATCTCTGTAACAGTAAGTCAGATTTGCTTGAAACTGTGTCTGCTTATTGGGCATCAAACTTCAAATAAATACACCATAAAATGCCTCGGCGGGCTCGACATGCGGGCCGCGGCCATCCTCGTTTATTATATTCGCTGAACATAACTCAACCAATGCCTTGTATTTGGCCACGGTCAGCTTTGGGGGTTGACTCTCGGAATACAATTTCTTGAGGGTTTGGAAATGAGTACCTTGTTTCTTAGACCGGCCTGCTCTTGCACTAAATCATGTAACACCAAGATTTGTTGTTGCTGACGTAAATTTGTTGTAAGTTAGTTTAACAATTTCATTCTTGTTTTCATCTAAAGACACAGTTTTTATTTTCATCCACCGTACCTTTTGTCCATCTAAATCAAAATCAAAATTTGGTATGGCTTGGGAGAGCTCTTTGAAGTAAAAAAAATCCTGAGAATCCAACTCTTCCACATGGTAAGGATTTGTTTTTCGGGCAGCTCTTACTGTAGCAGCCCATTGAGCAGTTGTGTATATTGATTTTCCGCGGCTGGCATTCTCAATTGCAGCATAAATGGAATAATTTTCATTTTGGGTATGCCCTTTCTCCAAAAATTTGTGCACAAGTTTTTCAATGCCTAGTTCTTGTTTCTTGAAACACAACATGGACATGAAAAGATTGTTACGATTTTGCCCTCCACAGTTGTCTGAAAATACGGTGACCTCTTTTTTTACCTAAATCTGCCTGCTTTTTGCAGGTACTTGTAGACACAAGTAGCAATTTCACACACCCCTTTTCCAGATACTGCTTCATTCCAAATATAACAATGTCCTGCCTTTGACCCGAGATTGTATATTGTAAGGTTAAACGTAACAGATTCATTACTGTGTGGTGTCAGTAAGATGTTGTAGATTGAAACATGCCGCTGAACAATTAGGTTCGGTTTGAGCTTTTGCTTTGTCTTCTTCTTTCGTCTCATGTCCCATCTGCTTATTCGTTATATGGTTATCATATTCATCTTGCAAATCGCTTCTTTCAGCTTCAGATGCATTTTCATACCTGGCACAAAAATCACATCTATCCTTGGTTGGCGAATGGAAACCTATATTAAAAGATGTATACAAAATATGCCTGTAATAGTATACTGACACTGGCTGAAAATCTCTTTCCTGACGATGCGTTTTGTACAGGTTATACATGTTTGGTATACTGAGGCCGGGTTCCAAGTATTTTTATGCCCCACCACGATAATGGAGGGGGCATTTAGTGTTAGCCTTGTCCGTCCGTCCCGGCCGTCCCGTCCGTCCGTCCGTCCGTCCGTCCGTCACAAAACTTTAACATCCTTCGACCGATCTGCTTCATATTTCATATACACATTGCTCTAATGGTCCTCTACTGCCCTGTGCCAAGTCCATGTTCGTCCTGCCCCCGCCAAGCCCAGGGTCAAGGTCACATACTTAGTGCTTCAAAAACTTTAACGCTCAGGTAAATATCTTATAATTTCTGTTTTCTTTCACGGATCAGCTTCATACTTCATATACGCATTGCTCTAATGGTCCTCTACCGCCCTGTGCCCTGTGCCACGTTCGTCCTGCCCCCGCCGAGCCCAGGGTCAAGGTCACATACTTGGTGCTTCAAAAACTTTAACGCTCGGGTAAATATCTTATAATTTCTGTTTGCTTTCACGGATCAGCTTCATATTTCATATACGCAATGCTCTGATGGTCCTCTACTGTCCTGTGCCAAATCCACGTTCGTCCTGCCCCCGCCAAGCCCAGGGTCAAGGTCACATACTTAGTGCTTCAAAAACTTTAACGCTCAGGTAAATATCTTATAATTTCTGTTGTCTTTCACGGATCATCTTCATACTTCATATATGCATTGCTGTAATGGTCCTCTACCGCCCTGTGCCAAATCCACGTTCGTCCTGCCCCCGCCAAGCCCAGGGTCAAGGTCACATACTTGGTGCTTCAAAAACTTTAACGCTCAGGTAAAAAAATATTTTGACTTGGAATTTGGCCTCATTTATTATCAAAGCGATATGTGGGGCATCCGTGTTCTATGAACACATTTTCTAGTTTTTGAAGTGTCTTTACGGCAATAATGGGATTTGATTCGATTCGGGAATGTGTTTATATGATTCTTAACTTGATTAATTTGATCTTCGGGCACTTTGTTGTGTCTATTATTTTTACGTCTTCCATCAGGTGAAACAATACCAGACACATTGTTTTCCTTGTTGATACCTTTCTTCTAAGCCATGTCAACCATCTGATGACTTATATCCAAGGTAGCGAGAAAAAATGTCATACTTTGATATACATGTATACCCCGTCTGCCTTAAATTGCCAGTTCCTTGAGTTCTTAATGCGTTTGGGGGAAGTGTTACTTGTTGATACCTTTTTAGGTGTAGAGTTTACCCAGTTTGAGAGATGGTCTCTGCCTATTTATGTCACCAAGATTCCAAAAGTCATGAAATATCTTTTGTCTGTCATTTGTACCGACATGATTGGCCACACCCTTTTCCCAATACTATAGCTCGCTTAGCTTTGTTGCCTGAACCTGTGTACCTACGGCCCGAGTTTCGTGACTGCTTTGCTGCATTTCGTTGCCAAGTTTCCTCATTCCGGGTTCTCTTTCTACCTCTTTGTTTACAGTTTTCTACAGGGGGACTTTCTATTTGGGTATCTTCACTATAACCCTGGGGCAGGTTAGTTTGATCCTCTTCACACTGTGATGAGGCAGACATGGTTATATCAGACCTATTGGAGTTTTCAGGGATAAATGAATTTGGATGTAGTACAGGTTTTAAAGGAGTTTTAAAGGAGTACTATTTCCTCTCCTTTTCATGGATGAGATCTTTCGGTCTATTAAAGTACTTAAAGGAACATCTTCCTCCGAATCCGATCCACCTAAAAGGTCCAATGAAATATCTGTTTCGTTAATCAGCCCATCAAGTATGACTTTATCTACAAATGAAGCATTAAATTCTAGTCTAGGTGGGGTACAACACTGGGTACTCTGGGATGGGCCGGACATGACTCTCTGTTTCAATGGAGCACTACGTTGGGTTGGGCGGGACAGGACTCCCTCATCCATTGGTGTGCTACCATGTGAAAGCTGTATGTACTCCCTGTAACGGGGTACCACTAGTACTTGGGGATGGGCCGGACCGGACTCCCTCATGTAATGGGGTACCACTAGTCCTCAGGGATGGGCCAGACAGGACTTTCTCATGCAATGGGTACCACTAGTACTTGGGGATGGGCCAGACAGGACTTCCTTGTGCAATGGGGTACCACAAGTACTTGTGGATGGGCCGGACAGTTACTGTTAATTAAAATGAGATTTTTCTGGAATTACATAAATATATTTCATTATTGAATTTGATTAAAAGTATAAAATATTGAATATTATAATTTTATACAAAAATATTTTCCCCCCAAACATTGGAGGTTATTAGGAATATTTGCTCGGAATAACAATTTTTTATACTCAAAAGCGAATTTATATTTCTTAACCACACAATAAACAATAATAGTCTTTATTCTTTACCACGACAGTACTAATTGTTCTGAATTAAAAGTTGTTTCAGTGCAAAACTAGTCCAAGTACAGATAGACTACCTGAGATTAATTAACAAATTGGATATTTCAGCGCAATACTATATAGTCCAACTCAAGTTAGCATAGTATTGTGTTTAAGATAATGGTCAACTTGAGATAGACTACTTTGTTTCCGACTAATTAAAGTACTAATTAATTGGCGTTGGCAAATTTCAACCCAATTATTAAAAATGTATAAAAAAAATGATTTTCTGAAAAAATGAAGTTAGACTAGTTTTGCGCCAAGCCCTCGACATTTGTTTTCTCTGTGTCGGTTTAGAGAGGTTCCACTGTACAAGGTTGTGTTCTACCTGACCAGCAATACCAAAAATGGTCAAACGAAGCCGATTCCCTGTCGCTGTTAATGCCTAAATGACCTTTTTAGTTCACCTGAGCGAAGCTCATGTGAGCTATTGTCACCGCAATGTGTCCGTCGTTCGTCGTCGTCCGTCGTCGTCCGTGAACATTTTCAAACGTCTTCTCCTCGGTAACCATTGGGCCTATAGTCACCAAACTTCATGGTCATGGTCCTTAGGTAGGGGGATTACAAAATTGTTAAAATGACGTCATTACGTAATCCAAGATGGCCGCCATCTAAAAATAGCATAAATTCTTAAAAAATCTTCTTCTCATGAACAGCTAGCCGGATTTCGACGAAACTTGGTAGGAATGATCGATGTACAATGCTTTTTCAAAGTTGTTAAAATGGTGACCCCGGGGTAAAAAATGGGCGTGGCCCGTGGGGTCAAATTGGGGTCAAATTTTATTTTTGGCCGAATATGGTCATGTTATATATCAAATCGAAGGTATCAAAGAGGCGATCGGTCAAAAGGTCAAAAGGTCGTTCTTTTATTAGAGATTTCAAAATTCTTCTTCACACAAACCGCTTGGCCCATGGTGGCCAAACTTCACAGTTATGGTGTTAAAATGGTGACCCCGCTGTCCAAAATGGGCGTAGCCCGTGGGGTCAAATTTGATTTTTGACTGAATATGCTCATGTCATATATCAAATTGAAGGTATCGATGAGGTGATTGCTCTGGTGCAATATTTGTCGGAATCAGATGATTATGTCATCCATGATGGCCGCCAAAAGGTCCATTTATTCGAGATTTTGAACGTCTTTTTCTCAGGAACCACATGACCGATGCTGGCCAAACTTCATAGTAAGTTAAGATCCTTGGGTGAAGCATTTTCAGATTTGGTAAAATGAGAGTCATTGCTTAATCCAAGATGACCGCCATCTAAAAATAGCACAGTTTTTTTAAAACACATATGAACTCAATGTCACATTCTCCTCTGGTGTTCATGGAGTCAGGTGAGCGAATCAGGGCCATCATGGCCCTCTTGTTTGCCTTCCAACAGTACTTTACAGTGATTGTGATCACTCATGTTATCCCCACACACATGTTGTCCTTGCACCAACAATTGTTATCCTTGCATTAACATATGTAATTATGGAAATAGTGTGTGTAATTGTGGCACTAACATATGTTGTCCTTGCACTAACATTTGTAACCGTGGCACTAACCCATGTAATTCAGTAGATGGTAGCACTAACCCTTCGCCCCGGGAGAAGCGGAAAGTGGGGCAGCTGCAGAAATTTTGTCATGAGCATGGGGTGGCCATTCGTGGCCATTGTGGTGAGTGGTGTGTTGCCAGCTAGCCAGGAACTACACTCAGTGCATATGTGGTTGTCACTGGAGAAATGGGGCTTATGGGATTTTTGACCAGTGTAGGTCCTGATCAAATAACACACTCCTGTAGCCTGATAACGATCTATGTTGCATGTTAGAAGCATGACGGTGTTGCAGGAATGGAGAACAGTGTTGATCCTGATCAGACTCTACGGATGTACAGGCTGATCTGGATCTACACTGGGCGCAAAACCTATAAGCCCCATTTCTCCAGTTGCAGCAACATGAATATAGAACCTTCTGAGCTCATAATCAGGAAACTTGATTGGCCGTAATGAGCACAGCTCAGTCTAGGCCAATCAATCTACCTGATTGTGAGTACAAGTTTGAGAACATACTCTAAAGGGTTTTATAATCATGGGCACTGGTCTCTCTCTCTCTCTCTCTCTCTCTCTCTCTCTCTCTCTCTCTCTTCTCTCTCTCTCTCTCTCTCTCTCTCTCTCTATCACTGTTATTCTTTATAGATCAGGCAATAATAATATATTCCAATTTTCTTCCCAATTATGCATCTTAATTAAGCTTGTCGGCAATATCTCGGAAATTACTAAATGAAATTTGATCAAAATTAAAAGAAGGTATCAAGCACAAATGTCAGATCAGCGTCACACTTAGAATTCAAAATGTTAACCAGTGACATTAAATGTCACTGGTTAACATTTTGAATTCTAAGTGTGACACTGATGCTGATTTTCTTATTTTGCTTGTGATACATTTGCAAAGAAGTAGGAAACTCCACATACTGTTCTACCTGTTGATATTCTCTTGTGTTTTTTATTCTGAACTTTTGTTTCATCTTTGCATCTCTGCCATGCTTGTTTGCCGTTGTGTTTGATCTAGCTAGACAGATCTGAAGCAAGTTAAGGACCATGCTGGTAAAACTTTATGAGCACTTTCTCCAAGTTCGTACTCAAAATCATGCAGTTTGATTGGCTGAGGCTGTGCATAGCTCAAACTTCTTGATATTGAGCATGCTCAGAATGTTTTATAGGCACGGGCCTAGTTTATCAATTGGTCAGTGCGTTCGGATAACCCCCCATAATGTCTTGAAGGTATTCATGTACTAAATTAAGTGTTTGACAATGGAAGGCTATGTTCAAATCATATATGCCTATTGAAACAGACGAAATGAGAATCGTATTGTGTGCTCAGTCTTTGCTGAGATGCAGGAAATAGCGTTTCAGACCACCTGTATTTCAAAATATTCTGGGGGGTGGGGGTGGGGGATGTCCCCGGATCCCCAAGCTGCCTCTGGCCCTTTGGGCCCTCAAAAAGACCCCCATTCAAAATGTCTGGTTACGGGCATGCTATTTAATTGCTTTCATCAAAAATGTTTAATGCTACATACACCGGTCGGTATAATGATTGGCCATTAAGCTTTAATCTTTTTAAATCTGCAACATTTTATATCATAGCACATAAGCAACATTTGCTAAACACAATTATCTAATTTTTAGCACTACTATAAATGACACCACTGTCTACCTTCAACTTAGGATCATGTTGTAAAAGCTTTTGATTCTATGACTAACGGTGAATTACCAAGATTTATTAGTGAAATATCACTTGATATTACACTGTTTGAAACTGTGAAAAATACGGTTTTGAAATATCATTTTAAAAAATTTGTGAAAATTCATGGTATTGCGGCCACGGCACGTGATAGCGACAAGAGGCAATTCCAGAATAATTTACCTGTTATTATGCTCTGTCAAGTCCATTATTAATAAATCTATTTTCATAGTAAATGTTCTGTTCTTGATCTGCAACATAACGTACCAGGTGAATTACCCAATCTTCCAACAACTGTTAATGATTGTAAGAAAACAGTCGCAGAAAATCAGACAATCAAAACCTGTGATTTCATACCTCGTGACAGTGGGAATTCTGGTCAGCTCCTTGAATTGCCTTGCAAACGATCAAATTTGGTGCAGTACATTGATAGTGAGTAGATTCCTGTTGATAAATCATATTACTGTCGTTAGTTATTTTAAATCCCGATCGACACGGAATGAATCACAGTAGCCGCCATTGTTTCTGCGTTCTGTTAAGAAATTATTGTGCCATGGGCGTGGCTTAAAATGTCAAATCTATTAATATAATGTGTATTATTGTTAATCGTATTATTTTATTTTTTAATTACATTGTATTTGTGTAAAATGTATTTTATCTATTATATTATAATATTATGAGACAAATAACAGCATAATAAATGATAAAATGTGGAATTATTTTTTATGCAACAAGTTATTTTAGTAAATTGGTCATACTGAGAAATGAGGCCCCCCACAGGTTTGCTAGCGAAGTCCTAGAGGTACGATGCGGGTGCTAATGTCAATACTAAATCAGCAAAGAGCGTAAATACTGTTATATAGTCATAATGTAAACAGAAAATTTGTTGTTTTCAGTGTAAGATCAAATTATTTTTCATCTCTCCACTCGATGAAAAATAATTTGATCTTGCACCGAAAACAACAAATATCCTCTATATCCACCCAACAACAGCTGCATCATTATAGGAATGAATGGCCTTTTTGTGGAATTTATCGGGGTATAAACTTGGAAAAGTCGCCGGAATACTGGAAATTGTAATTTTTTTAAGGCCTCGTCCAGTATTCATTCCTTATAATTCCAGTATTTGAAATAAATTCATCAATAAAATGTGTTTATTTTCCGTTTTCTTGAGAATTATTTCAACTGCGCCTCACGGTTACGAAAAGTAGTTCGGCAGTGGGAGTTTACTGGGATATAAATTTTGGACAGAGACTTGCTACGGGCCAATCAAATGTTAGGGAATTGTGTACATATTTTTGTGCTGGAATTATTGCACTAACATACCGCTCGCTGGTTTCACGTAGTTTAGTTAGTTGTGTACAGTCAATGCTTTGTTATTCTTACAGGTGCTGGGATTGGTGGTGTTTTTTATGCCCCACCATGATAGTGGAAGATGCATTTAGTGTTACCCTTGTCCGTCCATCCGGGCACACAAGTGGGGACTTATGTAGTTGGAGGTGTGGCCTAAGACAAAATAAAACAATGTAACTTAGTCGTAACCACTTAAGCCTATTGTTTCTCAGGTGGTAATTCTTATGTTTGAAAACAATGGATGTACCACCTAGGGGGTGTATTTTTGGACGTCCATCACGTCTGTCCCGTCAGTCCTGTCCTGTAGCCTATTTCACCAACATTGCAAAGCATACTTTTCTAGCAAAGTATACTTTGAGGGAGAAATTTTCCATTTTAGGATAAATTTATTAATTTTTATTATACTGAATTTATTACATTATCACAGCCATAAATTCAGTATAATAATTCTGCATACTTTTAATCATGAAATACATGCATTTGTTAGTTCTATTTGAAATAATGCATTTCAAGAAAAATAAATGATTACTCCCTCAAAGTATACTTTGCTAGAAAAGTATACTTTGCAATTTTGATGAAATCGGCCCCTGTTCTGCCCCATCCGTCCGTCCCGTCTTTGCCTACAGTGACCATACATGCACAGTGTCATGAGCTCCGCAACCCGCTGTGAATCAAATGACGTTTGTGTAACCTTGCAATATTTACAGTTATTTTCCTTGATTAAAGTTTTTGTCGCGACTATTGTCGCCGCTTTTTCCATCGTCATTGGCGGCAGCGGCGACGGCGGCGGCGGCGGCGGCGGCGTCATCTGCGTCGTCGTCCACGTCATCGTCCGCGTCGTTGTCCGCGTCGTCGACCGAAATGTCAAAAAGTTTGTACAAGCTTCATCATCATGGTATAACTTTAGTATTACTGGACGGATTGCTTCAATATTTGGACACTTGTTACATATGAGCATTGGGAACACACACATGCCACCATTAACATAATTTTTGCGGAAACAGTTAGCCATTTTTTTGCGTCAAAAAGTTTGTACAAGCTTCTTCATCATGGTATAACTTTAATATGTCTGACGGATTGTTTTAATATTTGGACATTTGATATATGTGAGCATTTGGAACACACTAATGCTGCCATTAACATGACCTTGACCTTGACCTTTTTACCTCACATTTTTGCGGAAACACTAATAGCCATTTTTTGTGTCAAAAAGTTTGTACAAGTTTCTTCATCATGATATAACATGAATATTACTTGACAGATTGCTTCAATATTTGGACACTTGATACATGTGAGCATTTGGAACACACTCATGCCTCCATTAACATGACCTTGACCTTGTGCACCTTGCGGACACACTTAGCCATTGTTTGTGTCAAAATATTTGTATAAGTTTCTTCATCATCGTATAACATTAATATTACTTGATGGATTGCTTCAATGTTTGGACACTTGATACATGTAAGCATTTGGAACACACTCATGCTGCCATTAACATGACCATGACCATTTTGACCTTCACATGGTTGTGGAAACACTTTTTTTATGTCAAAAAGTTTCTTTACCCTTTACCTTTTTCGTATTTTAAGCATTCACTGCTCTGTCGGTTTTGATGATGCTTACTTTAGCACATGCCCATGATCATGTTATGGTCAAATGCCTCGGCAGGCGCGACACCGCTTCCGTGGCGGAATTCTTGTTGTTTGAGCTTGTTTACCATCAAAGCGGTAGTTGGGGCATTCGTGTTTTATGAACAGATTTCTGAATTTATTACATTATCACAGCCATTTTGGCTGTGATAATGTAATATATTCAGCATAATAATTCTGCATACTTCTCAGAGACACAGTAACGTCATTTTCTTGATGAATGTATTTCAAATGCTGGAATTATAAGGAATGAATGGCCTTTTTGTGAAATTTATCGGGGATATAAACTTGGAAAAGTCGCGGGAATACTGGACGAAGGCCGGATGACGTTACTGTGTCTCTGAGAAGTATATATGCAGAATTATTATGCTGAATGTATTACATTATCACAGCCAAAATGGCTGTGATAATGTAATAAATTCAGTATAATAAAAATCAATAGATTTATTCTTAAATTGGAAAACAAATGAAGAAATGGTCAAGGTGTCAGGAAATCGCATCTGCAATATTTCCTGGGGGAGGACCCCCAGACAACTTTATGATTTTGCAGAGGTTGGCTACATCGACTTGTAATTACAGACCCCCCCCCCCCCCCTGCAATTATTTCTGTATCCGCGCCTGATGTGTATGATGATCAGGATGTGAGAAATGGGCTTATGGCCTTTGTGACCTGTATAGACCCTGTGTAGCCTGCATATCCGTGCAGTCTGATCATGGTCTGCACCGTTCACTATTCTGCCAGTGAATCACCTGTAGCGATTTCACCAAAATTGCTATAGCAAAGTATACTTTGAGGGAGTAACCATTTATTTTTCCCGAAATGCATTATTTCATATAGAACTAGCGACTGCATATATTTGATGATTAAAAGTATGCAGAATTATTATACTGTATGTATTACATTATCACAGCCAAAATGGCTGTGATAATTTAATAAATTCAGTATAATAAAAATCAATAAATTTATCCTTAAATTGGAAAATTCTTCCTCGAAGTGTACTGAGCAAGGTAACTATGCTTTGCAATGTTGGTGAAATAGGCTACATGCATGCATCTAACAATCAGTATACCTAATCATCATCAGGCTAGCGGAGTAGTAGTTAGACTAGCTACAGGTGTCATCCGTAGGTTGAAGAAACAGGCCAAGGCCTATAAATACATTAAATATACCTAAAAGCATCAATAAGTGAGAGAAAATAAGCTAAACAATATTCTTAACTCTCTCCTATGTGATAGGATGGAGTAAAGATTTTTTTTAGCTTACCCGGTATTTTATTTTTCGCTTATTGATGCTTTTAGGTATATTTAATGTATTTATAGGACTTGATATGTTACTTTAACCTGTGGTGTCATCAGCTCCATTTCTCCAGCCACAAACAAACTCTGGTTAGCTAGATCTTGCCTACATTTCCCCCGTAGTTACATCATCTTATTATAGGAATGAATGGCCTTTTTGTGGAATTTATCGGGGTTTAAACTTGGAAAAGTCGCGGGAATACTGGACGAGGCCTTCCGGCCTTCATCCAGTATTCCCGCGACTTTTCCAAGTCACAAAAAGGCCATTCATTCCTTATAATTCCAGCATTTGAAATAAATTTGTCAAGAAAATGTGTTTATTTTCCGTTTTCTTAAGAATTATTTTAACTGCGCCTCACGGTTATGGAAAGTAGTTCGGCATGGGAGCTTACTGGGATATAAATTTTGGACAGAGACTTGCTACGGGCCAATCAAATGTTAGGGAATTGTGTAAATATTTTTGTGCTGGAATTATTCCACCATATGTGGCTGTGACTGGAGCAATAAGGCTTATAGTGTGTTGCTCAGTGCCCATAACCAGTGCACAGTCTGATCAGGATCTGCACTGTTCGCCATTCCATCAATGAAACACCCGTCATGCTTCTAACAATCAAACA
Source organism: Conchocele bisecta (assembly GCA_029237695.1). Classification (NCBI taxonomy): domain Eukaryota; kingdom Metazoa; phylum Mollusca; class Bivalvia; order Lucinida; family Thyasiridae; genus Conchocele; species Conchocele bisecta. The sequence continues at coordinate 44,196,363 of CM055267.1, forward strand.
ATATACACCGTTGTCAGGCTACTGGAGTGTGCTATTTAACCAGGATCTACACTGGTCACAAATCTTATAAGCCCCATTTATCCAGTCATTGCCACAAATATGTGGCCTACCTGTATTTCACCAAAATTGCAAAGTATACTTATCTTGCTAAGTACACTTATCTTGCTAAGTACACTTATCTTGCTAAGTACACTTATCTTGCTAAGTACACTTATCTTGCTAAGTACACTTTGAGGGAAAGCTTTTCAATTTAAGGATAAATTTATTAATTTGTATTATACTGAATTTATTACATTATCTCAGCCATTTTGGATGTGATAATGTAATGCATTCAGTATAATAATTCTGTATACTTTTAATAAAAAAATATATGCAGTTCTTTGTTGTATATGAAATAATGCATTTCGGGAAATATAAATGATTACTCCCTAAAAGTATACTTAGCTAGATAAGTATGCTTAGCAATTTTGGTGAAATCGCTCTTGGTCTATTTCAGCGGCCTCCGAGTTCTACTCGTGCTTCTATGACGAAGACTATGGCACTAACAACGATGTCGAGTTTTCCCTCGCCACTGATGACATGACCGAGGTCACATGCCACACTTACTGCTTCACGGAAGACCAGCGCTACATGGTGTATACCACGGGCATCTGTCTGTGTGGTGAGAAGAAAGACAAGAAGCAATGCTGCCCCTATGTGACGGCCGAGTGTAACACGCGACACTACCTGAATGAGTCCTACATGTACCATGTGACCACCGGGCTGACGATCACGGCTATTCCAACACTGACCGTTGGCCTGTCGCACCAGTTCACTGCCTCAGCTACACTCGCGCCAATCGACCAGATCAAGTGGACTTTCGGAGATTCGGATGCCGAGCATGCCGTTGATGATGCAACCGCGACAGTGTCTTACACTTATACATATGCTGGGCCGTTCACCGTTTCAGTTTCCGCATGCATAAAATCAAGTAGTGTCTGTGAAACGGCACAGTTACCGGTGAAGGTTCAGGTGCCGAACAACAACTTGACCACGTATTTGACCGGCTATACAACCGCGAAGGTTTCCCAGAGCATGACAGATGTGACGACCACGTTCAGTGAGGGTAGCGAGTTTGACTACTATTGGTACAAGACAGACAGCAGTGGGGCCATATTCAACAGTACGTCATCTTGTGTGTGTGATAATGTACTGCAGACTGTGTTTGGACCACAGTCACTTTGTGGTATGAACGACAAAACCGTCTTTTAAATCATACCCAATGGATATTAACCCATTTCAGTCTCAAAAATCTCATTATTTTGTTTATATTTCCATAAAGGTATATGTTGTTACCACTCATTTGAACCATCTCGTCAAGATGGTTCAAATGAGTGGTAACAACATATACATGTACTTTCGCGATGAAATAAAAGAAAATAGGATTTTTTCGCAAAAAAAGTTTCAGACTACTATACAGTGTAATTGTATCCTATCTTTATTGCATTAAATATCTACAAGGTCATTAATTCGCCATCTATTCAACCAACCCTGTTGGTCCCAGCCTTTGTGTGCATTCCAATCACTGAATTGGCGAGCCGGGCCCAAGGTACTCAAGCACCTGGGACTTCCGTTGGTTGAATAGATGGAGTATGACCTACCTTGTTGATATGTAACCTGTTCAACCCTAAATAACTGGAATGGACTGTGATATGTTGATTTTCCACCAATTGATTTGTCACAAAATGATTTTCAGACTAGTCCATTTATAAAAAGGGTGGTGTTTCTTGTTTCAAAAATAGAAAATTACTTGCAAAAGTGCTGATCCTGATGAGACGGCTCGTTACTATAGAGGTATGTTGTGTTGAAAGGGTTAATATAGGAGTAAAATTGGGTATGAACAGAAGGAGGTTTTGTTGATCATACCACATAACACCTGTGTTGGGACATCTAGTCAGTTGTTACAGGGTGTCCGGCTTAAAGAGGTTTCACTGTAAATCAGGCATTTGATCACTCTGAACCATATTTGTGTGCTATGCGATCACGAACAGACATAATCACATGAAATAAATGGCCAAGAAACTCATCAAAAATAAGATCACATATGTTTGCTTGGTGTCCAGTTTAGAGAGGTTCCACTGTATCATGCAACTGTACAACCATATCTCACCGTCCAAATCAAGCAGCTTGATTTGTTCACAGGTGAAAGACTCGGACCTATGACCCCACCCCCTGTTACAATCAATCCCGTATTGAAAACTTACTTTTTATGACATTTCGTTGGTCCAACAACGTCCATCAATATTATAGGAATGAATGGCCTTTTTGTGGAATTTATCGGGGTATAAACTTGGAAAAGTCGCGGGAATACTGGACGAAGGCCGGAAGGCCTCGTCCAGTATTCCCGCGACTTTTCCAAGTTTATATCCCCGATAAATTCAACAAAAAGGCCATTCATTCCTTATAATTCTAGCATTTGAAATAAATTCATCAAGAAAATGTCTTTATTTTCCGTTTTCTTAAGAATTGTTTTAACTGCGCCTCACGGTTACGGAAAGTAGTTCGGCGTGGGAGTTTACTGGGATATAAATTTTGGACAGAGACTTGCTACGGGCCAATCAAATGTTAGGGAATTGTGTAAATATTTTTGTGCTGGAATTATTACTGAATGACGTCAGTGTGTTGACGCAACATGAACAAGTCTTTTCAATGAAACCCACATTGTATATGCTCTTTCAAAGAGAAAGAGGGTTATCAGATAAAATTGAATACCTGCAGGAATTTTGACATAAGTTTAACAGGCTCGTGTAGGAAACACGTAGGAATTCCTCGGCATTCCTACGCGTTTCCTACCAAAACCTGATCCCGTCTCTATATGGCCCGAGTAGTTGCCGAAATCCTCTCACTTTTCGACTTTTTTGCCTCTTAACCCTTGCACTGCTAAATAAAATTGTGTCGTCGGCAGTTTATTTTTTATTTTACTTTTTTCGCATTAATACATCATTTTACAACACTTTTGAATAATAATTTGCTGTCAACCCATGTTTTTTATTGAGAAAGAGGACAAAATATAAAATAACAGCAGACGACACTTTACGTTTCCGGCAATCTAAGGGTTAAGCTGATAATCAAAATGCACTAGCCCCTTATTCTCTATGTGCCTTTGTTATTTTTAGGGCGACGTTGCCCGCCAGACTGGCAGACACACAGACACACGTGTGTAAAGTTGTTGCAGCCTTCCGACTCATTGGCCAACGCCATGGCAAAATGTATTACACTCGGTGGCCGCATCTTCAAGTTTGACTTCATGGATGAAGTTGCAGAGGTTACCAACACACTTGCAGGTAACAGGGCAAAAATGCTAGATGTAAGCATTGTGTTTTTTACTTCATGAGATATGCGACCATCGTAGCCTCAGCCTATGTCTCAGTGCAGTCTGATCCTGGACTATGTTGGTCATCATTCCATTAATTCCATTATGGTTATGCATCAGAATCTGGGAATAATCTCTGATTGTATAAATACCCATGGTAATCAGGTTGTACCACGGGTGATGGGGAAAAAAAGTCTGATACATGTATATCCAAGCCTTTCACTGTATGAATACATGTATACTAGATATTGCCATGGGATTTTAAGATCCCTGTGGGTTATACATGGTTTGGAAAATGGAAATGATTATAAAGTGCTGTCAAACCATGTTTTTATTGAGTAACAAGACAAAATATACAGCAACAGCAGACAACAATTTCCGTGTCTAGCATTCTAAGGGTTAAACTGAGATCCTGGCTCTATATGGCCTCTATAGTTGTTGCTGAGACTTTAACCCTTACAATGCTGAATTAATTTGTGTCGTCTGCTGAATATTTTTTATTTTTCCATTTTTCTCATAAAAAACTTGGTTTGTCAGCACTTTAGAATCATTACCAATGGAAATGATTCTAAAATGCTGCCAAACCATGTTTTTACTGAGAGAAAAGACAAAATATAAATTATCAGCAGACGACTATTTTCGGTTCCCGCATTCTAAGAGTTAAGCCTTTCACTTTGTATCAGAATGGGGTCTATATAGCAGTTTCAACATTGATGTTTTGCAGCCACGGCAGATGTGATGATTGTGGGAGCCGAGAGAGTCAACGGGGTATGGCAGTGGAAGACGGATGCATCAAAAACAGTTTTTTCCTACTCTGACCTCACCAACCCGTCCGTTGGTGACTGTGTCGTCATAGATGGTCCGTCCAAGAAGCTGACCACTATCGCCTGTAGTTCCAGCAACAAATACATCTGCATGACCGGTGAGTTACCACAAAATTTCCCAAGATTTTAGCTATACAGGGATCCTTCATATTATCGGACAAAAATGACAGTTTTTTAAAGATATTTTTTTTAAAATAGCAGCTACGGGCATGAACTTTTCACAAAAGAATTGTCGGGTTTTGCTCTCTCAACGCATGTAAACTATTTATCAAAATGTGCCATCTTTAATTGGGTCAGAGCATCAGTCGCAAGATTGCCCCAAAATTAACATCTATAATCAGTTATCCGGACAAAAGTATAATCGTCTTATAACTTCTATTCTCACATTGAAATTATAAGTTTATCACCTGTAGACCAGTGTAAACATCATTGTGTAGTCACCCTTCGCTTTTTGGAAAACACCATATTTATAGAAGTTATTGTATTTATAGAACAACTCGGTAATGATGTAATGGGCGCACTCGATTTTTGATGTTGTAAACAACTTGTGGACAGAGTTGGGGAATTTTTTCAGCAAATTTTACAAAAATGTTTACCTTTGACGACATATTCTTCACACTGGTATGGAAACAGCAAGCAGCTGCATGACTTATATGTATTTGTTGCAATATCGGATCAAAATAATGCGCTTAATTAACAGGTATTTTCATTTGTCCGATAAACTGATTGTCCGGATAACTGATATGACCCCTGTAGACTAGTCTCATAAATAGGTTGCCAAATTTGTAAAATCACGAATGGATATACATGTACATGTATCTTGAATTAGTGTGGTTAAACCTACAGGGTTATATAATATAACAGAAAATTAATCATTTTTTGGACATTTTATTTATTGGAATGTTATTATTATACCCCCCGCAACGAGTTGAGGGGGGGTATACTGGAGTCAGGTTGTCCGTCCGTCCGTCCGTCCGTGCGTCCGTCCGTGCGTCCGTCCGTTCCGTCCGTCCGTCCGGATAAACTTAACATCAGAGAAATATTGTTATAACTTCTATTTCCTTCATCTAAAATGCTTGATATTTCACACATGCATTCCTGTAAGGCTCTACTACCATGCTGTGCCAAATCCACGACCGTCCAACCCCCGCAGATCCCAAGGTCAAGGTCAATTACTTACTTAGTCCGTAAACTTAACAATCAGAGAAATATTCTTATAACTTCTATTTCCTTCATCTAAAATGCTAATATTATATACCCCCCGCAACGAGTTGAGGGGGGTATACTGGAGTCAGGTTGTCCGTCCGTCCGCCGTCCGCGTCCGTTCCGTGCGTCCGAACCTGCCGTCCGGATACTTAACATCAGAGAAATATTGTAACTTCATTTCCTTCATCTAAAATGCTTGATATTTCACACATGCATCCGTAAGGCTCTACTACCATGCTGTGCCAAATCCACGACCGTCCAAGTCAGATCCCAAGGTCAAGGTCAATTACTTAGTCCGTAAAACTTAACATCAGAGAAATATTCTTATAACTTCTATTTCCTTCATCTAAAATGCTTAATATTTCACACATGCATTCCTGTAAGGCTCTACTACCAGCTGTGCCAAATCCACGACCGTCCAACCCCCGCAGATCCCTAAGGTCAAGGTCAAATACATTAGTCTCTTTACAAAACTTAACATCAGAGAAATATTGTAACTTCTATTTCCTTCATCCTAAAATGCTTAATATTTCACACATGCCTTCCTCCTAAGGTCTACTACCACCCCCTGCTGTGCCAATCCACGACCGTCCAACCCCCGCAGATCCCAAGGTCAAGGTCAAATACTTAGTCTCTTTACAAAACTTAACATCAGAGAAATATTGTTATAACTTCTATTTCCTTCATCTAAAATGCTTAATATTTCACACATGCATTCCTGTAAGGCTCTACTACCATGCTGTGCAAAATCCATGACCGTCCAACCCCCGCTGATCCCAATGTCAAGGTCAAATACTCTTTACAAAACTTAACATCAGAGAAATATTGTTATAACTTCTATTTCCTTCATCTAAAATGCTTAATATTTCACACATGCCTTCTTGTAAGGCTCTACTACCATGCTGTGCCAAATCCACGACCGTCCAACCCCCGCAGATCCCAAGGTCAAGGTCAAATACTTAGTCTCTTTACAAAACTTAACATCAGAGAAATATTGTTATAACTTCTATTTCCTTCATCTAAAATGCTTAATATTTCACACATGCATTCCTGTAAGGCTCTACTACCATGCTGTGCAAAATCCATGACCGTCCAACCCCCGCTGATCCCAATGTCAAGGTCAAATACTCTTTACAAAACTTAACATCAGAGAAATATTGTTATAACTTCTATTTCCTTCATCTAAAATGCTTAATATTTCACACATGCATTCCTGTAAGGCTCTACTACCATGCTGTGCCAAATCCACGACCGTCCAACCCCCGCAGATCCCAAGGTCAAGGTCAAATACTTAGTCTCTTTACAAAACTTAACATCAGAGAAATATTGTTATAACTTCTATTTCCTTCATCTAAAATGCTTAATATTTCACACATACATTCCTGTAAGGCTCTACTACCATGCTGTGCAAAATCCATGACCGTCCAACCCCCGCTGACTCCCAATGTCAAGGTCAAATACTCTTTACAAAACTTAACATCAGAGAAATAAGTTATAACTTCTATTTCCTTCATTGAAAATTCTTATTATTTCACTTGTGCATTCCTCTAAGGTTGTACTATCATGCTGTCACAAATCTACGAGTGTCCAACCCCCGCTGCTCCAATCCCAAGGTCAAGGTCACATACTTAGTCTCTTTACAAAACTTAACATCAGAGAAATATGTTATAACTTCTATTTCTTTCATGGAAAATACTTAATATTTCATATGCTGTGACAAATCCCCGCTGATCTCGAGGTCAACGTCACATACATACCGTATAACCTTGGCTTAACGCCCCCCTCCTAATAAACGCCCCCCCCCCCCCCCCCCCCAAATAAAAAAAATAAAAAAATCCTTATTTGTGTTTGAAATTGGCGGTCCTTGGTAAAAAACAATTTTTTTATTTATTTTTTTTATTTTTTTTTTTTATTTTTTTTTTAATGGCTAATAAATAATACCAATGACCGCCAATTTCAAACACAAATAGTCTTTAAATCTTTATTTGTGTTTGAAATTGGTGGTCCTTGAATATTTTTTTTTTTTTTTTTTTTTTTTTTTTTTTTTTTTTACTGGCTAATAACCCCCCCCCCCCCCCCCCCCCCCCCCCCCCCCCAAATCCCCCCCCCCCCCCCCAAAAAAAAAAAACAAATAAAAAAAAAAAACAAATAATTTTTTTTACCAATGACCGCCAATTTCAAACACAAATATCCTTAAATCCTTATTTGTGTTTGAAATTGACGGTCCTTGGTAATTTTCTTTTTTTTTTTCTTTTTTCTTTTTTTCTTTTTTACTGGCTAATAAACGCCCCCCCCCCCCCCCCCCCCCCCCCCCCCCCCCCCCCCCCCCCCCAATAAAAATAAAAAATAAAAATTAATAATAATTTTACCAATGACCGCCAATTTCAAACACAAATAAATCCTCCTTAAATCCCTTATTTTGTGTTTGAAATTGGCGTCTTTTGGTAATTTTTTTTTTTTTTTTTTCTTTTTTTTTTTTTTTTCTTTTTTTTTACTGGGCTAATAAACGCCCCCCACCCCCCCCCCCCCCCCCCCCCCTTTTGTAAAATGTAACGCCTCCGGGGGCGTTAATTCGAGGTTATACGGTAGTCTCTTTACAAAACTTAACATCAGAGAAATCGGTTATAACTTCTATTTCCTTGCTCGGATCTGCTTCACATTTCACACACTCATTGCTCCAATGGACCTCTACCACCCTGTGACAAATTCACGTTCATGCCGCTCGCGCTAATCCCAGAGTCAAGGTCACAAGCCCACACACTTGGAAATTTGTACATATTTTAGGGGTACCTGGGCCCACGCGGGGGGTATATTCCGTAAGCCTCGCTTACTGACCAATCTAGTTCCAATATGTACAAGATAGGCGTCTGCTTGCCTGTATCTGGGACTATATACAATATGTTTATGTTTATTGGTGTCAGGGTCCACATACCTTACCTACCCCACAACCATTTGTGGCCGTGTCTGGAGAAATGGGGCTAATGGGATTTGTGACCAGTGCATCTCATGATCAAATAGCACACTCCTGTAGCCTGATAGAAGCATGACGGGTGTTTCATTGATGGAATGGCGAACAGTGTAGATCCTGATCAGACTGTGCGGATGCACAGTCTGATCTGGATCTACACTGGTCGCAAAACCTATAAGCCCCATTTTTCCAGTCACATATCACATCATACATCTTTGAAGAGAACAACCATGCAGCAATGGGGTGTTATGATGAGTGGAGGTCTCGAGTGTGTTTAATTTTCCTTTAGTGGAAAACAGCATGTCACAATTCCGGCGTCAACAATTTGGATGTACACTTGCATATCTCCAGACCTGTTTGTCAGATCTTTACCAAACTTCACAAATAGCTTCCTCACACCGATAGCTGTATCATTCAGGTGACAATCTCCAACTTACCTTCATGGCAATTTTAACGGACTTGTCCGACGGACTGACGACTTTCGCGGAGACTGCCTTGTATTTATTAACAGGCTGCAGATAGTTGAGCTAAGCTTGGTCTATACAAGTGTTGTTCCATTACAGGTCGATGGACCGTTAACCATTTCACCCCTAAGTAACTAGTGTATTTGATATGTTAATTTTGCAACCAATCCAATTGTCACAAAATGATTTTCTGACTAGTCCATTTATGAAAAGGGGTGTTGTTGTTCTCAAAAATATGAAAATTACTGGAAAAAAGAGCAGATCCTGATGAGACGGCTCATCACGAGCCTGCTCATTTGGATCTACACTGTTTGCCAATACCGCTATAGATGCCTGTGGTGCTGAAATGATTAAAGGCACAGTGTCTCCGATATTTGAGCTAAGCTTGGTCTATACAAGTGTTGTTACATTACAGATCGATGGACCTTTTACACCGTTCCATTCTATTTTATTACAGACCCGGTTGACTGTCCGTATGGAAAGAAGCACACGGACGGACGTTGCTTTGTCTTCCACAGCGCCCTGAAGACATACACCGACGCCGAGGCTGCTTGCGCCACCGACTATGGCTCGTATGGCAGCTACGGGGCGCGGCTCGCTCTCATTGACGACTCCACTGTCCATGATCTTGTCACAACTCTCTTAAATGCATCAAGGTATTCCATAATTTACCATCTTTACACCTTCCATAAATTCATAATGAAAATGCCCATTCAACATATTGTGTTTATATCTCAATGCATTACATTAACCCCACGTGAATAAGCAATGTAAATGTAAGTAATAAAACAATGGGCTATTGCGTTTAGTGTAGTATGAAAAACATTTAGTCTCTTTAAAGTTTGCGAGTATGCACTTTAAACAGACCGAATGTTTATCATACTAAAGTAAAACCAAAGGTATTACCGTAAAAATTCAAAAAGACGCCCATGCTCTAAGAGACGCCCACCCCCCACTTTTTACCTTGAAAATTACACATTTTTTGGCTGATTTTCACAAATTCGTGCCTCTAATAAACGCCCAGTACTAACTTCAAACAAAATCGGAGCTAATTGTCCAACTACATTTCTTTTCTTTCCATTATTTCGAAGGCAACTTCCTTGAAAATCGGGGAAAAAAACATAATTGCTACTTTCACTTTCAAAAGCCGAAGTGAAATTCAACTGTTTCCGGTGTCACAGTAAATTCCTCATCAGAAGTAGCTATTTGCACGGACACAGGGTGATCAGAATTTACATGATTACGGAGACACCATTTTCAAAGCATCTCAAACCCATCTCGTATAATATGGGTGAAATTGACATCATGTTGGATTGTTGGCCGATGTTTCCTAGGAGATGAGCAAAAATATGTATGGCTTGTTCTGGACGTGGCTGTGGGCCGAAATTAATCGCACTGATACGGATCGAAATGTCCACGGGCCGAAATGTCCATGGTCCGAAACGGTGACAGTCAGAACGTCCGTAGGCGTAAATCTGATCAGAATTAATGATTGACACTGTCTTTATACATACATGTATGTATATACATTACCAGTATATTAACATTTTTACCGACTGTACCAGGTCTTCTAAAATTTCAGAATGCCAATCGGTCCGGACCGTAATTGCCGGCCCAAAGGAGCCGGTACGATCGATATTAGTGCTTAGCACCCCCGCCCCCCCTCCACCCCCCCCCCCCCACCCCCCCCCCCCTATAAAAATCTAATAAACATGTTTTGGCAGCATATGAGAATCGTCTCCTAAGACGAGTATTATGCAGGGATTCCGCTGGCGATCGCCACTTTCGCAATTGGCGATAAAAATAAACAATTGGCGATAAAAAATTACAATTTTATTACTGATGGTGAACACGTTTTGGTCTTCACAAGTCGCATAATATACAAGTCGTACATAATATGGATGTGCGGTTGTAATCGTTATTGGCTGTGACGTGGTGGAGGGTGAGACATCAAAGGTTACAAAGTCGTGCCGAACTGACCTTTGATACATGCCGACGTGATGTCAACAGAGACACACATTTACGACCAATTACTCAACACATATTTATCCATTTCGGGACTCTATTAGGCATGGAATAAAATAGTACTTTATTTAGTAAGATTTGGCTCTGGAATTTCGGAGTTTCGCACATAATTACTCCATAACTTTATGACATCAAAATTTAAAAGTCGGAGGTGCAGAATCCCCACGAAAAAAAGGTAAGGCAAAAACCGGCGATGCGATGCAGTAACCAATAACACATATCAAACTATGTTTTTCCCCCAATAAACATGTATTGGCAGCACATAAGAATCTTCTCCTAAGACGACGATTATCATGTTTTTGTTAAACTATGTTGTTTTTTGTCAAGAATTATTGGTGTCTGTCCACATTTGTTCTACTTCTTAATAAAAGCATGTTTCTGCAGCACATGAGAATCGTCCTAAGACTATTTTTATGTCTCCTCTCCTGTTGGGGACATTTTACCATCTCGCGTTCTAGCGATATCGAGCATAGGTTGGTCGCGCAAATGCGAAGTATGATCGCGAGCTTGCGAGACGAAAATACGCGGTTCTATCGTATTCAATCTTGCTTTTTCGCAACTTTGCCCACAGATGGAAGATCGCGCATTTTTGCTTCGCGATCTGCATCAACGCGCATGAGCAAAACTTACCCGAATGTTCTGTCTATAACACAGGGTAAGTCGCCCTGCGTTACCTGCGTTTTATAATTCGGGCTACAGCAAAATATATTTCCAAAAGCAGAAGGTGAGATGGCAAAAACGCGAGACGATTCTCATATCTTTAGGAGACGATTCGCATGTTTTCGCAAGACGGAAAAATTGCGAAACGACAGGTCTAGACGAATCATAATACTTTTAAAATGACAAACGTACCTTTGTCCTTTATCAAACTGTTTGCAAACTGTAGATCCCGATGAGCATGCTATTCACGAGCCGTCTCATCAGGATCTACGCCATTCGTACATACTTTATTTATACCAAAAATTACCCCTAATATAGCGTAATGTAACAGTTCCACACTTAATATGGAATAGTCTGTGTCAGTTACTTGTAACTTGGGGATGCAATGTGTAATATTAAATATTACAAACACGGATCATAACCACAGTGCATAGGTTCTTTATTTTATTTTGAATACGCTAAAGCCAGTCTATTTATAAACCGCTCTACAGCTATCGAGACCTTCACCGGTAACAATTACCACGCGCGTCACTGTGTTATGAAACATTGATATGTGGAGAAATGTGTTGAAAGGCGACCAAACACACAGGCATTCGGCGTGTTTCGGCTTTCATCGGTATAACCATATCGATGAAAGCCGAAACACGCCGAATGCCTGTTACCAAACACACCACACAATGATGTTTGTTAACACGGATATTCCCCGGATATGTGTCATAAAATTGACACTACTTGGTGTCAACATCGTTACATTTACACGGTTGATAGGAAATAGCAGCAAATAATTTTTCTCGGACCAATTTTTAAGACTAGTTTTCAAATCTCAATCGGTCTGAGATATCAAAAATCGGTCCAGAACCAATAAACTGAAAATTTTAGAAGCCCTGGGTCACTGTACCATAATGACCAAAGTGGGCCGAAACGTCTTGATCCAATATGTTCATAAACTGACAGACAGTACAATCAAGTCCGGCAGACATTTGAGAGTAACGTCCCTTTGTTATGTTTTTGTCAGATAGTAGAAAATCGTATATCATTTTCCCTTTGCTGAATAACACTTGCCTCTATTAAATGCCCACCCAGGACTTTGGAGCCAGTGGTGATTCTAATAGACGCCCGGGCGTCTATTAGAATCTTTACGGTATTCCTTAATTATACCTTCTATGGTGTCAAAGTGAAGTCAGAAAAAACATATACATGTCCATATTTCTTTCAACAAAAACAATTTTATACATGCACAATTCTTAGCATAGCGTTTTACCTGATAAATAAAGTACCAGACTAGTGTCTTGTCATATCAAGTTTATCAGACCTCCGTTCGGAAATGGGTTTAATTCCTCGACCAACAAGATAAACTTGATATCAAAATACACTACTGTCAGTTTCACAAAACCTGCCCAAATTGTACTGTCATACAAACAAATGTTTTTTGATAATGTTAAATTTTAGCAATATTTAAGAATGAGCCTTCTTTTTATTTCAGGAAATTTCCACATGTTAAATCCCCATAGACATCCTCACAGAGTGACACAGAGTGAAGATATCTATGGGGATTTAACATGGGGAAATTGTTCTAATTTCAGAAATAGTGGACCGATTTTCAATTTGTAACTTTCTTAGCTTCTTTCTCAACAAAAAACATGTTTCATTGGAAATGAATCTAAAGTGTTTTCAAGGCAGGTTTTGATGAGAACAATGGATCACAATCTGCAGACGACAAAATTTAATTCAGCAGTGTAAGAAATAATTTAAATAAATGTGTATGTTTGTTACAGGCATGTGGTTCATAAACTTAATCCTTAGACCGCTATCTTAATTTTTTGTCGTCTGCTGTTTATTTTCTAGTTTCCATTTTTATCATCAAAAACATGCTTTGACAGCACTTTAGAATAATTTACAACATGCTTTGACAGCACTTCAGAATCATTTACATTGGAAATGATTCTGAAGTGCTGTCAAAGCATGTTTTTATTGAGAAGATATAAAAGTAACAGCAGACGACAATTGTTGTTAGTAGCGGTCTAAGGGTTAATGAAGGGTTAACATTAAATTGAAGTCTATTTCCAACCTTTTTTCCATTCCAGCTCGGCATGGTTTGGCCTGTCTGACTTGACGTTTGATGGTTACCACACGTGGAGCGATAATACGGCATTTGCCTACAGCTCCGCCGCATCATACAAGCCCATTGTCGATGATGATTCCCACTCGTGTTTCACGACGACGTCATCGAAAACGTGGACTTCCCTGGCTTGTTTCACAACCATGCCCTACATATGCGAATACTCCGTCAATACTGGTGTGTACTGGATTGATAACTGTAGTCATTTGACCATTATTCTGTTGTATCTGATTTACAGACTTTTAGGGGAAGGGGCCAATTAAGTGACTTTGGTGTGGTATGGACCTGGTACGTACCGGTCATGTTATTCTAATTTCAGGGCTGAATATATATTGATTTAAATGTAAATATTCCGTTCTGATTTTGGGATTTTCCCCCGAATGCAACAGGTTAAATGCGGGGTCGAACCCGTTGGCCCGGCCTTAAATGATCTTAGCTGTTGATAGACTGTTAAACACCAATAAAACAAATCAAATCTGATTTACATATGTAAACCCCATTCAATCAATCATTCACTCAATTCTGACAAAATATAATTATAATTGGTGATTTGGTAATGACTTACCCAGGTCAAGTGAAATTTTAAGCTTATATTTAATGGCGGCACTGGCTCTAGGACCTTGCATGCCGTCTCCCAAGAATGGGAGAAAGAACGGAGGTAGAGATTTTTTGAGAGAAGCCGGTAATTCGTATTTACAGGGCAACTACGAATTATCGGTACCCATTTACAGCTGGGTGAACTGGAGCAGTATGGATAAAGTGTCTTGCTCAATGAAACAACGCACGCCGCTAGTCAGGCTCGAACCCACGACCCTTGGATCAGTAGTCCGACACACTAACCATTACGCCACGGCGCTCCACTAAGTGAAATTTATCCACAGTTGATTGTTATACCCCCTATGTGATAACAAGGGGGGCATACTGCGTTGCTCTTCGGGTTTCGTCCAACTGTTTGTCCGTGTACATTTATGTTGAAAAGTCGAAAAAGTTTGTAAGAGTTTCTCCAGTTAGATAGAGTTCAGGGGGGTGGGGGGGGGGGGGGGGGGGGGGGGGGGGGGGGGTTCACTTAACGTTTGGACGACTAAAATGTTTGTAAGTGCAAAATTATGATGGACTGTAAATTTTGCATTAACAATGTTTTCTTGTACGACAATTACTGGATTTCCATTTATTGAGCATAGGCTGCATATGCAGCCTATGCTCAATAAATGTAAATCCATCAATTTAAATTTCCAGACGATCGTAAGTTTGCACTTACGAACATTTTAGTTGTACGAAGTTTAGTGAAACGGGGCCCCAGTATGCCATGGGGGCATATCCATGTTTTACAAACATAATGTCTAGTTACAACATTTAAACGTAACACATTGCATTAGGAAAACTGCAATCATGATACTACAGTTTCAAACTATTTTCCCTGGAAGAGTTATAGTTTAGAAACACAATCTTAATTGGTACAAATGGCGGCCACAACATCTGCCTTTGTGGAGAAGACATATTCATGTTGATATTCAGGACATTTTCAGTGCTGAAAGTTTTTATTGTCATTTTGTACCCCAAAATTGTTTTGTGATACATGTAGCTGCCACCATGTTCATCGTCCTGTCTGTTTGCCAGTCTGTCCGAAATATGACTAAAATATTCTGGGGGCCATTTCACTAAACTTTGTACGAACGACTAAAATGTTCGTAAGTGCAAACTTATGATAGTCTGTACATTTCCCATTAACAGGATTTTCTTGTAAACGCTTATTGGATTTACATTTATTGAGCTCAATAAATGTGAATCCATCAATTGAAATTTCCAGACGATGATAAATTTGCACTTGTGAACATTGTAGTCGTACAAAGGTTAGTGAAACGGCCCCCAGATACCAACCATCTCTGTTTCCGTAAGTCAGTAGCCGATTTCATCCAAATTGCAAAGCATACTTTTCTAGCAAAGTATACTTTGAGGGAGAAATTTTCAATTTTAGGAAAAATTTATTAATTTTTATTATACTGAATTTATTACATTATCACAGCCATTTTGGCTGTGATAATGTAATAAATTCAGTATAATAATTCTGCATACTTTTAATCATCAAATATATGCAGTCGGTAGTTCTATATGAAATAATGCATTTCGGAAAAAATAAATGATTACTCCCTCAAAGTATACTTTGCTAGATAAGCATACTTTGCAATGTTGATGAAATCGGCTACAGATTGACTTGTAACTTCTTGTTTTAATATACAGTGCCACCCCGTCACCACACAGGTACATGTGCGTCTGTATATATGTGGCTGTGACTGGAGAAATGGGGCTTATGAGATATGTAACCAGTGTAGCTCCTGATCAAATAGCACCCTACTATATTGCTTGTTAGAAGCAGGACAGTTGTTTCATTGATGTAATGACCAGTGCAGATCCTGATCAGACTATGCAGATGCACAGGCTGATCTGGATCTACACTGGTCGCAAAACCCATAAGCTCCATTTCTATACAGTCACAACACAATGTTGATATTTTAATTTCATATGTAATATATACTAATACTCTCAATTTTCGAATCTATAGTCCCACTAGTTAAGGAAATAATAAGTTTTTTGCGTCTCCAAAAAAAAAATACTGTCTGTTCCACGTTTTGCTGCCGATGAACATGTGGCCATTAAATACATTAAATCTAAAAAATATTTAAAAGGAAGTACTTTTTCACCATTGCGAAAAAAAGATTTTCCTATGGGAATTTAACATGGGGAGTCAATTTCCAAAAAAATTTGTTTTTTGATCCTTCAGGATCAAAAAACGACACATTTTGGAAATTGACTCCGAAACCTGGCGAGATAGCTTGAAAATGATGTAACTAAGAAAACAAAAGTTAGATCTTGAAAATCGGTCCACAAATAATTTTTTTTTTTTTTTTAAATCTATTTTTAGCCCCCCATGTTAAATTCTTTTTTTGGGGAGGGTGACTTTTCTGTTATTGATAAAAAAGTACTTACTTTTAAATATTTTTTAGATTTAATGTGTTTAATAGCCAAAAGTTCGTCGGCAGCAAAATGTGGAACAGACAGTAATTTGACTAGTTTTGCGCTAAGCCCTCGACATAGTGTTGCTCTTGGACGGAACAAACATCCCAAATCAATCAATCAATCACAACAATTTAGTTCCATTGTATTCCATCTCAGAGCGAGCGAGTGTCCAGTCGATGGTTGCCGGGGCGACCGTTGTCAACGTCAACAGTGGCGGCAACCTACATCAGATTGTACAGACCGCTGGCTTCACGTCCACAACCGATGATACCGAAATAATCCTCTTTCCTGGTCAGTATATTGATAATAATTACTGTAGAATCCCTAGATATTTAGACACAACTTGTTCTGGGAAATACATGATACATATACATGTATCTACATGTATTATATGTAGATATGTGGTTGTGACTGGAGAAATGGGGCTTATGGGTTTTGCGACCAGTGTAGAATAGCTATTTGATCAGGAGCTTCACTGGTCATAAATCACATATGCCCCATTTCTCCAGTCACAGCCACATATAAACATTGACCCAACGAAACACCTGTTAACCTATTTCACCAACATTGCAAAGTATACTTTCCATAAGCCCTATATCTCCAGCCAGATATCAACAGACCTGGTCAGTATATTGATAATTGCTACTGGTGTTCTCATCTAACTACTAACATATTGGATTATTGTTAAGCTTCTGAAACAACCATGCAATTATAGAAAATCTATTCTGAATGGACTGAAACTACTGGTATTAAAAAGTTGATATTTATTCCGATATTTAGCTTTTAAGCCAGGATGATATATAGCCATTTCACACAAACTGGTGAGTGCATACCCAAGGTGTATGATCACGTGGTACTAACAACAACAACAAGTACTGAAACTTCCAGAATCCATCTGATTCAAAGTACGTATTCTTTTATATTGTCCTTATTACGTAACGGATTTTGATGAAATACGGCGCATCAAACTCGTCTTGTTAAGCGCGTCACCTTAAGGTGGTCTCTGTATTTTCGTCCAAACTTCTGTCGTTTGTGCGAAGAATCGATTTCCGTGTCGACACGGAAATCAATTCTTCGCAAAAACGACATATGTGCCGAACTCCCTTGACGACCAATGCAGCTCATGATGTGTTTGCTGCGCCATATTTCATCAAAATCCGTTGCATATTAAGGAAAATATCAAATAATACTTTAATACTTTCGAGTGGGCGACGTTGTTGTTGTTGTAACCACGTGATCATGCACCTTGATTCCGGATTTCATGAGATTTCCCATTGTTTCATATCCTCTTGTATATATATTATGTCCCTGTTATAGGCATGTGGTTCACGCGGGCCGGGGAGATCAGGTCCTTTGTGTTCCACTCGGTGGACGTAGCTCCTGGCGACAGCTACCAGTTGGCTCTGCAAGTCTACCGCCCAGTATGCCCACCTCCTAGCAGCGTCGTACAGCCAGGTATGTTGCACATTGTTGTTGGGTCGTATCACAGGTGGAATACTGGGATGTAATGACATAAAAAATATGGCCATTGAAAGAAATCCCGTTACCCCACCCACTTGGTGTCGTGCTGTTCGCTACATTGTGTATGGGTTTTTTATGTCACTAGTCCGAGTTTTCCACAAGTCCTGTGGTCGAAAAGGGGGTATTTTTGCTGTCAAAAATATGAAATTACTTTCAAAAAGTTCAGATCCTGATGAGACAGCCGTCTCATCTGGATCTGCACTGTTTGCATAAAGTGCTATAGTGGGTTGTAGGTAAAATTTTATATTAAACTTTTACAACGATTACAAAAAAAGAGTGAGAGCTCTTAGACAAGTGGATTTGCTAGCACATATGAAAGTGTAAGGATGGTCCCACTTGTCCGACCTGGCGACCACCAGACAGTTGTATGTATAGAATTGTGAAGAATAAAATACATACTGTTTATTCAGCCAAGTGAGCCGATTATAATCCATAAGGGATTGGGTTCATATGGAACAAAAGTATATTTTGTTGTAGAATCCAATATCGAGCCCATTATTTCTTACTTTTACTATAGTCAACTCTCCTGTTTAAATATATTTTCTTACATTGTTGTACAAATACATTTCCAGAGGCATGTCATAGTGATAATGTTACTGAATGATGTCAACAAGGCTGCATTCTTTTCAACAAAAAACTTGTTGTCAAACAACGATTTTCACATTACCTAATAAATTTAATACCATGCTAGTGTCTTTATGCCCCCCTATGTGATAGCAAGGGGGGCATATGGCATTGCTCTTGAGGTTCCGTACGTCCGTACGTCCATCTGTGTACATTTATGTCAAAAAGGTTGTAAGGTCGTTTCTCCAACATGTAATGTCTTCAATATTATGCGAAGGATTGCTTCGATATTTGGACACTTGAATCACCTAAACATTTGTCACACGCTCGCGCCACTATTACCACAACCTTGACCTTTACAACCTTCGAAATGTCACTGAAACATTTAGCCATTTTGTAACGTCGAAACGTTTGTAAGAGTTTCTCCAACATGTAATATCTGCCATATTACGTTAAGGATTGCTTCAATACTTGGACACTTTAATCACCTGTAACATTTGTCACACACTCACGCCACCATTAACATGACCTTCAAATTTGTCACCTTCGAAATGTTGCTGCAACACTTGGCCATTTTATTACGTCGAAAAGTTTGTAAGGCTTTGTCCAACATGTAATATCTTTGATATTTACGCTAAAGGATTGCTTCTATACTTGGACACTTGAATCACCTGAACATTTGTCACACGCTCGCGCCACCATTAACACGACCTTAACCTTTGTCACCTTCGAAATGTTGCTGAAACACTTAGCCATTTTGTTACGTTGAAAAGTTTATAAGAGTTTCTCCAATATGTAATATCTTCAATATTACGTGAAGGATTGCTTTAATACTTGGTCACTTGAATCACCTGAACATTTGTCACACACTCGCCACCATTAACATGACCGTAACCTTTGCCACCTTCAAAATGTTGCTGAAACACTTTGTTACCTAAAAACGTTTGTAAGAGTTCTCCAACATGTAATATCTACAATATTACGCGAAGGATTGCTTCAATACTTGGACACTTGAATCACCTGAACATTTGTCACACTCTCGCACCACCATGAACACGACCTTGATCTTTGCCACCTTCGAAATGTTGCTGAAACACTTTTGTAAGAGTTCTCCAGTTAGAGTCCAGTATGCGTCGGGGGCATATCCATGTTTTACAAACATAATGTCTAGTTTAATATCCCGTTTATCAGACTCAACTTAAAAACAGGATTCTTCAGCGTTTTTGCCTTGCCTGTTAAACTTCATATCAAAAGACACTGCCTGATATTGTCTACTTAAATACTAACACACGAGATGAATTATAGTCTCACCAAGACGGTTCAAATGAGTCGTAACAACATATACTCTTGTGCAGAAAAAATAACAATACTTAACCCTTCCAATGCTGAATTATATTTTGTCGTCTGCTGTTTATTTAATATTTTTCTCCTCAAAAGCGTGCTTTGACAGCACTTCAGAATCATTTCCAATGAAAATGACACATGACCGTTTGTGTATTTCAGCATGTGCTGATTCCCGGTTTGCCACGTGTCTCAGCTCCAGCCCGGCGTGTTCGTCATCGTTATGTTCCGATGCTACGCAGCACTTCTGTTACCTTGGTAACCAGTGCAAGCCGTACTCCCAGTCCTGCACATGCACCTCGGAGACATCGGCCAGTGCGGTCACTGCATGCAACTCCTACACAGGCTCCGGTACCGAGCCGTCGTACGTCCTCCAAGGTCAAACGCAGGTAACGGTATCCAGCTCGGGCGAAAACTACTACACAGTGCCGGCTGGCGGTATTTCTGTCTCAGAACATGATTTCATCGGGATTGAACATCCCAAGGATAAAAATGTGATCAAGTGTGAAAATTCATCAGCCTCCGACATGCAGCAGACGGCATACAAGGTCGTGCAAACGGGCTGGCTCACTAAATTTAATAAATTCCCCAGTGGCAGTAAATCTATTTTGAATACCACCTGCTACCTGCAGGCAATATATACACAAGACAATATCCAGAACATGACCCACAATTTAGGCTACTCCACAGTGACTGGCACCTATGAACTGGCAATCACACTTCCAACCAGCAGCGTGACCAAGAAATTGAGCACAACCCTGGAAGAAGCGGTCGGCAATGTGGAGTGGATTTCTCCACCAGTAAAGGTGACCCCATCATCATCCACATCGCTGGGAACTGTGAACACAGAGTATGGCGTCAAATACTACTACATACTCAGGGTCGGCTACGGCACCAGTCTCGAATCCATCTGGTCATTTGAGACATCAACGACTGTCCACTTCCAGCCCTCTTGTCCATCCATGGACGCCACGAGCATTGGAAATCCTTGCAATGCTTCATTAGTGTGGTCAGACAAGCCGTTTGCGTTTATGGCACAAACAATTTCTGTGAATGGAACATCAACATTGACTATCGAAATCAAGAACACAGTTGACACACAAACATGGGACTTGACCATTAAAACTGAGAAACGAATTGCAGGTCTTTCATTAGTATCAGATAGCACTGCATTGGTTGCAGATACTCTGAAAGTGAATGATACAGTTCAGTTTACACCAAGCATAACCGCAGGTACAGGCGAGTCATATTCCTATGCCATTGATGGTTCGCCACTGTCCACACCTACTACCTTCCTCAGTCACTCATTCTCCACAGCGGGCAGCTATGGCGTGGAAGTCACAGCAGAAAATATACTCTCGTCAGAAACATTTACGCTCCCAGTGGATGTTAAAATAGCAGCAAATTTCACAAACTGCCAATTCAAGGAGAGTTCCTATGTTGCAGCTAAGGATACTGCGATAGACTTGAAGTTTGAGTGTAAAGTGACAACGGGAGCCGACATGGAAGCAACGTGGTGGACTCCGGCCGAGCCATCAATATTCACGTCTGCGGTCACGACTGGGTCTGCTGTACACATCTGGATCCAAGCCTTCACATTCACGGCCGCCCCATCCAACACAACCGTGAATATCACAGTGCACGATGCCTTCCAAGTGGAGACTCATGTGGTCCCTGTCAATGTCTACAATGGCCTCCCATCTCTCAACCTCTCCATCTCTCAGACTGACGTGTTGATCAATGAGACCGTCAGAATTACAGCCACTGTTGCTGATAGTCCTGGCCACTATGGCAGTTTGACGTACTCCTTTGATCTCGGAGATGGAACGTTATCATCACTGTCTGGCACTGCTCATACAGAGGCTGTCACACATACATACACAAGCTCGCAGGTCATAACAGTGACTGTGACCGTAACAAACGGTCCCAGTACAGTGACAGGTTCGGCAAATGTCACAGTGTATGAGACAGTAGATGGGTGTAGCCTGACATATGATGGACCAAGTGAGGTGAACACAAGCACTTCATTTACTGCCAGTACTACTGCTGGCACATTTGTCTCCTACAGATTTGTGTCCGATGAGTTTAATACCACTGTAACTACCCCAAGCTTCACATACAGTTTTGACACAGCTCGTACACATGAGGTAAAAGTTGTCTGTTTAAACAGCCTTAGCCAGAAAGAGTCGAGCATTGATGCATACATCCTTGACTCGTCACAGATAACTGTCCGCAGCCTCACCATCGTTGGAGGTTCATTCACCAGTTGTGTTTCATCTGGACAAGCAAACCAGTTCCAAGTTGACGTGATTCACTATGACACATCAGCACTCGGTTATTTGTGGGACTTTGGTGATGGGCCAGAAATCTCAGGCGGGGCTTCAGAAAGTCATACATACGCATCTGCAGGGACATTTAATGTCACAGTCACAGTAGCTTACAGTATTACTGGCACCTCAGCTGTGAAAATGGAGACGATCTGCGTGCAAGAACTGATCACATCGCCAACTTTGTCCGTTGGCAACCTGCTAGGCTTAGCTGCTACCGGCAGCACTTCAGAGACGATATCAGTGATCATGACAACAGGAACAGATGCACACTATGTTTGGACGACAAACGCGACAGTGACAGGTTCTACGACTGCATCATCACTTGATGTCACCTTCTCGGCGGAAGGTTTCTATGAAATCACCTGTACCATTTCCAATGAGGTGAGCTCTGAATCGGTGGCACAGATTGTTGAACTTGTTGAGCTGATCACCGACCTGGCAGTCAACTGTGCAAGTTGTGTTACAGCTTCGGGATTGAGTTTCATGACGAAAGATGTCCAATATATTTTAGAAGCCACAATTGCTAGCGGCACTGATGTCGCGTTCACATGGAACTTCGCAGATGGAAGTGCAGTGTCGACTGGCACCACACAGACAAAACACTACACTTCTATATCACATCGTGTCATCACTGTGTTGGCAAAAAATCGAGTGACGACATCTAATGTTACACTACAGACTTATATTGAAGAACCATTAGCATCAGTGGATTTAGACAAATCTGGGTCAGTGTGGGAGCAAAACAAAGTAGATACACAAACCTTTGTCATACCAATTGGCAAGGAGGCAGACTTTGAGGTAAAAGTTTTACCCAGTGGAATGGACCAGGTGACTTTCAACTGGGTATTTTATGCAGGGGCCACTCCAGAAATAACAAAATCCTCTCATGGATCACACAATTATGCAACTGTTGGACCTGTAACGTGTGTCGTTGATGCAAGTAACTCACTGAATTCTATCTCTACACAGTATACATTTTACGCCATAGACCAGATTTCAAGTATTAATGTTACAGCCAACGGCTCTATCATATCATCAGGTGATTCTGTTGTGCTAAACAAACTGTATGTTTTCAAAATAATAACAAATTCACAAGTTAATAATACCCAAGATTACTTTCTGAAGATGAAAATGGATGGGCTTCTAGATGGGTCAATTAATGTAAATGAATTCCAATATACATTTTTGAGTGAAAGTATAGAATACAAATTAACAGCACAAGCAGAGAACAATTTGGGAATGAAAAGTGATATCTGGTTGATAAAAGGAATGCATGAAATTAGCAGTCCCAATATAATGTTGGCCAGTGGTGATGGTAATATCACGCAAGGTGCCTCTGTCCAACTAACCGGTGGTGCAACCGGTACTCTGCCTCAGTATTCTTGGCAATATTCACAGGCACCGAGCTTGGAAACGTTTCCTACACCGAACGATGAATCTACTGTCACACTGACTCCCAATACTACTGGAACATATATCATACAGTTGGATGTTTATAATGATGTAAGCACAGTTCAGTCTGTGTATATCACAATCAAGGTTGTTGAACAAGTCACTGGTGTCTCTATAGCTGCGGCATTGACCTCAGCCGATGCTGTGAAAGTCAATTCCACAGTTGATTTCAGCGCAGATGTGGTGACAGGCTCGGAGATGTCGTATGAGTGGAACATTTTCCTTGGCACGGACTCACAAGTGTCGGGCACAGCGAGTATGCTCACTTACATGTTTGATACACAGGCAGTGTATAACATCACGCTGGATGTTTGGAACTATGCAAGCAGTGGTTCAGCATACAAAGATATTTACTCACTGTATGAAATTGCTGATTTTGATGTGAATGTTGCTGGGTCTACAATTGACAACAACAAACATTACATTGCTACAGGACAAGACTTGACATTCACATCATCACTTACAACCTTGGACTTTCTTGAGTTTGATTGGTTGGTCGATAACGGATCCGAAGCAGCAACTAATTCATTTGTTAAATCATTTGGCACTCCAGACACATATGATGTGAAAGCAGTGATTTCAAATAAAATTGACACTAAAGCCAATAATGTAGAAATTATTGTCCAAGATGAAATAAGTAACTTGTCAATTGACAATTGTCCAGGAACATACACAGTCGGAGATGGTGTCACATTAAAGGCTGAATATATGACAGGAACAGATGTGAACATTCACTGGGAACAGCATGATTTGTCAACAAGTAATGATGCAGAAATTGACGTGCAGTACTCTGTAGCCGGTGTTTATGGAGTCAAACTCACAGGTAGTAACTACATCGACACAGAGACTTTCCAATGTAATATGTCGATATTTGCTGAAGTAAAAAATTTACAGTTGACCCCTTCCAAGTATAAGATCACCTATTACACAGTAACGTTCAGTGTGAATGGAGAAAATTTGGAGGGCGCCAGCTATAAATGGACATTCTCGGATGGCTCAAGCGAGAATGTGACGACTGTGGCCAGTATAGATCACACATTCACCACAAACGGCACCTACAAAGTCGACGTTGAGGTATCCAATCCCATCAGCAACTCGTCCACCAGTATTGAAGTCGAGATCACCAACCTGAAATGCAGTGAACCAGTCTTGACCAGGATTGGGGATGCAGAAAGAACGGCTGTCCGTGCACGAAATGTGGAATTGGGCGTTTCGGTAGACACTGGCAATTGTGCTGACTACACAACACAGAACGAGTGGGTGGTGTATTACAATGCCTGTACTAACTTCACAACACCGTACACATTCGGTGCATCAGTACACATGAACATGCCCACGTTCCAGATCCCGGCATTAAGTCTTGCGTACGGCAGCTACTGTGCCGTGTTCGTGAACTCCTACAATGCTACACCGGTGACAGCGAGTGTCATAATCGATGTGAAGGTAGTGGCATCGTCGCTGAAGGCCATGATTAGCGGCGGCCATGAGGTCGTGTCCACCGAGGGGACCAGCCTCACTCTGGACGGGAGTGGATCCAGTGACCCAGACCAGACTCCAGCGACCTCCCTCACCTACACATGGGCTTGTGTCTCCACGGTAAGACTGGTTTGTAGCTTGTTTGTATGTGGCTGTGACTGGAGAAATGGGGCTTTGTGACCAGTGTAGTTCCTGATCAAATAGCACACTCTTTTAGCCTAATAACAATCTATATTGCTTGTTAGAAGGATGGCAGGTGTTACATTGATGGAATGGCGAACAGTGCAGATCCTGATCAGCCTGTGCGGATGCACAGGCTGATCTGGATCTACACTGTTCGCAAACACGTAAGCGCCATTTCTTATCCCGCGGTCCGGTCCTGCCGTGACCTCGCTCATCATCACCTGTGTCCCCACGGTTAGGTACATCAACCAGTGGTGCTGCACAAATTAATTCACGTCGAATTACGCGCCGGATTCCTGACAAAGAATTCTCGTTCAGCCTATGCAGAAGATACTGTATAAACACATTGTATTGTTAATAGAGACAAAATGTGTATGTGATAGCTGTAAATTGCATCACGTTAGGATACCGGTGAATTTTACGACATAAAACATTTTCCACTTCATCTACATGCAGAAGATGCTGCACAAACACATTTTCGTCTAGTAACCTGTGCAATAAATGCGTTATGCGATAGCTCAATATCGAGCAGAGTGGCATCTCGTCAGGAAACCAGTGCATTTTTCCGACATTTTATGCCGATGCGGAGTGCAGCACCGATGTAAATACTGTTTATTTAACCAGGTGAAATAATTATCGTTATATAATGCGCAAGTTATTGGGTCCTTTCGCCAAACAAACTAGTGAGAACAGCGAATCAAGTTTTTTCAGTATTTGGACCCAAATGACAAACACATGAATAAAATTTTGTGCAACATGATGGAGATACATCAAAAAGTTTTATAAGCACATATGGAGGTCAACAACTGAATAAACCCGTCGTTCGTTGTAGAGGGTCAAATGACTGAGCTTGTGATTTGTATTTCAGCCGTCGTCTGCATCGGCCACTGTTGTATGTGATGCGGTAAACTCTGCAACCTCTCCCACGGTGACCTTGACATCGCTGACCTTGACCGTTGATGACGTGTACACGATATCACTGACTGTGTCAGCGACTGATAGAAAGAGCCACACCACCACCCAGATAGTGAGTAAAATTCTCCCACTTGCAGATTATCTCCCATGCCACATTGGCTTACGATAAAATAAAAAATTCTGTTAATTGTTAATAATTTTCAGAATCATCTATTTTTCCTTTATGAATGATATACTTACTTAACAAAACTGAAATAATACTGGTGTCACAGTGCGAGAAAAATGCGCACGCGACCACGGAACTCGACCCGGGACCTCTGGTTTACCGTACCATCGCTCTAACCAACTGAGCTAACCGGCCACTAATACACACCTTCTCCCCATAGTGAGTTACATACCGTGACCTACTCCCCTGCCAAATTGAAATTTGTCCCCGAATTCCATTATTGGTGACAGTGATCATCTGTGGTACATATTATAGGAATGAATGGCCATTTTGTGGAATTTATCGGGGTATAAACTTGGAAAAGCCACTTTCACTTGGTGAAACTGTCCGATAGCATGTACAAACTTAATTGATTTTACACCTTGACCAGGTTCACATCGTGTCGAGTGGGCGACCTGTCGTCACGGTTATCTGCATCTCGTGTGTTGCCACGGCCAATGACTATGCGAGCCGCTACAAGAATGTGGCGCTGAAGGGGTCCTGCACCGCAGACTGTGATAGCAGCACAACATACGAATGGACTATCACTACAGGTATAATAATGTAGTCGCGCATATATGCCTATTTGATGCATATTATGTTATTACAGTGAAATCTCTCTAAAGCAGACACCCTGGGAAGTCCCCATTATTTTGTCATTACATTGAAACCTATCTAAAGTCCCCAGGGTGTCTGGATTAGATAGATTTCACTGTACTTCAAGCATTTGAGCATCCTTTAACATTTATTTGTTCTTTGAAAGATCATTCGCAATAATTGTATCCCCCAGACGAATGTCCAACACTCGAAACGTCTAGCACCGCTGCGAATTTCTTCTCTGGTCCATAATACGAATACCCTTTGGAATATTTTCATGAAAGTTCATACATTCATAAAGCACAATCAAAAGGTGTGTCAGATATGTTCCAATGTATTGTGTCATACCATATGAGATTGAGTTTGTTTCGTTAGCTTGACGGACAATATCCATTTATATGGCTTTAAACAAGTTGTCGACAGATTTAGACAAATGCAGAAACCAAACAATTTTGGAAATAAACTCGAAAACACATTTACGTTTTTAAGAGTGCATCCAACAGTGCTACTGATTTCATGTTTACAACATAGTTACAACAACAACAACAATAGCTCATAAAGTGTTGAAAGCGCACCCACTCCAAAGTAAGTATTATTTGATATTTTCCTTAATAGGCAACGGATTTTGATGAAATATGGCGCAGCAAACGCGTCTTCATGAGCTGCATTTGGTGGTCCCGGGAGTTCGGCACATACTTATGTCGTTTTTGCGAAGAATCGATTTCCGTGTCAGTAGACACTTAAATCGATTGTTCGAAAAAAACGACAAAAGTTTTGGCCAAAGTACCGAGACCACCAAATGCAGCCATATTTCATCAAAATCTGTTACATAATACGGACAAAATAAAATAATACGTACTGTTGTAACCACGTGATCATACACCTTGATGACTAAACCTGATAAAAAAGGTTTATTGAATTTTCCCTATTGCAGATTCTGGGAATGCCGTGATATTGACCAGTGAACAGACTACAACATCAACCAATGGGCTGAACCTCGCTATAAACGACAACGTGCTAGAGGACAACACTGGTTACACATTCATGTTGACTGCCACGACGGGCACGAACACCGGCTGGTCGGCAGTGAGCCTGGAGGCGAGCTCCGTGCCCAGCCACGGCTCCTGCACCATTCCCAGCACAAATATCGAACCTTTGAGTCAGCAGATCTCCGTCGTGTGTAGAGACTGGCAGGACGCGGACCCCACCATGGGGCTGCGCTACAGCGTTGTCGCGCTCGGTACCAGTGGCGAGTACATCCTGTACCACGGCAGACAAGCGAAGAACGACATCTACATTGCTCCATGGCCAGCAACCAGCCTGGGCAACGTACAGGTGAAGGTCACTGTGCTCAACGACAATAACGCCGGAGTTCATACATATACCGGGTACGTAGTCGTCATTGTTATGTAGCCATGGTCATGCCAGGTTGGCCATAAATAGACAATCATGCATGAGTGTTGATTTAATATGATATTTATTAAATGAGTTCATAAGAAATGAGGCTAAGCCGAAGCTCTTATCCAATTAGTCGATGATTTTTGTTTAATATCCTTGTCTACGCAACAACTCAAATTCTACTTAATGTATCTTAACCAAATTTGATAAACATGTTTATCATGCTCTTATCAGCCATTTCACACTCTGTATCCTAGTCCATGCAATAACTTGACAGATATTAACTCTTTGCGTGCTAGCGGCGAAAATATCTGCCAAACGAATTAGGAGTACCGTACATGTATATATTTTATTTCTCTCTGTAATTATGTCTTGAAATTTCATTAGAATTGAGTCCTCAGGACTCAATTCTAATGAAATTCCAAGACATATTCATGATATTTGCGGGGAGAAATACAAGAAAATATGATGAATTCTTGTCCGTTAGTTTTGAACTATTTATAGCCCTCAAGTTTCCCAGCATGCAAAGAGTAAACCGATCAAATATCAGTTTGCTCATTTAATAGACCTACCTCAGTGTTAAAAAGTTTTATGCGTTACATAGTAAATTTCAAAAGGGGGAGATAAACTTTTAAGGTTAAATTTGCATATCCTGACAGTTTCATATTTGTGGCTGTGACTGAAGAAATGGGGCTTATGGGTTTTACGACAAGTGTAGATCCTGATCAGCCTGTGCATCCGCACAGTCTGATCAGGATCTGCACTGTTCGCCATTCCATCAATGAAACACCCATCACCTTTCTTACAGGCACTATAGATCGTTATGCTCATAAATCCCATAAGCCCCATTTCTCCAGTCACAGTCACATTTACATTTCAGCACTGTCCAATTCACTGCACCCATCCTGAGTGCCGGCATTACAGCAGTGGACTTTATAGTGAACCACTTAAAGTTATACATGCCGTCGATTGTCAGACAGAACAATCCCCACCTTGTGGTGCAGTACTGCACAGCTGTTCTACTTTCGCTCAACGAGCAGTCGGCCATTGCTATGGCTACCGGGGGCCCCGATGTAGAATGTGCAAAGCGGGCGGCAATCCGAGATCTGCTGTCTATGGCGATGACTGGGTTGCCAAAAACGACGCTACAAGATATACTGCAAGTGACATCTGCTGTGACCTTCCTCACGGT
The DNA here is from genome assembly GCA_029237695.1 of Conchocele bisecta. Taxonomy (NCBI): domain Eukaryota; kingdom Metazoa; phylum Mollusca; class Bivalvia; order Lucinida; family Thyasiridae; genus Conchocele; species Conchocele bisecta. The sequence continues at coordinate 44,226,170 of CM055267.1, forward strand.
AAATTTGAATACCAGTTGCATGAAGGACCGAATGGACTCCTCGCAAACTTTAAAGAGACTAAATGTTTTTATACCACAGTAAATGTAACAGCCCATGGTTTATGTCACTTTCGCTTTCGGAAATCGCGATATAGTTGGCACATTGGCGTACATACGTACGTCCGGTTAAAGTTTTTGGTTAAAGTTTTTTGGTATTCTATCAAAACCATCTAGTATTAGTTATATTTACATTTCATTTTCTGATAGATTCAAAAATTAAAACATCCAATTAGAGCGTTAAAATTAAGAAACTTCTTGTTTTAGGTCATTTTTATCATGCCCGCTTGCGGTCCACATGATATAGTCGCCGCTTTTGACGTGCGTCCGTGCATCCGGCATCTCGTTAAAGCTTTTTAAGTACCAAATATCTCCACAACCAATTGACTTGAAACTTCTCATACCTCTTTAACATCATCAATATTTTCATTCTATAACCCATCCATGTGGCCGTCATTCCCAAGGTTAAGGTCAAATTACTTTGAAATGTGTGTTAGTGTTTTTTTGTAAAATCTGCGTTCAAATTATTCAGTGCGATATATCTACACAACCCAACTCTAATTTACTTGAAACTTCATATACCTCTTTATCATCATCCATAATTTCTTTCTATAGCTCACCCATGCGGCCCCCATGCGGCCCCCATGCCAAAGTCCACGGTGAAATTACTTAAGAAATTTGCGTTAAAGTTGTTTTGTAAAATCTACGTTAAAGTTTTTCAGTACCAAATATCTCCAGTGGATGGCACGCGATGGGTAATTTAACGATCGGGGTTCATCGTTACCGGAATCCTGCCTGGAGACCTGTAGCATATTTCATCAACATTGCAAAGTATACTTTCCTAGCAAAGTATACTTTGAGGGAGAAATTTTAAATTTTAGGATAAATTTATTAATTTTTATTATACTGAATTTATTACATTATCACAGCCAATTTGGCTGTGATAATGTAATAAATTCAGTATAATAATTCTGCATACTTTTAATCATCAAATATATGCAGTTGTTAGTTCTAAATGAAATAATGCATTTCAGGAAAAATAAATGATTGCTCCCTCAAAGTATACTTTGCTAGATAAGTATACTTTGCAAGTTTGATGAAATCGGCTACTGGTTTGGCCCTCACATACGTCTTTGGCATTTTGTATGTGACAGTTGAATCTGGTTATACCCCTTATGTGAGTATTACGATATTCATATTCTTATTTTAGGGGAAGGGGCCAAGTGACTTTGGTGTGGTGTGGACCTGGCACCAGGTCCGGTTATTCTAATTTCAGGGCGGAATATATTTGTTCTCGATGTAAATATTCCGTTCTGATTTTGGGATTTTCCCCCCAGTGCAACAGGTTAAAACGAGATCGAACCCGTTTGCCCGGCCTTACATGACCTTAGCTGTTGATAGGCCGTTAATCACTAATAAACAAACAAACAAAACCAAATATCTCCACAACCCAATGTCTGATTGACTTGAAACTTCATATACCCCTTTATCATGATACCCCTTTTTCATTCTCTAGCCCATCCATGTGCCCAAGGTCAAGGTCAAATTACTTTTTTTTAATTAAGAACTCGATATCTCCAGGGCTACTATTAAAGAATATTTGAGAGGTGGCTACTATTACATTAATATGTTGCATGGTGTCTGTTTCAGGCATATCCAATTGAAGCACAGTCACAGACCATCCAGTGGGCAGTGGTTGGCTTCATAGACCAGATTGCTGCCATGCTGTCCACCATGGTCAAGCAGGGGGATAACCAGCGTGACTTCAAACCCGACAATCTGCTGATGATCGTGCACAGCATCGTCACGTCATTTGCAGTCACCGAGTCATGTGGCACAAGCCAGACCGCCACCCTGTTCCCGGATACTGCTCAGTATATTCCACAGATCAGCATCAGTCAGCCAGATACAACCTACGCGAGTGACTATGTTCGTAAACAAACAATGGTGGAGAAAAGTTCCGGGTACAATGAGCAGGTTCTGGTTGTGTCTCTCATGTCGAAGATGACTGGGGAAACACCCATTGAAGTGATGTTGAACGGCCAGCGGAAGATGGTGGGTGTACGGGAGCTGGTGGAGGACATACAGATGGCATACAGCTCGAGTGGCGCCACCCTGCAGATGTCACAGTCCACCCTGAATGGCTACAGCGGGGGGCCAGACGTCCTGCAGGTGATGCAGTTCGGCCAGCCAGTGCTGGAGTATGGCTACCAGGCCGGCTACTCCGTGAACACGGTGGGAACGGATGTCAGCTTCTACCACCCGGACGGCACCAGATATCTAGTTACTGGCCTACAAGACGACCAACGAGTTAAAATGTACTTATTTAATAGCGAAGAAGAATCATATGAAATAAACGGAACATTGTTTGACACGGCAGATTATAATCCACGCAATACCATAGTTTACTTTAACAGCAGTTTGGTACCTGGAACAACATATTCGGCGAACTTAACGAGAATTGATTCTGTTTCCGCTAGCGGCCATTATCAGGTGCGAGTTGTATTTCCGGATGACTCGGTGGAAGGCGAACTGTCAGCGACGTTATACAAAGACGCTGAACCGTACACTGTGAGTGATGGCGAGCACCTGCAACCAAAGACAATCACGCGTGAAATGATGGCAGATGGGTACGATCACCGGCGCTACACGTTCACTGTGCCTCCTGGGTAAGTCGTTATTTTCTTTATATGTTCTTCGTAGTATATGTCGTTTCAAATGAGTGGTCACAACATATGCCAGAGCTCCAGTTAAGGTGCATAATTCATTCCCAATTACGCACCTTAACTGGAGCTCTGATATACTTTCATTGATAACTAAGAATAAAAAAAAAAAAAATATTTTATAAATTTCGGTGCATTCCGAATGTACGATCACCGGCACTACATGTTCACTGTGCCACCTGGGTAGGTCATTGTTTTCTTTATCTATGACTGGAGATATGGGGCTTATGGGATTTGTGACCAGTGTAGATCCAGATCAGATCACACATTCCTGTAACATGATAACAATCTATATTACTTGATAGAAGCAAGACCGGTGTTTCATTGATGAAATGGCGAACCATTCAGATACTGATCAGACTGTGTGGATGCACAGGCTGATCATGATCTATACTAGTCGCAAAATCCTTAAGACCCATTTTCACAGTCACATATGTGCTTAGAAGTATATGTCGCGACCACCATTTTAACCGTCTCATTGACGGTTCAAATGAGTGGTCACAACATATACTTTCATAGAGATAACAATTTTTTTTTTAAATTTCGAACCCGTAATGGTGTATTCCGAATTTGTTTTGTGGAGTTACTATTTATTATGTACCCCGAAACCCGGCCTTAAATGACCTTAGCTGTTGATAAGTCGTTAAACCCCAACAAACAAAAATATGTACCCCGAAACTGACAGACAGTTTAGCATATGCACCATCTGATCAGGGTCTGCCATGTTCGACATTCAGTCTGTGAAAGACATGCGATATGTATTTCCAACAGCATAGATTCTCATCAGGAATGAGTTAGTAGATCGGAAGCAGAGGGCCGTTTCACTACACTGTGTACGACTAAAATGTTTGTAAGTGCAAAATTATGATAGTCTGTAAATTTCACGTTAACAATGTTTTCTTGTAACCAATTATTGGATTTACATTTATTGAGCATAGGCTGCATATGCAGCCTATGCTCGATAAATGTAAATCCATCTATTGAAATTTCCAGACGATCCTAAATTTTCACTTACGAACAATTTAGTCGTACAAAGTTTAGTGAAACGGTGGCCCCCTGGACTGGGTCAGAAACACCCCATTCTTTGATCACAGTCCCTTTCTGTCATACAGGGTGACCACAGACTTGAAAACAGGGGAAAATAAAAATATAAAGTCCCTGCTGAGAATATCAGGGAATTTGCTAAACACACACAAAGTCTGGAAATAATCAGAGAATTTACTTCTTTTTTGGCTAGTGATTAAACGTTTAACCCTTTCAACCCTAAGGAACTGGAATGGACTGGGATATGCTAATGTTCCGACCAATCCAATGGTCACAAAATGATTTTCAGATTCGTCCATTTATGAAAAGGGGGTGTTTTTGTTCTAAGAAATATTAAAATTACTTTCAAAAAGTGCAGATCCTGATGAGACGGCTCGTTACGAGCCGGCTCATCTGGATCTCCACTTTTTGCATAAACCGCTATAGCGGGATTTCGGGTTCAAAGGGTTAAAAAGCATTTTCTTATTAATTAAATTATATAACATTTATGTAATGGCACATGCATTTGCCAGTAAAAATTTAATCTTGGAAAATTGTTGTGAATCGGGGGGGGGAGGGGGAAAAATCAAGGACTGGAGAAATGGGGCTTATGGGTTTTTGCGACCAGCGTAGATTCAGGTCAGCCTGTGCATCGGCACAGTCTGATCAGGATCTTCATTGTTCGCCATTCCATCAATGAAACACCCGCCTGTCAACCAATATCAGGCTACAGGAGTGTACTACTTGATCAGGAGAACACTGGTCACAAATCCCATAAGCCCTCGTTTGTTTATCACATAGGGGGCATATTGTGAGGTTCCATTCGTCTGTCAGTACGTTCGTATGTTTGTCCGTGTACATTTACGTCTAAAAGTCAAAAAGTGTGTAAGCGTTTCTCCATCATGTAATTTCTTAAATAATATGTGAAGGATTGCTTTAATATTTGGACAGTTCATTCACCTGAACATGTGTGATGCATTTGCACCACCAATGACATCACCTTGACCTTTATGACCTTCGAAATGGTGCTGAAACACTTAGCCATTTTCTTGAAAAGTTTGTAAGTTTCTCCATCATGTAATATCTACAATATTACATGAAGGATTGCTTTAATATTTGGACACTTCATTCACCTTAACATGTCATGACATGACCTTGACCTTTTTGACCTTGAAAATCTTGCTGCAACACTTTCGTCAAAACGTTTGTAAGACTTTCTCAAATGATTTTGAAATTTGTGTAAAGTTTTCTTTTATTACACATAATCCCTAGTTAGAGTCCAGGGGCCCGTTTCACTAAACTTCGTACGACTAAAATGTTCGTAAGTGCAAAATTATGATAGTCTGTAAATGTCACATTAACCATGTTTTCTTGTAAACAATTAATGGGTTTACCTTTATTGAGCATAGGCTGCATATGCAGCCTATGCTAAATAAATGTAAATCCATCAATTGAAATTTCCAGACGATTCTAAATTTTCACTTACAAACATTTGAGTCTTATGAAGTTTAGTGAAACGGGCCCCAGTATACCATGGGGGCATATTCATGTTTTGCAAACATAATGTCTGTTCAAACTTCTATGGTCACCCATATCATGACGCACCACAATATTTGCTTTCACAGTGAGGCTACGAACAAATCGGCGTTCAGTGTGCGTTTGAGCACCAACACGAAAGCAGAGGTATACATTGGACAATACTTCACGCTGTGCCAGTTCTACAATCGCGACATCAGCCTCTGGGACAGTGCTGGCTGTACGCCCGATGCCGGGTCCATACCCATCTGTGCTGTGTGCTACTGCAATCACATGACCTCATATGGTGCCGCGCTCCGGTTGTCTCCCGACTTCGTTGACTTCTCAGACCTCACTGTATGTATATTGTTGCTGTATTGACAGATGATTGAACTTGGAAAATCACAAGTAACTTCATTTATAATTCGCCAGTATCTCGCTCCACTTGTTTCACATATTGCTGGATTTAACCCCAATAAGTTGCATATGACCAGATTTAATGACTAACAGTTCAACAGGAAATGGAAAATTAATACTCGGATGAGAGACTGCATTATAAACCTGACTAATTATAAGTATGTTATTGTTCACATGTTAGATTTTTAAGGAACTAAATTCTGCAGTTGCTAACACTTCCTCACATATATTCCTTAAAAGTCCAATATGTGAACAATAACTTATACTTAAAACAACTTCCGGGGCATCCTTTAGAGTTTTTTTAAATATCTCCATTTGACATCAAGCTGCTTAACCCATTTCAGTCTAAGGATACAATAATCTTTATTGGGTTAATCTCATTCTTTTGTTTATTTCTCCATAAAGGTATATGTTGTTACCACTCATTTGAACCGTCTCGTCGAGACGGTTAAAATGAGTGGTAACAACATATACTTTCGAGATGGCCCCGTGCAGGCACCGGGGCGGGATCAACTGATCCTGAGAATAGTGCTGCAGTAGCCATTGCTTGTCGTAAAAGGCGACTAAACTGGCTTAACGATTGGGTTCATACTTTCCGGAACCCACTATACCGGATTTGGCCCTCATGTACATTTTTGGCTTTCTTGTATGTGAGAGTTGAGTCGGGCCATGCCCCATATATAAAAGTAAGATTAGCGCTAATCCTATTACTTTTAGGGGATGGGATAAATGATGCTGGTGTGGCGAGGGCCTGGCACCAGATCAGGTTGTTCTAATTTCAGGACTGAATATATATTTTGATTGTAAATATTGAGTTCTGAAGTTGGGATTTACCCCCCTCGGACAGGTGGATACGGGACTCGACCCCGTTGACCCGTCTGCGTGTAGACTCCCTGAGGCTTGTACCTCTATGTCAGAAAAGCGGATGTTAAACCCTATTCACTCACTCACTCACTCACTTTCGAGATGAAATGAAGAAAATAGGATTTTCCCCCTGAAAAAGTTTCATACTACTATAAGTGTATCCCGTCTTTAATGGGTTAACTAGACATCAAACTGACAACTGCCAATTCTAGTGCCAGCGATGTCCTGGGAGTAGTTCTAAGGGAAGTTACTTGTAATCATACAAGTTTGGTAACCTACTTTTTAGACTGACCTACATGCAGAATATGGACATGCAGAATGGTTTAACTCTTTGCATGCTGGGAAACTTGTGGGCTATAAATAGTTAAAGAATTCATAATATTTTCTCGTATTTCTCCCCGTAAATATCATGAATATGTCTTGGAATTTCATTAGAATTGAGTCCTGAGGACTCAATTCTAATGAAATTTCAAGACATATTTACAGAGAGAAATAAAACATATACATGTACTCCTAATTCGTTTGGCGGATATTTTCGCCGCTAGCATGCAAAGAGTTAATATGCTATTTATTAACTTGTAAAACTCAAATCACTCAATCAACCAGTTCTCCCCATATACAGGTTTTCTTTTATTACACATAATCCCTAGTTAGAGTCCAGGGGGCCGTTTCACTAAACTTCGTACGACTAAAATGTTCGTAAGTGCAAAATTATGTTAGTCTGTAAATGTCACATTAACAACGTTTTCTTGTAAACAATTAATGGGTTTACATTTATTGACATAGGCTGCATATGCAGCCTATGCTCAATAAATGTAAATCCATCAATTGAAATTTCCAGACGATCCTAAATTTGCACTTACAAACATTTTACTTCCCATATACAGGTGCATTCCCGTTTGTTTATGACCTTGCTGTTGATTGGACATAAAACCCAAATTGATAAATTATTCAATTAATAAATAAATTGATCAATCAGTTAATCAATCAGCAAATTAATAATAATCAATCAATCAATCAATCAACAAAATGTCAGTTAATTAATTAATTAATATGATATTAATTAATTAATCAATCAATCAGCAAACCAATCAAAGAAGCAATTAACCAAGCAATCTGTTACAACCGATCTAGAGACAAACTCCCATGATTGTCATACTTGTGTCCTACAGAGGCTGGACATCCCGAACAATCCTGTGGCCATCATTACGTGTAGCATACTGCTGGTGTTGTATGTTGTCATTGTGATCGTGTGTCGCCGTCTTGACCACCTGGACGTGAAGAGAATCTCCACAATCCCACTGTGTGGCAAGGACGGGTCATTCAAATACGAGGTCACCGTCGTCACTGGGAGACTCATCAGTGCAGGTATTGTATTGTTACCCGTTTATGGTCCAATGGTGGATCGTAGCTAGTTACTTCCCTTTGCAAATATATTTATAGAGATCCGGTTCTCTGGTTATTTTAGCGTTTGTTTCTTACTGATAACTCGCAAAAATAAAGACTGCAAACAGGGTAGACCCAGATCAGACTGCACATTATGTGCAGTCCGATCTGGGTCTACACTGATTGCAATACAATTAATATTTAGTGTGAAAGTATGAATCTGGAAAATAATGTCGTCCCAGATCAGATTGTGCAGATATGTAGAATGATCTGGGTCAAAACTAGTCAAAATCTCTATAATTGCTCCTTTTCATAACAAATCATGCTACATTCCTCCGTGTTACAAGCAATAAGGCCCTAAGCTGTACAACTGGGGGGACCGGATTTCTATAAATAAATTCAATGGGAGATAACTAGCTACGATCTCGCCTTCACAGGGATTCGGTTTGGTTAGCTTTCTTTGGTATTGCTATATAAACAACTCGGGGTCGGACATGACCTTGTATCGTAACAAATTCTGTACTTTGATTAACGCTAACAAAAATATTTTTGTTGAGAGTTCATATGATATTTCCGTAAATGACTTCGAAAGATGAAAACAAATTCATAGCAAATGCGGAATAGTCTTTCGATGTCATTTACAAAAAAATCTAACATTTTGTGTTAATATATTTCATGAAAAATCACACATGTTCTTAGGTACAAAATCGCATGGCATAACTCATATGTCCTTGCCTTGCCTCAGGCTTGGCTTGGCAACAGTAGGAATTCCTAGCCTTGCTTGATAAACTTGATACCAAAGGACACTAGCCTATTATTCTCTATACAGTGAAGCCTCTCTGAACCGGACACCCTGGGAGGTCCCCAGGGTGTCCGGTTTAGAGATGTTCCACTGTAGATCAGGCATATGACCATTCTGATACGTATTTGCGTGCTTTGCAACCATGAACAGACATTAACAACTGAGATAAATCTCCAAGAAACCGATCAAAAATATGATCACATATGTTGTCTTGGTGTTCAGGCACCACCGCCCATGTTGGAATCCGGATCATTGGCGAGTATGGGAAATCTGCCCGTCAGCACATCTTCAAGCCGGGGGCATTCCAGCGCAACTGTGCGGACATGTTCATCATCGCATATGACGTGAACCTGGGCAGCCTGCAGAAGATTGAGGTTTGGCACGACAACACGGGCCCGTCCCCCGCCTGGTACCTCAACCAGGTCGTGGTGAAGGACCTCCAGACAGACAAGAAGTATTTCTTCTTCGCTAACAAGTGGCTCACCTTGGAGGACAAACATGGCTGTATACAGCGCGAGATCAAGGCGGCAGGTTTGTTGTTTTTTTATTGCGTCACTTGTGACCAGTCTGATGCCCATATTCCGGTGTGCTTATATGGATGCTATCCTTTTTGCCGATTTATTACAAAATAAAACAACGTATGGGAGTGTAACAAATTTAACACAGGAAAAAAGGAATAGATCCTGTTGAATTGGTGGAGAATTGTGTCGAAAAATAAAATAAATTCGAAACCTTGATTGGAAATTTATAAGAGAATTCTGAATTTTTTGAAAAATATATACATGTACATATATTTGTTAATTATTTGCAATAAAATAAAACGGGTAACATACAATAATTATTTATAATATATCTAAATACAAAACATTGAAATATTTTCCTTCAAGTCCTTCAGTCTTATATGAATTAAATTATCAGAAATTCTGAATAAATCAGTAATCATTTAAACTTGTTATTCCCTTGTCTACATTTCATCAATGATTCTGTTACCAGACCCTACAGAGATGATGCGGTTATCACGGCGTGTGAAGTCTGCCACATTCACATCGCTCGCCGACCAACACATCTGGCTCTCGATGCTGAACCGGCCTGCTCAGAGTCGCTTCACGCGTGTTCAGCGAGCCACATGCTGCATGACGCTGCTGTATACGTTTATCGGCGTGAACGCGATGTGGTATGGCCTGCTGAAGTCCACGGACTCGTCCCTTGGCTGGGGCAGTTTCGGCTGGGAGGAAGTGGTGCTGGGTCTTGTGTCCAATCTCATGGTGTTCCCTATCAACGTCGGCATTGTGATGCTCTTCAAGAAAAGTCGGTTGAAGGTGAGGACAGTTATACATGTAGTACAGTGATTTTCATAACTATACATCTGTTTGGGAATGAGATGAACTCTTAAAAGGTGGGAACTGAATATTCAAATGAGTTTTGAGAACACATATTTCAAATAGGATTCTAATTTACATGTAGCAAATATTCTCTATTTCTCCACAAATGTATTAGCTACAATAATTCGCCTCCGATATGTTATCTACAGCTACAATTTGACCCATTCAAAAATGTGAGCAACCAAAGTTCATACCCAAACCTGTTGATGTTATATCAAAATTTAGTAAGCTGTATATCTTATACCTTTAAGCAAATAATCTTTGATGTAGAACTAGTAAATTGCCAAAAATAATAGAACAGGGAAATAATTTTACCATGGAAGCTATCTTTTATCTAGTTGTTGTTCAACATTCAACATAACGAAATGTAGCTTTCAAATTTACAAGATATACATGTAAATGTCAGATAAATACATTGACACGGTAAAATAACAAATTTCTGCATGTGTATGTTCTTTATTAATAATTTATTGATACAGCTTTGACAGTTTTATATTGCTAACATACCAAACGCTCCGGATAACCGGTTGAAAATCACTCTTGCATGTGTTACATTAAAGAGATGGGGTTAAACTGCTATCCTCGCAAAAGGTATGGAGCGGGGAAGCAATTTTTTTTCTACAAATGTATATGTTGTGACCACTCATTTGAATCGTCTCGATGAGACGATTCAAATGAGTCGTGACACCATATACTTCTATACAGAAACAAGTGAAATACAGTCTACACTCGTTACCTCAAACTCTCTGATGTCAAACTACTGATATCTCCAAGTTAAATTCATGGTCCCAAGTAGTCATATATATATAATAACTCTTGTTAACTCAAATTTAACTCGATAACATTCAAATTCTTTCATCTATTTTGATGAAATAGAGCCTGAATAATTCAGAAAAGTGCACAGGAAACATTACCGGTAGTATTCTAATGTATTTATTTCTATGTTAACTTAATGTTTAATATTCGCGATTTCCTGATTCAGAATATTAAACCATATAACCGGACATACCAGTACCCGGATTTTTGTTTTGTTTTTTTGTTAAGAGCTAGACCATTATTCTAAGTGACCATTTTTGGTGTCTCCCTTGGGTGGTCGCTTAATGCTAGTTTGACTGTATTTCCTGTAGCCTATTTCACCAACATTGCAAAGTATACTTTTCTAGCAAAGTATACTTTGAGGGAGAAATTTTCAATTTTAGGATAAATTTATTAATTTTTATTATACTGAATTTATTACATTATCACAGCCATTTTGGCTGTGATAATGTAATAAATTCAGTATAATAATTCTGCATACTTTTAATCATCAAATATATACTGTCGTTAGTTCTATATGAACTAATGCATTTCAGGAAAATTAATGATTTCTCCCTCAAAGTATTCTTTGCTAGTAAAGTATACTTTGCAATGTTGGTGAAATCGGCTACTGGACTTTGAGTAAACGAGTACAGTGTATAGACTGTATTTATAATTTTCAATGGAAAAATTGGTGTATTGTGACCATAACTTATTAATACATTGCCCTGACTGGCGCTGCCCCTGCCTCCCCTATTGCCGAGTGTGTGTATTCCAGTCTACGTTCCTGGAGCGCATCCAGAAGCCACAGACAGCCGAGACCCTGGAGATAGAGAACCTGTGTGGGAACTCCCAGTCCGGATCCTTCCAGAGCTCCTACGTCGGTGTGCCTTACGATCTGGAGCGCGAGAGCACCATTGAGTCAGTGCCGGTACGTATTGTACTCGATTTAGATGGCAATTAGTGGACCCTCGTTCAACCGGACAGTCTGCGAGGTCGCCAGTGTGTCTTGTTTAGCGAGGTTCTACTGTCAATGACAGTATGAGCTGTACTCGAAATTAAATTGAATGTAGTAGATCCTCACTAAACCAGGCACCCTAGCAGGTCCCCACTGTCAGTCAAATATGTTTCAACTGTGGACCCTCACTAAACCAGACACCCTTTGAGGTCTCCAGTTACGAGATTACGAAATCAGGTTTGTGTCGTACTCAATTTAAATTTCAACGGTGGACCCTCACTAAACCAGACACCCTTTGAGGTCCCCAGTCAAGTATGTTTCGTACTCAATTTAAATTTAGACTGTTACCATTGCATACTGTGGCAGGGTGTCCAGTTTAACCCTTACTACGCTGAATTAAATGTTGTCGTCTGCTGGAAATGTTTTATTTTCAATATTTCTCAACAAAAACCTGGTTTTGACAGCACATGAGAATCGTCTCCAGTGGAGACGATTCTCATGTGCTGTCAAAACCAGTTTTTTGTTAAGAATTAAAGCAAAAATGAAAAACAGCAGACGGCAATTTCCGTCAACAGCGTAGGAAGGGTTAAAGAGATTTGACTATCAATGCCAATATGTATCGTACTTGATATAAGTTGCAGACTCACTGGACGATCCCCATGAGATTCCACAGTAAAATTAAATATGTCAGCTATGCTCTTGGCCAATTAAGCTCTCATTTCGAGTTTTATAAGCACAGGAATTAGAGCCTGTTTTACTAAACTTCTTACAATGAAAAATGTACTATTATTTCTATGAATGTTCTCACATTGACATAGTTCACTAATGAAATCATTTTGCATCTACATGTACAACTCAAACGTTTCCTTGGATGTCATTGGCACTGTTTTTTTTACTTTTGCACTTATGAACGACTTGGTCATACAAAGTTTAGTGAAACAGTTCCCTGTGCACGAGGCTGGTCATAAGTGTCGGAATAAAAAACATTGAATTGTGCCTGTGCTAATGAAACTTTTTGAGCCTCTATTCAATTCTCTACTCAAAATTGGGCAGTTTGATTGGCCGTGGCTGAGCGCACAGCTCAGCCTCGACCAATCAAACTTCCTGATTTTGATTTTTATAAACACTAGAGGTGACCTTGACCAGTGTCTTCTATCCTTGCAGCACTATGCCGCGGGTCTACACCGTAGCCGCCATGTGAACAACGCGAAGCGTGATAGCATCAGCGACACTCTGCTGAAGCAGGGAAGCAGTCGTTCAGTACCCGGCTCCAAGTCGCCCATGTGGAACCAGGACAGCATCATGAACTGGCCGGAGAAAACTCCATTTGGTGACCTTGACTCCCGACCTTCAACTAGCTCCACCATAGCACCGGGGACAAGTATGAGACTCGCTCCACCCAAGCCTGGGGCAGCCACACCTGCTGACAAAAAGGTAAGATATTCTCACTAACAGCCACACTTTTGTTTTGACCAATTATTAAATTACTACATAACTGAAAATGTGAACAAAAAAACACTTGTGAACAAAGGCCAGATTTGTCTCTTTATACACAGGTTTGACTGTATGTTGCAATAGTGCTATGTATTGTAATAGCCACATATGTCATAATATGTGGCAGTGTCTGGAGAAGTCGGCCTTATGGGATTGGCACCAGTCTCGCTCCTGCTCAAATAGCACACTCCTTTAGCCTGATAACGATCTATATTGCTTGCAAGAAACATGATGGGGTATTTCATTGATGGAATGGCGAACAGTGCAGATCCTGATCAGACTGTGCGGATTAGCTGTTTATTTTTTATTTTCGATTTTTCTCATCAAAAACATGCTTTGACAGCATTTTAGAATCATTTTCATTTTCTAAAGTGCTGTCAAACCATGTTTTTATTGAGAAAGAATGCAAAATAAAAAGTAACAGCAGACGACAATTTTCATGCCCAGCAGTCTAAGGGTTAAAACAAACTTCTATAAATGTCTTGTATTTGTGAATTTTATTCCCGAAACTGTTTCCAGCTTGCATCTGCGAATGCTTCGTCTCGAATGCATTGATCCAGCTTGATGTTTTGCTTCGGATTTCTATTTAATATTCTGTCGTGTGCCATTTTAAATTTTTATATTTAAATGCTTTATTTAATTCCTACACATTTTCTAACCTTGCTTAATAAACTTGGTATCAGAAGAGTGGTATTCGCTATAACCCAGTCAACTCCATCTGTCTGTACAGGCCAATGGTGCTGACAAAAATGAATCTGAATCTGAAGAATTACTGGATTACCTCAACAAAATGGAATCGGAATTGAGTGAACCATCGGAGAAGGGCAAATCTAGCATCAAGAAGTCTTCACTCAGGTTGGTTGTCCCTATATCTGTGGCTGAGACTGGAGAAATGGGGCTTATGACATTTGAGACACTCCATGTGATTTTGTACCTTCGGACATCTGCGTAATTTCATTAAATACGTTTACAAAATTTACAATATTTTTCGGAAATAAAGAAAAAAGTTGACAAAATTACATGCGGAATTATATTTTTGTGAAATCTCTAGTGAATTTATTCAGATGTAATGACCCACATGTAGGTGGAAAAACTAGCCTTAATGGATCACGTTAATGTGCGAAGTGAATTTATAGAAATCTTCGTACGAACATTATTATCGTACAAAGTTTAGTAACACGGGCCCCTTCGTCCAGTATTCCCGCGATTTTTCCAAGTTTATATCCCCGATAAATTCCACAAAAAGGCCATTCATTCCTTATAATTCCAGCATTTGAAATAAATTTGTCAAGAAAATGTGTTTATTTTCCGTTTTCTTAAGAATTATTTTAACTGCGCCTCACGGTTACAGAAAGTAGTTCGGCGTGGGAGTTTACTGGGATATAAATTTTGGACAGAGACTTGCTACGAGCCAATCAAATGTTAGGGAATTGTTTAAATATTTTTGTGCTGGAATTATTGTTTGTTAATAGCTTGGTTGCTTTTTCAATGTCTGTATGGCAACCACTGCAGACCCTGATCAAACTGTGCGGAAGATGAATTAAATAGAATTCGGGTACACATTTCAAATTGGCTGAGGGGTATGTCACTGTTGGTATGCAGCTCACTTGGGGAAAAAGTGTGTTTGGTAGAGCAATGGTACATTAGACCTCAGGGGCGCGTTTCACTAAACTTCCTACGACTAAAATGTTCGTAAGCGCAAATTTAGAATCGTCTGTAAATTTCAATTGATGGATTTACATTTATTGAGCATAGGCTGCATATGCAGCCTATGCTCAATAAATGTAAATCCAACAATTATTTACAAGAAAACATTGTTAATGTGAAATTTACAGACTATCATAATTTTGCACTTACGAACATTTTAGTCGTAGGAAGTTCAGTGAAACGGGCCCCAGATCCAGCGCTGGTACATAGAGAGAATATTAGGCTAGTGTCTTTTGATATGAAGTTTATCAGGCAAGTATAGGAAATGTGTAGGAATTCCGAGGTTTGCCGAGGAAGTCCTACCGATTCCGAGCTGAGCCTGATAAACTTGATATCAAAAGACAGTTGCCTGGTATTTTATTAAAATCAGGTAAAGTTTTATACTCGAAAATGACTACAGATGACGTCGTTATGTATGGACAGAATGCAGACTTGTTTACCTTGCGTACACTGACGTAATTAGGTAACATCACGTGACGTCATCCGACAAATGGAACGTCAGTTTTCACTTTGTTGTAACCCGGATGTTTGTATCAGGTCAATGCCTTACAGATTCATATCGTATCAATCTGTGCCACTGGGATTCACATATGGGGCTAAGTATCAGGGGAGCCGTGTCACTACACTTTGTATGACTAAAACTTTTGTAAGTGCAAAATTATGATAGTCTGTAAATTTCACATTAACAGTGTTTTCTTGGAAACAATTATTGAATTTACATTTATTCTGCTCAATAAATGTAAATCCATCCATCATTTGCACTTACGAACATGGCCCCACGACACTACTTTTCCATGCTGAAAGGGTTTATTGTAAGGTTAACCCTTTCAACCCTAAGGAACTGGAATGGACTGTGATATGCTAATGTTCCGACCAATCCAATGGTCACAAAATGATTTTCAGATTCGTCCATTTATGAAAAGGGGGTGTTTTTGTTCTCAAAAATATTAAAATTACTTTCAAAAAGTGCAGATCCTGATGAGACGGCTCGTCACGAACCGGCTCATCTGGATCTGCACTTTTTGCATAAACCGATATAGCGGGATTTCGGGTTCAAAGGGTTAAAGCTGAAAGTATTGTACTCACACAGCTCCAGTTAAGGTGCGTAATTTAAGGTAAATTTCTTATTTCTCCATCAAAAATGGCAAGTTGGGAGTGCTTTAGAATCGTCTCAATGAGACGATTCTAAAGGACGGACTCCCAACTTGCCATTTTTGATGAAGAAATCACAAAATTTCACCCCAAGGTGGTCAAATTACGCACCTTAACTGGAGCTCTGACTCCCCCATACCGGTGCATTTCCATCTGTATATCACCTTGCTATTGAAACCCCACACAATATATGCCCAAACCTGTAGATAATATTGTACTATACCTATATATACCTCGAGCAAGACACTTTATCCACACTGCTTCGGTCCACCCAGCTTGTAAATGGGTACCGGCTAAATACCATGATTGTATTTGAAATTGTATGAAATTAAATATATAATCCACATCTCTATATATATCATCCACATAAGTCCCCAACAGGGGATTGATATTAACCCTTTTCAATATTTCTCGACAAAAACCTGGTTTTGACAGCACATGAGAATCGTCTCCAGTGGAGATGATTCTCATGTGCTGTTAAAACCAGTTTTTTGTTAAGAATTAAAGCAAAAATGAAAAACAGCAGACGGCAATTTCCGTCAACAGCGTAGGAAGGGTTAATGGAAGATAGATAGATATAAATGGGAAACTGACAGCACACAATATGGTACCTCTGTGAATCTTGTAGTTAGTATTAATAATTGTACTATATCTACGTAAATAGACGGCCGACAGCCCACAAGTCCAACTGGGGCAGCCTCGAAGATATTATGAACTCGGACGATGAAAGTTCCGTCGCGGACAGCGCGAAACGACTCGTAAAGAAGAGAGGCTCCACAGCCAGCAGCACCTATAGCAGGAAATTCAACCCTAGGGCTGACCCACGAATTGCCGGGTAATTTTCACCCTTCTGGTCATTGCCCATGATTTAAGTCTGAGCTGAAATTTAACCCCAAGGCCGATCCACAAATTACCGTATAATTTTCTTCTTTTTGTTTCGCTTAATTTCCCATGATTTCCCATATATTTGTTGGCTGCTGTTGTTTTCATTGTGTCTTCTTTCTCAATAAAAACATGGATTAACAGCACTTCAGAATCATTTCCATTGGAAATGATTCTAAAGTGCTGTCAATCCATGTTTTGATAAGAAAAATGAATGGAAAATAAAAAATAAACAGCAGACAACAACATTTAATTCAACAGTGTATGGGTCAAGCTTAGTTACCGGTACTTCAATGCTGGAGATATTACCATGTAACCTTCTTTTCTTTTTTAACCCTTTCAACACCAAGTAACTTAATAGGATGTTCCATGCCAATGTTTCACGCTATTTCATTAATTTTGTTCATTCAAATTATCCCATTCTTCTAAAAGGGTAATCTGTACGACGTTTAAAATTATTAACAAACAGTGGAGATCCTGATGAGACGGCTCGTTACGAGCCGGCTCATCTGGATCTGTACTGTTTGCAAACATTGTCTCTATAGAGGTCTGTGGTGTTGAAAGGGTTAACGTAATTTTCATATTTTTTTCTGTTTAGTTTTCATTATTTATACATGTCTGGGTTAAATTACCTGATAATATATTTTTTTCTGTTAATTGCCAATGATTCAATCGTTTCTATGCTCGTAAATCAGTGAGCACAGCTTAGCCTCGACCAATCAAACATTTTGATTTCGAGCATGAGAATTGAATACGTACCCAAAATTTGTGCTCAAAATCCACCAGTATGATTAGCCAAGGCAAAGCACAGCTCGGACTCGACCAATCAAACTTCCTGATCTCGAGCATGAGAACAGAGAATGTACTTGGAAATGCCTGGGGGCCGTTTTACTAAACTTCTTACGAGTAATATGTTCGTAAGTGCAAATTTAGGATTGTCTGGAAATTTCACTTGGTGGAATTACATTTATTGAGCA
Organism: Conchocele bisecta; assembly: GCA_029237695.1. NCBI lineage: Eukaryota > Metazoa > Mollusca > Bivalvia > Lucinida > Thyasiridae > Conchocele > Conchocele bisecta. The sequence continues at coordinate 44,244,283 of CM055267.1, forward strand.
TAGTCTGTATATGCAGCATATGCCCAATAAATGTAAATCCAATAATTGTTTGAAAGAAAACATTGTTAATGTGAAATTTACAGGCTGTCATAGTTTTGCACTTACAAACATTTTAGTCATACCAAGTTTAGTGAAACGGCCCACAGGTCTGTATTTGATACAAGTCTGTCCATTGTGCAGGAACACACGATGGCCGCGGAAGCGCGAGTCCCTGGTGAGCAGCACAATTGGCGAGGAGAGTCTGCTCGAGGGAGAGGCTGATCAGCGCATCACGTCCGCTCTCAGACGTATGTACATCTAGTGTAGCGGCGGTTTTTCCCCGTTATCGAATGTAGCCATGGTTTTTGTTTTGCCCGTTTTTGGACATTTGAGACAAGCCATGTGATTTTGTACCTATAAAGAAGATGTGCAATATCTCGTGAAAGATAGTAATTGACATCGAAAGTTTACAAAATTTTCAGAGTAAATGAGGAATTTGTACCTAAGAAGCAATATCTCATGAAAAATATTTACAAAATTGAGGATATTTTCTATAAATGATGTTGAAAATTGACAAAATGTTCCGACAAATGCGGAATTGGATTCCGCATTTGCTATGAACATTTTGTAAGCTTTCGACATCATTTACAGAAAAATATCACAGTTTCTCTAAATTGCCAGTATACAAGTCAGTGGATTATTGTATTGTGTAGCCTGAAGCGAGGGCAATCTTTTTACTCTTACCCATCTTTTAGTATACAGTAAACCATGTATAGAAGTGGGTGAGTAGCGCAACTTGTTCAATGAGTCTACAGTCACAGCCACAGGTCACGGGCTAGACTGGCCAGAAGTGCTAGTAACACCATATCTTCAGTCATGTCTACATATGTTGCCGTTTTGATATGTGGTCGTGACTGGAAATGACGTGAAAAGCTGACAAAATATTCATAGCAAATTCGGAATTCAATTCCGCTTTTTGTCATCTTTATATCACAAAAAATATCACAGTTTCTGTCACAAGCCGGCTCATCTGGAGCTATACTATTTGCCAATCATACTATACAGGCCTGTTGTGTTTAAAGGGTTAATAGGTATAAAATCACATGGCGTGTCTCATATTTCCTTCCCCTCCCAGCTGCCTACTTCCGGGACATAACAACGGACTCGCACATGCTGCCGGCGCCCGCCCAGAAGGAGGGGTGTACGTTGCCGCCGTGGTGCGTCTATGTCGCCTACGTCCTCTGTTTCCTGCTCAGCGCCTTCTCCGTGATCATCGTGATCCTTTACTGCTTCAAGTTCGGCTACAATGAGTCGCTGGAGTGGGTCCTCGCCTGCCTGCTGTCTCTCGTACAGTCCGTCATATTGTTTGAACCAATCAAGGTAATCTCCCCTGTTTCAGCCAGTTAATGTCATCGCTTCTCCACGAACCAATCCACGTAACTGCGTATGTTTGAACCAATAAATGTAATCGCACCTATTTGAACCAGTCATAATACTGACCGCGTATGGAAGGTGTTCGAGCCAATTCCCACCCTTAAATATAAGCTGAAACGAAACCAAACTGGTCAGAAACACAGTAAGCCCTATTATCTGATTGGCATCGATTGGAGAAATGGGCCTTATGGCTTTTGCAAACAGTGTAGATCCAGATCAGCCTGTGCATCTGCAGTCTGATCAGGATTTTTACTGTTGGCCATTCCATCAATGAAACACCCATCATGCTTCGAACAAGCAATATACATATAGATCGTTATCAGGTTACAGGACAATACTATTTGATCTGGAGCTACACTGGTCACAAATCCCATAAGCCCCATTTCTCCAGTCACAGCCACATATGTCAATTATATCTACAACACAGGTGATGTTCATCGCGGTGTACGTTGTGACGATGTTTCGTAACGTGGAGGAGAAGGAAGCTGATGACACGATCGACATTGCACGCACCTACGACACTTCAAACGAGAAAATCAAGGTAAACGGACGCTGTATCTTTTGCATTTTTTGGTGTTATTACTGTTATCATGTTGATATGTTGCCTCAATATTAACCCTGTCACCCCTAAGTAACTGGAATGGAATTTGATACGTTAATTTTGCAACTAATTCAATGGTCACAAAATGAATTTCAGACTAGTCCATTTATGAAAAGGGGGTGTTTTTTGTGCTAAAAAATATGAAAATTACTCGCAAAAAGTGCAGATCCTGATGAGACGGCCCGTGACGAGCTGTCTCATCTGGATCTACACTGTTTGCCAATACCACTATACAGGCATGTGGTGTTTAAGGGGTTAATAGGTGTATCGAAGATGTTCCATTAGTTTGCTGATAAATATACAATACATGTGTGATATATACCATTAGTAAAATAATTAAATTTCCAACACATAAATTACCATGTTTCATTTCATGTAAGCCTCATGAGGTGCACGAGTAACGGCGTTACAACGTAAATAAATAACTTATGTGACGTTTATGTGCCATTTGTATAGCAACCAGTGTTTGAGCAAAGTGGCGCAACTCCATATTCAAATAGAGCACAGTCGATTGGGCGCCATCACAAAAGTTTTACTTCTTACAAGGCAAAATTTGGAAATTCTAAGTTGAATAGAGGGAGATAATCCATGACCGGGGGTCGAATCAAAAATCTAAATTCTTTGCGCATCTACACACCATGAGGAAGACAAATCAAACGATTTCCCATTGTATATACCGGTACTCAAGTTTTATAAGCACAAACCCTGGTCATACATTCAGCAATAGTCAATACACTATTTGTGTCAACTTTTGTTCTCAGGACGTCAAGTTCAAGCCAATATCTGGATTTGCCCTGATGCAAGCGCGGGAAGACGGCCGTAAGGTTTGTCGCCTGAAGGAGATGCTGCGACAGTTCGTGGCCTACGTCTTCTACCTCTGGCTGCTCATGGTGATCATCTACGTCAACTTCCAGTACAGCAACTATCTCCTCACCAAGACCGTCGAACACAACTTCATCGACGCAAAGATGGCGACGAACGACGTCAGTTTCCGAAATATCAGCAGGTAATCTTTGTGATAATATAGAGCTGATGCATTTATACAGTTTGTTATATTCACCTTACTTTTTATGTAATCACTGGCCAGTATCGTGCACCACTTATTTCACATATTACAAGATTTAACCCCAATAAGTTACATATTGAATTTACCAGATTTAATGACTACCTGTTCGACAGGAAATAGAAAATCAATATTCGATTGGGGACTGCATTATAAACCTGGCTAATATTAAGTATGTTATTGTTCACATATTAGATTTGTTAGGGAACTAATGCTGCAGTTGCTAACGCTCCCTCACATTTATTTTTATTAAAAATCCAATAAGTTATTAACTTATACATGTTGGAGTATCCACTGTTTGAGATTTAGCAAATGAGACAGCATCACTTTTAACTCTTTGCATGCTGGGAAATTTGTGGGCTATAAATAGTTAAAAAACAGCAGATGACAATTCATTATATTTTTTTTTATTTCTCCTTATAAATGTCATGAATATGTCTTGGAATTTCATTAGAATTGTGTCCAGAGGACACAATTCTAATGAAATTTCAAGACATATTTACAGAGAGAAATAAAACATATACTCCTAATTCGTTTGGCGGATATTTTCGCCACTAGTATTCAAAGAGTTAATGTTGGATGTATTTCAGCTTCAACAAGCTGTGTATAGTTGTTAACCCTAAGTTGTTGCTGCTGGAAATGTTTTATTTTCAATATTTCTCGACAAAAACCTGGTTTTGACAGCACATGAGAATCGTCTCCAGTGGAGACGATTCTCATGTGTTGTCAAAACCAGTTTTTTGTTAAGAATTAAAGCAAAAATGAAAAACAGCAGACGGCAATTTCCGTCAACAGCGTATGAAGGGTTAAGCTCCTTTCGTCATCATTTCCCCCATTTTATCAGGTATCTGGCTGTACATTAATCAGATACTCACTAACCATTATCAAAATGCTATATATGTGTATGTTACTGGATAAATGGGGCTTATAGGATTTTTGACCAGTGTAGCTCCTGATCAAATAGCCCACTCCTGTAGCCTGATAACGATCTATATTCATTGCTAGAAGCCTGATGGGTGTGTCATTGATGGAATAGTGAACAGTGAAGATCCTGGTCAAACTGCTGATGCACAGTCTGATCTGGATCTACACTGCTCGCAAAGCCCATAAGCTACATTACTCCAGGCACAGCAACATATCAGGCATTGGCTCATTTGCATTATAGGAATAAATTACCTTTTTGTGGAAGGCCTTCGTCCAGTATTCCCGCGACTTTTCCAAGTTTATATCCCCGATAAATTCAACAAAAAGGCCATTCATTCCTTATAATTCCAGCATTTGAAATAAATTCATCAAGAAAATGTGTTTATTTTCCGTTTTCTTAAGAATTATTTTAACTGCGCCTCACGGTTACGGAAAGTAGTTTGGCGTGGGAGTTTACTGGGATATAAATTTTGGAGAGAGACTGGCTACGAGCCAATCAAATGTTAGGGAATTGTGTAAATATTTTTGTGCTGGAATTATATCACAATGGCCTGATACAGCCACATGTCTCTGTCAGTAATTTAAAGATTAGTAAATGATTATATCTGCATAACAGGCATAACAGACACTCGCAATGTTTAAAACTGGTGGAATAGTAGAAACAAAATTGCTACCCCACTCCATACCTCCATAACATAATGGAGGCAAATTATTGTAGCTAGTGGAATAGTTACATAATTATAATTCCAGCACAAAAATATTTACACAATTCCCTAACATTTGATTGGTCCATAGCAAGTCTCTGTCCAGAATTTATATCCCAGTAAACTCCATGCCGAACTACTTTCCGTAACCGTGAGGCGCAGTTAAAATAATTCTTAAGAAAACGGAAAATAAACACATTTCTTGATGAATTTATTTCAAATGCTGGAATTATAAGGAATGAATGGCCTTTTTGTGGAATTTATCGGGGATATAAACTTGGAAAAGTCGCGGGAATACTGGACGAGGCCTTAAAAAAATTACAATTTTCAAAAAGAAATAAAAAAAAAATAAAAATCTTTTTTTTTTTCTTTTTTTTTTTTAGAAAATTGTAATTTTTTATCGCTTCGTCCAGTATTCCCGCGACTTTTCCAAGTTTATACCCCGATAAATTCCACAAAAAGGCCATTCATTCCTATAATACACTTATTTCGTTCCAATAAAGAACATTTTGTGCCTAATTGCAGCATCACAGAGTTCTGGGAGTGGAACGAGGGAGTGTTTGTGGAGTCACTACACCTCCAGGACACACAGCCAGACGAAGAGCACGGATTTCTCCTTGGGGCCGCCCGCATGAGGCTCATCCGCAGTACTGAACGTGAGTTATAGCTTACATCATTTTCCTATTAAAGTAACGTTGAAAATTATGAGATTTGTAACCGAGGACCATGTGATTTTGTACCTAACAACATGTGCAATTTTTTCATGAAACATATTGAAATATGAAATATACGTACAGAAACTGATATTTTCTGTAAATGATGAAAGATGAAAAATTTCTTTAAAGCAAATGCGGAATTCTATTCCGCATTTGCTATGAAAATTACTTCAAGTTTCGACGTCATGCATTTACTGAAATTATTGTAAATTTTGTAAATATTTTTTTGAGATATTGCACATGTTCTTAAGTAAAAAAATCACATGGCGTGTCTCCTATAACCTATTTGTTAACTCTATGACATTTCCACGACAGGGACGTGTGAGGCATCGAGTGCGGCCGCCTCCCTGGGTGCAGCCGTCCTCACCAACCGTACATGTTATGGTACCGGCAGTTTCGAGGAGGACACAAAGTTCTACGGCGAGGGGTGGAACGAAAGTTCCTACAATCTCTCCTGGAAGCACCAAACTGGCACACAGCTTGGCGGGTAAGTCTTAAATGCCTACAGTGCTAAATTAATTGGTTGTTGTTTGTTGTTTTGTCTCTATTGTGACCAAAAGTGAGACTATGCCTTTAATAAATATTGTATTAAATCAACAGAAATGTGAGATTCTAATTATTGCATAAATACATTGAAGCTGTATTGATCACCAGGGCCCAGTTGTTCAAAACATCAGTTAGCTTAACGGACTGTTAAATCCTTAACTGAATGGTTAAAATCTCTGTTAAACCATTCAGTTAAGGATTTAACAGTCCGTTAAGCTAACTGATGTTTTGAACAACCGGGCCCTGATGTGTTTTCTATAGCGATCTCATTCACTTGTTTATTACACTAGTGAATAATGATTTGCTGCCATTTTCAGGGGCGACCACCATGGCCACATGGGGGTGTACGGGGGCGGGGGCTACTCCCAGGTACTGGGCACCTCCCAGGCCCACAGTCTCACCCTCCTACAGCACCTCCGCAGTCTGGACTGGATCGACCTCAGGTAAGGGTATCAATGTCACATGTGCATGCAATATCGGTGTTAGTTAGTTGTTCCCTTTGGTTTAGTTACCAGATTTCAAAACTTGCTGAGCACATACTCGAATCTACCTCGTTATTAGGCCATTTGTTGTGACTTTTGACCTTTTGTTTGGTTACCAATTTGAGTATGCTCAACTCAGCAAGTTTTCAAATCACCACATTATAGGGGGACTTTAAATACCGGTAGTCGGTCTTGTATTGAATTTTCAACGACATGGTCTTTATTAAGATTGCTTACTAAATTCCTATTTGAAACTAAATTTCCAGTTTCAAATACTTAACCCTTAGAATACGGGAACCGAAAATTGTCGTTGACTGTTGTTTATTAGTTTGTCTTTTCTCTCAATAAAAACATGGTTTGACAGCAGTTTAGAATCACTTCCATTAAGCAATAAACAGCAGACGACAATTTTTCATTCAGCATTGTAAGGGTTAAGTGAATCATGCAGGAGTCACATGACATTACCGAATGGCATCAGTGTAATGATCGATAACATCAACATCTTTTCAATGAATCCACATCCGTTTCCTTGCCAAGCCATAAACGTAACATCAAAAGACACAAGCCAGGGGCCCGTTTCACTGAACTTTGTACGAGTTGTTCGTATGTGCAAATTTAGGATCGTCTGGAAATTTCAATTGATGGATTTACATTTATTGACCAAATCCAATAATTGTTTACAAGAAAACATTGCTAATGTGAAATTTACAGACTATCATAATTTTGCACTTACAAACATTTTATTCGTAACAAGTTAGTGAAACTGCCCCCTTGTGTCTCTATCAAGATAATTGATGACCACTAGTTGACTGATCACTGTACATGTTCACATTCTCTAACAACCAATAGCTAGTTGACTGACCACTGTACATGTTCCCCTACAGGGCACGGGCGGTGTTTCTGGAGTGGTCAGTTTACAGCCCGGGCAGTGACACTACGGCCACCGCCTTCCTGCTGGTCGAGTTTCCACTGACCGGAGGTGTGGTCACCAGCCACGAGATACAGAGCCAGAAACTCCTCTGGTTCCAGGAGAACCGCGTAGACCCGCTCATTATCTGTGAGGTCAGTCACTCTGTTAACTCTTGCATCCCGCCTTTGGAAATTTAGTGGACTGTCCCATGTTAATTTTCTGATAAGATAATTTTTGTCGAGCCCGCTTGCAGAAAGCGAGACATAGTGATCACAATGATGTCCGTGCGTGCGTCCGTGCGTCCGTGCGTCCGTGCGTCCGTGCGTCCGTGCGTGTGTGCGTCCGTCTGTCCGAAATCTGCGTTAAAGTTTTTAAAAATACCATCAAATGCGGGCCGCGGCCATCTGGTTGTTGATAAGAATTGATATGAACCGGGTATGGAAGGTGTTCGAGCCAATTCCCACCCTTAAATATGAGCCGAATCGAATTGATATGAAAATTTGGTGAAAATGTAGACAATATCTAGAAATGGTGCAGATCATGATGAGACGTTGCAGCCCTGTGTACTGCAATTGACTACTCCATGTTACTTTTCTGGCCAGAACAGGGGCTTATTTTGCAGAATTAAACAACAGTTGATAAATATTGTTTTCTGCTATAGTTACAAGAAATAACCTGTCTGGATTTCAACTATAAAGTATACAAAATGAGTTGCCAAGTCTTACTACATCTCACCCAATATCAAACATTGAGCACCAGATTTAAGGACAAGCTGTGAAGTGTTATAATCAACTCTATGACCGTGACTTTCTATTTATTACAGATAATCCTACTCCTGGTGGTGACCTATTCCCTGATTCACATCGCACTCACGATCCGCAACAAGGGCAGACAATTCTTCAAGGACTGGTGGAACTGGTACGAGATGTTGACCACCCTGTTGACCACCGTTGCGATAGGGATGTACATTGGCTGTGTCGTCGAGGCTACAAACACCTTCAATAGCTTCCTTGACAACCAGGCTGGGTTTACGAATTTCGAACGTGTGGCGTACGTCCATGTTGCCATGAGATACATCCATGCCTGCTTACTGTTCCTGCTCATGTTTAAGGTAAGGCGTAACCTGGGTCTGTGATTATAAAACTCCACATTCCGAGCATGTACTCCATTCTCATGTTCAAAATGATGTAGTTTGATTGGCCGAGACTGAGCGTAGTTTGATTGGCCGAGACTGAGCTGTGCTCAGTCTCGGCCAATCAAACTACATGATTTTGAACATGAGAATGCTGTGCTCAGTCTCGGCCAATCAAACTACATGATTTTGAACATGAGAATGCTGTGCTCAGTCTCGGTCAATCAAACTACATGATTTTGAACATGAGAAATGCTGTGCTCATCTCTCGCCAATCCAACTTACATGATTATGAACATGAGAATGCTGTGCTCAATCTCGGCCAATTCAAACTACATGAGTATTGGAACCATGAGAATGCTGTGCTCAGTCTCGGCCAATCAAACTACATGATTTTGAACATGAGAATGCTGTGCTCAGTCTCGGCCAATCAAACTACATGATTTTGAACATGAGAATGCTGTGCTCAGTCTCGGTCAATCAAACTACATGATTTTGAACATGAGAATGCTGTGCTCAGTCTCGGCCAATCAAACTACATGATTTTGAACATGAGAATGCTGTGCTCAGTCTCGGCCAATCAAACTACAAGATTTTGAGTACAAAATTCAGGGCACATGCTCAGAATGTTGCATAGTGGGTATCTACTCAAATATAAAACATCGTCCTGTTTGTCAGATGGTGGCCGTGACTAGCTAAGAAACACATAGCAATTCCGAGATTCGTCAAGGATATCTTACTGTTTCCAAGCCGAGTCTGATAATCTTGATATAAAAATACACTAACCTGATCTTCTCTGTCCGGTAAAACGTTGTGTTAAGAAATTGTCATGTAGAATATTTTTGTTTCAAGGAACGTGAACTTTTCTTTGTGTCATCACATTTATATCGTTGGGGTCACGTCATGTGACATCATTCAACCAATGCAACGTCAGTGGAGTTGTTTTCAAATCATGATTGACCGTGATGCATTGTATCGGCTTCAATACCTGATACAACATTGTAATACCAGTTTGAGTGTATCTAGTCAATGCGCAGCTCAGTTAGTGCTAATACGTGGCTGTGACTGGAGAAATGGGGCTGAAACATCCACCATGCTTCTAACAAGCAACATAGGTCGTTATCATGCCAGATGTGTGTGCTATTCGATCAGGAGCTATACTGGTCAGAAATTCCATAGGCCCCATTTTTCCAGTCACTCAGCCACATTTGAGACAGCAGTGTGATGTTGTACCGTAAAACATTTACGAAATTTACTATATATTCTGCAAATGACGTCGAAAATATTCATAGCAAATGCGGTATTCTCTTCCACATGTGCTATGAAAACTTTGTCACCTTTCAATGTCATTTACAGAAAATATCACAGTAAATATATTTCATGAAAAAATGCACATGTTCTTAGGTATAAAATCACATGGCGTGTTTCATTGCACATATTCTCCGTATCACAGGTGGTGAAGCAGCTGAGGTTTATCAAGTTCCTGTACGTATACGAGCGCACCCTGAGTAACGCCGTCGGGCTGTTGTTGGGGGCGGGGCTGATATTCCTTGTCCTGCTCATGATCTACGCCCAGCTTGGACACCTTGTAAGTTTGGTTATATCACCATATAACTGTGAAACTATGAATGTATGTGGTACTATGAGGTTTCTGTAGGCAGAAGTCACCGGGACTTAAAGTTTTTCAAGCTTCTTTATCGTCATCCATATGTTCATCCTACGCAGCTCTCATACCCGATTTTGAAGCTGAAATAACTGAAATTCCTGCCAATTTCCTGGACATGCTCCACATGCGAGCAGTGCCTATCTAGTTCTACATTGATAATTATACCTATTTTCCAGATGTATGGGCGGGTCGTCGCTGGATTCCAGACATTTGGCCACACGATGTCCACTCTGATGGTCATGATCCGGGGAACCTTCGACTTCTGGCCGCTCCTCGACCATCAGCCAATCTTCTCCCACTTCTACGTCTATTCCTACTATGCATTTGTGTACGGGTTCACGATCGCGCTAGTCATATCCATCCTGAACAGCACGTACCGCATGACCAAGTCGCAGATGTTTTTCAAGGCCACTATGGACATGCGGGACCATGAGATGGTGGACTTCATGCTCAAGAGGTTTAAGCTGTGGGCTGGTATCACGAAGCCGAAACCTGTAAGTGTAAACTCGTCCTGTGATTTTATCAGGTATCTGTGTGTTCACCTACTGCTAAGACAATGCTATTTCACTACACAGTTTGACCCTGATATTTTGTCAGCGTTAATGCCTGATGATCAGGCATTGACGCTGACAATGTATCAGGGTCTAGATTTCATACGGTAAATTACCAAAACTACTATTTAAAACCTTGAGTAGAATGGTAAGAAAAATTATTTATTTTGTCCCTGATATAAAAGTAAAATACCTTTTCCTTGGAATACATATTTTCTACATTCTTTTCGCATCACATTCTATTTGTTTTTCATTTTTATTGACAATAAAAATGGCCAATGCACATGTTAAGTGTACAAAGTGGTATCTGAGACCCAGACTAGTATTTTGGTATCAAGTTTATCAGGCTCGGTTTGGAAATGGTAGGAATTCTTTGGCGAGCTTCAGAATTCCTACACGTTTGCCTGATAAACTTGATATTATAAGACACTAGCCTGGGCCTGGTTGCTCAAAACCTCTGTTAGCTAAACAGACTGTTAAATCCTTAGCAATGCTAAGGATTTAACAGTCTGTTAAGCTAACAGATGTTTTGAGCAACCGGGCCCTGGTATTCTATATGTATACAAGCTGTTACCATAAACGTACATATAAGTATGTCTCTCCCACAGGCGTTCCGGAAGGTGAAGTTCCAGGGCCTGCCGTCGCTATCTAGTCGTAGTTCATCACGTTACTCCAGCCGCACCTCGACCTCGCTGGGCAGCTCGAGTCCCGTGGGGCCGGAGTTCTCTCAGACACAGCTCAACACCCTGCTGGCCCGCCTCGGCCCCACCTGGCAGGCCGTACTCTGGCGGCTAGATAAGGTACAATACAGTACTGTACAAATCAACACAACAGTACAAGTTAACAATATGTTACTACAATACTGTACAATACAATACAATGTAGTACTACACAATGTAATACTATACAATGTAATACACTGGAGTATGCAAAACCGTGCAATGCAACACTACAATGTAATCCAATGTAATACAATACTGCCCTCCCAAGTTAAACTGCAGTATCTGTTAAACTGCAGTATCTGCACTATGATGCTATGCTGACCCTGTGCAATCATCCCAAGCATCCCCAGGTGGGGATGATTGCACAGGGTCAGCATAGCATCATAGTGCAGATACTGCAGTTTAACATATACTGCAGTTTGACTTGGGAGGGCAGAATACATGTACAATGCAATACTATGAAATCCAATACAACACATTACAAAATATTTATTTAGCGATGTTGTTAGTTTGAATAATGATCTATATTGCTTGTAAAAAGCATGATGGGTGTTTCATTGACTGAATGGCGAACAGTGTAGATCCTGATCAGACTGCGGATGCACAGGTGATCTGGATCTACACTGGTCGCAACACCCATAAGCCCCATTTCGCCAGTCACAGCCACAAATCAAGACACTAGCCTGATATCCTCTGTATACTTATAGATTGTGAGCCTTGATACCGACGAGGAGAAACTAGTCACACAAACCGAGTCAGAAGCAAAGGAGCTCAACTGGAAAATCCGCATCAACGAGCTCGAGCGACAGAGATCTGAGCTCCTGAATTGGAAATCTGGCGATAAATCAGATTCCACAGACAAACCACCGTTAAATCCCAAACGGAGGCAGGAGATCCTGAAGAAACTAAGTAGTTTAAGTGATACCGGCGCCATGGAGCGGAGAGCTCCGGCCACTGTATCTGGTGCTAGCCGTACCGCATTGACTCCTTCATTTAAGGGGGATAATTCAAAACAGGGAAAGAGACCCATAAGCGATCAAGGAGCTCGGATTGAGCCGAAACCGATAGATAGCTCGGCGGCGAAATCTGTTCAGAAGTTCTTTCAGAGTGTGAAGCCGTCGAAACCAGCATGGGATGGATAGGCGAGGTTTCCTGAGGTGGTGTAAATAGTCATTACATGTCACACGTGTTCGTTTCATACAGAAATCACCTTGGCTTTCATGAAGTTTGTTAAAATGTGTGTATTACCGTTAGCGATGCCAAACACCGTTATCCAAGTGTCTTTCATAAAGCGTGTTGAAAATATTGTCTCAAAATTTATGCAGCATTAGGAGAAAGGACTCCACGCAATGATGCTCGGTATTGTTATCATGTTCTTTCAGATTATCACACACAATAGGGCAGGCCTAATGCAAGTGATATGCTCGAAAGTAAGAAGTGTGCCTTTATAAAAACAAACATATCTCTGTATATACATGTGACACACCCAGTATACATTTAGTTGTTATAATGACACTTAACCCTCACTACGCGTGAGACGAAAATTGTCGTCTGCTGTTTTTCATTTTTGCCGTAATTCTTAACAAAAAAACCTGTTTTGACAGCACATGAGAATCATGTGCTGCCAAAACATGTTTTTATCGAGAAATATTGAAAATAAAACATTTCCATCAGACAACAAAATTTAATTCAGCATAGTAAGGGTTAAGTGCTATAAAGAAAGAAGTTATGTGATATTTTCCATCAAGTTTGATGGGGAAAACTGAACCATGCTGAATAATCAACGAAATCCTCATGTTCATGAGCGAATGATAATTTTTTTGTATTTCTGTTTACTTGTTTCTGACTTTGACTGGAGAAATGTGGATTATTGTGCTTCTGACCAGCATAGACCCAGACCAGACTTCGCATTTGTATAGTCCGATACTTGTCTGCACTGTTAACTGTTCAGTCATTCGAACAACTGTCATGCTTCTAACAAACTGTGCATATTTTTATTATGATTCATGAGTGTACATCAAGAACTAGACTTGCCACAGAGGCTATAAGCCCCATTTCTCCAGCCACTGTCACATTTGCTGTTTATTTCTTAACATGAATATGCTGCTGATTTATCAGTTATTTACACTGGCCACAGGGGCGTCAAATAATCATAGGATTGGTCCAGCGATGGTAGGGGAGGCCCGCCACCCCCTCCCACCTCGCCCAAAGTGTATATTGTTACCACTCATTGTTAGAATTGTCACCACAACTGAGTGGTAATAACATAAACTTTCGAGGTGAAATGAAATAAAAAATAAATTTGTGCATCGGCTGATATAAAATTATCAAACGAGATCGAGCCGACACGAAAAACAAACCTGAAAATTTATGTTCAAGTCAACAGTATAGAAAATATATAGTTCATGTTTATATAATATTAATAATAATAATTACATTCCTTACCATTTTTTTTGTGTATATGAAGTCTAAATATTTCAGTAATAAATCATATTTTTGTCTGACACAATTATTGGTCCGGCAGTTGCTGGATCTGCTAGACCTGTTCCGACGCCCCTGGGTCACATTGGACTTCGGTATTTTGCTCATTTTGTTGTGACCTAGCTCTGGAATTATCTCCCTTTATTTTAATTCGCTGATCAACATTCATTTGAAAATCAGTATTTTGCTGACAATTCCGCATGATCTTTGAAATTTGCGTCAACTTACGACTTGAGTTCTGAAAATATTGCAGTTTTTTTGTCTCGCCCCTGTTAGTGGAAAGTCAGACATAGCTTCATGGGTGAGTCATTCTCCAGCGGTCGTCTTTTTTTAAATTAGTATCAGAAAAAATAAATGATGATGTGATGAGGGAGGTACTATCAGAGTCTGGGTTATATGAGACAAACCATGCGGTTTTGTATCTTCGGACATCTGCGTAATTTCATGAAATATGTTTACAAAATTTACAATATTTTCAGTAAATGGCGTCAAAAGTTGACAAAATGTTCAGAGTACATACAGAATTATATTCCACATGTAATTTTTGTTAACTTTTTACTTAATTTATGAAAAATATTGTAATTTTTGTAAACGTATTTCCCGTAATTACGCAGATGTCCGAAGGTACAAAATCACATGGCGTGTCTCATATAGATCTATTTGTAGATTGGTAGTTACAATGATTCATAGCAGTATTTATGTAGTCATGGTTACTCTTTTCAGTTCAGCTGACAACCAATGAAATCATGTTTTCTGTATTATTTTATAATTTATGTTAAATTTATTTGATTGTATTAAATGCAGAACTTGTAACAAATGTTGTGATTGGTTGGAATCATGTTGTTGTTGAAATAAACAGATGCCATGATTGATCGAACATTGGATGTTATTCAAATGTAACATGATTGGTTCGAATCTTGACATGGTATCTGATGCCATTCTTGTTGATTATATCTGTTTCAATTCAAATTTTAGTTAAAAGTTATAGAATTGTTTGTTGAGTTAACGATGTAATAATAATGTATAATAACTAGTCCAGTTATATTTCTTGTATTATTTTAATATGTAAACAGACACTACACATGTGCTAAATAATCTTATTCAACACCTGTCTCATATCTGGTGCTCTAATTTGTATACTTGGTTTGAATTCTATCTATCTGTGATCTGCCACTATGAAAAACATTGTAGTCCTAGATCTCCATATAGGGTTTACACTGCGTAATTTCATGAAATACGTTTACAAAATGAACAATTATTTCTGTAAATGGCGTCAAAAGTTGATAAAATTTTCAGAGTACATGCGAATGTACCCTGAGAATTTTGGCAACTTTTGACTATTTATGAAAAATATTTTAAATTGTGTAAACATATTTAACGAAATTACACAGATGTCCAAAGGTACAAAATCACATGGCGTGTCTCGTACGTGCCTTGTTAATATACAACTTTCTAAAACAGCCAAAAAACGGGTTAATTTAAAGGATCTAGATGCAAATGTCACAACTTTCCTTTTCCCCTCCATTCACTTAATATTTATCTATAGTCTGTGATATTTTGTCAAGATATTCCTATACCTGGAGATACAGGGGTCACATGGTTACACATAACATGTGTGCTATGCGGGCAAGTCATAAACCCTTTGAACCCAAAAACCTGTTATATCGGATCTGCACTTTTTGAAAGTAATTTCCATATTTTTTAGTAGAACAAAAGTACCCCCTTTTCATAAATGAAAATCATTTTGTGACCATTGGATTGATTGCAAAATTAACATATCAAAATCCATTCCAGTTACATATGGGGTGAAAGTGTTAAGATGATAGTGTATGATACATGATAAACACCAACCCACTACTCCAAAGTGGTGTCTCCCATGTGCCTGTGTCTGGAGACATGGGGCTTTTGGGATATCGATGGTCTAGTAACATAAGGTCGTAAGTGCTATGCTTTAGCATAGCACTTACGACCTTATGTTACTAGACCATCGATATGTGACCAGTGTAGCTGATCAAATAGCACCCTCATTAGCAGCATGACGGGTGTTTCATTGATGGAATGGCGGATGCACAGGCTGATCTGGATCCACACTGGTCACAAAACCCATAAGCGCCATTTCTGCAGTTGCAGCCTTATTTATCAAACATGATACACCATATGATATTCCTGTTAAATCTTAATTACATAATAATTATACCATTGGACCGTTAACATGTTCATGATTCCTGATGTTGAATATCTGTGATATTTTCAGTAAAAGGTTCATGATCTCACAAAACATGGCTAAAATTGCAGTCATTTTCGAGCCAGAGCTGTCTGTGTTGCATAACTCAGCCGCGACCAATCTCACTTCCTGATTTTGAGCTTGCAAAAACTGAGTAGAAAGTTCTTTAATCATGACCTATGTTCTGAAAATGTTGCATTTAGTATGATTTTGAAAAACAAAATGTCGCTCATTATGTAAACCAATTTTTTGGTAATTTTGTCATGAGATGTATATGACCCATTTGAAGGTTTTATTTTATTTATACTTTCTAATATTCCGTCCACAGACACTGCTGATATATATATACGTTGTAGCTTTGTGACCACATACGGGAGTTAATTGTCTGCCGTGCCTTATCACATTGATCCATGTAGATTTGTGATCCACCATAACAAAATCAGGCTTGATCAACATAGATTCTGATCATTTACCTCTCTTGTGTAGTGTCTGAATTCTTTGGTAAACGCATCTTGAATTTATTGCAAACAGTGTAGGCCCTGATCAGACTGCACGGATGTGCAAGCTGATCTGGGGCTACACTGGTTGCAAAGTCAATGAATTTATTGCAAACAGTGTAGGCCCTGATCAGACTGCACGGATGTGCAGGCTGATCTGGGGCTACACTGGTTGCAAAGTCAACAAGCTTCTTTTTCATATGATGGATTACATTTAGTTTCACTTGTTCATCCAACTGTCTGCATATACCTCAGGCATGTGACAATGTTACGTTTTGCGTTTTACTATCATATTTATAACACGGTGTGGGATTACGTGATCTATTGGTTTGCTTTTCGTATTTCGGATAAACGTATTTTGCATTTGGAAACCATGACATTTCTCTACAGAATGTTCAGACTAACCACTGAGGTAATGCTGCTGCATTTGGTATTGTTGGACCCGTAGTAACATCTCGAACATAGTTATCAATAAAAGGAAGAAACCGCGGTCGTATTGATGAAACCTCACAATTGAAGGACGCTGCCATTATGCAAACCCAAAGCATTAGATCATGTGATCCCACACTGTGATTCTCAGTAGTTTACCATTAAAGGTACATGCCCACTCAGTAGGAACAAACTGTTCTTTATAGGAATGATATAAGTGTATAATTGTGTCGCTATTACGCCAGTTCTAAAAATTACAAGTGCCCGCTATACAGATATAATCATTTAGTGATATTTATTTTACTGATAGTGACTCGCGATATTTTCGATAGATTATAAGGTATCATCATTGCACAAAATAAATACAGATAATAAATAATAATTTCTGTTAACATTTTAAGGAAACACGGTTAGCACCCCTGATATCAGTGTGGAAATTGACGTCTGATATAAAATGTAACAATGCCAATCAATATGTGGGGTAATAGTGAATGAATGTTTATTTTGCCAGAAAATGTCATATCTACATAATATACAAAATGATCTGTCTCCCTATATTATATATAACCTACTGAGTGGGCACATACCTTTAATGCTGTAGCAGGGGCCTCCTTGCTCTAATCTTGTAGATTGTAGCTAATATTTGCCAAGTACGAACAAGTACAATCATTATACTATATTAGATAAGAGAAATTAGGAAGTAGTTTATTGCGAGAGAGCCATCAGGTAAAATTGGTCGATGATTATAGAACATTATGGGTGTGTGCGCAAAATGCAAATAAAAAAACAAAGTGTGATTTGCTTTAATCCATTAAACACGACACTACAGTCACAATGTTAGCAAACAGTGTAGATCCAGATGAGACGGCTCGTAACGAGCCGTCTCATCAGGATCTGCACTGTTTGTATATTTTTCTGAAGGAAATTACAGTATCCCGTTGTCTGTACATTGGAAGATTCCACAAATTAACAAATGTCTATACCATTTACATCGACGTGAAATTGTTCACCTAATCAAACTGATTGCATTTGTGCATTGATATTAACTCGTTCACCCCTATTAAGTAACTGGAGTGGATTTTGATATGTTAATTTTGCACTCAACCGAGTTCAACCGTCAAATAATTATTTTCAGACTAGTCCATTATGAAAAGGGGGTGTTTAATTCTTAAGTATTTGCTTAGATTGGTTTTACATTCGCTGGGTCTATTCCGTCCATTTTATACAACCCTTTGTTACAGCAATAGCATATATTAAGATCTGCAAAAATCACAATTGTTGCCGTTGAGTGTAAAACTTCAGAATATGCACCGTTATCATATACAGTGGAACCTTTCCAAATTGGACTCCCTGGAGGCCTCAGTTTGTCTATTTGCACTGTAATTTTAATATATCTAATGATAATGTAGGTTCAGGAATGGAAAATACAAAATAAATGCCAACAAACTCTCATGTATTTGAGTTTAGAGTGGAATGTCACTATAGTCGGGAGGAATTTTGCTAACATAGATCACATGATGGAAATGTAGTATAAAGTTGTTTTGTTATTGGAATTACTTCATAAGGGTCTTATATGACAATTCTAGGGTGATGTGCAAAATTTTACCCTGTGTCATTTTTTAAATCCAGGATGGCCGCCATCATCTCATGAAATTACTAATATCAACATAACTTTCAAACTAATGACACTTAAGCTAATTATTTTGGCTCTGCATCCCTGTTTTCAACCATTATACATGCAATGCAATGTGGAATCTTATTATCAGACCAATACCTTAATTTATGAAATCAATATGGCCGCCATAAATACTAAGCCAAATACTCTTGGGACGTCCGAGGGATTTCCGATTTTGAGGTTTCACTGTATCGCCATATGTGATGTTAAATAAATTTGTTAAGTCGCACAAGGTGCATGCTAGATGTACCTGAAAAATGGGTGGTAATAACTATAAACAGGCAATAGTAATTCTGGTGATTTTGACACATCTTGGCTGATATTGCCGACTGCTCATTCTTTTCCGTCCATTTTAGCATGTCCATATTTTATAGTTATCTTGTAAACATATATGTGGCCTCGATTGGAAAAATGTGGCTTATCAGATTTGCGGCCAGTGTAGATCCAGATCAGCCTGTGCATCCGCACAGTCTGATCAGGATCTACACTGTCCGCCAATGAAACATCCTTCATGCTTCTAACAAGGAATATAGATTGTTGTCAGGCTAAAAGAGTGTGCTATTTGATCAAGAGCTACACTGGTCACAAATCACATAATCCCATTTCTCCAGTCACGGCCATATATGTATACCCTCAGTGTTAGTGCTAAGATATAGGGTTATAGTGTGTATTATAAATATTGATAGCTCTGTTTCACTGGTGTTGTTTACAGCAACTCTTTGCTCAAATCTGTCTCCAACTCTAGCAGATTGTGTGGTTAGGCACTGTCAGAGTATGAAACCCAGTATTAACCAATCAAAATGCTACAGTTTGAGATGATTCATATAACTGCCATACAGCTACTATGTAACACAAAATAAACTATTTTGAGGCCTCATTGCAAATTTATTTATATCTTTTTATCTACTTTTGCTTTGTAGAAAATCTTACTATTAAAGTTACTGTGTCTCAGATGGTATCTACGAAGACATATTTCACAAAGATGTTGCTAGTAGTGACATGTGATTCGATTCACGGTTACCACTGACTACTGTTTTGTTGCAGATAACACACAAAGACACAGCCACTTGAAACCCTTCAAAAGCTTTATTACAAGATATTTCAGCATTGCACACTTGTATATAATCACCACAAACCCTATACGGTACCGGTAATACTTTCACACCCAATGTGTGTACATATAAATTATCAAAAATAATCAAATTTAATCAAGTTTTGCTCAGATTTGATCCATCTCTGAGATCCAGGCCTTTAATATGGGACAAAAGGAAGATGAAGTTAGAATATGTTCTGGCTCAAATATATCTCTCTTGTTTACCCTTTTAAGCTTATTTCTGTTTTTATCATGTGCTGCATTTATGTGCTTACAGGTAACATCATATGTAGTGTTTGTATTGGTTGGTTGGTACAACCAGATATTACAGTATTTGTTAATGGCTGGGCCTTAGTCTATTTGATCCAATGTGACATGCATGACAAACTGATACACCAGACAGTTTGTTGTCAATTTTATGTATTTTGATGTCTTGTAACAAGACATCAAAATACATAAAATTGACAACAAACTATCCGATGTATCAGACTCTTGTTATTTATATATCAACACATGTGAAAACTCAAACTTGGACTTTGTCATAGTCTGTCCATGTGTGATTACCGCTTTAAAAATAGCCACATACCATTATGGTAATGATGCACAGTTTAGATCCAGATGAGCTGGCTCATGAGCCGGCTAGTGACAGCAGTATTTAGTTCCTGAAAAATCCAATATGTGAACAATAACTGACTTATAGTTCAGCCAAGTGTACACTGCACAGTCCCATCCGAGTATTGATTTTACATTTCCTGTCGAACAGTTAATGATTAAATCTGACGATATGTAACTTATTGGGGTTAAACGTTGTAATATGTATAATAAGCGGAGCTTAAAAATGCTGCCCAGCGATTGGCTTAGAACGTATGGCGAACTATAATAGTAGATATGCAGGGTGGCGGGATTAACATACATGGACAGACTAGGAGACAAATCAGTCAATCGTGCCTCATTGTCCAAGTTTAACTCGTGTTTTCTCATTTGTTGGACATTTATATGTGTTAGTAAATGTAAATATTTTAAAGAGAAATTCTATATTTTCTAATATGTTAATTTATTTCCCGGCCTCATAGCCTTAGAATTGAGCAGAACAGCCACGTTATATGCATGTTATATGCATAGTGAAAACATGTTGTTTTGGAGATGATTCTCATGCACTGCCAAAACATGTTTTTAGAGATTTGGAGTTTCGGGCCTTTGTGGCCAGTCTAGCTCCTGACCTGCTATACTGTTTGTTAGAAGCATGACATGGGTTTCACTGACTGGTTGGTGAACAGTGCAGACACCGATCAGAGTGTGCTGGCTAATTTGAGTCTACACTGGTCACAAAACTCAGAAACACTTTTCATTGTACTGGTTTATCACAATAATAATGTATTTGGATACAATTTGTTTTGGGAAGTCCCTATGAAATAGGGGTTTTCCAAAACAAATGGTGTCCAAATACTTACGGTTATTAAGGTAAATTGAACATAACATAGGTGATTTAATATGGTCAAGTCACATTTCTTATGAAATTAGTAAACCTGTTTAACCCTTTTCATGCTGAGGATACGCCATTATGTTTGCAGAAAATCCTAAATATGTTCCTTCTATGCGCTCAGAAGTATATGTCGTGACCACCATTTGAGTGGTCACAACATATACTTTCATTGAGAAATATCAAAAATAAAAATATAATAATTACCGTAATAAATTTCATACCCGTACAGGTGTATTCCGAAAGGAATGGGTTAATGAATACTGTACAAGAATATTTTAGTATAGACACATGAATACTTATGATATATAAATATTAACCCGACTGTGAAATTGATGTTTTTCTCCAATATTTCAGAGCTCATGCAATATTTAATTTCACTTGAGGTCTGATTTTTGTGTCATTTTCTGACATAATTTATGGAATATATTCCAAAATCAATATTAGCGAAACACATCAATCCGATACGGGAGGTATTACGAGGACCGGCCTCATTTCAGTGTCACATCGTTCTGTCTCTAAACCAAGACTGTGTAGCTTATATATTAGGTTGGCCATGTCCCACCCATGCATTCATGCAGATATGTATTTTGTTAAAGACGACTGTCAATGAGCCTTGCTTTTTTGACTGATATAAAACTTTGTTGAAAACCCGAGAGCTGTTGTTGTTTTTGTTTATCCCTGATAACTCAGCGTCACCCACATGTGGTACAGTGTCACCTCCGGGACCAGAATACTCTCTATCATTTCTTGAAATTATGTACAGTGGAACCTCTCTAAACCGGACACCCTGGGAGGTCCCCAGGGTGTCCGGTTTAGAGAGATTCCACTGTAATTAAGCGTT
Organism: Conchocele bisecta; assembly: GCA_029237695.1. Lineage (NCBI taxonomy): Eukaryota > Metazoa > Mollusca > Bivalvia > Lucinida > Thyasiridae > Conchocele > Conchocele bisecta. The sequence continues at coordinate 44,266,436 of CM055267.1, forward strand.
CGATGGGCAATTTTTGTAATGTTCTGTTATGAACAGACAGGAAAATTACATAAATTACATTGAAACCCATCTAAATTAGACACAATGGGGTCCCCAGGGTGTCCAGTTTAGAGAGGTTCCACTGTAATTAAGTGCTCGATTAACACTTTTTGTAATTATCTGTTATGAACAGACAGGGCAATTACATAAATTACATTGAAAGCCATCTAAATTAAGACACAATGGGGTCCGACGGCGTACAAATTAACGGTATGGGTTCGTCCTTATAGAATCACAATTTGCCTGGTTTGGCCCTCAGGTACGTTTTTATCTTTGGCTCTTTAGTAACCTGGGAGTTGAATTGGGTTATTACCCATTATAAAAGTAGTAAGATTATTACTGATCCTTCTGCTTTTGGGAGGGGCCAAGTGATTCTGGTGTGGCGAGGACCTGGCATCAGATCAGGATTATTCTTATTTCAGGGCTGAATATATTGTTTTGTTATTGTAAATATTCAGTTCTGATTTTGGGATTTTCCCCCCATTTGTAGATGTACTTGAACATGTACATATACTTGTACAGGTAATATATGGGATTTAGTACTAATCCCATTGACCCGGCCTTAAATGACCTTCGCTGTTGATAGGCCGTTAAACCCCAACAAACAAACAAACAAACACAATGGGGTCCCCAGGGTGTCCAGTTTAGAGGTGTTCCACTGTAGTTAGTTGGGAGCATGCGATGGGTAATACAACAATCGGGATTCATCCATACGAGAATCCCAACCGGAGACCTCGTTTGGCCATCAGGTACGTCTTTGGCATTCTTGTATACGAGACCGCTTATAAGAGAAATGCAATTGATTATCTTATCCTATTACTTTAGGCCACGAAGAGGTCAAATAACTTTGGTGTGGTATGAACCTGGCACCAGGTCATGTTATTCTAATTTCAGGGCTGAATATATTTTTTTGATTTTCAGATTTTCTCCCCAATGCAGCAGGTTAAATGCGATCAAACCCATTGGCCCGGCCTCAAATGACCTTAGCTGTTTATAGGCAGTTAAAGACCAATAACTCAAATCCAAACACAACTACATGGGCCATTTCATTTACACTTCAGTATATGTTGATGATGTAGTCGACGAAAATGACGAGCAAACAATCAAGATAAAATGAATGTCACATCGTACACAGAAGTGTCGGGTAAGTACATGTACAGGTACAATCATTAACATGATTCTGTCTTAACCCTTTCAACCCTAAGAAACTGGAATGGACTGTGATATAATTTTCCAACCAATCCAATCGTCACAAAATGATTTTCAAATTAGTCCATTTACAAAAAAATAGTTTTTTTCTAAATAGTATGAAAAGTGCTTGCACAAGTGCAGATCCTGATGCGACGGCTCGTCACGAGCTGGCTCATCTGGATCTGCACTGTTTTTGAAAGGGTTAAGAGAGACAGGTGCAGGGCTATCACTGTAATGTTGGGGGTAAAAGTTAGGATGACGACATGGTTCTTGTATGTAACAACCATGGCTTGAACTGGCCCTCTGTATCAACAAGTGACGGAAGTTAACGTCCCAGCAACAGCTAAGGTCTTATAGAAATGGGACCTCGGATTTAAGTCTCATCTGAGAGACCAGTGGAATGGAAATACCAGTTTATTTTTGTCCATGCATAGGGCCGGGAACGATTTGATTTGATTTATTGGTGTTTAACAGCCTATCAACAGCTAAAGTCATTTCAGGCCGAGCCAACGGGTTCCATCCCGCATGTAACCTGTTGCATTGGGGAGGAAATCCCAACATCAGAACAGAATATTTACATCAAAATAAGAATATATTCAGCCCTGAAATTAGGTCCATACCACACCAAAGCCACTTGGCCCCTTCCCCTAAAAGTAATAGGATTAGGAATAACGTATTAATCATCATACAAGGGTAGAACCAGATTAAACCCTCACATACAAGACTTACCTGAGGGACAAACCAGGTCTCCATTTGGGACACCGGTAACGATGAATCCCAATCGTTAAATTACCCATCGCATGCTCTCACCTGCCACCCATGGGCAGGGATTGAATCGAAAACCTTCATTATTGAAGTCCAATGCTTTACCACTGTGATACGCCATTGTGTCTGCGGAAAAGCCTAAATATTGTCCTTCTATGCGCTCGGAAGTATATGTCGTGACCACCACTTGAACCGTCTCTTTGAGACGGTTCAAATGTGTGGTCATAACATATACTTTCATTGAGAAATAACAAAAATAAAATATTTGATAAATTTCATACCCGTAAATGTGTATTCCGAAATTAATGGGTTAAGGACTCATTCTATACCTGATAATCGTTTGATTCAAAGATAATGGCTTCGTAAATGTAATGAATATATGTATAACAAATATGTGAACACTGCCTTGTATTGTTACTGTATCCTATACAGCACATGGAATGGCAAACTCGGCCATCTTTGTGTGTTCAAGCCATCAGCTACTTTCACCTCTTCTGGCATTTGACACAAAATGCAAAATGTGAAGTAGAACATATGATATAATGTATTTAATCACATGTAGAAAATCCAGGAGAATGGACTCCTATCAATTATATTACACCAAACTGTAAAATATGTCAGTTTTCTGGACGTTTGTGCCCGTATTTTTAACAACATGAACCACCATTTTCAATAGCCTCGCACACAGAATTTCGCACAGTGTATCACTTTTACCTGGCAAACCACACAATCAGTGACATGTAAACAGTTACTCGAGTGTATATTTTTCATGGTGTCTACTCACCTTCTATGCGAGTAAATATGGCCTTACCTATTGGTAACGTGTACACTAAAAATATGCTGTGCACCAGAATGAAAAGTTTACAAATCAAAATTTATTTTCAGATTGATTGAAGAAATGCTCAGATGTCTCGTTTTTTGTAGTTGCTGGCATAATATTTATAACATGCCATTTTCATATCTGTCTATGATGTATTGCACCAAATTTGGTTTACTGTCATATTATTTGCTGTATAACGCACGAAGTGTACGATGGCTTGTACATACAAAGATGGCGGAGATGGCAACTCAATGTACCGTATAGTATACAGTAACAAGACAATATTCACATATGTTATATTCATATATCACATCACTCTTATGAAGCAATTATCATTGAAGCTGAGTGTATCTATCTATGACCTACTACCTTAAAGATAATGTATGGCATTCCATAGACAACAAATATAATGAAATAGCATAATGATGACATCATTTAATTTTCATTGTTAAGAAATCACATGAAAATCCATGTAACAAAGTTACACATCAAAACTTGCATATACATGTAACAAAGTTACACATCAAAACTTGCATATACATGTAACAGTAAAGGTGTATGTGTCAACTGTCAACACATTTAAATGTAATATTGTAAATCAACAAGCATAAACACAGCTAAAATATTGTTAAAATTGGCCAGCACTGGTTACCTAGATATGCAAAATTACACAATAGTGTGTAATAGTGTGCAATGCTGGTTTTTGCAAGACTTTGGTATCAACATGTCTGTGTATGTATTCATTTTATTGATCAAGTCTCCCAGACGTAACCAATGCTTTACCCTTTCAACCCTAAGTAACTGGAATGGACTGCCGTGAGAGATGTTAAGTTTCCGACCAATCCAGTTGTAGTTAACTGATTATCTGACTAGTCTATTTATTTTGTTCATAAAAATATGAAAATTACTTGCAAACAGTGCAAATCCTGATGAGACGGCTCATTACGAGCCGGCTCATCTGGATCTGCACTGTTTGCATAAACCGCCATAGCGAGCTTTCGGGTTCAAAGGGTTAACCCTTTCAATACTACAGACCTCCGTTTAGCAATGTTTGCAAATAGTGTAGAAGCATATGAGCCGGCTAGTAACGAGCCATCTCTTCAGGATCTGCACATTTTCGAAGTAATTTTCATATTTTTTAGAAGAATAAAAAACACCCCCTTATAAATGGAAGAGTCTGAAAATCAATTTGCAATGAATGAATGGGTCCTTAAATTAACATTACACAGTCCATTCTAGGCATTTATGGTTGAAAGGGTTAAGTGCATGTGCAGCTGTATAACAATCGGGCAATGTTATGTAATTAGGCAAGCAAAACAATTATGAATTGACTGCACAGCTAGACTTCCTAATTACGGTAGTCCCATGTAAGCCAATATTTATTTTTTATTTCATTTATATATTTTAACCCTTACTCGTCTGCTGGAAATGTTTTATTTTCAATATTTCTCAATAAAAACCTGTTTTGGCAGTGCATGAGAACAGTCTCCACTGGAGACAATTCTCATGTGCTGTCAACACAGGTTTTTTGTTAAGAATTAAGGCAAAAATGACAGCAGACGACAATTTTCGTCTCCCGCATAGTGAGGGTTAAAAAAGATCAAATAACACAATCAGCTGTTGACCAGTCACCATCGAAAGGGACAATCCAGTGTCCCAGATAAATATTAAAAAAAAAACACAAACAATTCAATCCTTATACTAGCACATATATTTACAATATAAATATTAAAGTAACAGGTCACATCCCCAGTCATTCAATACGGGAGCCGTTGTATTTCTGTGTCATGTAAATTTATGAACATAATGAAAAAATATTCAGAGCCCTGTGTTTGAAATGTTAAAATGTAACAACAACGGCATCATTATCACTAAGCTAATCCCCTCGCTGGCAGCCTTGATAATATAACAAGGTGAACATAAGTCCTCAGCGACCTTGACATTGGGGTGTATGCAAAACAAAGCACCATCCCTAGACACACATTGTGGCCAAATATTATTAAAATTGGTATAAAGTGGTTCAGAAGTTATTAAGAAATGAAGTGTTACTAATCCATGTACACATGTACATGGACTATCACTAATTATCCCCTCCTGCCTATCGGTGAGGGGATACTAAAGTATTAACCCTTAGACTGCTACTCACAACAATTGTCGTCTGCCGTTGTTTTTATATCTTGCCTTATTTCTAAAAAAACAACATGCTTTGACATCACTTCAGAATCATTTCCAATGGAAATGATTCTGAAGTGCTGTCAAAGCATGTTGTAAATTATTCTAAAGTGATGTCAAACAATGTTTTTGATGATAAAAATGGAAAATAAACAGCAGACGACAAAAAAAAATAAGATCGCGGTCTAAAGTATTAACTCTTTGCATGCTAGCGGCAAAAATATCCGCCAAACGAATTACGAGTATATGTTATATTTCTCTCTGTAAATATGTCTTGAAATTTCATTAGAATGGAGTCCTCAGGACTCGATTCTAATGAAATTCCAAGACATATTCATGATATTTACGGGGAGAAATACAAGAAAATATGATGAATTCTTGTTCGCTAGTTTTGAACTATTTATAGCCCACAAGTTTCCCAGCATGCAAAGAGTTAAATATCTATGATGTGTATAGTTGGATATTACAGCAATTTTACTGCCATGGTTACCTCCCAAATAACAATAATTCAGCAGACACTGCCAGCAATGTGTGAAGTAAAATACGCAATAAAAACCTCTAGAATATGCATATAAATTATGGGTTGAAACTCAATTCCACCTTACAAAACAACTTGTAACTGTTATGAAGAACCTGTATATTCAATTACTGGAACTTGCTATGCTGCAAAGTAGGCCCCTTGGTTGACAAAATTGACCTAACAACATTTGCGACCAGTGTAGCCCTAGATCAGACTGCGCACCGGTTGCCATTCAGTCCATAAATTAGCTTTACTGTCATCGACCAAAATATTAGACATTAGATTGTGTGAATGTGCTGGGTAATCATGATATACATTTCTTGCAAATGAAGTGTGGTCCCTGTTGTACGGAGCCCCGCAGGGGACGTAGAATTATTATTAATTCGTTCCCTTGAACGAATTATTATATCGTGGGAACGAATTGTTAATTCGAAAGAACAAATTGTTGTATCTTGCGAACAAATTGTTGTATCTTGCGAACAAATTGTTAATTCGAGGGAACGAATTGTTAAATTGAGGGAACAAATTGTTATTTCGTGGGAACGAAGTAATACAAATAAATCCATGTGATATGGGGCTCCGTATGAGGACCTTTTACCATATAATAACCCAGTTGCATCCGAAGTTGTCTCATTGTTGGCTTCCAAGTATTCTTGCGGCCCAGCTCCATGTGAAAAATGCCCGATTGCATGTATAAATGTAAATGTATTTATGGCACCTAGCAGAATTTCAGCAGTAAAACAGCAGAATTTCAGCAATAAAATACATAATACAACGACAAATGAATGCACATGAAAAAAATATAATTTGTACATTTGCTGCAAACAAATACCTATGTACTTCAGAATGACATGAATAGGCAGATGGCTGTGATAGAAATGATCACCGTATATTCAGATCCGTTGTAGAATCAGGACCAATACTGTTTGCCACAAACTCTATGAAACTTGAAATTGCTGAGGCAGATGTATGAACAGACATGTATGCTGATAAACAACTGAATTGGTGGTCATATACATTAGGCCGGTAGTACACATGAATAAATTAATACATATGGTTTCATTAGATGATATAAATAAAGGTTTTGTAAACCTAGTTTGTTTAACCCTCACAAAGCTGAACTAATTTTGTCATCTGCTGATTTTACTTAGTTTAAATATTCCACAAGTAAAACTTGATTTGACAGCACATGTGACTCTACTATAGAGAAAATTCTCATGTGCAATCAAAACAATTTTCTATAAAGAAATAAGACAAAATTGAAAAATAAAAGCAGACGACAAAATTTGTTTCCCGCCTATTAAGGGTTAATGCAGTGTGTACTATATGTTAGACTACTGGTACAGCAGAAACGGATAAAATTACGAATACTAAATACACCTTTGCACACTGTGTATGCTGGTGATATACATAACAACAAAAGGTAACTATATATAACCATTACAATGCTGAATTAAATGTTGTCGTCTGCTGTTATTGATTTTCCCTTTTTTCTCATCAAAAACATGTTTAGACAACACTTAAGAATCATTTCCATTGGAAATGATCCTTAAGTGTTGTCAAATCATGTTTTTATTGAGAAGGAAGATGATGAACCATAAAACAACAGCAGACGACAATTTTGAGTTCACATTCTAAGGGATCATGTAGACACACTACACTACACTAGCCTGCAGAGTAACGTATTGTAGTTATTGCAGTACCTACAACAAGAACATAATAGAGATGGATAGAGACACCGTACTAAATCTGTCCTACTATCCTGGCATATTGTGAGCTAGTTTCGGATAAAATCAGTTTGATTATAGTGAATGAATATTACCATGTAACTATGTCAGAAGTTCACACAACGTGGTGAAGAGTTCACATGATCTGATGAACTGATGAAAATTGAGCCAATTTCAGATGGGATACACTTAATTAGAGTAGTAAGACAATTTCATGAAAATTATTCCCTACATTTCATATTTTTAAAAGTATATGTTGTAACCATTCATTTGAACTGTCTTGATGAGAAGGTCCAAAATGGATGTCACAACATATATATATTTTATTGAAAAATAAGCAAAATATTCATATTATTCCACTACAAAAATAGTTCCAGGCTGTTATGGTCATGCTATTCATGGTAAGAGGGCTAACTCCAAAAGGAAACACCCACAACAGATACCATCAATGGAAAAGCAAATGTGGAAATCAATTCCTCATTTCATATAACACCAAACCCCATCATTGGTGGAAGACTTTCAAACATACACTAGTGTTGACAGTGAATATCATACACACGGCTTAGCTGCCCCGAGATGTAATGTATACGTAGACACAAAATGTGGCTTGTATGCCGAACATAACACAAATACCAACATCTACAACCCGTATCTCGGTCTGCATTATTATATCTTACACTTACTCATGTACTCAAAAACTTTCAAATTTTACGCAAAAATCAAGCAGTCTGATTGGTTGAATCTGAGCCCAGCTCAGGTTCAACCAATAATAGTGCTTGATTTTTAAATTCAAGTACATGCTACAGAGATATATAATTGAAAACTTGGAATGAGTTAACTGTCACGGTGATAAATTAATAGATGAACGCCGAAATGTGGTCACATTATAAGGATGTCAGATGGCAGGCTTATCCATGACATTCTTCCAGTAAACATGCTTTAGCATTGCAATGCTGGATGTCATTGGATGACAATAATGTAAGTTTTTTAAAACTCTAAAACAACTAGAAATGTGGCCTGTCGGCACACGAATGCCCCCGCTGGCAGCCAAAGAAAATGAGGCATATCTGATTATAAGCCATTTACCCGAGCGTTAAGGTTTTGAACGCACCTTGACCCTGGGCTTAGTGGGGGCGGGACGAATGTGGATTTGTCACAGGGCGGTAGAGGACCATTGTAGCAATGCGTGTGTGAAATGTGAAGCAGATCCGAGCAAGGAAACACAAATTATAAGCTATTTAACTGAATGTTAAGGTTTCAAACGCACCAAATCTGTGACCTTGACCCTGTGCTTAGCAGGGGCAGGACGAATGTGGATTTGTCACAGGGCGGTATAGGACCATTGGAGCAATGCGTGTGTGAAAGTTAGTGTAGGATTGAGAAACGCGCACGTAGATTTGTCCCAAAGTGGCAAGTAAACAATTAAAGTGGAAAAGGTGAAGGTCAAAGGTGAAGGTCGAAGTAATGGGTGGTGGAGTGTGTAAGGCATGTTCATATGTATCATGTGTATAAATATTTAAGCGATTGGCAAAAGTATTGAGAAGTTATTGTAGGATTGAGAAACGTGCACGTAGATTTGTCCCAAAGTGCTAAGTAAACATTTAAAGTAGAAAAGGTGAAGGTGAAAGGTGAAGGTCGAAGTACTGGATGGTGGAGTGTGTAGGGCATGTTCATATGTATCATGTGTATAAATATTTAAGCGATTGGCAAAAGTTTTGAGAAGTTAGTGTAGGATTGAGAAACGTGCATGTAGATTTGTCCCAAAGTGCCAAGCAAACATTTAAAGTGGAAAAGGTCAAGGCCAAAGGTCAAAGTCGAAGTACTGGGGGGTGGAGTGTGTAAGGCATGTTCATATGTATCACATGTATAAATATTGACATAATATGTGAAGCCATGTAGAAGTTAGTAAAGAATATGGTAATATCGGGACGTACGGACGGACGGACGGGACGGACGTACGGACGGACGCCGGTAACACTATATGCCCCCGTACCTTTCGGTAGCGGGGCATAAAAATATTCCGACATAGACATACATAATTTGAAAATATAATAATTAAGGCAAGCTAAAATCCTATTTTTCTGGATCATCGCCGAAGTTCATTCGTATCTGCTCGAAGAAAATGAAGGTCAGCACTGTATGGGGTCCTAGTCGCACGAACGCTGGTATAAAGCCCTGGAAAAGAAAAATAAAGTGATATATTAACCATTTCACCCTTAAGTAACTGGAATGGATTTTGATAGGTTAATCTTGCAACCAATCCAACCATCACAAAATTATTTTCAGACTAGTCCATTTATGAAAAGTATATTTTTCTCAAAAATATGAAAATTACTTTCAAAAAGTGCAGATCCTGCACTGTTTGCATAAACCGCTATAGCAGGCTTTCGAGTTCAAGCGGTTAACCCTTCATCCCTAAATATCTGACATATCGTTACAAGCCGGCTCATCTGGATCTACAGTATTTGTAAATACTGGAATTACGGCCCGTGAAGTTGAAAGGGTTAATAGAGGATCTTACAATAATGAAAGTGAAAGTGAATGGGCTTACCGTCCCACCAACAGCTAAGGTCATATAGAGACAGGACCACAGTTTAAAGACTCATCCGACAGACCAGTGGGATGGAAATACTATGAAAGTATTTTTGATGCACAAGACGAGGTTGAACTCACAACCTCCAGACTGGAAGTCAGGTGTTCTAACCCCTAGGCCACAACCCATCCCTTTACAAGAGTGAGGATTTAATATGATATATATTAAACTCATCGACTGATAGCAGAAGAAACTCAGCATAGTTTATAATGTATGCATGTTTTCAGATCATTTCTCAACTGTTGGGACTTGTGAGTAAGCATTATATAAAATTGTGACTGGAGAAATGGGGCTTATGGGTTTTGAGACCACTGTAGATCTAGATCAGCCTGTGCATTCACAGTCTGATCAGGATCTGCACTGTTCGCCTTTCCATCAATGAACACCCATCATGCTTGTAACATGCAACAAAGAACGTTATTATAGGAATTAATGGCCTTAAAATACCATTCATTCCTTATAATTCCAGCATTTGAAATAAATTCATCCAGAAAATGTGTTATATTTTCTTAAGAATTATTTTAATTGCGCCTCACGGTTACGGAAAGTAGTTTGCCGTGGGAGTTTACTGGGATATACATTTTGGACAGAGACTTGCTACGGGCCAATCAAATGTTAGGGAATTGTGTAAATATTTTTGTGCTGGAATTATTAGGCTATAGGAATGTGCTAATTGGTCAGAAGTTACACTGGTCGCAAATGCCATAAGCCCCATTTGTTCCAGTCACAGCTACATATAATTGAAATATTTAAATACTTTTCTCTATCTGGGCGCAGGCCGACTCTGAAAAGCTTAAAGCTATACATTTGACATTACATCCATTAAAGGGTTGCATATTTAACCCTTTCACCCCTATATGTAACTGGAATGGAATTTGACATGTTAATTTTGCGACTAATCCAATCGTCACAAAATGGTTTTCAGTCAATTTATGAAAAGGAGGTGTTTTTGTTCTCAAAAATTATGAAAATTACTTGCAAAAAGTGCAGATCCTGATGAGACCTGAGCCGGCTCATCTGGATCTACAATATTTGCCAATACCACTATACAGGCCTGTGGTATTGAAAGGGTTAATGAGAAATTTCAATGGAATGCAGTTTATAACAAGCACATGGTCAACTATAGAGCGAATGTTTGCAACCTGCGAATGCCCAATAGCTACACCACGCCACTGTGATATGGGCTCGATGGCGGTAAAACTGGCTTGATTGGATGTTGCGTTGCTTAGTTTAATGTGATGTCAAGCCGACAAACTCCACCAATTGTAATGTTGAGTAGATATGTAATGCCCCGGAAGTTGTTCTAAAAGATGTAACTCATAATGTTCCAAGTTTGGTAGCCTATTTATAAGACTGGGGGCCGTTTCACTAAACTTTGTACGACTAAGATGTTCATAAGTGCAAATTTAGAATCGTTTGGAAATTTCAATTGATGGATTTACATTTATTGAGCATAGGCTGCATATGCTCAATAACTGTTAATCAATTAATTGTTGACAAATGCTGGTAATTTTAAATTTACCGACTATCATAATTTTGCACATACTAACATTTTACATTTTAGTCGTACAAAGTTTAATAAAACGGCCCCTTGGTCTATTATGTACACATGTGTCACGTTACCTTGAAGAATCCAGAAAATCCATTTGCTCCTACTTCTTTCACACAGGCAAATATGGACTGAAAGTATACAAGGTGATATCTGGTGTAATATACTGGCACAACATGTGATACATATAAGATCGTACACGAGTGATGATTTAATATATTTATTAAACGTGTGGATTGATTTCATCAGGAACTTGGCAATATTGTATTCATACAAATCAATACAAATGTTAGATTTATCTTACTGCATAAGCACAACATCATATATTGAAGCTGTACTGTTCATCTAATATGTTTACATTTTTTATTACACTCGTGTATTATGCTTTTTCATTTTTGTCTTATTTCTTAGCAAAAACATATTTTGGCAGCACATGAGAATCGTCTCCACTGGAGACGATTCTCATGTGCTGTCAAAGCATGTTTTCATTGAGAAAAACTGAAAAACAAAGCAAAGAACGAAAGTTACTTCAGGGTTATAAGGTTTAACCTTGTGGCAGTACATGCACATACTTTGTAGTATCCAGGAGGAGCATTCATCATTCTCGTCTTCATCACGTCCAGAGGCATCGTTAGAAACGTGGCTACACCTCCCTGAAATCGCATATACATACAAGTTACCAACAGTGTAAAATCATATGCATATTTGTAAATTATGTATACAAATATTACCTTAGATCAACATAAATGTTAGATTCTATTATTTCAGAAGCACAGTGACATTGAAGCTGTACTGACCATCTAACATGTTTCTGTGGTCGTCTCATTTACATATTTATTACACTAGCATAACTATGATGTATTAACCACTGTGTTATTACAATGGGAAATACAAATTAACCCTTAGACCGCTATCTTAAATTTTTTGTCGCCTGCTGTTCATTTTCTATTTTCCATTTTTATCATCAAACACATGCTTTGACAGCACTTCAGAATAATTTACAACATGCTTTGACAGCACTTCAGAATCATTTCCATTGGAAACATGTTTTTATTGAGAAATAAGGCAAGATATAAAATCAACAGTAGATGACAATTGTTGTGAGTAGCGGTCTAAGGGTTAATGGATTATCAATAAACATAGTTATTGTTTGCCCTATAATAGTATTTTCTCTACTAATGAAAGCATAGCATTTCATCTCAATTAATTACATATTGCGTATATTTCACCAATATCTATTATCTTTATTAATTAAATGTTCCAATACGTAGAAATTTATATTTAGAACCAGACATCACGGCTTATTGTCAGAAATTCACGTGGCACGTATCCTGTTCAGATGTGTACATATGCGCTTCAGTGTGAAACAACGAATATTATTATATGACTAAGTATTTCAGTCATTCTCATTGGCCACATGAATATCTACAAATAGACCTCTGAACGGTTTGTTTACACGAACAAGCACTCTCGGACCGCGAGACTGGTCCGAGATGTGTTTATTCATGTAAACAAACCTATTGTTCACCTCCTAAGAGTGCATGCATAAATCTGACGCAGACCAAATGTTTATAATTAAATATAAAGTTTATTCAACTATTAATATTGTTTTCTTGTTTTTAAACACACAATTTATTTCTGGAGAAGTTTGCAAACATTTTTTTTTGTGGGAGGGAAATCGTGTTAAGGGTCATATAATAAAACAATTACAGTATTTTGAGTCGGTGAACATCACTTTTCTCAGGTCCGTAAATCTCATGTACACCTCCTCAAAAGACAATAATTGTATAATGTTGTAGTATCAAAAGTGCATATGGGCGGGACTTCATTTCACAGGTTGAAATTTTAATAAACTAATTTCTCGCTGGCTGGCGCTTGTTTGAAATCAATTTATTAAAAATTCAATACTGAAGTATACCGTATTACATATGAACTTACCGCCATAAAACTGGCGCAGAAATGGGTCATCATGTTGTCTTTTGCGTATGGCACATATTTCAGCAAGAGGTATTTAAACTGGTCATAAAATGCAATCTGAAACAGAGGACATGTGGAATAAAAATAAGTCATGTATACTATTTGGTACATAAGCATAAAACATATTATATAAATATATAAATATTTCCGGGATTTTGGTTCTGGAAAATATTTCTGGGGATAATTATATACTTGTCCTTTCTTTATAACACACCATTTTTGGTGGTACAACAACATCATGAACACTTTATTTTGAAGACCATGTCAATAGCAATATCGCAGAACAAAAATAAAAGAAAAGGCTGACCAACCATATCTTTTCAGCCGTCAACAGGAAACACACCAGCAACAACTAAGGAGATATAGAGACAGGGCCTCTGTTTCAAGTCTCATCCAAAAGACCAGTAGGATGGACAGACTGTGAAAGCATTTTTTCATGCCAATATGTTGGGGATTGACCACAGAACCTTCAGTATTAAAGTCCAATACTCTATTAAGACTATCAATTTAACTCTTTCAACCCTAAGTAACTGTACTGGATTTTGATATGTTAATTTTGCAACCAATCCATTCGTCACAAAATGTTCTCAAAATTATGAAAATTACTTGCAAAAAGTGCAGATCCTGATGAGCCGGCTCGTCACGAGCCGGCTCATCTGGATCTACACTGTTCGCCAGTACCACTATACAGGCCTGTGGTGTTGAAAGGGTTAAGCCATCTGTGTATAAAAGGTAATCAACATCATGACAATTATGTGTTTTGGGTTAAGTTCACTGCAAAATATGTAACTTTCTTATTCTTACACATATTTTGATGAAAAACATGATAGAAGTGTATTTGTAATATAGATCCAAATCTGAAGTTGCCTCCCTTGTCACTTTGAATTATTTTGGCAATATTGATTTAAAAATTATACGAGATTTTAACATAAATGTAGCTGTGACTGGAGAAATGGGGCTTAAGGATTTTGCGACAAGTGTATATCCAGATCAGCCTGTGCATCCGCACAGTCTGATCAGGATCTGCACTGTTCGCCATTCCATCAATGAAACACCGGTTGTGCGTCTAACAAGCAATACAGATCATCTCCTGCTACAGGAGTGTGTTATTTGATCAGGAGCTACACTGGTCACATATCCCATAAGCCGCCGTTCTCCAGTCACAGTCACAAATGACATCCACAGTTGACACAAATTTCAGAGTTCATGTGGAGATTCCCACTGGCTATTGCCGACACCCACCTGGCCCACTGTGACAAAGACTGCCCTTGTGCTGGCCATCGTCACCCCTGAGAGTAACACGCTCGGGCCCTCGTACCTCGCCACCTTCCACAGCCCGTCAAATACATGCTTGTAGCTGGAGGAAATAACAATACATGTTTGTAGCTGGAGGAAATAACAATATACATGCTTGTAGCTGGAGGAAATAACAATATACATGCTTGTAGCTGGAGGAAATAACAATATACATGCTTGTAGCTGGAGGAAATAACAATATACATGCTTGTAGCTGGAGGAAATATCAGGCCATCAAATACTTGATTGTAGTTCGAGGCAATAACAGGCCATCAAATACATGCTTGTAGCTGGAGGAAATAATAGGTTGTCAAATACATGCTTGTAGATGGAGGAAATAATAGGTTGTCAAATACATGCTTGTATATGGAGGAAATAATAGGTTGTCAAATACATGATTGTAGCTGGAGGAAATAATAGGTTGTCAAATACATGCTTGTATATGGAGGAAATAATAGGTTGTCAAATACATGCTTGTAGATGGAGGAAATAATAGGTTGTCAAATACATGCTTGTAGCTGGGGGGAAATAATAGGTTGTCAAATACATGCTTGTAGCTGGAGGTAATAATAGGTTGTCAAATAATGCTTGTAGTTGGAGGAAATAATAGGTTGTCAAATACATACTTGTAGCTGGAGGAAATAATAGGTTGTCAAATAATGCTTGTAGCTGGGGGAAATAATAGGTTGTCAAATACATGCTTGTAGATGGAGGAAATAATAGGTTGTCAAATACATGCTTGTAGCTGGGGGAAATAATAGGTTGTCAAATACATGCTTGTAGCTGGAGGAAATAATAGGTTGTCAAATACATGCTTGTAGCTCGAGGAAATAATAGGTTGTCAAATACATCTTGTACTGGAGGAAATAATAGGTTGTCAAATACAAATAAGCTTTGGAGGAAATTAATAGGTTGTCAAATACATTGCTGGGGTAGGCTAGCTGGAAGGGAAATAATAGGTTGTCAAATACATGCATGGTAATATTGTAGGGAAATAAATAAATTGTCAAATACATGCTTGTAGCTCGAGGTAATAATAGGTTGTCAAATAATGCTTGTAGTTGGAGGAAATAATAGGTTGTCAAATGCATGCTTGTAGCTGGAGGAAACAATATGTTTTCAACTAATGCTTGTAGATGGAGGAAACAATAGGTTGTCAACTAATGCTTGTAGCTGGAGGAAACAATAGGTTGTCAAATAATGCTTGTAGCTGGAGGAAATAATAGGTTGTCAACTAATGCTTGTAGCTGGAGGAAACAATAGGTTGTCAAATAATGCTTGTAGCTGGAGTAAATAATAGGTTGTCAAATAATGCTTGTAGCTGGGGGAAATATGACCATGTTATATGCATGTAGCGCATCTTATTGCTTTATCTCACGGCAATAAGCTAAGTTTTTGTCAAATTGTAATCTTGTGACACAGACCAGAAATTATGGCAATGTGGATATGTCATTGCCTCTTCATATGGCATTGCAAATTCACCGAGATCATTTGGTAACACCAGCATATACATGTATACAATCATCGAAAATATGTTTCACTTTTCATTCAAATTGAGCTACCTTAGCCGTGCTTAAAAGCAGTGTAATCAGCGCCTGCACTGTACACCACTCAGTGAATCATTTGTCATGCTCCTAACAAAGCGTATAGATCCTTATCAAACTGTATGAGGAAAAAAGTGAATGTTATTTTGGTTAATGTCCCAGCAACAGCTAACGTTATGTAGGGATGGGACCTCAGTTTCAAGTCTCATCTGAGAGACTAGGGGGGTGGAAATACTATGAAAGTATTAGTGGGGATTAAACTCGCAACCTCTGTAGCCGATTTCACCAACATTGCAAAGTATACTTTTCTAGCAAAGTATACTTTGAGGGAGGAATCATTTATTTTTCCTGAAATGCATTATTTCATATACAGGCCACACTCACTTACTCGAATTCGAAGGGAGATAAAAAAATACTTTGAGTTAACCGTAGTTTGACGTATCCGTAGTACGCAACATGTCGGACAGCAAACTATTTTATTGACAGTTAGAACCAAATGATTACTTGCTGATGTAGCCTTGAGTAGTAAATTAAATGTACATGGATACATGTTAAATGCTGTTTATAAGACAAATCATATTTAAACACTTTCGGTTTGTTTACAAATACACATATGCATGTATGTGTGTAATTAATAGATAACCCGGATGTGGCACACATGACATGTGCATGTAGCAATATGTACATATTCAGTTCACCAATGAAATAAATAATAACAAGAACATCATATTTTATGAATTATTTTAATAAATTATACACGGAAACAATACAAAACAACAAGAAATACTGATTTGTAACACTATTATAAATGATTATTTCTGACCAGACTTGATTGTACGAACTAATAATGTTTAGAACATAAAACTCGCCCATTCAATGTTTCGTCCCTATACTGATGCTGTCACATTCGGGAGATATACATGTATACACACGATCGAGTGTGAAATATTTCACTCATTTCTAATCGCGCAACTTGTGTTCACTTTAATTACCGTTCGAGTAAAAACATTTAATGCCAGTCCAATTAAAATAGTTGCCATTTATTGCTCACCACTTAATGATCACCGACGGTCATTTCGGGAGGCCTGTTTAATCAGTGTCAACGCAAACACCTTTAACTATGGTCTGAATACCCGACTTTGATCAGGTAAACTGCAGGTGACAAACTTCTACTTACCTCCGCAAATTGACATTTCGAGTTAACGAGTGTGAAATACAGTAGATTTACGTTTTCGGGACCTAAATATACCTTCGAATAAACGGAAAATTTGAGTTATCGAAATTTGACTTAACCGAACTTAGTTATATGGAAAATAATAGGATTTTAAACGGGACCGTGCTAGTAATTCGACGTAACCGGTGATTTCGACGTAAGCGACTTTGAGTAAACGAGCGTAGCCTGTAGAACTAACCACTGCATATATTTGATGATTAAAAGTATGCAGAATTATTATACTGAATTTATTACATTATCACAGCCAAAATCGCTGTGATAATGTAATAAATTCAGTATAATAATAAAAATTAATAAATTTATCCTAAAATTGAAAATGTCTCCCTCAAAGTATACTTTGCTAGAAAAGTATACTTTGCAATGTTGGTGAAATAGTCTACTGGGACTGCATGAAGAAGGTAGACTGGTCATCCATCTAAAACTCCATTTCTCCAGGTACAGCGATATATATCGGTAAACATAGATACATTTATACTTACTTTCTTCTCTGTGCTGCTGGAAGCTTCACATCATTTTGTAATCTGCAATACACACACCGAAGCTGGTCTTTACAGTATTGCGTGTATGGATTGGCACTCAATTTGTTTGTAAGACAATAATTCCGCCATTGAAGAGGTGTTGCGCCTGCCAAGGCATTTCACCATAACATGATCATGGGCATGTGCTAAAGTAAGCATCACCAAAACTGTCAAAGAAGAGCATGCTTAAAACACGAAAAAGGTCAAGGTTGAAGAAACCTTTAGACATGACCATTTGAAGGTCAAAAAGGTAGTATGACTGTGTTATACGATGATGAATAAACTTATACAAATTTTTTTACGCTAAAAAATGGCTACATGTTTCCGCAAAGATGTGAAGGTAAAAAAGGTCAAGATCAAATTAATGGCGGCATGAGTGTGTTCCAAATGCGTACATGTATCAAGTGTCCAAACATTGAAGCACTCCATCAAGCAACATTAATGTTATACGATGATGAAGAAACATGTACAAAGTTTTTGACATTTCGGACGACGATGATGCGGACGACGACGGAAAAAGCGACGACTTTAGCAGAAGTCTCGACTATAGTCGCCGCTTTTTCCATCGTCATCTGCGTCATCGTCGTCATGTAAAAACATTAACAAATAGTGCAAAGATTAGCGCAGGCAGTGGTATAACACACCATGCCTTTAAACGAGCCAATATTAAATCTTCATTTGTTGACATAAATTTATGACCTGCTGTTTACAGCTAGTATTCATGAAACACTTGAAAACTACTAAGGTACATTGTATATGTAATTAATCTTGCAACCCAGTGTTAATTTTGTTTTTCAATATTCCTTAACAAAAACTTATGCTCACAGCACATGGAGACAATTCTCATGTGCGGCCAAACACATTTTTGTAAAAAAAAACACAACAGTAGACAATTTCAACAGCACTCGGTATTAAATTCACAAGATATTTTGATAATTTTGAAATTTTAAATTTGCACAAACAATGTCTTCAGTTACATTTTTATCACCAATTAGTGGATTGCTGAAATGCTTGAAAACCGAGTAGACCAGTATAAATACCTGACGTTAATTAAATCGCACGGTGTACCCACAAATCCCCCACAGAAGCCGGCAACACCAGCTACGGCAACTTTCTCGTAGAACGGCATCATTCGGCCATCTTTGGTGAGCTCCTTCTTTGCTGTCTCGTACATGGCAAACCGCATCAACGAATACGTCAGCTAGAACGGGGAATTGATTACATGGCAAACCGCATCAACAAATACATCAGCTAGAACGGGAAATTGTATACATGGCAAACCGCATCAACAAATACTCCAGCTAGAACGGGGAATTTTATACTGTACATGGCAAACCGCATCAGCGAATATGTTAGTTAGAATGGGGAATTGTGTACATGGCAAACTGCATCAACGAATACACCAGCTAGAATGGGGAATTGTATACATTGTACATGGAAAACTGTATCAATGAATACATCAGCTAGAACAGTGAATTGTATACATGGCAAACCGCATCAACAAATACGTCAGCTAGAACGGGGAATTTTATACTGTGCATGGCAAACCGCATCAGCGAATATGTCAGTTAGAACGGGGAATTGTGCACATGGCAAAACTGCATCAACGAATACGTCAGCTAGAACAGGGAATTGTATACATGGCAAACTGCATCAATGAATATGTCAGCTAGAACGGGAAATTGTATACATGGCAAACCACATCAACAAATACGTCAGCTAGAACGGGAAATTGTATACATGGCAAACCGCATAAACGAATACGTCAGCTAGAACTGGGAAATTGTATACATGGCAAACCACATCAACGAATACGTCAGCTATAACCGGGAATTGTGTACATGGAAAACTGTATCAACGAATACATCAGCTAGAACAGGGAATTGTATACATGGCAAACCGATTCAACAAATACGTTAGCTAGAACGGGGAATTGTATCCATGGCAAACCGCATCAACGAATACGTCAGTTAGAACGGGGAATTGTATACATGGCAAACCACATCAACGAATACGCCAGCTAGAACGGGGAATTGTATACATGGCAAACCGCACCAAAGAATACGTCAGCTATAACCGGGAATTGTATACATGGCAAACCACATCAACGAATACACCAGCTAGAATGGGGAATTGTATACATGGCAAACTGCATCAACGAATATGTCAGCTAGAACGGGGAATTGTATACATGGCAAACCACATCAACAAATACGTCAGCTAGAACCGGAAATTGTATACATGGCAAACCGCATAAACGAATACGTCAGCTAGAACTGGGAAATTGTATACATGGCAAACCACATCAACGAATACGTCAGCTATAACCGGGAATTGTGTACATGGAAAACTGTAACAACGAATACATCAGCTAGAACAGGGAATTGTATACATGGCAAACCGATTCAACAAATACGTTAGCTAGAACGGGGAATTGTATCCATGGCAAACCGCATCAATGAATACGTCAGTTAGAACGGGGAATTGTATACATGGCAAACCATATCAACGAATACACCAGCTAGAACGGGGAATTGTATACATGGCAAACCGCACCAACGAATACGTCAGCTATAACCGGGAATTGCATACATGGCAAACCACATTAACGAATACACCAGCTAGAATGGGGAATTGTATACATGGCAAACTGCATCAACGAATACGTCAGCTAGAATGGGGAATTGTGTACATGGCAAACCGCATCAACGAATACGTCAGCTAGAATGGGGAATTGTATACATGGCAAACCGCATCAACGAATATGTCAGCTATAACCGGGAATTGTATACATGGCAAACCGCATCAACAAATACGTCAGCTAGAACGGGAAATTGTATACATGGCAAACCACATCAACGAATACGTCAGCTAGAACGGGAAATTGCATACATGGCAAACATTATCAATGAATACGCCAGCTAGAACAGGGAATTGTATACATGGCAAACCACATCAACAAATACGTCAGCTAGAACGGGGAATTGTATACATGGCAAACCACATCAACGAATACGCCAGCTAGAACGGGGAATTGTATACATGACAAACCGCATCAACGAATACGTCAGCTAGAATGGGGAATTGTATACATGGCAAACCGCATCAATGAATACGTCAGCTAGAACGGGGAATTGTGTACATGGCAAACCGCATCAATGAATATGTCAGTTAGAACGGGGAATTGTGTACATATATGGCAAACAGCATCAACGAATACGTTAGCCACAACGGGGAATTGTATCCATGGCAAACCGCATCAACGAATACGTCAGTTAGAACAAGGAATTGTATACATGGCAAACGCATCAACGAATACGTCAGCTAGAACGGGGAATTGTATCCATGGCAAACCGCATTAACAAATACGTCAGCTAGAACGGGGAATTGTATACATGGCAAACTGCATCATTGAATACGTCAGCTAGAAAAGGGAATTGTATAAATGGCAAATCTTAGATATTGTCAGAATTTAGTGATGGAAACAATCTGAAGGGAAACATAATAAAGTTGTAGATTTCAATCACTTTTTGGAACCCATATGCTGTGAGTGACTTCAAAATATTTGTCATTGATGACGTCATAGTGGAAAACTCATGTTTCAGCTAATTAAAATGTTCAAACCTTCGTAACTTTGTTATTATTTGTTATTTTACTTGCAGTTTTTAGCATTTATTTCACATTATCAAATTGTATTACTTACAAAAATAAAAAAAAAGTTGTTCAATTGACGTTTAACCCTTTCAGACTATTCCATTTATAAAAAGGGGATATTTTTTGTTCTCAAAATATGAAAATTACTTTCAAACAGTGCAGATCCTGATGAGACGGCTCGTTACGAGCCGGCTCATCTGGATCTGCACTGTTTGCATATAGCGGGCTTTCGGGTTCAAAGGGTTAACAGTATTAACCCTTTCAACACCAAGTAACTTAATAGGATGTTCCATGCCAATGTTTCACGCTATTTCATTAATTTTGTTCATTCAAATTATCCCATTCTTCTAAAAGGGTAATCTGTATGACGTTTAAAATTATTAACAAACAGTGGAGATCCTGATGAGACGGCTCATTACGAGCCGGCTCATCTGGATCTGCACTGTTTGCAAACATTGTCTCTATAGAGGTCTGTGGTGTTGAAAGGGTTAAAAGACCTGTTTAGAATACTTGGAAATAACAATAAATGGAAATGATTCGAAAGTGCTTTTTTGTATTGAGAAATATGACAAAATATAAAAAAAACAGCAGACGACAATTTACGTTTCCCGCTTTTTACCATTGTTAGGTCATGGCACAAATATGAGTGCATACCTGTCGACCCACAGAGGCGGAGATACCATTATAGAGGCCTTGGATACCGTCAGACTTGATCACCTTGCCGCCCATCGTAAACAGGCCGATCTTGCCCGACTGCTGCGTCTGGAGGTGAACCTACAACACAGAACAAGATCAGGGTTATATAGGGTGAACTAACAACACGGTTCAATGTCATGTAGGGCGAACCTTGAAAATAACCAGGCCAAGGTCATATAGGTAACACCACAACCAGGGATTCCGCTGGGGAAATTAAAAAATTGCCACTTCAAAAAAAAAATAAATATAAAAATTACAATTTTTTATCGCCAATTCTTTATTTTTATCGCCAATTGCGAAGGTGGCGATCGCCAGCGGAATCCCTGCACAACACAGAATCATGACACGTCAGGTAAGGTGAACAATCAACATGGAACAAGGTCATATTGGGTGAACCTAGAAAATAACCAGGTCAATGTCATGTAAGTAACCATGTAACAACACAGAACCATGCCACGGTCATGTAAGGTGAAACATCAACACTGAACCAAGTCATGGTCATGTTGGGCGAACCTACAGCACGGAATCAGGTCATGGTCATGTTGGGTGAACCTACAACACAGAACCATGTCATGGTCATGTAGGGCGAACCTACAACACAGAACCATGTCATGGTCATGTAGGGCGAACCTACAACACAGAACCATGTCATGGTCATGTAGGGCGAACGTACAACACAGAACCATGTCATGGTCATGTAGGGCGAACCTACAACACAGAACCATGTCACGGTCATGTAGGGTGAACCTACAACACAGAACCAGGTCATGGTCATGTAAGGCGAACCTACAACACAGAACCATGTCATGGTCATGTAGGGCGAACCTACAACACAGAACCAGGTCAAGGTCATGTAGGGCGAGGACGAACCTACAACACAGAACCAGGTCAAGGTCATGTACGGCGAATCTACAACACAGACCTGAAGGTCAAATTAAGTCGCGCAGGGTGAGCCTACAAAATACAAGCAGGTCAAGGTCATGTAGGACAAGCCGATAGCACAGCACCAGGTCAAGGTCATGTAGTGCGAACCTAAAACACAGAACCAGGTCAAGGTTATGTAGAGCGAACCAACAGCACAGCACCAGTCAAGATCATTTAGGGCAAACCTACAACACAGAACCAGGTCAAGGTCATGTAGGGCGAACCTACAACACAGACCTGAAGGTCAAATTAAGTCGCGTAGGGTGAGCCTACAAAATACAAGCAGGTCAAGGTCATGTAGGACAAGCCGATAGCACAGCACCAGGTCAAGGTCATGTAGTGCGAACCTAAAACACAGAACCAGGTCAAGGTTATGTGTAGCGAACCTAAAACGCACAGAACCAGTCAAGATCATTTAAGGGTTCACCTAACAAGAACCAGTCAAGGTTATGTGTAGCGAACCAACAGCACAGCACCAGTCAAGATCATTTAGGGCAAACCTACAACACAGAACCAGGTCAAGATTATGTGTAGCGAACCAACAGCACAGCACCAGTCAAGATCATTTAGGGCAAACCTACAACACAGAACCAGGTCAAGGTCATGTAGAGCACACCTACAACACAGAGCCTGGTCAAGGTCATGTAGGGCGACCTACAGTCGGAACCAGTGGTAAATATACCAAGGGTGGACCTACAACACAGAACTAACGAGCACAGTCATGTAGGGCGAACCTACAACATGGAAACAGTTCAAGGTCATGTATGGGGGAACCTACAACATGGAACCAGTTCAAGGTCATGTATGGAGGAACCTACAGCATGGAACCAGTTCAAGGTCATGTATGGGGGAACCTACAGCATGGAACCAGGTCAAGGTCATGTATGGGGGAACCTACAACATGGAACCAGTTCAAGGTCATGTATGGAGGAACCTACAACATTCAACCAGGTCAATGTCATGTATGGAAGAACCTGCAACATGGAACCAGGTCAAGGTCATGAAACCAGGTCAAGGTCATAAAGGTGAACCTACAACACAGAACTAAAGGTCAATGGCATGTAGGGCAAGCCTACAACATGCAACTAGGTCATGGTAATGTAAGGTGAATCTATAATACAGAACCAGGTCATGGATATGTATGGTGAACCTACAAAATGGAACCAGATTTCACAGTCATGTAGGGTGGTTCACCCTACATGACCTTGAAATATGGTTCCATATTGACACAACATGATACAACATGGAATTAGCGGTCAATGTCATGTATGATGAACCTAGAAACTAACCAGGTCAAGGTCATGTAGGATGAACCTACAACACAGAACAATGTTATGGTATTGTAGGAAGACGAGACAGTTCAAATGAGTGGTAACAACATATACCTTTACGGGGAAATTAACAAAATAATGGGATTTGTTCAACCAAAATTATTGTATCCTTAGACTGAAATGGGTTAAGCATGAAAAAAGGGTCATTGAAAATGATAGGCATGTGGATTGATGGACTGCTCACTCAGCTGTGAGCAATACAGGATTGAAGTGTACATCAAGTATTATAAACCTAGGTGAGAGGTTTTGAGAAATTGACATGAATGAATATATTGCAACTACAACTTTCAGTAAAATGTTGCGAGGCAAAATTTGGCTCATCCGTAAAACTTGTCTGATGTTCTCATTACTCCACTTGTCACCTAAACATATTACCCCACAGCTGATTTTACTCCACACAATAGTCAGTATCTCCAGGTTTTTTTTCCAGGATCTGTAGCCTATTTCACCAACATTGCAAAGTATACTTATCTCAAAGCATACTTTGAGGGAGAAATTTTCAATTTAAGGATAAATTTATTAATTTTTATTATACTGAATTTATTACATTATCACAGCCATTTTGGCTCTGATAATGTAATAAATTCAGTATAATAATTCTGCATACCGTAAAGATTCTAATAGACACCCGGGCGTCTATTAGAATCACCACTGGCTCCGAAGTCCAGGATGGGCGTTTAATAGAGGCAAGTGTTATTCAGCAAAGGGAAAATGATAAAAAAATATACGATGTTCTGCTATCTGAACAAAAACATAACTAAGGGATGTTACTCTCAAACGCCAGACTTGATTGTACTGTCTGTCAGTTTATAAACATTTGGGCCCACTCTGGTCATTATGGTACAGTCGGTAGAAATGTTAAATTTAATGGTAATGTATATCAAGACAGCGTCAATCATTAATGCTCATCAGATTTACGCCTACGGACGTTTCGTCAGCGTCAGCGTTTCGGATCTGTCGGGTTTGAGATGCTTTGAAAATGGCGTCTCCGTAACCGTGTAAATTCTGATCACCCTGAGTCCGTGCAAATAGCTACTGCTGATGAGGAATTTACTGTGACACCGGAAACAGTCGAATTTCGCTTCCGCTTTTGAAAGTGAAAGTAGCAATTATGTTTTTTCCCCGATTTTAAAGGAAGTTGCTTTCGAAATAATGGAAAGAAAAAAAATCTAATTGGACAATTAGCTCCGATTTTGTTTCAAGTCGGTACTGGGCGTTTATTAGAGGCACTAATTTCGTGAAAATCAGCCAAATGTGTCATTTTCAACGTAAAAAGTGGGGGGTGGGCGTCTATTAGAGCAATGGGCGTCTATTAGAATATTTACGGTACTTTTAATCATCAAATATATGCAGTCGTTAGTTCTATATGAAATAATGCATCTCGGGAAAAATAAATGATTACTCCCTCAAAGTATACTTTGGTAGATAAGTGTACTTTGCAATTTTGATGAAATCGGCTACTGTTCGTTGGCAGCAAGCTCACATTGACCCTAGCACCCAACCTACCCAAAGCCCACCAGTCAAACACACACTGCCAATCAGTATGCAGGTATCGCCTAGTCAAATAAATACGACGCTAAACGCTACGTACGATGTTACTTCGGTGAAGGGAGCGACCCAGTAAGTGGACTGAAACCGTGGAATACCTTGCTCTAGGTATAGCCCTGATTTCATCTGTAGCCGATTTCATCAACATTGCAAAGTATACTTTAGTAGCAAAGTATACTTTGAGGGAGAAATTTTCAATTTTTTGAAACATTTATTAATTTTTATTATACTGAATTTATTACATTATCACAGCCATTTAATGGCTGTGATAATGTAATAAATTCAGTATAATAATTCTGCATACTTTTATTCATGAAATATATGCAGTTGTTAGTTCTATATGAAATAATGCATTTCAGGAAAAATAAATGATTACTCCCTCAAAGTATACTTTGCTAGTAAAGTATACTTTGCAATGTTGATGAAATAGGCTACTGGGCACTGAATTCATTATACATGTACATGTACTGGTCAATTGGTCAGCTTGTGTGATCTTCAGCACCCAGCTGATCACCCAGCAATTCCACCCAGCAAACAAGTGACATCAGTAGCCTATTTCACCAACATTGCAAAGTATACTTTTCTAGTAGTGTACTTTGAGGGACAAATTTTCAGTTTAAGAATAAATTTATTAATTCTTATTATACTGAATGTATTACATTATCACAGCCATTTTGGCTGTGATAATGTAATACATTCAGTATAATAATTCTGCATACTTTTAATCATCAAATATATGCAGTTGTTAGTTCTCAAAGTATACTTTACTAGAAAAGTATACTTTGCAATGTTGGTTAAATCGGCTACTGAACTTCTACTGGCACTGGACTGGACATCACTGACCACAACTACAGAGAAGCTCCAATACAGCTCTATTCTTCCACAACAATACTTTTTACATTTATAAATTATGGCGATATATTATTAGATTTTAATTGAATTCCGAAGACGTTTAAAAGTTCTTCATTATAACACTAGATATATTCGCCGATAAAAACACGACCCCACAAACATACCGCTTATCTGGTGCCCTGTTTTGGAAACCAGCTGACCTTTGATGACGCGACATAACCGGTCCGACTCGGGCCTAATGCCGATCTATGTGACCACTCGACCAACATGTCGCAAGGCCACGCCACGTATATATCGATCATCAACATTCTGGTACAGTACATAGCGGATAAACAATGCAATTAAAATCAATTAATGAAAAACTTTCACCTTCAAAAGATCTAAAGGATGAGTGCAGCAAGCCGCCATCGCACTCGCGGTTCCCCCGAAATACCATCTCCCGATCCGCTTCGTCTTGTCCGTTTCTGACATGGTAACGTCTCTGTGTCCAGCTGTTATGTCAATAAATCGTCGATTCTCCTCACATACTATATGCCACAAACGTGTATCTCTCTCCTCGAAAACCTGTGTGTATTGCTGCCGACTCCAATACACGTTACTGGTTATATAGAGCAGGTCAAGGTCAGAACAACATCAATCAGACACGTCGGTGTGTCATCCCCGATATCGGAATATGGTACATAACTGCTGATGATTAACTGTGAATAAAGTACCGAGTTGTTCCCCGTCGACCGATACTGCATTTTTTTTCTCAAATGGGTCCCCAAATTAATACTAATCTGGGGCGATACTGGTCGCAGTCACCGCGCCCTGTAGTGTCATGATCCGCCACGTTAACATATGTGTATCCTAGTTGCGACACCCCTTTCCAAAATCGATCCACAATTCGCACCAACAACCCCTCGGCAAGAACCTATATTAGCTACGCCACTATGTCCAGTGTAGATCCTGGCAAACTGATCAAATAGTTATTCAGTGACAGGATCATTGCGCAGTCTGATCTGGGGCTACGCTGGTCACAAACGTCGTTCGGTCACTTTTTCTCAACCGGGAAATGAAATTGCCAACAGTGTATAACCATACTCACGATGCAGAATCAATGTAATACTGATCTGGGGCTACGCAAGCAACCTGGTTGCTAATATAAGTGGCTATGACTGGAGCAACTGGGTTTATGGGTTCTGCGACTAGTGCAGCTCCAGATCAGCCTGTGCATCTGATCATGATCAACCCTGTTCGCCATTCCATCAATAAAATACCCGTCACGCTTCTAACAAGCAATATAGATTGTTATCAGGCTACAGGAGTGTGCTATTTAATCAGGTGCTACACTGGCCAAAGCCCTATAGGCCCCATTTCTCCAGTCATAGTCACGTATTACGTCTACTTTCTGAGGGTACAACACTGTTTACCAGTTTACCCGTTACGAGTCGGTGTGGTGTGAATAATATCATCTATTACAGCCCGACCTTTCTTAACCGGACACCCAGAAAACACCGGTTTCTTTTAATCGTGATGAGTTTCAATGATTTATCTCTATAGATAACAGTAATGTATGTTCATGACTGCAAAACGTACATCCATGTATTGTAGGCATGTGTTCATATATCTGCCTTACAGTGTGGTACCCGTTTAAACTGAATACACTGGGGAGCTAAGAGAGTGGCGAGTCTCCAGGGGACCATTTCACTTAACTTCGTACGACTAAAATGTTCGTAAGTGCAAACTTATGATAGTCTGTGTTATTGTAAACAATTATTGGATTTACATTTATTGAGCATAGGCTGCATAAGACAGAAAATTCGGGTTAGGCATAATACTTTCGTTGGGAAGATGGCAGATAAGAAATGATATTCTCTATGCGACTGCGACTTTTCTTGAACATTTTGGTCGTCTTAGGAATTTTGAGTAGATTCTCAATGTTGGAGCATCGAAAGCTGTCAAATTGGATTTTATATTATAATATATGTAGGTGGAATGGACAATTGGGTTATTGCCCCTTGCGACGTGCGATCAGCATGCGCATTCACGCAGTCTACATAAGAAGCTGCATTGTTCAATCAACTTCACCAATCAGTAGATGGAGTATGCGTCATGTGTCTAAAAAACATCATATATTCTGATATGTCTGCCGGAAAGAACTAAAACTGCAAATCACAAGCCACAATTATTTTTATACAGAATCAGACAGCTACTCAATTAATTTACCCCCCCCCCTCCCCCGCCGGAATCCGCCACTGTTTTGTGTCATCTTGTTGTTCGGCACGGCCATTGTATGAATATGAAGGTGGAGTAAATAACTTATAGCACCATTGGCTGCCTGTAAGCTCGATCATTTCGTGGACCATCTGCTCATAATTCCCGCACAAAAATATTTACACAATTCCCTAACATTTGATTGGCCCGTAGCGGCAAGTCTCTGTCCAAAATTTATATCCCAGTAAACTGCCACGCCGAACTACTTTCCGTAACCATCAGGCGCAGTTAAAATAATTCTTAAGAAAACGGAAAATGAACACATTTTCTTGATGAATTTATTTCAAATGCTGGAATTATAAGGAATGAATGGCCTTTTTGTTGAATTTATCGGGGATATAAACTTGGAAAAGTCACGGGAATACTGGACGAGGCCTTCCGGCCTTCGTCCAGTATTCCCGCGACTTTTCCAAGTTTGTACCCCGATAAATTCCACAAAAAGGCCATTCATTCCTATAGTACAGGCGGACAAACGGTGTTTAAGCGTTGCTTCTCCATTTAAATATATATGTGGCTTATGGGTTTTGTGACCTCTATAGTTCCTGCTCAAATAGCACACTCTTGTAGTCTGATCTATATTGCTTGTTGGAAGCATGACGGTCATTGATGGAATGGTGCGCAGTGCAGATCCAGATCAGCCTGTGCTGAAGATCTACACTGATAGAAAATCCTGTAAGTCCCAATTCTCCAGTTCCAGCCACATAGGCGGCTCCTGGTTTGAAGTAAATGTTCATTTCTAACTGTGATAGTGAGTGAAGAAACGGGGCTTGTGTCATAGCCGACTAGTGTAGACCCAGACCAGACCACGTTCGTGCAGTCCGATCAGCGTCAGCACCGTTCGCCATTCAATGTGTGAACATTATTCTGCCATGCTCATAACAAAAGGTAGATACACATTATCCTTATTAGAGGCGGATCCAGGATTTCACCGAAGTGTATGTGGGGGTGGGGGGGGGGGGGGCAGTCGTAAATTGAATGACTAATGTTCAGTACATGATGCTCATGTGATAACGCAATAGGTAATAAGGTAATATCTTCTGAATGGGCTCTTTCTACTGTTTGAACATTGATTTGATAAAGTCACCCTTATTTGCCAGTGCTTGCTAATTTTTTTACAAAATCAGACAGTTTCTCAAGTTTCTCAATTGCAAAATAAATCTGGAATCCTGAAAGCTGAAGTGTTCGCCTTTCGCCATTCATACAGTAAAACATGCATGTTGCTTATAAACAAGGTGTCTAGATCCCTCAGGAGTATACAGGCGCTATGCTGATCACAAATGCCCGATAGTCACAGTGAAATATCTGTAGCCCATTTCATCAACATTGCAAAGTATACTTTACTAGCAAAGTATACTTTGAGGGAGTAATCATTTATTTTTCCTGAACTGCATTATTTCATATAAAACTAACAAATGCATATATTTCATGATTAAAAGTATGCAGAATTATTATACTGAATTTATTACATTATCACAGCCAATTTGGCTGTGATAATGTAATAAATTCAGTATAATAAAAATTAATAAATTTATCATAAAATTGAAAATTTCTCCCTCAAAGTATACTTTGCTACTAAAGTATACTTTGCAATGTTGATGAAATCAGCTACTGGTTGTGACTGGAGAAAGATGGCTTATGGTTTTTGCGCCCAGTGTAGACCCGTCCGCGCAGTCCGATCTGATTAGGGTCCGCCCTGTTCGCTATTCAGTCAATGGCACGCACGTTTTACATTTTGCAAGGTTGCTGGCGTATACTAGTAGATCAGGAGCTAGACTGTTCGCAAATTTCATGGCCCCATTCTCTAAGCACAGCGAAATGTCTGTATGTGACTGGAGAAATGGGGCTTATGGCCTTTTCGACTAGTGTCGACACAGATCAGTCTACGTGTCCGCGCAGTCTGATCAGGGTATGCACTGTTCGTCATTCAAGTGTTTGGCATACATGTTTTATGTTTAACAATATTGCTGGAGTACGCTATCAGATCAGGAGCTACGCTGACAAGAAGGCCATACGCCCCATTTTGTAATCACAGTGAAACGCGTGACTGTGGATAACTGGAGTTATGGTTTTAGCGACCAGTGTAGACCCAGATCGGACTGCGCGTCCGCGCAGTCTGATCAGGGTCTGCACTGTTCGCCAATTGGTCAGTCAGTGGATTACACGTCTAACAAGGCTCAGGACATGAGCAAATCGATTGCTGCGCTGACGACATATACAATATGCCCCATTTCCCCGGTCACGTCCACGTTGATAACGTTTTACAACCACAGAGAAAAAAACGTTACCTTAAGCAGATCTAAGGGGTGCGTACAACAGGCGGCCATTGCGCTGGCAATCCCGCCGTAGTACCAGTGCCCGATCCTCTTCGTCTTATCCACTTCTGTCATGGTTAAACTGTTATAATCCGCGACAATCCGCCTCAATGTGTCGTATACTCCTGACTCGTATGCAGAATTATGTCACCTTCAAACCCGATACATTTCGACCTCCACACTACACCGGTTTGGGAGTTACACGGTGTAATTTTAATTGGCGAACAAAAACATAGGAATATTATTGATTACATGGTTGGCTTATTAATTAATAAAGCGTCTTCAATACACGACAGGTAATTGCATAATTAATATGTTCAGCATATTTAAATATTAAAGTGGTCTTTACGTTGTCAAATTATAAAAATAAATACAATCCTAATCAAAATACACATACTATTTAACCATATCATTACATGTCCCGACACCTAAACGTAAATCCCGTCCATTCACAGTTTTGGGGTCACTGCACCTAGTGCAAGTGAAATCACCCCTACAACTGGTGCTGCATTCCGCACCGGCGTATGATGTTTCATGTCGAAAAATGCACGGGTTTCCTTACGAGATGTCACCATCTCTACTTAGAGCTATCGCATAATCACATGTTTCGTCTAGTAACCGGCGCAACTTTACTACACGAAAATGTGTCTTCTGCATGTACAAGGTGCATGATCACGTGTTTACAACAACAACAACGTCGCTCACTCCAAAGTAAGTATTATTTGATATTTTAATGTGCAACGGATTTTGATGAAATTTGGCGCAGACTTATATTTTAATATGCAACGGTTTTTGACGAAATTTGGCACAGGCTTATGTCGTTTTTGCGAAGAATCATTTCCGTGTCGGAGACACGGAAATCGATTATTCGCAAAAACGACAGAAGTTTGGGCGAAAATAAATAGACCACAACATGCAGCTTAACAAGACACGTTTGATGCGCCATATTACATCAAAATCCGTTACGTAATAAGGACACTATAAAAGAATACGTACTTTGAATCGGTACTTGTTGTTGTTGTTAGTACCACGTGATCATACACGTTGATGTAGCTGAATGGGAATTAGTGAAGCATCCGGCACTTAATTCGACGTGAAATCACTGGCGCAGAGTGAAACACCAGTGCCTACAAGTCGTAGATTTAGGCGGAATCTCTGGATTTACTATTTGACAGTCTTCTCCAGTTGCAATTGGAATTATCTATGTTCAGATGTCCACGCGGCGATGGTTATATAACCAATGTACTTTACGTTTTATGGCCTAAAACGCAGCTTAGAAATATTCAATTTCTATTAAAAGCTTATGAACTTAATACACCGTTTATTCACATTTCTGACCATGCATACTCATTTCAGGTGCTATTGTGGGTTATAAAAATCTATTTTCATTACAACTGTATGGCCATTTTCGACTACATATCGGAACTGTGTCTCTTTAAAGGGAGCAATAGGCGGTCACATCGTGTAATCTACATCGGAAATAAAATACACTCTACCTACCATTTTAATCACGTTTACACAAAATAATTCACGTATGTCGCATTAATAAACGCATACACATATGTAGACATGCCTGGAGAAATGGGGCTTATGCGTTTTGCGACTAGTGTATATCCAGATCAGCATGTGCAGTAACGCAAACGAACGGACGCACACTTTGAATATTTTCAGCCTGGCATAATTTAAAGGGACAGTAGAAGAATGGGGCAGAACCATCCTTATATTATCTTATCTTGTTTTCCATAATTAGCGCCAGTGCACATGACGACAACAAAATTGTATATATCTGCTGAATGTTCAGGCATTGTATATATCTGCTGAATGAGCAGGCATTGTATATATCTGCAGAATTATCAGACATTGTATATATCTGATGAATGATCAGACATTGTATATATCTGCAGAATTATCAGACATCGTATATATCTGCAGAATTATCAGACATTGTATATATCTGATGAATGATCAGGCATTGAATATCTGCAGAATGATCAGGCATTGTATATATCTGCTGAATGATCAGACATTGTATATATCTGCAGAATGATCAAACATTGTATATATCTGCAGAATGATCAGACATCGTATATATCTGCAGAATGATCAGACATTGTATATATCTGATGAATGAATCAGCATTGTATATCTGCTAATGATGATTCAGGCATTGTCATATATCTGTGAATGATCGGCATTGTATATATGCTGATGATCAGGCATTGTATATATCTGCGTGAATGATCAGATTGTTATTTATATCTGCTGAATGATCATACTTGTATATATCTGGATGAATGATCACTATATATCTGCGATGATAGCATGTATATCTGGAATGATCAGGCATTGTATTTATTGCTGAATGATCAGACATTGTAAAGATCTGCAGAGATCACATTGTATATATCTGCAGAAAGATCCCAAGAAACTTGTAAGATATCTGGCTTAATGACAGACATTGTATATATCTGCAGTAATGATCAGGATATTGTATATATCTGCAGAATGATCAAACATTGCTATATATCTGCAGAATTGATCATGCTTTGTATCTATCTGCATGATGAGCATTGACCTTTTTTATATCTGCAGAATGATCAGGCTTTGTATATATCTGCAGAGATCAGACATTGTATATATCTGCTGAATGATCAAACATTGTATATATCTGCAGAATGATCAGGCATTCTATATAATTCTTGCATGAATGATAACAACATTGTATATATCTGATGAATGATCATGCATTGTATATATCTGATTGAATAATCAAGGCATTGTATAATATCATTGCTGAAATGATCAGACATTGTATAATACTGCAGAATGGATCAAGGCATTGGTAATAATATCTGCAGAATGATCAGGAACATTGTATAAATATCTGCAGAAATGATCAAACATTGTATATAATTCTTTGATAATGATCAAACCATTTTATATTCTGAGAAGATCAGGCTTTGTATATATCTGCAGAATTGAATCAAGAAATTATTTTTATATATCCTGCATTATCCTTTTGTCTGAATGATCAAGACATTGTAATATATCTGCATAATGATCAAACATATATATCTCAGAATGATCAAACATTGTTATATTGTGAATGATCAGGCATTGATAGATCTGATAATAATCAGGCAATTGTAATATATCTGCTGAATGATCAGGATATAATCTGCAGAATATCAAACATTGTATATATCTGCAGAATGATCAGGCATTGGTATATATCTGCAATGATCAAGAATGAAATTTAATCGGAATGAATGATCACATTGTATATATGCGAATGATCAGGCTGTATATAATCGCTAGAAGGATCAGACAATTTGATAAATATGCAGAAGTATCGACATTGTATATCTGCAAAATGATCAAACATTGTATATATCTGCAATGACACTTTTTAATTATTGATAATGATCAAAATTGTTTATATCTGATGAATGATCAAGACTTTGAATATCAAATTGATACATTTTGATATATCTGGCTGAATGATCAAACATTTTATATATCTGCAGAATGATCAGGTTTTGTATATATCTGCAGAATGATCAGACATTCTATACATCTGATGAATGATCAGGCATTGTATATATCTGATGAATGATCAGGCGTTGTATATATCTGCAGAATGATCAGACATTGTATATATCTGCAGAATGATCAGACATTGTATATATCTGCTGAATGATCAAACA
Organism: Conchocele bisecta; assembly: GCA_029237695.1. NCBI lineage: Eukaryota > Metazoa > Mollusca > Bivalvia > Lucinida > Thyasiridae > Conchocele > Conchocele bisecta. The sequence goes on from CM055267.1 coordinate 44,301,661, forward strand.
TTTATATATCTGCAGAATGATCAGGCATTGTATATATCTGCAGAATGATCAGGTATTTTATATATCTACAGAATGATCAGGCATTGTATATATCTGCAGAATGATCAGACATTGTAAATATCTACAGAATGATCAGACATTGTATATATCTGCTGAATAATCAAACATTGTATATATCTGCAGAATGATCAGGCTTTGTATATACCTGCAGAATGATTAGACATTGTATATATCTGCAGAATGATCAGGCATTGTATATATCTGCAGAATGATCAGGCATTGTATATATCTGCAGAATGATCAGGCATTGTATGTATCTGATGAATGATCAGGCATTGTATATATCTCCAGAATTATCAGGTATTGTATATATCTGCAGAATGATCAGGCATTGTATATATCTGCAGAATGATCAGGTATTGTATATATCTGCAGAATGATCAGACATTGTATATATCTACAGAATGATCAGGTATTGTATATATCTGCTGAATGATCAGGCATTGTATATATCTGCTGAATGATCATGCTCTAGACTGGCGGCATATGATCAGATCGCGTCATTGCATAGCTCGAAGAACTTATTTAACATATGAGACACACCATGTGATTTTGTACCTTCGGACATTTTCTTAATTTCATGAAATACGTTTACAAAATTTAAAAATGGCGTCAAAAGTTGACAAAAGTTTATATTCCGCATGTACTCTGAAATATTTGTCAACTTTAGACTTTATTTATGAAAAATATTGTAAAGTTTGTAAACGTATTTAATGAAATTACTCAGATGTCCGAAGGTACAAAATCACATAGCGTGTTTCATTTAGCTCTATATATCATAAAGATAGCATTTGTAAAAACTGTAGATCCATATGAGCCTGCTGGTAACGAGCCGTCTGATCAGGATCTGCAGAGTTTGTCTCAATATTATTTAAAAAAAAAATACAACAACATTACTCCTTTTGATTATTGATTTAGACACGTAACAGACCATGTTATATATTTCAGAGTTAAAGAGGTAATCTGGCAGCACTACCACATATTATTGATTGTCGACAAGTAGATAATTAACCCTAATTCACTGTCTGTAACGCAGGGCGACTTGTAAATCGACCTGCGTTACAGACATAGACTTCGTGTTAGTATATAATGTGAGCAGGTGCTACGGGGCGCCATGCAGGACAGGTTAATTATGTGTACAAAATTGAGTTTTGTAACACTAAAAATCACAAAATTCAATTCTGTGTCACAAAATTCAATTCTGTGTCACAAAATTCAATTCTGTCAATTCTGTGTCACAAAATTGAATTCTGTGTCACAAAATTCAATTTTGTGAAGACAGAATTCATTTTTGTCCACAAAAATTAGTTGCGTATGTCATCTCTACGTTGATTGGTTGAGATCGGTCTTAGTCCATTTTACTTACTGTGGAGTACACTTGCAGGTTTAAATATTTCAATGCGAAAATATAACCCAATATATCAATATTATACTTCTTTATGGACAGTTATTTTGGTTATATTATGATTACAAATGAGTGGTCACACCATATAAGCATATATACTTTGAAGGAGAAATAAGAAAAATATTCAGAATTTTCCCTCAATTATGTAAACAGGGTCAAACATAAAGTAGCCGGGATATAGCTAGACCTGAGAGCATGCCCATATATAGAGAATACCAGGCTAGTGTATTTTGATATCAAGTTTATCAGGCAAGGCTAGGAAACGCGTAGGAATTCCGAGGCTTGCCGAGGAATTCCTACCGTTTCCGAGCCGAGCCTGATAAACTTGATATTAAAATACACTAGCCTGGTATTCTATTTATCAGGTAACGTTTTATGCTCGAAAATGACATTAGATGACGTCGTATTCTAACAGTAGATCTAACCTTGTGAAACAAATGGTATTGGATCTGTGTCTACTAGTTGCGAAGTTACGTGTTCGCAACTATGTGTCTACATGCATTATTTACAGTATACACCATCTTAGTACATGTATCCATGGTATCTACACAAATACTACAAATGGTTTCCTTTAATGGCCCAATACACACATTCTGTTTATAAACACAGACAGCAGTCAGAACACAGGCCACAGCGCGTGTATTATTGATTTAACTGGGGCAAATGTACCTTGCGATACACACTAAATGACGTCAGTACTCGCGGGAGATCTACATGTACATGAATTATGTGTACAATTATAACGCAAATGAGTTTAAATACGAATGGGTTTGTCAACGTTTGACTGTTTGGAGATAGTTGAAGCAAAATGGCAGAATGAGAAATGAATCATCGGCAGAATGAGAAATAAATCATCGACATTGAATGTGTAGATCGGCGACCGTGACCCATTTCTCCAGTGCAGTTTCTGACCAATGGTAGTCCTTCTTACATGCGTGTGCAGAATTGACAGAATTGAATTTTGTGACACAGAATTGATGGACAGAATTGAATTCTGTGGCACAGAATTGAATTTTGTGACACATAATTGAATTCTGTGACACAAAAGTGAATTTTGTGACACAGAATTGAATTTTGTGGCACAAAAATGAATTTTGTTGACAAAATTGAGCCATGTCCCACTTGGCGCCCCGTAGGTGCTCACCGATATCAAAGACAACAGCGTGGACCGACCAGCTAACATCACACGGAAATATTTATGAAGATGAATAATTGTTTTGAATAAAGTTTCAATTCAATACTACTTAAAGCTGCATGTTTATAAGATACACAAATACTACATTGTGTCATGCAAATGTTGCATACATTTTTAAAATTTTGCATTGGCTTTTGGCAAGGGGGACACATGACATGGCTTAAGAATCATTTGTTAAAACGGCTCTGAGAAATAAGGTTGATGATACACATATGGCGTTAAGTCAATTCGACTCATGGTTTCAAAGTTAAAATTTGGATTGACCTTACATTTCATATACGTGTTGATCATCATCTACAAATCACAACATCACTGGCATAATGCATGGGTAGATGTTGTACAGCTACCACCACGACACTGCAAACTACTTTGCAGAATTAACTTTTTTTAAATATGTGTAATTCCATGTGGTGAGAACAGCGCATGTTCATGTCCGAACCGGCATTTTCACAGATTCCAAAGACAAAACAAATAATTATAGTTTCTTCAAACAGTGGATAAGGAATAATAGTAATAACGAAGCCTAAAAGCGAACAATTATAATTTTCTATATACCTACAAACTTTCGCAAACGTTACATATATATACACAATCTATGCCAATGCTGAGAAAAATGATCAATTTCATTTCGCAAACAACCGTTTCTGTTTGTGAAAGTTCTTCGAAACGCGGATATGCCATATGCCATACATTTGCAAATGTGTTATTGTCTATGACATATGTTTGTGTTTTAAAACGGAAGATGTGCCTTAGCGGGTCCATTATACTTTAAGTTGATATCCGCCTGACGCCTGGATTCGTCATCACTGCGATCATATGGCCGCCGTAAGTTGTCCCTACAGAGCGTCACACCGAATCCCGGCCGGTCTGGGAGGTCGATAAACCCATTCGCCGGGAGTGGCTCATCTAGGAAAAGTCCGCCGAAATATGGAAGTAGTTTATCACCTTTGGGACTTAGGTTGATGAATTCTGCCACAGGACAGTTACTGAATGCGTACTGCAGGTGGTAGGAATAGACACTCGAGCCGTGCGGGATAACCATGGTGTCATGCGCTGCAGCCAATGCAACGACGCGCCGCGCCTCCGTGATCCCGCCCAGCCATGTGATATCCGGTTGTATAATGTCCACACAGCGCGAGTTGATGAGCTGCTTGAAGCCGTAGCGGTTGTACTCGTGTTCACCCGTAGTCAGCAGAACGTTGGATGTCCTCAGGTTTTCGCGGACCTGGCTGTATCCCTCGTAGTCGTCCGGCGGCAGGAATTCCTCCATCCACTTCAGTCCGTGCGGCTCCAGGGTCCGGGCCAGGCGGGTAGCGTACGGCACTGTGAGCGCCATGTAGCAGTCCAACATTAGTGGGAAGTCAGTCCCGACCTTTTCCCGCCACGATTTAAAGAACTCCACGTTCTTCCGTAGACCTTCGTCTCCCGCCGCCGGTCCGTATGGACACGGAACCTTCGCACCCACAAATCCAAGCTCCTTTGCAATATCCGGTCGTGCTGTGGTCGAGTATACAGGCAGACGCTCTTTCGTCTTCCCACCGAGTAGAGCGTAAACTGGCTCCTTCCGGATTTTGCCGAGAAGGTCCCAAAGAGCAAGATCGACAGCACTTATTGCCTGAATCGGTAAGCCCTTTCTCCCGTAGTTTAAAGTCGAACGAAACATTTGATCGTTTATCAGCTCAACATTTCTAGGATCCTGGCCTTCAATGAATCGACTCAAATGTTTCTCCACAATATAACATCCGGGTTCTCCGCCAATCGTGACCCCGACTCCACACGTGCCGTCCTCAGCCTCCACTTCCACAACGAGCGTACCGAGGGCGTTGATTCCCCAGGACTTCCGGGACGATCGGTACAATTCGTAGCCCGACATCGGATTGGCGATCGGAGTCGGGTAACCATTGATCCAGTGATGGTCGTCAACATCATGGCAGTCCGCGCCTTGGTCACCCTTGTCCCGCGCCCCCAAGTCTGGTACGTACGCACGGACAACCTTAACCCGAGGAAACTGTATAGCGCTGTTCGCCATGAGGAGCAGATAAATATGTGACTGAACAGCTGTGTTCACAACACTACAATGTGCTGATTAGCAAAGACGATGTGCGGTTTGTAGGGCAGAGCTTCTGGTTGAGATCAAGTCCGTCCTACGTTTGAGACCAGCATAGTCCCAAATCAGCCTGTGAATCCGCACAATCTGATCAGGGCCTTAGCATGTAGCATGTTAAGTCACTGAAGTATAAGCTCTCGTCGAAATTTGTAGCTGCGAATGAACAGGATAGTCAGTATGTAGAATCGTTGTAAATGCATTTAAGTCCAATGTGTCATCCGGCGTGCATAGATCGGTCACGACCTTGTACCATATACAGACTAGCATAAGTATCGGCATTGTCTTAGCTGTGGACATTAGCGTAACATAAAGGTGAAACAGATATACATGTATGCGGTTTATGATGATTTACAAGTAATAAGCAAACACACTTGGTGACAATGTAGGGATATTTTGGAAACTATACACCCACGCCCCAGTATTTTTTTGTACTTTAATGAACGCATTTCTGTAAGTATATGCGTCGTAAACATTATTACCGAGTTACATTTTCTTATGGAAGTAACATCTAATATATTCATACGCATACACATGCATTCACGAAGCTTTATCAGCAATGTATTTTTAGGTCGTACTTTTAACACAAGAAACATTCGACTTCTTAGCTGACAGTATCAGCATTATAAAAGACGATAGCAATACGTCATCTGTTCCAATGTCCAGTGCCTGCGATGCTTTTTAAAAAAACAGGCATGCTGTAGAAGAGAATATATGCAGACGTTTACACCAGGATACTATAAATCAAATACTTATTTAATAACGAGTATAGAACACACATTATACGATATAATTATATAGTGCATCAATTTCGGAAAGCAATGCGAAATAAACAAAGAATGATGCGCAGCCGCTTGACAATGCGATGCGAAATAGAAGCGATACGATGGGAGAGAGTAAACTACTCAACACTATAGATAAATGGACTAAAGACAATATCAACGACAACGATATAATAATGGAAGTTAATAGTAGTACAACGAGGTTGGCAAAGATTTGAAAACGAAATGCAGCTAGTGTTATTTTCAGATAAAAGATAAAATGGATATATACTGGTATCTGCTCTACCGGATTCACGACAACACCCACATACATGTAGAGCGAATTTCTAATTATATGACGTCTACGAAAAACCTGTATCAGCGCACCAGCTTTATGGCAAGAGTATATACATACACCAGGGGGCAGTTTCACTAAACTTCGTACGACTAACGTGTTCGTAAGTGCAAAATTATGATAATCTGTAATTTTCACATTAACAATGTTTTCTTGTAAACATATATTGGATTTACATTTATTGAGCATATGCTGCATATGCATATTCAGCATATGCTCAATACATGTAAATCCATCAATTGAAATTTCCAGACGATACTAAATTAAAACGGGGCCCAGGCAGAACACATATCTACTTTAAAAAATGTTATCTCTAATAGAACAGCGACCCTCACGATGTATATCAACTAGAGGTATATAATAGTTATCCATGCTATAAGATTTACAAAGAGACTTTCGAGATAAAGAGAGGGGGAAAAGAGCAAGAAAAAAACGTGGAAAAGAGGTCACATGGTTGAATGTCCACCGATAGGCTGAGGACGCACAGGAAGCACAGAGACACGGCTCCACCATTCGATCGCACATGTATTCTACTACTGTTCCTGCTCCTGTCAATTTGACCACGTTGATACCGAAAACTCGACGGAAAACCGCCATCCGTGAATCAAGGGCTGCATATCACCAACGAAAGCGCTAACCATCAACGAGACGATACTGTAGCCATATAAAACATGTACAACTTTGCAGAAAGCACTGCACTGCACAGAGTTTTTTTGTCCAGACGCCATACAAGATGGAAACGGTTCTTCATCGACAGTGTAAGAGATGACGACGGGCCGGGGCTTACAACAGCGCTGATTACGCTGATCATGGTATCCAACTGCATGTATATTGAAACAGCGACAGAGAATGACACACTACACAATACATAATGGATAACAAGATTACTATGAAATAGAAGTAATTGCAGCTCGTCGTGCAGACACAATTGAAGACGGGGCCATCCATCACAACGACGCCATTGATCATTGCAACACTACATACTTCTATCATATAAATTTTGCAAACAGTGTGGATCCAGATGAGCCGGTTCGTAACGACGAGCCGTCTCATCAGGATCTGCACTGTTTGCGGTTACTTTCTTATTTCCAAACACAAGACCCCTTTCTGATTAATGGAATAGTCTGAACAAATATAGGGTAGTGTCAATTCCAATTACTCGGGGTAAGAAAGGGTTAATAAAACGAGACCTTTGCTGATTCTCCGACAGCCCTCTATCAAATTTCATTTCTACGTACATTTGTATTTTGTCTTTCCGCTTCATCACATCTAGCTTCATAGTGTACATTCACCTCAATGGTAATCAGCATCTTGATTTTGTTGGACCATATAGACCCATAATTCCGGAGTGTTTTGTGAGCCACATATCAGAACTGTTTGCTCGAACTGGATCATACGACTGCTACGGACCTAGCTTGTAGCAGCCGAATACAGTCAGCACAATGCCAGCTTTGACAAGTGCGACACGCCACCAGTAGATCACGTTTCTTCCTCATGTTCGAGGAGATAATCCGCGAGCTTCAGTAAAGAGTATCGATCGTACATGCGGACGAACGTAATCTAACTGTGTTATCAGAGATGGGGTAAGTGTTTATTATATTTCTTGTTTTATTCACATTTGAATAACTATTGAGGTGTAACGTCTGTCTTGGTGTACTAGTACAACGGCTCTTTGATATGCTGACCATGTGTCTGAACAGACTACAGACGAAATGCATCCCTGGATGCGGACTGTTGCGGATCGATATATTAGTTCATCGAATATGCACTGCACACACCACGTATGGACTAATAACACATACACTTACACTTACACACACACACACACACACACACGGTATGCTTTGTCGTTATAATCCTTATTATATCGGAAATATCGACGAGACGATACACACACGAACATGTAAACTGATAAGATCTCCGATGACCGCAATGCAAATTTGGCCTCATTGCGTTGCACACTTGTGGTGTTATTGGTGCGAACTTTATACCACGGACTATTAGTTGCTTGCGTGTTGTTGGACCATTGTGTTATAATACTTACTCGACATTTAAACGCAGCGTCTAGACATTGGAGTATTTGACAGATTATTCAAAGGGATACCTGCGATTCACACGATCACATGTTCGAGGCGCTTGCTTTCTAAACAGGTTTCTTTGTACTCGACATCAGACAGTTTGGTTGACCCAGAATGGGTAAAGCTGAGTCTCGACCAATCAAACAACCTAATTGTCAGCGTCAAATTAAAAAATGCATTGTATTTACATGCTCAGTACGTTCTAGTCTCACCAGTCTTGAAACAGTATCATTAAATAAGGATCCATGTTCTTGAATATTTTACTAGAAACCAGGCAGTTTTATTAGCCGAGACTGAGCACAGCTCATCCTCGACCAATCAAATTTCCTGATTTCCAGCATGTAATACTTACTTAGTTTCATAATCACCAGTCCTGAAAATGTCTAATTAAGTCATTGTTGTATGTTACAGTGACCTACGAAGATGACGACCGCACCAATACCGGCGACGATGAAGGGTCTGATCAAGGAGGAGGAGACGGAGTCCTACAAATACACTGACATGCCCGTGCCGGAGCCGACCGGCGACGAGGTGCTCATTAAGGTCAACTCGGTCGCCATCTGTGGCTCTGACATCGCCCTCTACCGATGGAACCACGTTGCTAAGGTGATTGCCGCCATTCCCTTCATACCGGGCCACGAGGCCGCGGGTACTGTGGTGAAGTGTGGCCCCGACGCGAACTTGGCAATCGGTATGCGGGTGTGTGTGGAGAATCACTTCTTCTGTGGCGATTGTTACCACTGTAACCATGACAGCATGGAGCTGTGCCCAAATATGGGACAGTACGGGCATGGTAGGAAGACGATGCATGGGGGCTGTTCCGAGTACTCGATCGTCGCGGCGAAATATCTCGTACCAATCACGAAGGGTCTCAGTAAGTATGGTTTCTTAACATTTGCTCCGAGTAGTAATACTGATACAGTGAAAGCTCTCTAAACCGGACACCATGTCAGGTCCCCAGGGTGTCCGGCTTAGAGAAGTTTCAATGTAAATCGGGAATTTGAGCATTCTGAGCCATAGTTGTATGCTATGCGATCACGAATAGGTATTATCACATGAGATTAATGCAAACAAAAAAGTACAGTATACAAAACAGAACTGCCATCGATGAATACCATATTTAATGTGAGAGTCCGGGATGATAAAACTCTGTGGACACTCTGAATCAAGATATGTTACAACCTGAACAAATCAGTACATGCACTATATTGTATAGTGAAACATTTTATTTTTTATTTTAACTTGTGTGTACTCTTACTGGTATCGATGTGTGGCTTACGTCATCGTCAATAAGGCATGGTCACTAAAACACAATACTCCGGTTTGTATTATTTATATTGGAAATCATGTACAGTAGAACTCTCTAAACCAGACACTCTGGGAGGTCATCAGGGTGTCCATTTTTATAGATTTTCTATGTTATAAGTCAATTATCTGAGCAATCCAAGAGTAATGATGTTTCGTTTGAAATCATAAACATGCGCTGTCATCAGAGAGACAAATTCCCTGCACTGAAGATTTCTGGGCGTCGGGCCTAGCAATGTTCTATTATATTATATTATCTAACCCCAGATGCGGAGGAGATCGCCCTACTGGAACCCCTGGGTGTCTCCCACAACGGGATGGAGCGACTCAAGGTGCAGGGGGAGGACGTACTCGTCATTGGGTGTGGCCCCGTGGGAATCCTCGCACAGGCGGTCGCCAAGGTGATGGGCGCCAAGAGGTACTAGTAGAACATTGGGTGTCAAGGCGTCGGATGGTAATCATGTCGGGAAGTAATTGATATCTAGTCAAATGGTTCTATGCGAGCCGCCATGTGTATCGACTCTAGTTTAAAACTACCAGTATGCAATAACTGTTGTCTTGTATACAACAGTCATGTACACTGCACTTGTACGTGCATATTAATTACAATTTGCTCATACACCTTTCAGCTGGTCTGATATTTTACACAAACAAATACTGAAATTGTTCTGTAATTTTAAAGGGTTAGGGTTGAAGGGGGCAATTTCTTCCACTGATCCCTCACTTAATATGACCCTCTGAGAATGATGAAATGGGTGATGAAGTAAGGGCTGCACTGATCTTTTATGACGTGTATGTGTTACAGGGTGATAGCGGCGGACGTGGAAACGTGGAAGCTGGAGCTGGCTAAGAAGATGGGTGCCGACATCGTCGTCAACACCAAGGACACCGACATTAAGGAGGTGCGTACTAACTAAGCTTATTAATAGGTTCTACTTCCGAAGCATCATTGGCGTTGGAAATTGGCGGAGTGTGTTGGTTTGATGGCACGTTGCTTATAGGACGCAACAACAGGCATATCCCAACACTGTATTGAAATAATCGTTCGATTGATACCAGCTATAGTTAGTTTAAACAATATTTTATTTCATATATAGCAGGTTACATATATACAAGACAAGTGATAAAAGGATTAGAAAACAAGCTTGTAAAAGCTTATGTGAATTCTTCTCCTTGACAGTTGATGGGCCGCTATAGTTGATACCAGCTATAGTTGATACCAGCTATAGTTGTCACCGCAAAGGTGCAACGTGGCGGAAAACATCGACCAAGTGGCGCCCGTACTATAAACCAACAATTTCCGCAAATTATAACGACAATGATGCCCCGGAAGTTCTTCTAAAGGAAGTTACACGTGATTTTATATGTCCGGTAGCCTATGTATAAGACACAGTGCATTTACTATTGGTGTGTGTTCACTATAATTTATCTCTAATAATAATGCATGACAATGTTTGCAAATCATTTTATTTTGAATTGGAGTACGTTTGATAAAATTTGTATTTGTAAGACATACGGGCGCATAAGACGTAGTTCTATGTACACATGATATATGTCTATAGTTGGCATAGTGTCGATGATCTGTTGAACGCTGTGATTTCAGCTGTACACCGACCGCGTGTTTGAATCAGCATGTATCATACATTGTAATGGTATCGCCGTCCTTCTACGGTTTTCCGCTTTCAGTTTTTGAATGGTCTTGATATTGTCTGCTTTTGTTTCATATTTTACCTTAGCCTCTTAGTCTCATTTGTTCGCACGATATTTTATTTTACTATTATAATCACTAATATAGCAAAACAGCATCCATTATAAGTTGTAATGCTATCGTCGGCCGTTGTTGGTCTTCTATTGCCTGTATTTTCCGCTTTCAATTTTTCAATGGTCTAGAAATTGCCTGCTCTTGTTTAATATTTTACCTGCGCTCTTCGCCTCTTAGTCTCATTGTGTCCATACCACATTTGATTTTACTATAATAGTCATTATAGTAAAACAGCATCCATCATAAATTGTAATGGTATGTCGGCCCTCTAATGTTTTCCGCTTTCAGTTTGTGAATGGTCTTGAAATTGCCAGCTTGTGTTACTTATTTCACATGCGTTCTTAGCCTCTTAGTCTCATTTGTTCATGTCACCTTTGATTGTATTATATATACATACTATTCATTATAGTAAACAGCATTGTAATGATATCCTGGCCCATTATTGTTGTCCATATTCCAGTTCATTATGGAGCTAACTGGCGGCGACGGTATAGGGCGGATATGCGAGTGCAGCGGCAATGCCCGGATGTTGAACACGTGCTTCTCCTACCTGCGGAAGGGCGGCCGGGTGGTGGCTATCGGACTGCCGAAGGAACCCCTGCACGTGGAGAACGTTCTACAAGACATCAGTATGTAGCATTGTCACTTACTATTTATAGTATTACACTCAATAGAGAAATGGAGTTCACCTCATGTTTGGAACCGACCGATAAACAGTGCCCAATAATGGCACCCGGGTACCAGACCAACCCCACCCATGGGTGTGGTCAAGAATGCTTGTGTAATTTATATAAATAATAATCGATTTTCATACGTTTGTGTCTACCAATATCGAATACATTCATGTATAATAACGTTAAATGTGTGTCATAGTCAAACAATCGCCATTTGTCCAGTTTTACCAAAAAACGTGGCTCATATTCATTCTGTCATATCACGACTCATCTTCATTACGTATACTAATTCAATGTAGAGAGATGGGGCCCGTTTCACTAAACTTCTTAAGACTAAAATGTTCGTAAGTGCAAATTTAGGATAGTCTAGAAATCTCAATTATTTGATTTACATGTATTGAGCATAGGCTGCAAATGCAGCCTATGCTCAATAAATGTAAATCCAATAATTGTTTACAAGAAAACATTGTTAATGTGAAATTTACAGACTATCAGAATTTTGCATTTACGAACATTTTAATCGTACGAAGTGAAACGGCCCCCTGTTTGATATGCTTTCCAAACAAAACATTCGATATTTCTCGATGTCATATGAGGAAAATTGTAGCGTACGAAACACTGCAGTACGTCGTGGCACATGCTTGGATTAGACAGTTGCATTATGTAGCCATGGTGTGTCAGATGTGATGATACGGTTCCCACGAAATAACAATTCGTTCCCTCAATTTAACAATTCGTTCCCACAATATAATTACAATTCGTTCCCATGAAATGACAATTCGTTCCCTCGTATTAACAATTCGTTCCCACGATATAGCAATTCGTTCCCAGGAATTAACAAACGAATTGTTATTTCATGGGAACGAGTTGTTAAATTGAGAGAACGAATTGTTATTTCGTGGGAACGAATTAATAATAATAAAAAAAAATTCTACGTCCCCTGCAGGGCTCCGTATGGTGCTCATCCGTGTGTCTCTCCATGTTTCAGTCTTCAAGGCGGTGACGTTGAAGACATGTCATGGCCGCCGGATCAGCCGCACGTGGCCGCTCATTGAAGCGCTCGTGGCTGAGAAGAAGATTGACGTCTCACAGATCATCACGCACCGATTCCCGATGTCACGGTTCGAGGACGCGTTTGCCGTCCTGTTTAATGGAACAGCCTGTAAGATTGTCATGGATCCATCAAAATAACAACAGCGGCAAACGTGTATACAGAGGACTCTGGCAATTAGTGGGATACGTGTCTCTATAAATAAAGGTTATGGCAAAATGGTTTTGCTTTATGAATTATACATACATGTAGTTCCAGACACAATACCACTACAAGATAACCATTCAAGTTACGTGCACATTCTGTATTAACCCGAATGTTCTGGCTATCACGCATGGCGACTAAGTCGCCCTGCGTGACAGCCAGAAAATTCGGGTTAATTCTGTGTTTGTCTTATGTTATTAAAGCGAATACTTCACTTCAAACTGTCGTTGAACGTGAGTGTCATAATGTTATCAGAGTTACAAGCAATCATATTAATCGTGGTATATAATGAAATTTGTAAATAACAGTCAACAAAAGAAAATAGCGATAACAGTTAAAGACCCGTTCTATACCTGACCATCGTTTGATTCAAATATAATTGCTTCGTAAATGTGATGGAATATATGTATAACATATATGTGAACACTGCCTCGTTACTGTATCCTATACGGCACATAGTGTCCAAGTCGGCCATCTTTGTGTGTTGCAGCCATCAGCCACTTTCACCTGTTCTGCCGTTTGACAAAGAACGCACATGTGAAGTAGAACATATGATATAATGTAGCTAATCACATGTACACAATCCAGAAGAACGGACTCCTATCAATTATATTACACCAAACTGTAAAATATGTCAATTTTCTGGACAGGTTTGTGCCTGTGTTTTTAACAACACGAACCACCATTATAAATAGCACCATACACAGAAAATCGCACAGTGAATCACTTTTACCTGACAAACCACACAACACATACCATATATACCCACTACTGTACTCTGTCATTAACTATCAAATCCAGTGACATGTAGGCAGTTACCTGAGTGTATTGTCCCTGGTGTCTGCTCACCTACTATGCGAGTAAATATGACTTTACATATGGGTAAAGTGTACATTAACAATATGCTGTGCATAAGATTGAAAAGTTTACACATCAAACATTTATTTTGAGATTGATGGGATATCTCGTCTTTTGTATATTTTGTATACCGTTGTCATATCTGTCTATGATGTATTGCACCAAATGTTATTTGGTTTATTGTCATATTATTTGTTTCATGTGTCAAACGCACGAAGTGGTGTAACTGTACGATGGCTTGTACATACAAAGATGGCGGTGATGACAACCCAATGTACCATATAGTATACAGTAACAAGACAATATTCATATATGCTATATTCATATATCACATCACTCTTATGAAGCAAGTATCATTGAAGCTAAGTGTATCTATCTATGACCTAACAGGGGTGTAGCCAGGAGGCAAATGATGTGCATGCCTGGGAAAAAAATGTTTTTTTTATGAACATGCAATTTCCTGCATTCTGCTGCATTTTAAAGACCAATTCGGATGGTATTGAATGCCAGCTTTTACAACAAGAACACAAGATAATACACTGTTCTGCTTGGCTATACATGTACATAAGGAATAACAATTATCTGTGGTTTTACTCAATTAAAACAGCTAACGTTACATAACAAGACTTCCGAGTAATCAAATGTCTGCTTTGTTTGATAATATTTCTGAATGGGTGGTTCTTTCTTTTTTTCTTGTTTTTAGTCAAAACGATGTGCAGGCCCGGGCCTTTTGGCCTAATGGCAGCTACACGCCTGACTAATACCTTAACAAAATTTAGTTAACAGTAAATGTTTTGTCAAAAAATCAGTTAAACTGTAACCAAAAAAACACAACAACAAAAAACACCACACACACAATAGCATGCTGACAGTCTGAATGTAAACATTTACATACGACATATGACATTCGTACATACAACTTTCAATGAAAATGTACAGATCGGACGATCATTATAGGGTTAACTGTATTGTAATTTTGAAATTTGCGGCGTATATACGCCGCAAATTTCAAAATTACAATACAGTTAACATAAACGCCGAAAATTTCAAAAGTACAATACAGTTAACCCTATATTGACTTCAGTGACAACTCTAGTTTCTCTATTTAAAACGTGTTTCACGAGTTGTCTAACTTTACCGGCTTCGATGTTTATGTTGTGCCCGGCTTAGGCAGCGATGTATTACACTTAAGTACTACTGTATATACTTAGGTAATCGGAATACTGTTTCGGCGAATATATGTGGCTATGCCTGGAGAATGGGGCTTATGGCATTGTGGTCAGTGTAGCTCCTGATCAAATAACACACTCGTGTAGCCAGACAACGATCTACATTGCTTGTTAGAAGCATGACTGGGTGTTTCATTGAGGGAATGGCGAAAAGTACATATCCTGTGCGGATGCCACAGGCTGATCTGGATCTACACTGGTTACAAAGCCCATAAGCCCCAGTTATATCGTCACATCCACATATGTTATTCGTTGTGACACAACATGGCTTATTGAGAATGTGACCAGTGGAATAACATAACGTACAGACAACAGGTAAGTCGAGTAATGGTATATGCGATTTTCTTCAAATGGACACTTGTTTTTTATGTCACATGTCAGAGTCGTCCACCTGTGACTCAAGTGACCCACAAGAAAAGAGCATGGACACTACGCCGTTAATGTTGTTGATTTTTATTTCCGCAAGCACCACGTGTTTGTCTTGTTTTTATGCACCCGGTCTCGCTTGAGCCGGAGGCATACACTGTTTGGAATGTGTGTTGTCTGTCCGACAGTCCGTGCGTCCGTGTGTTCGCCGGAGCTTCTCAATTACGTCATAACTTATATATCCCTTGAAGGATTACTTAAATGTTTCAACACAACATACTTGTGGATGAATGCCACGTTCGCCAGAGTTTCTCATTTTTATCATAACTACTATATCCTTAAAATGGTTACTTAATAATTTCAACTCGGCGTACTTGTGGACAAATGCCTCACATCCGTGCTGCCCTTAATGTCACCTTGACAGTTTGACCGTTACTACTTTGAATTTGTTCACACGTTGAGAATGTCGCCGGCGTTTTCAATTCCGTCATAACTTCTATATCCCTTGTTGGATTACTTTAACATGTCAATACATCTTACGTGTGGACGAATGCCACCCATACATCATGCCCTTAAGTTGACATTCATCTTGTGACCATCACAACGGTGCTTATGAATACTTATCACTTTTGGTTAATTAACGTTGCCACAGTTTCTCCAGTCTGTCATCGGGGGCATTCGTGTGCCGACAGGCCACATTTTCTTGTTAATCCTGTTATTAGTATTCCACGGTCTAATGTTTAAAGTATGTGATAACGTAACACGAATTCTCTGTCTGTAACGCAGGGCGACTTACAATGTAAGTCGCCCTGCGTTACAGACAGATAATTCGTGTTAGTGATAACGCAAACCCATGCGTAACGAGGCCGTCATTCGGTAGTCACCAAACCAAGGCATATGTGGCGCAGGTGCGACATTCATACATTTCCAAAATTCGTGATTGCAATTCAAGCAATTTAAAATGCAAATGCTGGACCCGACAATAAGTCCCCAACGGCGAAAATGTGCTGGAAGCACGTCATCCGTTGACAGTTGATGTTTCTATTTTAACTTAAATTACAGAGTAAAAACCGGGTTTTGTTAAACGTAATGTAGCCAGCTATACAGGGTTTATAAAGCTCCACAGGATGCATGCACAGATTTCCTCTCAAACATGAGTTAGCATTGTATATGTATCAAAGTGTATGATCACGTGGTACTAACAACAACAAGTACTGAAACAAGTACTTTATTGTCCTTATTACGTAACGGATTTTGATGAAATATGGCGCATCAAACGCGTCTTGTTAAGCTGCATTTGGTGGTCTCTGTATTTTCGCACAAACGTCTGTCGTTTTTGCGAAGAATCGATTTCCGTGTCGGAGACACGGAAATCGATTCTTCGCAAACACGACATAAGTCTGTGCCAAACTTCATAGAAGAAGTGTGTATCATGTCCACTTTATAGTATCCCTGCTTTTAACAGGTTTTTAATTTCTAACATGACCAAAAACTTTAACCGTACACCAATCAAGATGTATGATCACGTGGTACTAACAACAAAAACAACAAGTACCGATTCAAAGTACGTATTATTTTATAGTGTCCTTATTACGTAACGGATTTTGATGAAATATGGCGCATCAAACGCGTCTTGTTAAGCTGCATTTGGTTGTCTCTGTATTTTCTCCCATACTTCTGTCGTTTATTCTTCGCAAAAACGACATAAGTCTGTGCCAAACTCCCTGGACCACCACATGCAGCTCATGAAGACGCGTTTGCTGCGCCATATTTCATCAAAATCCGTTACATATTAAGGAAAATATAAAATAATACTTACTCTCATTGTGTGCCTTATGAAATGAAATTGTGACGAAAACAATTTTGAATCAGGGATTTGGATGCCTGCCATACGATATTCGGCAGGCAAAACACTTCATTGACGGTTTATTTTTAATATTGAATTGTGGGTAGTGCATGAAATGTCTTCCTTGAACGATATGGGGAATTTTCACCAACCAAACGACGATATTTATACATTTATAGGCCGCATATAGAGACTCCGCGACCAGTGATTAACCTTGAGTTAATTTCCTCCAAAACAACTCGGTATCCTTTGATTAGCTTCTGAAATTAATTCCCTTAATAAAATAATATCTATATTTTATAGAGACGCTTTTTTTATTTTATGGAAGACCGGTTTTCATGCGCGCTACTAACGGACACCTGTGCTCCTCGAAACGATTTCACTTTTGCGACTTGGGAAAACGCGACATGAAGCAAAGTGACACGCGCTTCTGAGCTGAGGTCTTATGACAATTATGTTACATAAGTGATAATTAATAACAGGGGCTAATCTGGAGGGGGGTTCCGGGGTTGCAACCACCCCCCCCCCCCCCGTTCAGCCACGGAGTTTACATAGATCACAGTTTACCACCAGTTGGAGTGAGTCTGAATTTAAATGCCGTAAAACACAGGAAAGTGCATTTCGAAGTGCTCGAAAAAATAGGACAACCCCCTAGTTGCGAACGGTAACTCTTGCAATTACCCCCGTACCGGTCCGGGAGTAGATTGCAAGAGTTACCTTCGCAACTAGACAAGCCCCCCCCCCCCCCCCCCCCCACCGTTCCTCAAATGCTGGATCCGCCCCTGAATATGATGTGAAATCAGTAATTCTATTTTGTTTTTAAAAATAGTGCCTTCACGTGGCGAGCTACTTTAATATGCTGTCATGAACCGGATATTGGTTTTTCATTTTTAACTCCTTTTTTTAAATAAAAATATTACAACATTGTTTTGGCAGCACATTAGATTGTCTCCATGGAGACAATTATTATGTGTTGTCAAAACATCTTTTCGAAAATGGAAAGGAAAAATAAACAGCAGACGACAACATTGAATTCAGCAATATAATAGTTAAGGGCGGATTAGCTTCGCACAGGTGTGGTAACGAAATTTTCCGGACGACGGCATGTACTCTTCATTGTTGTTGTTTTGTCGTTTCACTTTACGAATACCTTCTTCATTTAAAAGGAGTGTCAGTTTAGTTTATTGCATATAAGTACAATGGGCTTGGGCTACAAGTTCTCACAACATTAGTTACCGCCCTTACCATAGTATTACAACAATACAGCAATTTAACAACAATGGCGATAAGTATACATGCATATGTACATGGGTACAGACAAATAATCATGTGGTATATTATGTTTGCAAAATGTACGAGAAGAAAAAAAAACTCGGATAGAAAGAGAGAGAAAAGGTGGATAGTGAGAGAGGAGGTTGGGAGAAACAATGAAAGAGTCGTGTTTTACAATGTACATATATAGTATATCGACAGATGTGTACTTCAGTTGATTTCAGTGGTCATTAGTATCAGGTGGTAGAGCATGATTGGAAAATGGAAAGTAGTGTAACTTTTATCGCTACCGATGCAATGGTAGTGTGACTGACCCATTGCAAAGTACAAGGCATACGGTGTCCTGTTAGGGCCACGTTATATTCTCGCGTTCTCGCTCTCTCGACTCATACACGAGATCGCGAGATTGCGAGAACGCGAGGCAAGATCGCGAGGCGAGATCGCGAGAACGTGAGGCGAGATCGCGAGAATGCGAGAATGCAAGGCGAGATCGCGAGATCGCGAGGCGAAAACGCGAGATTCAATCTCGCAATGTCGCCTCGCGATCTCGCGATCTCGCCTCGCGTTCTCGCGATCTCGCCTCACGATCTCGCGATCTCGCAACGTGTAACGTGGCCCTAACAGGACACCGTAGCATACAGTTTAACACTGACTTCAAACTGGTCACTCGGCCACAGGAAAAACTGCGAATTTGAGATTGGCCACATAATAGTTCCACGTATATGCCATGCGAGGGGTAATGTCACATCGAGTATCGAGAATATATGTTATAACACTAGCTAGATCCAGTCACACCTGTGAATAAAAGCCAGCCATGGGAATAGAAGAATCTGGACTTTGTCTACAGGTGGTCTTTGTTCACAAGTTCATTTACGTAGTAATTGAATAATTGGGAAAACAAAAGCAGGGCTATTCAGCGGTGTAATTGCTATTCAGAGGTGGCATTTATCACAGGTTCGACTGTACACTGTGGGCTCCTCATTCACACTCGACTGTGGTCTTGTACAGCGGTCCGCTGTACAAGACCGCAGTCGAGTGTGAATGAGGAGCCCACTAGCTCTGCAAAAGTGTAAAATAGCGATCCACTTCCGCTCCGCATCCTGTCTGCATTCGTTGCTTCGCCGTGCGCATATATCGCTATGTAGACGACTGCAGTTTGCATCCACCCTTGCACCTTATGAGAATGTAGTACTAGTAGTCTGCAGTTACCTGTGCGCTGGCGACATTGATACAGATATATTTTCAGTTTCAATAAAGACGAGCAGATTCATCTCAGATGACAGCAACATTATATGTTATCTGAAAATGGCATGTCCGTATATTGCATATATGGCATAGTCAGAACGATACCAATTTCGTTTGACTGATGCATCATTCCAGGGTCCTGGGGCCCGTTTCACTAAACTTCGTACGACTAAAATGATCGTAAGTGCAAAATTATGAAAGTCTGTAAATTTAACATTAACAATTATTGGATTTACATTTATTGAGCATAGGCTGCATATACAGCCTATACTCAATAAATGTAAATCCATCAATTGAAATTTACAGACGATTCTAAATTTGCACTTACGAACATTTTAGTCGTAAGAAGTTTAGTGAAACGACCCCCAGCTTCAGAATCAGTTTGTTCAGGCATGACTTACAATATAGACTTATCTTAACGTGAAAATAGTTATATATACAGTGAAACCTATCTAAAGCGGACACTCTGAGCCATAGTTGTGTGATATGCGATCACGAACAGACAGTATCACCTGAGATAAATGACCAACTCATCAAACATAAGATCACAGGTGTTTGCATGGTGTCCGGTTTAGAGAGGTTTCACTGTACTTTATACGGGTGATGTTAAGATAGACTTCTGGGGGCTGTTACGATAAACTTCGTACCACTAAAATGTTCGTAAGTGCAAGATTATGATATTCTGTAAATTTCACATTAACAATGTTTTCTTGTAAACAATTAATGGATTTACATTTATTGAGCAGCCTATGGCCATCCTGGATTTGCACTTACGAACATTTTAGTCGTACGAAGTTTAGTGAAACGCCCCCCTGGTCATAGACTGGCAGTCAAAATTGGAAGGTGGACTGTGTCACAGAGAGTATACAGAACCTACAACACACGTGATATTGGTGCCCTCGTCGACGAGTTCCATTTCTTCTCCTGTAGCCTATTTCACCAACATTGCAAAGTATACTTTTCTAGCAAAGTATACTTTGAGGGAGAAATTTTAATTTTAGGATAAATTTATTAATTTTTATTATACTGAATTTATTACATTATCACAGCCATTTTGGCTGTGATAATGTAATAAATTCAGTATAATAATTCTGCATACCTTTAATCATCAGATATATGCAGTCATTAGTTCTATATGACATAATGAATTTCAGGAAAAATAAATGATTACTCCCTCAAAGTATACTTTGCTTGAAAAGCATACTTTACAATTTTGATGAAATATGCTACAGGTCTCGGTACAACGGGGAAGGATGAAAACGATACAACAATCCAGAGGAATAAATAAGAACTCTAGAAAACAGCTTAGAAATAAATTGCCATAAAATCTTCACTATCACTATACTAATTAAATAAATAATGCACCCACAAATGTATCATGTGTTCTCATGTATACCTCTCGAGTGTCCGTCACAGTATGTGGTTTTTAGTGAATCCACGTATTGTATTAACATAACGGATTAATTAAAAGATAAATGTGAAATATATTATTACATTATTGTCATTCTAGTGACCGAGTGGTACTATTGTCTAGGGAATGCACCTGATCGCACGTATTGAATGCACCTGATCGCACGTATTGAATGCACCTGATCGCACGTATTGAATGCACTGATCGCACGTATTGAATGCACCTGATCGCACGTATTGAATGCACCTGATCGCACGTATTGAATGCACCTGATCGCACGTATTGAATGCACTGATCGCACGTATTGAATGCACTGATCGCACGTATTGAATGCACCTGATCGCACGTATTGAATGCACCTGATCGCACGTATTGAATGCACTGATCGCACGTATTGAATGCACCTGATCGCACGTATTGAATGCACCTGATCGCACGTATTGAATGCACCTGATCGCACGTATTGAATGCACCTGATCGCACGTATTGAATGCACCTGATCGCACGTATTGAATGCACCTGATCGCACGTATTGAATGCACCTGATCGCACGTATTGAATGCACCTGATCGCACGTTAATATGAATGCACTGATCGCACGTATTGAATGCACCTGATCGCACGTATTGAATGCACCTGATCGCACGTATTGAATGCACCTGATCGCACGTATTGAATGCACCTGATCGCACGTATTGAATGCACCTGATCGCACGTACCTGATCGCACGTATTGAATGCACCTGATCGCACGTATTGAATGCACCTGATCGCACGTATTGAATGCACCTGAATGCACCTGATCGCACGTATTGAATGCACCTGATCGCACGTATTGAATGCACCTGATCGCACGTATTGAATGCACCTGATCGCACGTATTGAATCTTCAGCACCTGATCGCACGTATTGAATCTTCAGAACTAGTTTGAGCTGTACGCTGATAGTGGTCCATGTAATGCAACACGACCACTGTGTTTGCAGTGACGTAGCCGGGTGTGCGAGCGCCCCCTGTATAATTCGGTTAGTTGCGGGCAGTAATCCTGCAAAACTCCCGTACCGTAGTCTCCAGTTGCAGTCACTGTATTAACCCTTACACCGCTATATTAATGTTTTGTAGTCTGCTGTATATTGTCTATTTTCCATTGCTATCATGAAACAAATGCTTTGACAGCACTTTAGAATAATTTACAACATGCTTTGACAGCACGTCAGAAACATTTCCATTGGAAATGATTCTGAAGTGCTGTCAAACCATGTTTTTATTCATAAATAAGGCAAGATATAAAAGCAACAGCAGACGACAATTGTTGAGTCTAGCGGTCTAAGGGTTAAAGAAACACCGTACTTTGTCTCATGAATCGGGCCGTTTTATTACGCAGCTTCAAGGATGGATTAATTACGGGTAGATGGCTTGGGCTGCGTAAATGTATTTCTATGGTAAGAATTTGCATTTAATGTTCACTTAACTGCTTCTTTACATACCACCTACAATTTGCACAGGTGGTGACAGCAGTAAACACAACACATGTATCAATTAATGATTAGTGAAACTTTCAAGTCACGAATCCATATGGCGTACATTCGTACGTTTCTATCCGTCTCTACCGAATGCTCTCAAGTGAAGATCGGTCAAGTAATACCGACGGTTGTAGTTGAAGGGGTCAGTGGAAATAAAACTCCCTAATGGAGTTAACACCCTATATACTGCAACTGACCTCCTCAAATGAAAAACAGAACCCATTGCTGCCACTGTTTTTTAGTGTTTGTATTAAAGAACAAACTATATGTGTAATGTGTTATGGGTATATGTCTTAAATATCATTACTTCATTCCAATCGCTACAACGTGATTTCGTCAACTACAAGTAGCTAGGACTGGCAGATGTACAATATCATGGATATATATGTTACTATATGTTACTTGCAACTGTTTGCTATTGTTCTCTTTTCCGCCACCATTGGTTTTCTGACCGTATGGTGCCATCTAACTATAGTGCCATCTAACTTCTGTATGTAACGCAGTGCGACTCACATGTAAGTCGCCCTGCGCTACAGACAGCAGTTTCGGGTTAGATGGCATGTAAACAGTTAGTATCTCACAACCCCTGTACAAGTTGATAATTCCAGCACAAAAATATTTACACAATTCCCTAACATTTGATTGGCCCGTAGCAAGTTTATGTCCACAATTTATATCCCAGTAAACTCCCACGCCGAACTACTTTTCGTAACCGTGAGGCGCAGTTAAAATAATTCTTATGAAAATAAACACATCTTCTTGATGAATTTATTTCAAATGCTGGAATTATAAGGAACGAATTGAATTTTGTGACACAGAATTAAGTTTTGTGGCACAAAAGTGAATTTTGTGACACAGAATTGAGTTTTGTGGCACAAAAGTGAATTTTGTTGACAAAATCAGTATATATTTAATTTTGTTTTGTTTTTGTCAAGTTTATAGGTACAACAATGAATTTTGTTAACAAAATTGAGCCATGTCCCACTTGGCGTCCCGTAGTACTGAACGGGGCTTTCATTTCGCTGTATTCTAAATGTATTGGTATTTATATTCTGTTTTCTGTGGAGTACTCTCTTCTGATTCATAGAACTTGTCTCTTATATTGATTTATTTGTGGAACCGTATCAATGTGTATGATCACGTGGTCCTTATTACGTAACGGATTTTGATGAAATATGGCGCATCAAACGCGTCTTGTTAAGCTGCATTTGGTGGTCTCTGTATTTTCGCCCAAACTTCGACACGGAAGTCGATTCTTCTCAAAAACGACATAAGTCTGTGCCAAACTCCATAGACCACCAAATGCATTTCATGAAGACGCGTTTACTGCGCCATATGTCATCAAAATCCGTTGCATATTAAGGAAAACATCTTGCGTATACCGCTAGTCGTGGTGTGCACACTGGTGCTGTGCTAAAGACCAGTGCTAAAACCGCTGTATTTTGACTATAATTTGTTTCGTTTTAAAATGTTCGCCCTCATTTTCAAGTATCTCCCTATATTATAATACTTTATATGTCTTGATTCAAGATATTGTCGGCCGCTGGACTGAGCAATGCTAGACAATACCGGAAGCAAATAAAGTAAAATTAAAGTGTTTTGTCTCTTCTCTTCTTGACACATTAGTATTTGCATTAGTGTGGTGTGAAGCTTTATCGTTGTATTGCATACTTATTTAACTGTGTGTCGTATGTTACGCATGTAGTCGAGTATTCCATAGTGTCTTTGATATGTTAGTCCTACTACCTCTTTACGTTTGTAATGTACAAAACTATTGCATGAGAGGAAGCGTCTTTTGATTTCTTTGTTATCTGAATCTTCAATAAATGCATTGCAGTACTTTCTGTGTTTGCTGGTAAAACAGAGTACGTGACGCAGAGGGGTTCAAGCAATGATGCAATGCGAGACTAGTATAACGACTTCTGGCCATTAAAACTGATAACACTGCGGTCCGTCTATACCTGGACCAAGATCTGCATTATCGCTGTCTGATCCGACGCTCTGATATTTGAAATATTTGAAGGAGTCCATGGAATAATGGGACTAACTACATAAGGCAGTTAGCCCCGTTATAGCGAATACCTCTTCATTTATTATAGGAATGAATGGCCTTTTTGTGGAATTTATCGGGGTATAAACTTGGAAAAGTCGCGGGAATACTGGACGAAGCGATACAAAATTACAATTTTCAATTTGTTTTTTTTTAATTTTTTTCGAAAATTGTAATTTGTTTAAGGCCTCGTCCAGTAATCTCGCGACTTTTCCAAGTTTATATCCCCGATAAATTCCACAAAAAAGCCATTCATTCCTTATAATTCCAGCATTTGAAATAAATTCATCAAGAAAATGTGTTTATTTTCCGTTTGCTTAAGAATTATTTTAACTGCGCCTCACGGTTACGGAAAGTAGTTCGGCGTTGGCGTTTACTGGGATATCAATTTTGGACAGAGAATCCAAACAGCCTATGCCAGCATGTGTAGATATTACACATGTTGGTCTAGACTGTATGAATTCAATGGGTCATTTAACGGATTCGCCAAGCATGAGAGTCTGGAAAGATGCGTCAAAAGATGCCAGCTAAAAAGCATATACAGTGCCCTCGACTGACACACGGCCCATATGTAAGCCACGTGTAATGTCATCTGCGTGACGTTAGTGGAAAAGTCTTTGACGCAAATGAACACGTGAAAAATAACCCTCACCTGGGGCCCGTTTCACTAAACTTCGTACGATTAAAATGTTCGTAAGTGCAAATTTAGGATCGTCTGGAAATTTCAATTGATGGATTTACATTTATTGAACATAGGATGCAGCCAATGCTCACTAAATGTAAATCCAATAATTGTTTATAAGAACACATTGTTAATGTGAAATTTACAGACTATCATAATTTTTCACTCACGATCATTTTATCGTACGAAGTTTAGTGAAACGGCCCCCTGCACTGTATATTTTTCTTGTAGTCGTATTTGACGATTCTCATGGGTTTCTTGATTTTGTCTCTTGAAATTCAGTGCAGTTGAGCACGATTAACACACAGGTTGAAGCAATGAACTGAGGTTTATAAATACATTAAATATGCCTAAAAGCATCAATAAAAGAAAAAAAAAAGCTAACATTTTTGTTTACCCCCTCCATATAATTCAGTATACTGATTCAGTATACATTAAATATGTATAATTTAAGTATAATTCAGTATACATTAAATATGCCTAAAAGCATCAATAAATGAAGAAAAAAAAAAGCTAAAAATTCTTTTTACCATAAGGAGGGGGTAAAAAGAATGTTTAGCTTTTTTTTTTCTTCGTTTATTGATGCTTTTAGGCATATTTAATGTATTTATAGACCTCGGTCGTTACTTCAACCTGTGGATTAACATTGACGATTAGCTTAAACGGTGCTGGGAGGCAATAGTGTCTGCACATTCATTTACACAAATGAAGAAGTGCAATAAAACCGCACGTGCAATCAATGTATACTTGGTTGTAGTTGTGTTTGGTGTTTATCATGAATCTCTGACGTTGTATTGTAATTTGAACAGTTTAACCCACGTAAGAATCAATAACAATGCAAAAAATTCCGTCCACACGCATTGATAAAACCCGTTGTATTTAATAATAAATCAGTCTAATAGAAAAGCGATGTTTCCGACAAAGATCTATCGATGAGGCCGTCTTATGATCGGATACACGCAGTACCCGGTAACTAAACACGCACATGGGGTAAAGATCGAGTATTATTGATATTTTCAAAGTTCCTCCATTTCCGCTACTATCGACTGTACGGTTAGCTTGTGTTGAGTCTATTACTAATTGTCTGTTAATAGGTAGTAAATCAGGTATAAAATATCAGTAAACAAATATATCACATCCATTGAGTAGCGTACCGTCGAAGGAAGAAGAGGTTTAATCCTTAGAACGCAGGAAACGTAAATTATCGTCTGCTGTTATTTTATATTTTGTCTTCTTTCTCAACAAAAACATGCTTTGACAACACATGAGAATCATTTACATTGGAAATGATTCTCAAGTGTTGTCAAAACAAGTTTTGAATGAGAAAATTGGTAAATAAAAAATAAACAGCAGACGACAAAAATTTAGTTTGCATTGTAATGGTTAACAGAATTCAGTCGGATGGATAAATAGAGAATACCGCATACGTTAAACAGTTCATAGCTCAGCTGAATTGGAAAGTGCTTATTTGTTCTTGCTAATATTTTCATATTTGTGAAGTGAAGTGCTCTTAACGGAGCTCAAGTGACGGGCGGATCTTGAATAATCGGGAATTAGAGGCGATTGGACGGTTTCGCATGTGCATGTAACGGAATATTTTATACGTTTATTGCTCTAGTTGTCCAGGTGTGCGGCCCACCTGTGCGATTCAGCACTATGGACATTTCATACTCACTGGCAATACTGAAAACGGAATATGTTTGAAGTTTATAGCTCTTATTTAGTTTTCACGGTGAATTTGCGAGATGAACAGAAAAGTTCGGATATAACCCTATTAAATAATTTTGACTTGTAATTCTGTGTTCTGCTTCAGTCGACCGATACCACTGGAAGTAATAGGCGACAGAAGTGAAGTGAAAACCAAAGTGAAAATGTCTCTGCACATTTTAGATGGATTTAAAAATAACATGTATGTACACAAACGATTAGAAATGCGGCATCGGTGGTGATTAAAAGTTATTGCAGTTTGCATCGATTTTAGTTATAAGAAAACATTCCGGTAGTTTCTCAATACGCGCAATTTCTTGGCTTTAGCTACCGGGATCTATTGGAATGCATGTTTGACGCCGTTGATCCCCGGAGTATTTGTACATAGATATGTGGCCTAGTCGGACAGGGCGTGCCTCCGTCGGCCCGTCCCGGATTTACGTGCTATTTCTCTCTGTGTTATTACTGATCACGAATTGTTTACCGTACGTCGACGGCCGACGGTCGGGCGGTAAACGGAAGGATAAGGGAAAGGAGAAGGACCAGACGGAGGCGATTGAGCGCCTGTCGCGGGTGTTCGGCATTGATCAGGTGCCGGAGCACCAGTTCTTCCGCCAGTCGCCGCCCCAGTTTATGCTGGAACTGTTCAAGGATATTACTGACTCTGGCGGCCTTATCAAGAAGGAAGGACCGTATAACGCCTCCACTGTCGTCAGCTTTCCAGACAGAGGTACGTGTGTATGATATGTTTAACCATTTCACTGTATGACTGGAATGCATTTTGATATGCTAATTTTGCACTCAATCCAGCCGTCACATGATGGTTTTCAGAAAAATATGGTGGTAGTTTTGCTCTCAAAAATATGAAAATTACTTGCAAAAAGTGTAGGTCCTGATACGAGACGGCTCGTTACGTTACCGCTATAGCCGGGTTCAAAGGGTTAAGACGGGTGTCTGTGTGGCTGTAAATTGAGAAATTGGGCTTATGGGATCTGTGACCAAAGTCGCTCCTGATCAAATAGCATACCCCTGTATCCTGATAGCGATATGTGTTTATATTGTTAGAAGTTCACTGATGGAAAGGCGAACTGAGCAGACCCTGATCTGAATATACACTGGTCGCACAATCCATAAGCCCTATTTCTCCAGTCACAGCCATATATGCAGATATTTTACAATACAAGCGAGTTTTGAGGGAGGCATGCCATCAAACTTTATAGATTCAGAAGAAGAAAACCACAAACCCTCTATTCCTTCATTCGTTCATTCGGCTTATATTTAAGGGTGGGAATTGGCTCGAACACCTTCGATACCCGGTATATATAGGCCGGAACTTCGGAATGGTGGAGTTGTGGTTTATAAACCATCGCAGCGCATATCATAATCCTGGGCAAAGTAGAAGAAACTAAATAATATATCTACAAATAAATGGGTGTGTAGAAGAAGGGCGTTAACTCCACGAGGGAATAAACCCCTTCTACTAACCCCGTCAATATTCAATAGCGAGATGGGAGAGGTTGCGTTGTGTGTGGAGAATACGGTGCCTATTTTACTAGACACAAACGATATATAATAATTAATTTTGTTCCGTTATTTACTGTTGTAACAAATGCTTGGCGTATTCTTGTGCCTAGCTATAATGTGACGTGACAGTCTTTATGAAACGCCCGTTTTGATATGTTATTTTAGAATTAACAATCTGGTAACAGTTCATATACAGTGGAACCTTTCTAAACCGGATACCCTGGGAGGTCCCCAGTACAGTGTGGGAGGTCCCCAGGGTGTCCAGTTTAGAGAGATCCCATTGTAATTAAGTACTACATGTGAACACTTTTGTAATTTTCAATCATCAACAGACACGACAATGAAATAAATTACTGTGAAACCCAATCTAAACAGAATGGGGTACCCAGTATGTCCGGTTTACAGAGGTTCCACTGTACAACATATGTATATTTTAAATATTAATAAGCTATTTGTTTTAATGTATTTTTTAGGCATTTAATCAATGTCAACATTGACGCCGACTCCTTTTTTTTGTTACTTTCTTTCTTATTTATTTCTATAGTTTGCAAAAGTACAGTGGAGTCAGCGTGTAAGTGCACACACAAACGAACACGACAGGTTGGTACGCTACCCACCCAAAGTGTATGTTGTTACCACTCAGTTGAACCGTCTCGCCGAGACGGTTCAACTGAGTGATAACAACATACACTTTTGATGCGAAATGAGAAAAAATGCAGAAAAATATTTACATCTTTTGTTATACATGAAATACAGTGGGGTTAGCGTGTAAGTGCACACACGAACGAACACGACAGGTTGCAACCAACATGTCGTGTTCGTTCGTGTGTGCACGTACACGCTGACCCCACTGTTTGCTGTGTATGTCCTATTATAGCAACGTTACAAACATTAATGTACATTGTATCTTACAATTCTTCTTTATAATGTCGATGTAGCACTTTGCGCTTGTTTTACTTATGATTTCCTGTTTTACATTGATGTGATTTTTTATAAAAAAAAACGCTTTTGAAGAAACATTGACAACGTAAAGAAAATGTATTCTTTCTTAAATGCACAGTACTTGTTTTGTTATGGTTTATTAATTACGGTTTTACTGTTGTTGTTTTCTTGTAAATAATTTCACAGCCAACACTTTGATTTTCACAAATAATGCAAATATCGCTAACACTACTGGGTGACCAATTACATGGAATTGTAACCTAAATCTGTGAGAAATGCGAACAGTCGCCGATTTCACCAACATTGCAAAGTCTACTTTTCTAGCAAAGTATACTTTGAGAGAGTAATCATTTATTTTTCCCGAAATGCATTTTTTTCATATAGAACTACCAACTGCATGTATTTGATGATTAAAAGTATGCAGAATTATTATACTGAATTTATTACATTATCACAGCCATTTTGGCTGTGATAATGTAATAAATTCAGTATAATGAAAATTAATAAATTTATCCTAAAACTGAAAATTTCTCCCTCAAGTCAAAGTATACTTTGCAATTTTGGTGAAATAGGCTACAGAAGCTATGTTTCGGAGAGGAAACAGCCAATAGGCAATGCGGGTGTTTTTGTCAGATCAAGACTATTTTATTCAATAAGAAAACAAGGAGTTGAACAAAAACAACTGAAAGTCATTTTCAGTCCATTCATATAAACGGCAGTATCTCCAGACCATCAAAGTCACGTGCAAACAAAGCCGCGCGCTAGTCTTTGATCAGTTCACTGCGCTTCGTCTGTGGATGACTATGGATCCGCCCATAGGATAATGGGGATTGTCGCTGGGCGATCTTAGCCCAAATATATTTTTTTATAAATCTAAAGCATTTCCCGCGAATTACGCCGTAAATTTACGAAAATACCAGGTGAAATTACATTCCATATCTGCCTCGAAAAGTTCGCAAATTTCCTACATCATTTACGAACGTTAGGTAATAATTTACAAATTAGTTTCCTCAAAAGGCGATCATGCCATAAGGTGTATTGTCAAATGAACGAGGTCCTATAATTTAACCCCGACTTCGTGGCCTATTAGGTCGATCATTTAGGGGAGCACGAAATTACAAGGTTAGGGTTTCGGGTTTTGTTATGGCGAAGTTAGGCGGAACAAAACGCATCATTTTTGCCGCTAAAATGCTTCACTTTCATTTCATTGTGACCGTGGTTTATTGCTCTTCCATATCTTCCTTTCAATAAAGTAGTAGTCTCGGCGGTTTTAAATGCACAGTATTTGGTTAGACCTTACTAAAATGTTTGTTTATGAACAT
This sequence comes from Conchocele bisecta, assembly GCA_029237695.1. Classification (NCBI taxonomy): domain Eukaryota; kingdom Metazoa; phylum Mollusca; class Bivalvia; order Lucinida; family Thyasiridae; genus Conchocele; species Conchocele bisecta. Next base: position 44,332,589 of record CM055267.1, read on the forward strand.
CATGTGCTAACGCGAATATTCTGTCTAACGCTGGGCGACTTACTTACAAGTCGCCCAGCGTTACAGACAGAAGAGTCGGGTTACTCATATGCATGCATATCGACATGCACACGGAACAATGTCTAGTACTGCATTGTGACAATTGCTTGAATAGAAACCATGAATGTTGATAAATAATATCGGTCACCACTCACTGTTTTGGATGCATGTCTGTGGGCACGCCACAATCCACAAGCTTGTGGGGTGCACATCGGCATGCACACGGAACAATGTCTAGTACTGCATTATGATAATTGCTTGAATAGAAACCGTGAACGCTGATAAATAACATCGGTCGCCACTCACTGTTTTGGATGCATGTCTGTGGACACACCAGAATCCCCTAGTGGGATTGTGGTGTGCACATCGTCATTGCACACGGAACAATGTCTAGTACTGCATTATGATGATTGCTTGAATAGAAACGGTAAACGTTGATAAATAACATCGGTCGCCACTCACTGTTTTGGATGCATTTCTGTGGACACACCAGAATCCCCAAGCGGGATTGTGATGTGCACATCGGCATGCACACGGCACAATGTCTAGTGCTGCATTAGGATCATTGCTTGAATACAAACCATGAACGTTGACAAATAACATCGGCCACCACTCACTGTTTTGGATGCATTTCTATGGACACACCAGAATCCCCAAGCGGGATTGTGGGGTGCACATCGGCATGCACACGGAACAATGTCTAGCTAGTACTGCATTATGATAATTGCTTGAATAGAAACCGAACCCCAATAACTTATGGGTATATCCAAAATTGGTCATGGACAGTGTTACATATGGTTCATATTTCTCACTCGGTGTAGGTCGTGGTCGCCATTTGAACCGTTTGATTATAACGGTTTGAATGGCTTGTCGCGGCATGCAGCCTGGGTGAGAAAAATGAAAATAGTATATGAAATTTAATGAGGACAGAAAGAGTTTAGAATGCAGTGGACTAGCAACAAACTGATTGTGAAATGATTTAGCCTAATCATATCTCTTGGCTAATATGTCTAGTGAGAACACATTTCCATGAAACCATCATACATGTTTGTTATATGGCTATAAATGTGCTGTTTGCTGTTTAATGCCAATAAACGAATTGAATTGAATTGAATTAAAATGAGACACGTCATACGAGTTTGTACCTTCGGAAATCTGCGTAATTTCATGAAATACGTCTACAAAATTTACAATATGTTTCATAAATAAAGTCAGAAGTTGACAACATTTTCAATAATTCCGCATATAGGCGCTACTCTGCACATTTTGTCAACTTTACGGAAAATATTGTAAATTTTGTAAATGTATTTCATGAAATTACGCAGATGTCCGAAGGTATAAAATCACACGGTGTGTCTGAAATGATTTCATTTTAAACGCTGTCATTTGAACTGAGCTGCTCGTTGATTGTTTTCATAAGAAACATAGCATCTCTACTTTATGAAATCAGTAAACTCGCTCAATAAATACGATATTCAACAGTCACTCCCATAAGATCCTCTATATATTACATACTAGTAAATCAGTTTTCAATGAAATAAAATGTGGCTGTGACTGGAGAAATTGGGCCTGTATGATTTGGATTCCTGAACTAATAGCACACTCGTGTGGACTGCTAGCGATATTATAGGAAAGAATGGCCTTTTTGTGGAATTTATCGGGGTATAAACTTGGAAAAGTCGCGGGAATACTGGACGAAGGCCGGAAGGCCTCGTCCAGTATTCCCGCGACTTTTCCAATATAATTCCAGCATTTGAAATAAATTCATCAAGAAAATGTGTTTATTTTCCGTTTTCTTAAGAATTATTTTAACTGCGCCTCACCTTTACGGAAAGTCAGTTCGGCATGGGAGTTTACTGGGATATAAATTTTGGACAGAACTTGCTACGGACCAATCAAATGTTAGGGAATTGTGTAAATATTTTTGTGCTGGAATTATATAGTGTTTGTTAGAAGCATGACGGGTGTTTCATTGATGGAATGGCGAACAGTGCAGATCCTGATCAGACTGCGGATGCACAGGCTGATCTGGATCTACACTGGTCGCAAAACACATCAGCCCCATTTCTCCAGTCACGGAGACAAATCTGTTCCATTCCAACGTCATGATGCCAACATGCCAGCCTGTTTTGTGGAATATCATGGACACACACAATTCACAAATCAAAAAAGCCGAAAGAGTCGCCATTCGAATATCGTGAAATGAATTCGCATGCCCAATCATACCACCATCTCTAGAAGTGTGTATTTGGAAGTGTAGTACCAACTGTGATAACAAGAGAGTGCCAACTGGTGATGTACCATACGAAAAGCTGATATGTATCAATGTTCTCTGCATTGTGTGGAACACATGCAATCGAACATTACCAAAACACGAATATTGGTTAAATATAATTGTGCATGATCAGAAAAGAATCATACCCAAGTTTACAAATTTGTGGAAATCCTCAGAATATTATTTTCGTCTGTATAATAAATATTTTAGACAAATCCGTTCTTACCAAAATAATTCTAGTCGCATTTCATTTGGGCGGCCGTCGGACAAAACCTGATGTTACAACATCTACTAGATGTGGCCTGGAATGATATTAACCCTTCCCCCCCTAAGTAACTGGAATGGATTTTGATATGTTAATTGTGCAACCAATCTAACCGTCAACAACTTTTTTTCAGACTAGACCATTTATGAAGAGGGAGTGTTTAAGTTCTCAGAAATATGAAAATTACTTGCAAAAAGTGCAGATCCTGATGAGACGACTCGTCACGAACCGGTTCATCTGGATCTACACTTTTTACCGATACCACTTTACAAGCCTGTGGTGTTGAAAGGGTTAATTTGTGTTAGGAGCACAATGGGCTTCGCTGACTGGCGAAAAGTTAATATCCTGACTAGATTGTGCGGATGCGCAGGCTGATCTGGATCTACACTAGTCGTAGAACCATCCTCGGAGACTGATCTGAATCTACACTGGTCACAGATGGTTCGCTGACTACATGGCGAACAGTGAAGATCCTGAACAGACTGCGCGGATGCGCAGGCTGATCTGGATCTACACTGGTCGCAGAACCATCCTCGGAGACTGATCTGGATATACACAGGTCACTGAACCCAATTTCTCCAGTCACAGGCACATACATATTTGCTGGTAGTAGTAAAGATTGCCCCAATGAATAAATTCTGCAAATGCTATTGCACTCTGGTCTCGGATAATGTTGATTGTTGATTTCAAATGTCCCTGTCCTAAACAGGCGGCCATTTCTGATGCGATTTCGCCAGTTTACCTAGTACGTGATCACATCTGCCAAATTACTTCTAAGATAATACTCCCAGTTATATAATAAACGAAATGTTTATAAGATTTGCATAATTTGCGCGTTCACGTTCTCGTAAATGGATTAAGGTAGGCCAATATAGCGAGCCCAGGTGTTGGGTCGTGACGGCCCCTCCGTGACAGACGGGGACTACTGGCGATAGGCATGGACCAGCCAAGGCTGATACTGTGACATACAACACACTATACAGATAAGGAATTAGTAATTTGAGTATTTTCACTCCATCATTTCTGAAGCAATTGGGTATTTCAACATTTTAATTGGGTAGAATAAAATCACACTATTGTTTACACATCAACAGAATGAAAACATGTCTTCGTATTTGATTAGAATTGTCTCCTTGGAGACAATTCTAATGAAGTATCAAGATGTGTTTTCATGTACAATAAGAAAAATATGATATATTTGGTGTCTGTTTATTGTTTTCTGCAGCATGATAATGGTACGACAAAATTGTTATTACTTTTTGATACTAGCTACTTCTGATTTCAATTGGGTTTTTGGCAATTTTAATTGGGTATTCAAGCAAATACGTAGCTTATCTGGAGCTCTGGACTATATATACACCTCCATGTCATAAAGGTCGAATAATTTCTCCACTCCCATATATTTTTCAATGCAATGTAGACATTGTTTTATAGCGAATCGAAAGTAAATCTGTTCAAGAATTTAGGGTTATATGTTTGTAATTAAATGCCACACATGTTACCCAATATAAAACTGAAATTATTCGGTTATATCAGGTTGTATGAGTGCGACTCGTGTGATTCGCATGTAAAAAAACTTGATACAGAGAATGCCCACCGCATTACCCCACCCAGCCAGCTGTTCTCGTACAATACGGTTTATAAATAGACGTAATCAGAGACAGAGACTTAAAATCCTTGACATAGTATACTCTACGGCAACACGTTAATGCTTTAATTGGCCTTTTGTTTTGTTTTTTTTTGGGGGTGGGGTGGGGGGGGGGGGGTAATAATTATGGCCATAGGTACGAGATTTTCCTCTGTGTGGGGTGATTAGAATATACATGTATATACACATGCGCAGTAGCCGATTTCATAAAAATTGAGTAATCATTCATTTTTCCCGAAATGCTAGAACTAACGACTGCATATATTTGATGATTAAAACTATGCAGAATTATTATACTGAATGTATTACATTATCACAGCCAAAATGGCTGTGATAATGTAATAAATTCAGTATAATAAAAATTAATAAATTTATAAAAAAAATTGAAAATTTCTCCCTCAAAGTATACTTTGCTAGAAAAGTATACTTTGCAATGTTGGTGAAATAGGCTACAGAACCACATTTTTGTTTGGAATGGTTACATATTCGTTTGCCTGGGATTGTCGGTCGCTTTTCGGTATATTATTTATATTGAAAATCTGTGGAATACTGTAACCCATTTCACCAACATTGCAAAGTATGCTTTTCTAGCAAAGTATACTTTGAGGGAGAAATTTTCAATATTAGGATAAATTTAATAATTTTTATTATACTGAATTTATTACATTATCACAGCCAAAATGTAATAAATTCAATATAATAATTCTGCATAATTTTAATCATCAAATATATGCAGTAGTAAGTTCTATATGACATAATGCATTTCGGGGAAAATAAATGATTACTCCCTCAAAGTATACTTTGCTAGATAAGTATACTTTGCAAGTTTGATGAAATCGGCTACTGAAGTGTTGTTAGCTTACCAATCCCAGCACGGTGCATGCCTGTCATCGCAATGATCTTTGAATAATTCCCCCAGTCTTTCGAATGAAGTAAAAAACAAGAATTCACTTTTGATTGCCAACAATTCTGCGCCGATGTTCTGATGTTTATTTTTCGGATTTGATGAATGTTGCCATTTATCAGGAACAGATAAATAATCCACGCGCTCGAGATATGCACGTGAGGATTATGACTACGTGGTTATTGCACCCAGTGTAGGATCCGACGTGGAGCGTCTTGAAGGGGTCAGTGAAAAAGGGGGCTAACTCCCTAATGGAGTTAGCCCCCTTTTTCCACTGACCCCTTCAATTGTAGACACACGTCTAAGTAGATGGTGTACTAAGTATGTCTATCTATACCAAATGCGATATGAAGATATGAAGAAATAAGATCACAGGTTATGAATATCAGTTTATGCGAACTACAGATGTGATATACGGGTGCTTTATCGGATGATCATTGCTATAAATATTCAGCCCGCACACGCCGCGTTGCCAGGGTCAACACAATAGCTACACATTTACTAATTCGTGACAGTATCAAGGTGTATGATCACGTGGAACTAACAACAACAACAGGTACTGACACATCCAGAATCCATCTGATTCAAAGTACGTATTCTTTTATATCGTCCTTATTACGTAACGGATTTTGATGAAATATGGCGCATCAAACGCGTTAAGCTGCATTTGGTGGTCTCTGTACTTTCGCCCAAACTTCTGTCGTTTTTGCGAAGAATCGATTTCCCGTGTCGGAGTCTGTGCCAAACTCCCTGGACCACCAAATGCATCTCATGAAGACGCGTTTGCTGCGCTATATTTCATCAAAATCCGTTGCATATTAATGAAAATATCAAATAATACTTACTTTGGAGTGGGCGACGTTGTTGTTGTTGTAACCACGTGATCCTGCACCTTGAGTATACACCTCGTATGTCACAAGACTGGGATTGGAGGATACCTTTGACCAATGCCACCTGTGTAGATCCAGGACATCATTCGGACAATCAAGATCGCCATTCGGCCATATTAAAGGGGCATATCATGATTTTGTTAAATAATACAAAAACATAATACTGTGTTGTCCTCATGGCCCTGTGTAAAGTGGTTTATTTGAAGATATATGACGATACTGGGACTGCTGGGTTGTTTTACTTTTCACCTTTATCGGTACATAAGTATCAGATTGTCTATGTTCTTGAACGCAACAAGATAGGAAATCCGATATGTATGTACAGTGGGGTCAGCGTGTAAGTGCACACACGAACGAACACGACAGGTTGGTTCCAACCTGTCGTGTTCGTTCGTGTGTGCACTTACACACTGACCCACTGTACCTATATGGGTGAAAATAGAAACAACCCAGCGGTCCCGGTATCGTCATATATCTTCAATTAAACCAATTTATACTATTTTTTTCTCTCAAATAATCCTGATATGCCCATTTAAACACATGCCCCGCTTCTAACAAACAGTATATGGACTTGTCATGCCCCATAAGCACCATTTATCCAGTCACAGTCAAAATGTTCGTAAGTGCAAAATTATGATAGTCTGTAAATTTCACATTAGCAATGTTTTCTTGTAAACAATTATTGGATTTACATCCATCAATTGAAATTTCCAGACGATCCTAAATTTGCACTTACGAACATTTTAGTCGTATGAAGTTTAGTTAAACGGGCCCCTGATGTGTCCGAAAATAATTCCTTAGTATAGCTGTTAGATCTTCATGACATATTGTCGATTTTGTTCAGAGAACGTTGGTTTTGATGTTTCGTTTGTCCTCTGTCATTTACTGAGGAGACTGTTCGGGTCGTTTTTAACATGGATCGTATCCGCACCAGGAATTTGAACCATTGGCTCACAGGTGCATGGAATCATGGCCTACCTGCAGTTTGGCTGTGCCGATAGTTGGCCCTGGCAGTCGGCCAACGTCGGCCCAACAGATCGTCAATCACAGGCTAATATGTGGCTGTGACTGGATAAATGGGGCGTATGGGATTTGTGACCAGTTTACATCCTGATCAAACAACACACTCATGTAGCCTGATAGCGATATATATTGAGTGCTACTGTAAGAAGCATAACGGGTGTTCCGTTGGTGAAATACCGAACAGTGCAGATCCAGATCAGACTGTGCGGATGCACAGGCTGATCTGGATCTACACTGGTCGTAAAACCCATAAGCCCCATTTATCCAGTCACCGTAGATTCATATAGTGTGCATCGGCTTTTTCCCATCTCCGAGCACAATCCGCCTGGAACCATCGCCTGCAATTTACCATGGCCTGTATCATGTTCCACTCCGTTACGTGAGCCGGGACCCGTCCACATAGCACGATGACGAAACACGCGTTTGTTATTACTGTTTTTGTAATTCTCAATTAAATAGTTTTCTTCCTTAAATGCTCTGTTTTTTGTAATTATTTTGTTTCATTTATAGCACAGTGAATGTACAACATAGTTAAAGGTACATGCCCACTCAGTAGGCACAACATGTTCTTTATATCAATTAAATAAGTGTATAGTTGTGTCACTATTCCACCAGTTCTAAAAATTACGAGTGCCCGCTATACAGATATAATCATTTAGTAATATTTATTTTACTGACAATGACTCGCGGTGGTATCACACTATTTTCGTATACAAATGAGGTATGATATTTTTTAATTATTTATACCAATAAAATAAATGCGTCGCGTGAAAAAAATAATATTTTCGACAAATTATAAATTATGGACTTTGCACATCTCAAAATAAATACAGATAATAAATATTAATATTCGTTAACCTTTTAGGGAAACACAGTTATCTCCCCTGATATCAGTGTGGAAATTTGCGTCTCATATACAATGTACATGTATAGTAATGCCAATCAATGCGTAGGGTAATGGTGGAATGTTTATTTTGCCAGAAAATGTCTCAGATGATGTCTCCGATATAAAGAACATTTTGTGCCTACTGAGTGGGCATGTACCTTTAAGAATGCTACACATAACAACATATATGTCAGAGCTTTTTAAAACGCGTGTCCAATACAAAAAGATGACATTACAACGAGCAATATCAACTACTTGTCTAGAAGAATATGCTAAATTAAATATTGCAACTCACATTCTGTTACATGTATACCTCTTAGAGTAACATTCAGCAAACTGAGAACTGTAGATATTTGTATCGAATTTACTAAAGTACTGGAGACCGTTTCACTAAACTTCGTACCACTACAATGTTTGTAAGTGCAACATTATGATAGTCTGTAAATTTCACATTAACAATGTTTTCTTGTAATCAATTGATGGATTTACATTTATTGAGCATAGGCTGCATATGCAGCCTATGCTCAATAAATGTAAATCCATAAATTGAAATTTACAGACTATCTTAAATTTGCACTTACGAACATTTTAGTCGCAAGAAGTTTAGTGAAACGGGCCCCTGGAGACCGTTTCACTAAACTTCGTACCACTAAAATGTTTGTAAGTGCAAAATGTAAATTTCACATTAACAATGTTTTCTTGTAATCAATTGATGGATTTACATTTATTGACCATAGGCTGCATATGCAGCCTATGCTCAATAAATCTAAATCCATCAATTGTAATTTCCAGACGATCCTAAATTTGCACTTACGAACATTTTAGTCGTACGAAGTTTTGTGAAACGGGCCCCTGATGACGTCTATTGTGACGTAGCGCAGTCACTAATGCTACAGTTCTTACGTTTATTGTATCAGGAAGGATAACGAGTTCCCAGTGACATATTATTGCATTAATAAAACAACAGTTTTCTTCAAGAATATTGAATAACATCAGTGTGTCATCAAATGTTAGTATGACATTCTTTGTTTTCTTATTAAGACTTCTAAACAAATGCCAGAACGAACGTCAAGTTGATTTTATGACGTATCCGTGACCGCAATTTGTAGAATCAGTAATAATATAACATTTACAATCATTGGCTTTAAGGTAACAATTATTTATATAATTATTACGTTGTAAGTTAGTAAATTGAACAATTTTATCGTGTATTCTGGAACACCCTGAAATGAAAAACCTTTTGTATTTGCCTTTTTTTTTTAAAAGAGATCTTGCAAATCAAAACTGTATTCTGGAAACTGTGGGGAAATTTATAATTTAAAGAAGATTCGTGGAGGTTGTCATACATTTATATGAAACATGGGCATATCTTACGGTACTAACACACAGCGTAGTCCGATTGCGGTTGCACGGCAAGCTGACGTGGTCACATTTTGAAAGTGTGAATGCCGACCCACTGGGTGCCGTCTGAAACCCATCATTACCCGTCACCTCCCCATACCAGGCTGTTATTTGGTGATATAAAGATAACCATCAATTGTCTCCCTGATCCCATTGTTACTGTTCGTCGTGAAACTCGAGTATCAACTTTTGAATTGGCAATATTGGCGACTTATCTGACAAATTGATACCTCTCATTGACAGCTGTGCCAGTCTCCGGTATATACCAAGACCACAGCTTGAACCCTTTCAACGCTGAATTAGATTGCGTGGTCTGTTTATATAAAATATGTACATGGATGTAGAAAAGCTGAAACTCTCGTGAAATTATTTGTCGAAACTGATCCCAGAAGCGTATGCTGTAACGTGTACTAAATTGACGTATCAAACATTGTACAGTGGAACCTCTCTAAACCGGACACCCTGGGAGGTCCCCAGGGTGTCCGGTTTAGAGAGGTTCCACTGTAAAACAGGCATATACTTCAAGACACGCGTGGGTGCTTTGTGATCATGAACAGGTAGTATCATTGGAGATAAATGGCACCTAACCTATCAAAATTTAGGGAGGTTCCGCTGTAGATGAAACTGCTCCAATGCACTGTCGCCACAAGCGAATCATCTGATGCCAGTTGCATGTGTGAATATAATAAAGGGGGGTGGGGACCTCCCAGGGTGTCCGGTTTAGAGAGGTTTCACTGTACTGATTTAACGCCACCTGTCATATACTACATGTATGTACCATTTTAAATGGCTCAATTTGGTCTGTTTCGTCTAACCGCGTTTAGACAAGAGAAGTAACAAGCATACACCGATCACTATCTCCGGACTGTCTGTCAACATTGGACACGGAAAGCGGGAATTACTTTCTTAACCAGCCAACCCCGTCACCCCTTTGAAGGCAGTGTCGGGGCCACGACCCGCTGGATTATCTGAGTTGGTCATCAAATGGTATTCTGAAATAAGCACTGGTTGTCAGACCCACAAAAGGGCACCGGCTGACAATTGATTGATTGGGATTTTACGCCTGCAATATCATATGCAGATGGGGATATACTAGACATACCGGTCGAGCTATGGCCTGCGCTACTCTCACGCGCAGCAGAGTAACGGAAAAATAAAAATGTCAGATCAGTAAAAATTAAAGTAAACTATGAGATATAGGCATGACATGCTAGAATAGGAATGTACCAGTATGGTGCATGCGGCGATTTTTAGGACTGAAAATGCAGCACTAAAATTTCAATATGGTTTAGCACTGAAAGACAGTGTCCTGATCATGTATGAGACGCCCTCACTACACCGAATCACCTGGCTCATGTGTGAATCCCAGTAAGGTCCACCGTTAATATATGAATCCTAGAATGGATGCATGGCTAAAGTACGCATATCCTCCAAGCCTCCTAGTACCCGAGTGACAGAAAGGACTTTACGACGTCTGTTACCACTGTATATCCTGATCACGTGACACATGCATAGTGATACATAGCGGATCTATCCTGTGCGATAATTGAATATTTAATGTATCCGTGTTCCTTATGAACCCAGCCAACGGGTTAGTTGCGAACAGTAACTCTTGCAATCTACTCCAGTACCTTCCGTGGCTACGGATGGTACGGGAGTAGATTACAAGTGTTACTGTTCGGAACTACTAACGTGTTTGAAAACAAAATGGCTATACTGTTTTTTTTTGGACATTTTGTCTCTGTTTTACTCGCCATATGTTTGAACGCAAAGTTACACCCGCAATTGAAGGCATCCGTGGAAGAAGGGGGCTAGCCCCATTTATTCCACTGACCCCTTCAAATTATGTTCAAACAGTTATGTAGTCTCAATTTCGACCTACGAATACGTAGCGAATTAATGGACGAATCTACGTAACTATACATCGCGTAAATAAACACCGCCAAACATCTGTTGGCTACAGCAACCTTACGTGTGGTTTAATACGTTGTGCAAACAATGACACCGAGATAGATGCCACTAACTCATCACCATAGACCCTTAACTTTCAATGACTAACCTGTAATTTATGTCACCGAATAGATATTAAAATCGGCGAAAGAAAAAACACATAGAATGTTCTCAAGGCCTGCCTGACTGTGAATACAAGAAACAGATAACGGCATAGAAGATAATCCTCAACGATGTGGAGGTTCGTTTGAACGCGATAGAATCGTCCAAAGACGATCGCCTAGAACTCTCAAAGGGTTATCCAACCAGAAAACTCTAAGATATTAATTAACTGTTTAATCTTGAGAACCTGATCATGCGAGTGCCACAGATGGTACTGTCATTATAGGACTTAATGCGGAGATGTCAGCCTATTCATGCTTTTCATATATTGCTGTGACTGGAGAAATGGGGCTTAATACGATTTGCGACCAGTCTAGCTCCTATTCAAATAGCACGCTCCCGTGTCCTGATAGTGATCTGTATTGCGTGTTACAAGAAATGACGAATGTTTGATGGGCGAATTGGTGGAACAGTGCAGATCCTGATCAGACTGTGCGGACGCACAGTCTGATCTGGATCTACACTGGTCACAAAACATTCAGTCCCATTTCTCCAGTCACAGCCGCATTTATGCATTCTCTTCTAAAGACTATTTATATTCAAGCATATTCAACAATTGTAAAGGGATTACGAAATCCAACATGCACTCATCTCATTCAAATGGCGTATCTCTCCAAACCAGCACCTTCACAAACAAAACTCCCACATTGACTTACAACATAGGCAATTTTATTGGTGGCCAGCCATTGCCTTTCTGGATTCGTTATTGCAATAAAATAGAATTACATCACGGGTGGAGTATCTTAGAGATTCTGTAAGGAATCAAGAGGGCCACCGAACATTTATATCATTTTTGTCGCGCCCGCTTGCGGACAACGCGATATAGTAGGCACATTGGCGTACGTACGTACGTACGTACGTCCGTACGTGCGTCCGGGTTAAATTTTAGGTTAATGCTTTTCGGTATACTATCAAAGCCTCGGCGGGCGCGACATGCGGGCCGCAGCCATCTAGTATTTGAAACTTGACATATTTTGTTTGGATGTGACTGGGAAAATGGGACTAATGGGATTTGTGACATGTAGTCCCTGATCAAATAGTACTATTATGTAGATCTGGATCTATGCACTGGTCACAAATCCCATAAGCCACATTTCTCCAGTAACGGCCTATTTGTATGATACATTCCTATATAGGTGTGATTCATATTACAAAACGACGGACCTATTTAATTCGGGCTCTTGCTCTAGACGTCCTTGATTGTGCGTAGACGTTGCAGAGACCAGTGTAGACCTTAATCAAAACTACATGCGAATGGACGAAATTCTTCGTCTCAAATTTCGTTATAAACCACCTCGAAAATACAATGGCTCCTACTAACCCGAATGATCTGTCTGTAACGCAGGGCAACTTGCCCTGCGTTACAGACAGAGAATTCGGGTTATATAGGCTCCAACTAGAGATAATAGGTTTTATATCTCGTACATCTTACAAGACACATGCTGCACCGTGGCCATATATTATTATTATTACATTCTGGTGGTCCACCTTGTCATAAATATACCAAACACACTAATTATTTATGATAGTAATAGGCATTGGCTCACAAAACAGAACTTCGCGAAATTGCTCACAATGTGGCAATCACCTTTGGGAACCAGGGGCCGATTTCACTAAACATCGTACGACTAAAATGTTCGTAAGTGCAAAATTATGATAGTCTGTAAATTTCACATTAACAATGTTTTCTTGTAAACAATTATTGATTTACATTTATTGAGCATAGGCTGCATATGCAGCCTATGCTCAATAAATGTAAATCTATCAATGGAAATTTTCAGACGATCCTATATTTGCACTTACGAACATTTTAATCGTACGAAGTCTAATCAGGATCTAGGCTGATAATCGTTCAGTGACTGAAATGTAATATAATACATGTAAATGTCTCTAGACATAAAGCTGGTTATAATTCAGGGAGACATTTCTTTCCACCATTCTTTAGATACAAAATTTTTCGGGCAAAATAAACATTCATTCACCATTATACCCGACGTATTAATTGGCATTACTATACTTTGTATATCAAACGTGAATTTCCACACTGATCTCAGGGGCGATGACCGTGTTTCCTTAAAATGTAAACGGAAATTACTACATTATTTAATCTCTGTATTTATTGTTTGATGTGCAATGATTATACTTTTTTATCTGTCCATAAAGTAATTTTGTTCAGATGGCTCAGTTAATTTGCATAACTAATTTAAAAATGTCCTGCCTCATTTGCATATCAAAATAGCCTGATAACACCGCGAGTCAGTATCAGTAACATTAAGATTACTAAATTATTATATCTGTATAGAGGGCACTCATCATTTTTAGAACTGGTGGAATAGTTACACAATTGTACACTTATTTCATTTTTATAAAGAACAGTTTGTGCCTAACAGATGAGACCACAATTTTAAAATGTTTGATTATATGTTTTCTTGACGCCCATTTTCTCACAGGATGCCCAAGTGGACCACCGGCTGAGAAAAACGACCTTACGGCTTTTGCGACCAGCACAGCGCCAGATCAGTCTGCGCATGCGCGCAGTTTGATCAGGAGCTACACTGTTTGCAATTAAGTCACTGGTGTATGGCTACTACCATCACCACAACGATTAGCTTCTGAATGTGCAAGAGGACCAAACTCCAAAAAATATATTACAAATGAGACGCGACATGTGATTTTGTACCTAAGAACATGTGGGATATCTCATGAATAACATTTACAAAATGTACTATATTTTCTGTAAATGACGTAAATGCGACAGCTATGCAAATGTTGTCAAATTTTGACGTCATTACAGAAAATATCTTAAATTTTGTAAATATTGTTCATGGGATATCGCACGTGCGATATCCCATGAACAATATTTACAAAATTTTGAGGGAGTAATAATTTATTTTTTCCTGAAATGCATTATTTCATATAGAACTAACGACTGCATATATTTGATGATTAAAAGTATGCAGAATTATTATACTGAATTTATTACATTATCACAGTGATAATGTAATAAATTCAGTATAATAAAAATTAATAGATTTGTTCTTAAATTGAAAATTTCTCCCTCAAAGTATACTTTGCAAGGTAAGTATACTTTGCAATGTTGGTGAAATAGGCTACTGAAGTACCAAATCTCATGACGCGTCTCAAGTTTAATATGGCAAGGACCGTTTTGCTTGCCGAGGGCCCAATTAATATCCGACCACCAGCGTGTCTGGCTATACGGGCGATTAATGGCCGTGACACCCGAAATACAACAAAATTCAACGTTCATGGAATTACGTCAGAACGTTTGAATATAGTAATATTTAATGATGAAACTGTCAACATAATGCTATAGTGACAATATTAAATGTTACTACATGTAATATATGGTGATTATAGCTGAAATAAATAAGTGCAGCTAAACTAAATCGTATATGCATTGGATTCATTGAATTCACTTTATATATGTTACATATTGCGTGTGTTTTATTATTCAGGGACCGTACTCCACTATTGTCTGTTTCACGAAACATGCCCAAATTTTACGGCTATATAAACAATGCAAAAACAATATATTTGTTTCGATAATGTTACATTTTATCCAAATTTAAGAATGACCTTATTTTTATTTTGTGAAATTTGGTCCAATATTGATTTTATTAAGAAAAAAACAATTTCCCCAAGTTAAATGTGAAGATGTCTATGGGGATTTAACATGTGGACATTTTTATAATTTCAGAAATAGTGGACCGATTTTCAAAATTTAACTTTTGTTTTCTTAGTTAGATCATTTCCAAGCTATCTAGCCATGTGTCGGAATGATTTTTTCGTTGTTTTTTTACTCCTCCCACAGCTCCTCCACCTCATTTTCCCCCATGTTAAATTCCCATAGACAAATCAATATTTCGTAATAATATCAATATTTGACCAAATCTCACGAAATAAAAAGAAGGCTCATTCTTAAATTTTGATAAAGTTTAATATTATCAAAAACATATTGTTGTTGCATTGTCTACATGGCCGTCAAATTTGGACACTTTTCGTGAAACAGGCGGTAGTCTTAGAGCTCGAATACGTGCCTGTTGAAGACTATGATTGCCGATGCATGTTTGCCTGTTTATAAATATAGACAAAGAAATTGTGTGTCTAAAATATATTTAGTTGTTTGAATTCGTTCAATATTGATTTGTAAGTATATACGTCACTGGGATGAAATTAAACGACATTTCTATATTGGTGAAAGTACACTGCCCGTGAACTGTGTAGTACACTGCCCGTGAACTGTGTAGTACACTGCCCGTGAACTGTGTAGTACGGCCGCGGTTGACTGTGTAGTACACTGCCCCGTGAACTGTGTAGTACGGCCGCGGTTGACTGTGTAGTCACTGCCCCGTGAACTGTGAGTACGGCCGCGGTTGACTGTGTAGTACACTGCCCCGTGAACTGTGTAGTACGGCCGCGGTTGACTGTGTAGTACACTGCCCGTGAACTGTGTAGTACGGCCGCGGTTGACTGTGTAGTACACTGCCCCGTGAACTGTGTAGTACGGCCGCCGTTGACTGTGTAGTACACTGCCCGTGAACTGTGTAGTACGGCCGCGGTTGACTGTGTAGTACACTGCCCGTGAACTGTGTAGTACGGCCGCGGTTGACTGTGTAGTACACTGCCCCGTGAACTGTGTAGTACGGCCGCGGTTGACTGTGTAGTACACTGCCCCGTGAACTGTGTAGTACGGCCGCGGTTGACTGTGTGTACATGCCCGTGAACTGTGTGCCGCGGTTGACTGTGTAGTACACTGCCCGTGAACTGTGTAGTACGGCCGCGGTTGACTGTGTAGTACACTGCCCGTGAACTGTGTAGTACGGCCGCGGTTGACTGTGTAGTACACTGCCCGTGAACTGTGTAGTACGGCCGCGGTTGACTGTGTAGTACACTGCCCCGTGAACTGTGTAGTACGGCCGCGGTTGACTGTGTAGTACACTGCCCCGTGAACTGCCGCGGTTGACTGTGTAGTACACTGCCCCGTGAACTGTGTAGTACGGCCGCGGTTGACTGTGTAGTACACTGCCCGTGAACTGTGTAGTACGGCCGCGGTTGACTGTGTAGTACACTGCCCCGTGAACTGTGTAGTACGGCCGCGGTTGACTGTGTAGTACACTGCCCCGTGAACTGTGTAGTACGGCCGCGGTTGACTGTGTAGTACACTGCCCGTGAACTGTGTAGTACGGCCGCGGTTGACTGTGTAGTACACTGCCCCGTGAACTGTGTAGTACGGCCGCGGTTGACTGTGTAGTACGGCCGCGGTTGACTGTGTAGTACGGCCGCGGTTGACGGGAGTTACAGATGCATGGCATGTTCACGGGCGAGGGCCCGTCCATCATCCGGGGCCCCAGATTGACACGTGCAGGCGCTAAATTGGCCCACCTATGTCGGCGATATATGAGACACGCCATGTGATTTTGTACCTTCGGACATATGCGTAATTTCATGAAATTCGTTTACAAAATTTACAATATTTTCCTAAATGGCGAAAATGTTCAGAGTATATGCGGACTTTTGACTTTATTTATGAAAAATATTGTATATTTTGTAAACGTATTTAATGAAATTACGCAGTTGTCCGACGGTACAAAATGGCATGGCGTGTCTCAATTATGAGGCACGCCATGTGATTTTGTACCTAAGAACATGTGATATTTTCTGTAAATGACTTCGAAAGATGACGAAATGTTCATAGCAAAGACGGAATTGAATTCCAGAATATTCTATGAAAATGTCGACGCCATTTACGGAAACTGTCGTAAATATTGCAAATATTTTTAATAAAATATCTCACATGTTATTAGGTACACAATCATGTGATGTGTCTCATATATGTATGAGGCTGTCACTGGAGAAATGGCGCTTATTGGACTTTGTGGTCAATGTAGCTTCCTACCAGCTAGCAAACGATAATAATAATAACAATAATACATTTTATTCACTCTAAGCCACATACGTGACACACGAGGTATACAATAGATTACATAATACAACGATGGGTAAAAATACAAAATGCATATGTATAAGCTCACTAGTCATTATAACCATAAAGCATTTCTTATAAAAATAGCTAAATTTCTTAATTGCTTTCCAGATTTTTTCTCAAATAGCTGTGCGAATTTTAAAATATTTGGTCTTCTAAAATAAAATGGCTTGATATACCGTTTTCGAACTTCATCATAGAAGCGGCACTCGAAAAGGAAATGAAACTCGTCACCGAGAGCACCAGCGCCACATTTGTTGCAGACCCTGCTTGCTCTCGGCACACCTGTCCATCTACCAGTTTCGACCGCCAGTCTATGATTACAAGTTCGAAATCTGGTCAATGTTTTTCTTAACCTTTCCGTGAGATTAATTAAATATGTTTCTAATCCAAACTCTGTTTTAAAGATTCTATACGTAAGTCCACGTGAAGATGAATCGATGCTGGTGAGCCATGACTGAATAAACTGGTTCTGAAGCTGAGTCCTGGCGTAGTGGCTCAGCCAGATAGCATTAACATCGTTCTGGCTAAGCCATACGCCAGGAACTCCAATTTCAGTTAAAATAGATTTAACATTCTGAATCCATCGGAAATGAGTCACATTTGCTTCATGTTGTGTATATAATAACTTATACATAAGAAACAATAATTTACTCTGCTTCCCTGAAACTAATTTTGCCCAAAACGAAATAATTCTACATTTAATGTCAATAATAAGCGGAAATTTGCCGAGTTCTCCATAAACCATGAAATTTGGTGTGGATTTCTTTACCCCCAAAACAGTTTTACAAAATTTCAAATGAATTGTTTCTATAGCCGAAATGTTTTCAAATCCCCAGATTTCACAGGCATAGCAGAGAATTGGAGTGATACATTGATCAAATAACTTAAGCTGACAGTCTACTGGAGTTGACAAGTTGTTAATCTTTCTAAATAGGCCGAAAAGAGCTTTGGATGCTTGGTCAATCAAATGTTTCTTAGTCTTATGAAAAGTTCCGTTTTGTGAAAAAACATTTCCCAAATATGTAAAGTGGTCTACAATTTCAATTGTGTTATCGTTATATGTAAAGGCTATCTTTTTTGATGATTTACGTTTTTTGAAAATCATAATTTTGGTTTTTGATGCGTTTACTTCCAATTTCCACTGAATACAGT
Source organism: Conchocele bisecta (assembly GCA_029237695.1). Taxonomy (NCBI): domain Eukaryota; kingdom Metazoa; phylum Mollusca; class Bivalvia; order Lucinida; family Thyasiridae; genus Conchocele; species Conchocele bisecta. Next base: position 44,351,191 of record CM055267.1, read on the forward strand.
ATTGATGAAAATAATTTAGAGCATCTTGTAGGCCAGTTTCTGTCTCAGACATGAGAATAGTGTCGTCAGCGTATAATAACAAGAATAGTTTAACATATATATCTAGATGTTGAAACATGTCAGATGTAACCGATTGTAAATCTACAATACCGCATACATTGAGAAAATCTTCAAGGTCGTTCAAAAACATGGCAAACAAAAATGGTGACATATTTTCACCCTGCCTGACACCCACCATGCATGGGAAGTATTCTGAAAAGTCATTTCCTACTTTAACACAAGATTTAATACATTTATACATGTTTTTAATTATGTTTAAACATTTCCCGTTTATGCGGGACAGCAACAGCTTATACCAGAGGCCATTTCTCCATACAGTATCAAAAGCTTTCCTAAAATCAATAAATGCGCAGAAAAGAGGTTGCCTTTTACTAAATAGTATTTCTATAATTGCATGTAAAGTAAAAATGTTATCAGCCGTACTATATATCCTTTCCGAAAACCAGCCTGTGCCGCCTGTAGCCAGGGGGCCGTTTCACTAAACTTCGTACGACTAAAATGTTCGTAAGTGCAAAATTATGATTGTCTGTAAATTTCACATTAACAATGTTTTCTTGTAAATAATTATTGGATTTACATTTATTGAGCATAGGCTGCATATGCAGCATATGCTCAATAAATGTAAATCCATAAATTGACATTTAGAGACGATCTTAAATTTTCACTTACGAACATTTTAGTCGTAAGAAGTTGAGTGAAACGACCCCCTGATACGCGTCTGGGAAACGTTTTACGAAACTTCGTACAACTAAAATGTTCGTAAGTGCAAAATTATGATAGTCTGTAACTTTCACATTAACACTGTTTTCTTGTAAACAATTATTGGATTTACATTTATTGAGCATGCAGCCTATGCTCAATAAATGTAAATCCATCAATTTAAATTTCAAGACGATTCTAAATTTTCACTTACGAACATTTTAGTCGTACGAACTTTCGTGAAACGATTCCCAGGTGCGTATCAGGCTAGAGGTGGCCGTTTCACTAAACTTCGTACGACTAAAATATTCGTACGTGCAAAATTATGATAGTCTGTACATTTCACATTAACAATGTTCTGTTGTAAATATTTATTGGATTTACATTTATTGAGCATAGGCTGCAAATCCATCAATTGAAATTTCCAGACGATCATACATTTACACTTACGAACATTTTAATCGTACGAAATTTAGTGAAACGGGCCCCAGTTGTTTGCTAGTAGGTCGGAAGCTAGATTGCCATAAGCGTCCAGGCCTGTTTATTATAAGCATAGTAGGGATTTTATGGACGGAATCGCAAACACTGCAGACCCTCATCAGTCTGGTCTGGGTGTACACTGGTCGCATTGGCCATAGGCCCTATGTTCCAGTCAAAGCCACAGGTTGAAGTAACATTAAATATGCCTACAAGCATCAATAAATGAAAAAAAATAAGCTAAACAATTGTTTTACTCCCTATATATAGACATATACAAGGTGCCGAAGATTTTAATAGGCCAAACCCGGACGGCCTCGAGACAACGGACTCTCACGAAACAGTCAACCGAGTTATATCATTGTCGCCTATTGCAGAAGTTAGGAAATGGTTAGCCCTCCGCAACGATATATTCCCCGATGCGCTATGTCAACGCTTTTTCGAGCTATCGATTATTTTGTTTAAAAAAAATTAGCTTTATTGATAGGTCGTGAAAGAACGGACACATTTCCTATGCCAATACTGCTATATAACAGAGTAAACATCGGGTTCAAAATACACTTTTACGTCGTCCCGGCCCGTAAAGAAACATGTTGCATGGACAAAACATTGTTTCCAATCGAACATTTGATCAAACCTACATTTATACCCGTCCTGTGCGTCACGACAGACAATTTAATCGCAGACATTTCTTCATTTCACAGACATGGCTTCCCGAGAAATTATAGAAATGTCTGTGCGATTAAATTGTCTGATTAAATTTTTAGCTTATTTTTGTTTCATGTATTGATGCTTTTAGGCATATTTAATGTATTTATAGACCTAGGTCCGTTACTTCAACCTGTGGTCAAAGCCACATAAAACGGGCCGAAAGCTGTGTCTTACACCGTATTTGGCCATCCTGATAATGCTATGTGTTCTTACAATCAGATATTGTTGTATTCGGATGCACTATAAACTATGTTGAACAGACTGCGGTGATCCCACATGTTCTAAAATTCCATACCTCAGCAGGAGGTGGTTGGTTTATACGTAAACGCGTGCTCATGTTCAGTACATGTTGAGTACATGTTCAAAATGTTTTATAAGACAGAATTCTGTGGTCGATCAAACCAAATTAAACTGTCGCCTTCGAATTATGTTGGAGTATAATGGGATCGAAAACTAAAGCATGGACATCCGCAGTTTACTCAAGGGCTACGCTGGTCGCCATTCTATCAATCTAACATTAAAGGTGGTGCCCTCAAATTATGTAAACATACATCTTTATGGAAAGTATGTGGGTACCTAATTATGTCACTATTCCACATGTGTTTAACATCGAAAGTGTCTGTTGTTTACATAGTATTAACTAATATTTAAATTTCGTGTCGTATGTACACGTGAAGAAATGGTGCCTAGTTTTAGTTATTTGAATACATTAGGTGTATCAACTTAATTACGACTGCTGACGATATCTAAAGTATAATTATTGTACACCAGAAAATGCATTGTACGAATAAATATTTATTTCCTTTGAATAAATATTGAGTTTTGTCAATATTTTGAGAAAACACGGTTATCTCCACTGACTTCAAAATTATTAAAATATGTCATACAATTAAGGCAACATAATACCAAATAAGTGTACCAGTAATACAAATTAAATGCTATTTGTGTATATTAATGACATATATAATGGTTGAAGCAATAAAAGAAAACCCTATAATATATCCTTATGTGCTTTGAAACAGAATTCGTCAAGATGTATAATGTGCACAATGATCAGAACCTTTTATATTTGTTCTCAGCCGTCGACCCAGGGGGCCGTTTCACTAAACTTCGTACAAGTAAAATGTTCGTAAGTGCAAATTTAGGATCATCAGCAAATTTCAATTGATGGATTTACATTTACTGAGCATAGGCTGCATCTGCAGCCTATGCTCAGTAAATGTAAATCCAATAATTGTTTACAAGAAAACGTTGTTAATGTGAAATTTGCAGACTATCATAATTACGAACTTACGAACATCTTAGTCGTATGAAGTTTAGTGAAACACGCTCCAGATTATTATCCGTTAGATGTGCGATGTAGCTCCAGCCGCTTAATGACTTTGTTTTGTGTTTCGTTCCATAAGTCAGCGTCAATTCGGCTTTGTATGACAAGGACATTACGATACCAGGCAGATCACCCATAAACATTGATGACACATCGCGATGACCTTTCCTGATTAATACAAACCAGTTTGGGAAACACGTCATTGTGTCGCCTTGTAGTTCCTACTGTATACAGATGTTGGATAGAAGTCATTTCCCACCCATTGAAATCCCATAGACTTACATGTATTTATAACTGTGCTTGTTAGCATGTTACTTCAAATATACTGTACATATTTTAATGAAATAAAATGCATTGAGTAGTTAATAGGTTGCGCCGAATTTGATTCACATGTGTATTCAATATTGAAAGTAGTTTACAATATGCATGCAGTTAAACATATGGGAATTGTTTGGAAATGATGTTCCCATTGACGTCAATTGTGACGTCATATATGTACGCCATATTTAAAAACATGTATCTATCGACTTGCTTGTGATAATGACTAACCTAAACATTCATATTCTGTATCAATCCATTTTCTTTCAAACACTTTATATTTCATTAAATTGGTAAAGTATATACTGAAAATAAAATATTTCCAAATACGTATTCTCCTATAAGAGTATTCCGAATATATTAACCCTGAGACCGCTACACACAACAAGTGTCGTCTGCTGTTGGTTTTATATCTTGCCTTATTTCTTAATAAAAACATGGTTTGACAGCACTTCAGAATCATTTCCAATGGAAATGATTCTAAAGTGCTGTCAAAGCATGTTATCGATAATAAAAACGGAAAATAGAAAATAAACAGCAGACGACAAAAATATTAAGATAGTGGCGTAAGGGTTAAAGAGGTTCGGCTGTAATTCAGGTATCTCAGCACGCCAATACATTATCAATGCAGACAAATGACAGTGACACCGATCAGATAAATCACATAGGGATTGTCTGGGGGTCCGGTGTAGCGAGGTTCCAATGTAGTTCATTGTTTAACTGACTAAATGGGAATGACGAGCACAGACAGTTTGTGTAGGAAGGCAATAACCCCGGCCCGCTTCCATAGCGGATCACAAACCCTTAGAATGTGGTAACCGAAAATTGCCGTCTGCTGTTGTTCTATATGTTGCCTTCTTTCTCAATAAAAACATGGTTTTACAGCATTTTAGAATCATTTCCATTGGAAATGATTCTAAACTGCTGTCAAACTATGTTTTTGATGAGAAATATGGAAAATAAAAGAACAGCAGACGACAAAACTTAATTCAACATTGTAAGGGTTAAACTATATTTGGGCAATACAGGTGTCAGTACGTACGAAACGTATACATGGCAATGGGTGGAAGTCATCAATGGAATATAATTACAATACTTTCAATCCCACTGTGTCGTCTGTGACTGTGGGTGTGGGGAGTTCGTGTCACGTCTTATTGACAACAACACTGCCAACGGATTGTTTTAACTCACTACAGTGTGGAAACCTAGGCGGGGGTCACGTTTACGGGGCGAGGTCCCTATTGTTTCTGTTTACTCACTCCAACTATAGTTACCCGTCATAGTCGACGTTGTCTCCGCGTGAAACTAGTCTAAGTATTGTCAATAGGGTTTGCAGAATGTCTTTTGAACGTTACAATGCTGAATTACATTTTTCGTCTGCTGTTTATTTTTTATTTTCCATTTTTCTATTCAACAACATGGTTTGACAGCACTTCAGAATCATTTCCAATGGAAATGATTCTAAAGTGCGTGCTGTCAATCCATGTTTTTACTGAGAAAACAGACAAAATATAAACAACGTTAACCGCAGACAACAGTTTTCGGTTCCCGCAATCGAAAGGGGTAATAACTGTATAAAGTTAGACACTGCCTGGAGTCGACCAAACCGTCGGCAACCAATTTGCAGCCCGTCATTATCTAGAATAACCCGTATATGCTGGTTGTAACTCCCGGAGACTAACAGTATACACTAGAAGCCGCTCTGGGGCCCCGTTTCACTAAACTTGTGACGACTAAAATGTTCGTAAGTGCAAAAGTATGACAGTCTGTAAATTTCACATTAACAATGTATATAATTTTTGGATTTACATTTATTGAGCATAGGCTGCATATGCAGCCTATGCTCAATAAATGTAAATCCATAAATTGAAATTTACAGACGATCTTAAATTTGAACTTACGAACATTTTAGTCGTAAGAAGTTTAGTGAAACGGGCCCCTGATTCGCAGTCTATACTTTCGGGCTACATTTGAAAGAGTGGAAAGGTGTAAACATCTGTATTTGGAATCGATATCAGGTCTGACACTCCGCGTATACGCCCATGTCTGAAGTTCAGTAGTGCACGTTCAGTGATTAATTTAATTAATTTCTAAACAGTAATGAGAAACTCGATATGAAACGAGATTCAGTCCACTTCTTACAAGTGTAGATCACTTATACAAGTCTGCTGCATTTCAGTAATTCTCATTATTTGTCGATTCCGTTTTTGTTTTTGTTTAATCGATCGACGAACAAGTTAGACCATGATCAGGTGCGAGAGGAACAATCGGAAAGTTTTACAATTGACGCGTTATAGACGAACACAATGTTCATATCACTGACTATATCACTATGCCTGGTGTTTTAGTTCTCTAATTGTAACAAAGTGGTATCTCGTGGCGATTGTGCAGTATTTGTGCTATAGTTGTGTGGTATGTGTACTTTCTCTTAAGAGACGTACACCTCTGGTTGTTGATAGTGCTATAATTCCAGCACAAACATATTTACACAATTCCCTAACATTTGATTGGCCCGTAGCAAGTCTCTGTCCAAAATTTATATCCCAGTAAACTCCCACGCCGAAATATTTTCCGTAACCGTGAGGCGCAGTTAAAATAATTCTTAAGAAAACGGAAAATAAACACATTTTCTTGAAAAATTTATTTCAAATGCTGGAATTATAAGGAATGAATGGCCTTTTTGTTGAATTTATCGGGGATATAAACTTGGAAAAGTCGCGGGAATACTTGACGAAGGCCGAAAGGCCTCGTCCAGTATTCCCGCGACTTTTCCAATTTATACCCCGATAAATTCCACCATAGGATAAAAATAAACAATTGGCGATAAAAAATTACAATTTTCGAATTATAAGGAATGAATGGCCTTTTTGTGGAATTTATCGGGGATATAAACTATAGTGTGTCGCGTTGAGCACTCTAGGCACCGCTATACCCGTAACATAATATTCTATGACAGGGTTCATCCTTACAGGAATGCCGACTTATATGGTTTGGCCCTCATGTATATTTTTGACCTTCTGATCATATTTCTTTTGGGGTTGGTGATAAGTGACTCTGGTGTGGAATGGACCTGGCACCAGATCAGGATATTCTAATTTCAGTGCTGAATATATATTTTTCTGTAAATATTGAGTTCTGATTTTTGGAATTTCCCTCATTATGGACATGTTAAATTGGGATAGTTCAAACCCGTTGGCACGGCCTTAAATGACCGTAGCTGTTGATAGGCCGTTAAACACCAATAATCAATCAATCTCTATGACGGTGTGGTTCTGTTGGAACTTTGTTTAGACACATCTCTCTGTCTTCCACGAGGTACCAACGTCCAATATGTATCCAGGTGACAAATAACCTCCGTGTGCGTGCCCTCGACGCTAACACATCGTAGTTAAATTATACCACGTTGGGATTCATGTAGTTAGTCCAATCTACATTGAGCATGACCTTTAATACCCTACATAATACAGTTACTGGACTTAGCCACGTGGGAAACTTCAAACTCCACATAGAATCAGAGATATATATAGGCTATTTATATCTCTGATAGAATGTAATAACATTATGGATATCTCGCGGGTATAACACGCATTGTGAAAACATATACTACACATTGTGTGCAATGGAAACAAGGGTGGTTCGATTTTACACTGCGTAATGAAAATTGAATGGGCCAGTGAAATAAGGAGGCTTTATTCCAATGACCCATTATTATGTTATATTATATTTGCCACGTGCTTACCATATATGTAATACATAAACACTTAAATGTCTTTAGTTCAGTATGGCAATGGTATAGGTCGGTTTTCTCAAATACGTGAAGTCGTATTTAAATAATTGTCATTGACTTCAAGTGCCCGATCAAAGACTTAGCCATCTGCAATGTTTGAATTTAGGGTTAGGCGGGTCCTTAACTTGGCTTACTATGTCAAGCTTCGTCGAGTGATTGACGTACTATAACGTTACCAAAGTTGAAACAACAACTCACCCGCGGTGTTATTTCATATTTCAACTTCGTTAGACAATATGTTTAACCGCACACCTATGTAACTGGAATGGAATAATCAATTTCACTTTCAAACCATTCTATTGATCAGAAAGGGGAATTTCATATTTTAATATCCATAAATCGTGCAATTCATGATGATACGGGCTCCAAGAGGGCTCATCTGAATTTACACTGTTTTCAAACATTTCTTTTATTTTTTGCTGTTGCCAGTATACTGGTATACCCTCAATACTGAGGCTTATCACCAGTGAGTGCTTAGAGGGAAAATAGTGAAATATGAAAAATATGAGATAGAGCAGAAGAGTTAGGAAAGATAGAAGAAAGTAAAGAAAGGAAAAGAATAAAGAAAGGAAAAGACATTTCGACTGTATGGAACGAACAATCTACATAAACACAAATAATCAATACTAGCTCTAAATAATTAGAGCGAACATTAAATATTTAGAGATAGTTCCAAATCATTTGAAGGGCTCTCTAAATAATTTGGAGCTAGCTCTAAATATTTAATTATAGCTCTAATTATTTAGATCTAGCAATACTTATTTGAGTTTATGTAGATTTGGCGTTCCAGGAACACCAAATCTACATAAACTTAAATCATTAATGCTAGCTGTAAATACTTAATGCTAGCTCTAATTATCTAAATAGTTAATGCTTTAATGCTAGCTCTAATTATTGAGAGCTAGCAATACTTATTTAAGTTAATGTACATTTGGCGTTCCATACGACTGAGGCATGTCAGAGCTATATTGATAGAAAAGAAGAACTCGAGTTATCAGTACCAGAGCGGGAGTAACTGTCTACTTGCTGTATACTTCCACAAGTATTATATCAGTAAAACAACACTGTTTGGCCCTTCCATGCTCAATGCGAATAGCAGTTGATTGATATTTGGGAAGAGCATGGTATGCATGACATCCGATAACCACGATTGTTTTAATATAGTCGTGGGATATATAAACAAAACAAACACATTTACATACGTTGTTTCTCCAAACCACAGCTGTGTGCAGCCATGTAACTAAAATAGAATTCACCTGCAATATATTTAGCTAAAAATAAATTAAAAACACGGTTTAAACAATGTAGTCGTATATAATAATAGCATCGAGTAAATAGGTATCTCCTAAACACGTACAATGCTGAATTATTATTTTTACGTCTGCTGTTCATTTACTGTTTTCCACCTTCTTCATGAAAAACATCATGTTTTTACAGCACTTCAGAATCATTTCCATTGTAAATGATTCTCCAGTGTTGTCAGATCGTGTTTTAATTGACAAATAACGGAAAATATAAAACAACAGCAGACGACAATTTTTATTTCCCACATTCTAGGGATTAACACGAGAGCAATGATTGGGAGGCGGCGGCTGTGTTGAGTCTACATGCCCGTGGTCTGCGACAGACGACAATCAGGAACCAAACACCGGCTCCCGGTTCCATTCCCATAATATACCAGAACAAAACAGAACAAAACAGAACATCCCTTTTATTTACCAAAAGTCTATGACCACCTGAAATGTGGCATACAACCAGCAGACTATTTACTAAACACAGGACGTCACACCAAGACTGCACTATCGATTGACTTGCGAGCACAATCACTAAACTTCGTATGACTAAAATGTTCGTAAGTGCAAATTTCACACTAACATGTTTTCTTGTAAACAATTATTGGATTTACATTTATTGAACGAAGGCTGCATATCTCTCTCCATTTTTACTTGCCATGTATGTAAACGACTTGGAGGATGACTTTTACCTGAAGGGAGTAGAAGGTATTGATACTGGTATGATTAAACTATTAGTACTCCTATATGCCGATGATATAATTATATTTGCCGAGTCCGCTGAAGGTTTACAGCACAGTTTAAATGTATTGGCCGAGTACTGTCAAAAATGGAAGTTAACAGTAAATGCAGAGAAAACAAAAATAATGGTTTTCCGGAAGGGTGGGGTGTTGCCGAGACAATTACATATTTCATATCAAAACAAAGAAATTGAAATTATTTCACAATTTTCATACCTTGGAATAGTTTTCTTTTCTCATCTGGTGGTTCTTTTTCACAGGCACAGAGCACATATCAGGTCAAGCACGAAAGGCTGTATTTAAGTTAAATAAATGCCTGCACAGTTTTAATGAATTGACACCAAAACATGTGCTACAGCTATTCGATAAACTTATATTACCGATTTTAAATTATGGAAGCGAGGTTTGGGGATTTGCACAAGCGAATCAGATCGAGCGTACCCATTTACAATTATGTAAACTATTACTTGGAGTTAAAATATCAACTCAAAATGATTTTATATATGGAGAACTTGGAAGAACAACATTACATACACTCAGATTATTTAATATAGTTAAGTATTGGCTGAGAATGATGAACATGCCAGAAAGAAAATATGTTAGAGGTATATATAAGATGATGTTAAATGACATGACTGATAGGCCAACTAAATGTAACTGGGCATCACTAGGAAATTTCGTGTAGGTCTTACAAAGTTGAGAGTATCCTCACACAGGTTAGAAATCGAGGCTGGTAGATGGCATAAACCTGTAAGGACTCCAGTTGATAGGATAACATGTTCAATATGTAACGTTTTAGAGGACGAATTTCACTTCCTTATTGAATGCCCTTTATATACTGAGTTACGTCGCACTTATATTCGTAATTATTATCTAAGAAGACCAAGTATGTATAAAGTCGTTGAGTTGTTTTTATCTGCTAATAGGAGCATTATTAGAAATCTCGGAATATTTATTACGAAATCGTTTGAAAAACGGTCTGAATTCTTGTTGCAGCTGTGAAATACATGAAGATACAGAATAAAATTACTTCATACATGTATATGTAATTATAGCACTATGTCAAGGGTTTGACATCTCCAACCACAAGCGCATATAGTAATATTTGTTCTTTATAATACTGTATGTGGCTACAAAATTGACATATAACCCCATTATAATGCCATATTGCTATAAGCGAATACGTTTATGTACCGTACCATGTATGGTCACATAACCATATTCTCGAAATAACTTTGTGTCTACTCTCCTACACGGTATACTAAAACCTAGGCTTTATTATTATTTATGCTTTTTATTTTATTAATTGTGCGTATGTCCTAAACGGCAAACTGATAGTGAGAATAACTACATGCAATTACTTAGTATGGTACTGCAAAGCCTTCTGAATGCATGCTCCGTGTGCATGCTCGGGGTTGGCGATTTCGAGTGGACGAAGCTGAGCATAGCTCAGCTTTGGACGGTCGAACTTGCTGATGTCGATCGTGGGAACGGACCGTGTGCTCGGAGAGCTGGATATCACGGTAACTACATGGTATTCACATCGTGGGCCAAAGTATAATGCAAATGCATTATAGTTTGGAACACGTGATGAATATGCATGTATTTACTATTGAATCAATACATACTTCATCACTGTTTGTCGTCTTGTGATAAATATTTAGTTGTATTATATTGTATGCTCAAGGGCCAGTAGGCCTATTGCTGAATAAACATTACCATTCAATACATGTAATCCATCAATTGAAATTTCCAGACGATCATAAATTTGCACGTACGAACATAATAATCGTACGAAGTTTAGTGAAACGGGCCCCAGGCTTCCAATAGTAACCTGTCTGCCCAAGTGCGTGCGTCAAGTGTCCTGCCGATGACATTGTAGTGTCTAAGGAAATTGCACTTCCTTTGTTGAAGTCTTTATTTAATATTGCCATTGATTAGATTATTCAGTTGCATTTCTTATGTCATAACTAGGAACAGTGCAATAATACATTCTATTAGAACTCTCTAAGCCTGACACAGCGAAAACCCACCTGCGCTTAACTTTTGTAGTTGCGATTGTCATTTACCTTGATGGCAATGTCGGTTATACCAACGTTCTATTTCACGTTTTCTACTGGGAGATGCATAGCTAATACTTAAGACACGCCATGCGATGTTGTACCTTCGGACATCTGCGTAATTTCATTAAATACGTTTACAAAAAATACAATATCTTTCATAAATAAAGTCAAAAGTTGACGCCATTTACGGAAAATATTGTAAATTTTGTAAACGTATTTCATGAGATTACGCAGATGTTCGAAGGTACAGAATCGCATGGCGTGTCTCAATTATGTGGCTGATACTGGAGAGATGGGTCTTATGTGAATGGTGTTCAGTGTCTAGCTCCTGATCAGCTAGCACTCTCATGTAGCCTGAAACGATCTATGGTATTTGTTACAAGCACGTCGAGTGTTTCACTGATTGGTATAAACATATTGTATTAACTAATAATTTACATCAGTTTTTGGTATACAAACAGTGTAACATGTTTCACTGATTGAATGGCGAACAGTGTAGACCCTGATAAGACTGCGCGGATCTGGGTCTACACGGGTCGCAAATGTCATAAGCCCCATTTCTCCAGCCACAACCACATATGAGACACGTCATGTGATGTTGTACCTTCAGATAATTACATGATTTTCCGTAAATGGCGTCAAAAATTAACAAAACATTCAGAGTACATGCGGAACTATATTCCGCATGTACTCTGAAAATTTAGTCAACTTTTGACTTTATTTACGGAAAATATTGTAAATTTTGTAAATATACTTCATGAAATTACGCAGATGTCCCAAGGTACAAAATCAAATGGCGTGTATCATATGACGTGCCATAACAAACCGACGTTTTATTTCAGCTTATAACAAGGAGATGCATTTTTACTACAACGTGTCGCTGCAGTCCGAGGAACAATTACTGGAGTCGGAATTCCACGTCTTCAGGATGAACCCGAAACCCAACAACACACGCACACGACCAAACCATTTAATAGAGGTAAGAATATTACGGTTGCATCTTGGAATATTAAAAAAAGTATTCGTTTTAATAATATAATTACCGAACTGTTAACATCTCACGAATGAAATTTACGTATCATTTTTTTTTCAAAACCAGGGACGTAATATAATAATTCCAGCACAAAAATATTTACACAATTCCCTAACATCCGTAGCAAGTCTCTGTCCAAAATTTATATCCCAGTAAACTCCCATGCCGAACTACTTTCCGTTTACCGTGAGGCGCAGTTAAAATAATTCTTAAGAAAACGGAAAATAAACACATTTTCTTGATGAATTTATTTCAAATGCTGGAATTATAAGGAATGAATGGCCTTTTTGTGGAATTTATCGGGGATATAAACTTGGAAAAGTCGCGGGAATACTGGACGAGGCCTTCCGGCCTTCGTCCAGTATTCCCGCGACATTTTCCAAGTTTATACCCCGATAAATTCCACAAAAAGGCCATTCATTCCTATAATACATTCGATACATTAAAATTATTCTAATAGATATACATGTATTCCGAAATGTAAATTTTGTTGCTTGAGTTTTATACATTTGTAAACTCGCATGTGAGAAGTAACTTAACACGTTCCTCAATATGCATGTTTACGGAGCCCCTCGAATTAACAATTCGTTCCCACGAAATGACAATTCGTTCCCTCAATTTAAAAATTCGTTCCCTCGAATTAACAATTTGTTCCCACGATATAACAATTCGTTCCCACGAATTAACAATTGTTATTTCGTGGGAACGAATTGTTAAATTGAGGGAACGAATTGTTTGTTAATTCGTGGGAACGAATTGTTATTTCGTGGGGAAAAATCCATGTCCTCTACAGGGCTCCGTAGAGACGAGATTGTTCATTGAGTTTCTCGTTTTGAAACATCCGAAGCATGACTTCTGTCATTGATAGATTTTATCTCGTATTTTCTCGGAATTCCGCACCTCGGCAACTATGCAGACTGAGCAGTGCAGACAGCATCAATTTGTTGTGCCGGAAATACCGCTATCTGCGAGACTTATCATTTGTTACACGTGTTGAGATGTTCTATAATTACCCGGCGCCTGTGACAGCGTGCAGCTTGGCGTCTAGCTACAGTACCACCTGCACTAATCGTGCCAAGTTCTTTATTTCAAAATACTTAGTTTAAACAATACTTATTTCAAACTATGGCAAGTGAGAGAGATATATCTATACAATTGAGAACAGGATTAGAAAACAAGCGTTTACACTTCTGTGAATTCTTCCAGGAGAAGATCAGTTTTACAACATGGCCAAGGAACACATTTGTGAAATAGGTAACATCGTTTGAACAAACCAAAAACAATGTGTATATAAAAATGAAGGCGCATGTGATGTTCAGACGTCACACTTGCGCTGGACAGTAGCATCAAAAAGAACTGAGCTAAAATGCACACCGCTTTATCATGGTGCGCAGCATTTAATTGGTATTTTTATAAGACATTGTGAAGACATAGGCAAGCTCAACACTGCCAGACTGACAGCAGAAGTCATGTCCAACGTATCCATTTAAGTTTAGCACTGGTAATACGAAAACATACTTCGTTGAAAAGTTAACTAAACGCTAATTGTTACTTGGACCCGACTCCTACCAGCAGTATACAGGCGGGTGAGAACGGGCCTTGATCTCCGTTACATGTTCAAAATACTTGAATATTGTGCTTGAAATCAAGCAGCTTGATTGTCTGAGCTTGAGCTGTATTACAGCTGAGGCTCAGACAATCAAGCTGCTTCATTTCAAGCACAATACAGCTCAGGCTCAGACAATCAAGCTGCACGATTTCAAGCACAATACAGCTCAGGCTCAGACAATCAAATAGCTTGATTGTGAGTTGGCATTGCCAATAAATGCTGAGAAACGTTAATAATCTGGGCAAGATTAACGCATGCGATTGTGTATGTGCTCGTAAAATGTTCAGAGCACGTACTCCATTCTCATGCTCGAAATCAGGAAATTTAAATGTTACCTATTACTATAATACAACGTGGCAATCAAACTGTCTGTTTTTAAGTTCGTGTTTTTATCATACTCAGAAGATTTAAGTCCCATACTGGAAATACGTAGATTTGATTGGCCAATACTGCTCAGTCTCGGCCATTAAAACTTCCTGATTTCGAGTACGAATTTGGAAAACGTTCTTATGACGTTACATAACACCGATCCTGGTCCAAGAACATACAGAACAATTTGCTGTAGAGTCCAGTGCACGGAGTAGAGGACTTTGTTGAATATGTACGTCATCTTTATAACGATATTAAAGGAACATGCCCACTCAGTAGGCACAAACTGTTCTTTATAGGAATTAAACAAGTGTATAATTGTATCACTATTCCACCAGTTCTAAACATTACAAGTGACCGCTATACAGATATAATCATTTAGTATTATTTATCTTACTGATAGTGACTCGCGGTTGTATCAGGCTATTTTCATATGCAAATGAGGAATGCTATTTTTTTAATTATTTATACTAATTAAATTCGTCATTGGAAAAAATAATATTTTCGGCAGATTATAAAGTATGATCATTGCACATCAAATTAAATACAGAGAATAATTAGTAATGTCCGTTAACATTTTAAGGAAACACGGTTATCGCCCCTGATATCAGTGTGGAAATGTACGTCTGATATAAACTGTATACTAATGCCAATCAATATGTGGAGTAAGGGTTAATGAATGTTTAGTTTGCCAGCAAATGTCTCAGATGATGTCTCCAATATAAAGAACAGTTTGTGCCTGCTGAGTGGGCATGTACACTTTAATGGACGATAATGTCCAGCCAGAGGACACACGTGTATAGTTGATAAGTTATGTGGTATATACCATTGCAGATACCGAGTCGTGCGTTGTCTTACGCTGTGGTTGAATTGCATGTACAGTAAAACCTCTATAAACCGAACAGCAAGACCGCATCCGTTTTTTCAATATTGGTAGATTTAACCGCACTGTATTTTTATATTGGTAATGCCTGCTCATGATCGCAATACATACACAATTGTATTGCAGCACTCGTTTAACAGAATTACAGTGGAACCTCTCTAAACCGGACACCCTGGGCCTCCCAGGGTGTCCGGTTTGGAGAGGTTCCACTGTATATATTTTACATACGATGTTTGCCTAATCAACTACCAGACACATACATTGGTATTCTGGCGAACCATATTCCAACCACAACACTCTTAACTCTGAACTCTGGTCTAAGCAAACATATTCAAAACAACATAGCGGCCACATTCAGGGATGTATCTAACAGGGTCCTTCACCCTTGGTTAATAACCCTTTCAACAACACAGGCCTGTATAGTGGTATTGTCAAACAGTGTAGATCCGGATGAGCCGGCTCGTGACGAGCCGTCTCATCAAGATCTGCACTTTTTGCAAATAATTTTTATATTTTTAAGCACAAAAGCGCATCCTTTTCATAAATGGACTAGTCTGAAAATCATTTTGTGGCGGTTGTATTGGTTGCAAAATTAACGTACATGTATCAAAATCCATTCCAGTTACTTATGGGTGAAAGGGTTAAGATTCGCTGAGATCTATTTGTGGTTCGCCGACACTTGCATAATTAATATTAACACTTAGACCGCTATCTTAATTTGTGTTGTTGTCTGCTGTTTATTTTCTATTTTCCATTTATATTATCAAAAACATGCTTTAACAGCACTTAAGAATAATTTACAACATGCTTTGAAAGCACTTCATAATCATTTCCATTGGAAATGAATCTGAATTGCTGTAAAACCATGTTTTTATTGAGAAATAAGGCAAGATATAAAACCAACAGCAGATGACAATTGTTGTGAGTAGCGGTCTAAGGGTTAAATGACATATTATCAATCAATCACATCATTTTATTTGATGAAATTTCCATTAAACATGTTAACTCTTAGACCGCTACACACAACAATTGTCATCTGCTGTGGCTTTTATATCCCATGGAAATGATTCTGAAGTGCTGTCAAACCATGTTTTTTTAGGAATAAGGCAAGATATAAAAGCAACAGCAGACGAAAATTGTTGTGAGTAGCGGTCTAAGGGTTTAGGATAAATAGTGTAACATTTGTGAATGATGGTGAATCAGAGAATTGTGAAGATACGTTTTGTCCGCCTATATTAGTATTGTATTACACACAATACGCATTGTACGTACATGTATTATAAACTGTATAGTCCTCATGTAGTATTTTGTTCAGTGTATATTAACTAATAGTGAAACCTGAGTATACAGATATAAAGTGGCAGTCATGACATCAAACAACCACAATAAAAAGTCAAATTGTGTCGTTGCTTTTTTCACAGCATTAAAGGTCAAGTGATTCCCACGGGTATAACCATTGTTTGTGTTTCAGAAAGACTGTTGTCACTACCTTATATTTACCTGCGTATTCAATTTCGTTCTTACTTTCTCGTGTTTAATTTCATTTATTAAAAGTGTATGTATATACAGTGTAACCTCTAAACCGGACACCTTTGTGACCTTTGTGATCGATATACATGTAGATCCGAGCATCCTGCATGCGCATGTGCACAGTCTGACCAGTGTATGCACTGTTCGCCATTTAGTCTGTAAGAAAACCTGTCTGATAAAACCAGTTAGATCAAACTGCTTGCAGATGAGGAGCCACGTGCACACGATTTCCCCATAGTCATAGCCACATTGTACGCTTTATTTAGCTGAATGTAAGGTGAACACACTTTCTGTAGCCGATGGCAAAATGAACACACTTGTTAGGGCAAGGTAAATGAACATACTTTCTTCGGGTAGAACGCACGTTTTACCCGAAGAAAGTATGTTCATTTTACCTTGCCCTAAATACAGCGTGCTCATCAGACCTTCCGATAAAGAAAGGGTGTTCATTTTATTGAGCTGATGAAAATGGGTCCATGTTATCTTCAGCTAAAGGAAATCTGTTCATGTTTCATGTCCATCGTACATTGTAACCAGAATGTGTCTGCATTACAGACAGAAAATCCGGATTACGTACCTTGAGGTTTAATCTAAAGACATGGGGCCCGTTTCACTAACAAATCTTAGTTTGTTCATAAGTTCGAACTTAAGTTATAACTTATGACAAAAGTTATGACCGACTTAAGTCATTGCTTATTTGGTTTCACAACACAAACTTAAGACGGTCATAACAAGTCCGTCATAAGTTACAACTTAGTTATTGTTTACAGCTTCGGTATGTGTCGCGCGGGTTCGAATGCCGCTCGGGGCTTATATTTTTATGATGACTTTACTTTCCCTTTATGTGTTTTGACATCTAAAATAACGGATTTGCAAGCCTAATGTTGAATATTATTAATTTTTAAAAATAATCTCATGTAGAATATAAATTTTATCTCAATATTCCGACGCCATTGAATACATGTGGATATATTTATTGCCAACTTGTGAACATTATACTGTAATATAAATTGGCATATGACATGAAACAGCAACAAAAGAAGCAATTAACAATGTTTTTATTTTTACATTCCAATAAAATGGTAGTTCGACCATTTTTTAAATTTTACTTAGATTACCTCATAAACTCAGAAATCACGTTTCAGAGTCAGCAGAACACATGTACTGTCGATTATTAATGGTATGCCCGGTCAGATATGGATGTATCTGATACAACTACTGAATGACATATTATATTTATTTGAACTGGACACGGGTAATTTGTTGATTACATGTAGAAATGCATGCACTGTGTGAGTCAGTGTCACACATATATGATTGCCCCTGAACATGTTGACCAGTATAGGACTGGATTAATGCGCACGTGCATTCAGAGGACGGGTCTGAACTTTTTGTTAAATGCGTCAGGACTGTTTCTCCATCTAGTCTGAAAACAAGGTATCTCCTTATCAGAAACGAAACACAGGCTAACACTGTCCGCAAAAGTTCTACTCCACTTTCTAGAACCACTTGATTTGTTATGTTGTATATATCTCCAGTAACCGCCAGGAAACTACCAGTTGCGTAAAATCGCAATGCAGTCAACACTTGCAATGACACTGACAGACTGTGTGATCTCAGGTTTGACCGTATAATGTCAGCATGTGCAATGTCGCATACTTGTAGAAAAAAAATCACGAGACAGCCTGAATTTCGATATTTGGTCCTCGTTATCCATGAAGTCTAGGGGATTGGTTCGGTCCTAAAGACTCGTTCCCGTCGTAAATTACGCGCCTGGATTATAGCAAATGCAGCTGCCATCGTTTGTATGTTCTGTAAAGAAAGAACAAACAATAGTCGGATAGTCAATCAGACGGATGGACGGACGGACGTTCATACATGACACACCATTAGGTGGTATATTCATCGTTTTTAAAGAAAAGAATGACCACTTAAGACACAAAAGGCTTCGGTTACGGAATATGTTGCATTGTTTTTGTTTATCTTAGGCGACACCTCCAACCACCTAAGATCCCAAACATGTGCCCGGACGAGGCAGCAGGGCAGGGCAGGGCGGGGCGGGGTGGGGCGGGGCGGGGCGGGGGGGGGGGCGGGGCGGGGCGGGGCGGGGCGGGGCGGGGCGGGGCGGGGCGGGGCCGGACCGGCCGGGCAGGGCAGGGCGGCAGGCAGGGCAGGGCAGGTCAGCAGGCAGGGCAGGGCAGGGCAGGGCAGGGCAGGGCAGGGCAGGGCAGGGCAGGGCAGGGCAGGGCAGGGCAGGGCAGGGCAGGGCAGGGCAGGGCAGGGCAGGGCAGGGCAGGGAGGCAGGGCAGGGCAGGGTGGGCAGGGCAGGGCGGGAGGGCAGGGCAGGGCAGGGCAGGGCAGGGCAGGGCAGGGCAGGGCAGGGCAGGGCAGGGCAGGGCCAACACCGTCCTACACAGACCGACACCAATCGACACCGACACCAAGAGACCGACAAACACCGACCGACCAACTCACACCGACACCGACCGACACCGATTGACACTGACCGACACCGATTGACACTGATAGACACTTATAGACACTGATAGACACCAACCAACACCGACCGATACCGACCGACACCGATTCACACTGATAGACACTGACCGACACCGAACGACACCGATTGACACTGACCGACACCGATTCGACCGACACTGATTCACACTGATAGACACTGACCAACACCGACCGACACCGATTGACACTGACCGACACCGATTGACACTGATAGACACCGACCGACACCGATTGAACCGATTGACACTGACTGACACCAACAAACCTACACCGATCGACACCAACCGACCAACCGACCAACCGACCAACCGACCAACCGACCAACTGACCAACCGACCAACCGACCAACCGACCGACCGACGACCGACCGACTTTGACCGACCGACACCGACCGACACCGACCGACACCGACCGACACCGACCGACCGACCGACCGACACACCTACACCGACCGACCGACACACCTACACCGACCGACCGACACCAATCGACCGACACTGACCTACACCGACCAACCCGGACCGACCGACAACGACCGACTGACACCGATTGACACCGACCAACACCGACTAACACCGACTGACACCGACCGACACCGACCGACCGACTAACACCGACCGTGCGAAACCAACTGACCGACACCGACATACCGACACCGACCGACCGACTGACCGACCGACCAACCGACACTGACAAACCTACACCGACCGACACTGACCGACCGACACCAACCGACAGACTGACACCGACCGACCAACACCGACCAACTGACACCGACCGTGCGAAACCAACTGACCGACACCGACATACCAACACCGACCGACCGACTGACCGACTGACACTGACAAACCTACACCGACCGACACTGACCGACCGACACCAACCGACAGACTGACACCGACCGACCAACACCGACCAACTGACACCAACTGTGCGAAACCAACTGACCGACACCGACATACCAACACCGACCGACCGACTGACCGACCGACACTGACAAACCTACACCGACCGACACTGACCGACCGACACCAACCGACAGACTGACACCGACCGACCAACACCGACCAACTGACACCGACCGTGCGAAACCAACTGACTGACACTGACCGACCGATGACCGACCGACCTTGACCCGCCGACTGATCGACCGACTGATCGACCGACACTGACTGATCGATCAACACTGACCGACACCGACTGACACCAACCGACACCAACCGACACCAACCGACCGACTGACTGACAGACCGACAGACACCGACCGACACTGACCAACTGACACTGACCAACTGATACCGACCAACTGACTGAAACCAACCGACAAACAGACATACATGTACAGCATACAGATGGTTTGTTACGAGGCCGGCTCATCTGGATCTACAGTTGTTGTAAATGTTGTCGATAACTGGGCATAACGAATACTGGTAACGACATGACCTACATCACTAACAATACACGGGTAACTAGCACAAGTGTGGCTATCTATATGTAAGCATATATGGTTTATATGGCAGATAATTGCTAAAATAGTACGTATGAAGTGAACATTTACCTGCTGTCAGTGAATTGTTTTCTCCACCTCGGCTCATATGGGGGCATCCATCTTTGTTTATTTCATAAGTTCCGACTTAAATATTTAAGTTATAACTTAAGACTGCCAGCTACCTGTCTTAGTTTTTCATAGTAAATTTCGATTGTCGTTCTTGTTAAGATGTTTTGTGAAACGGACTAAGCACGTACTCCGGACTTAAGTTATAACTTATGACAAAAGTACTTGCTTAGTTCGTTAGTGAAACGGGCCCCTGGTGTCCATTATCTAATAAAAATGTATTCACCTTACCTTCAGCTAAAGAAGGCGTGTAATTTTGCATTCATCTAAGCAAATGTGTTCATTTTACCTTCAGCTAAAGATATACCAGGTGCTAGACCCGGACGACATGCATTCGACGAGCGGGAAGTTATTACTGGACGCCAGGCGGGTGAGCAACCACGTGCGGGGATGGCTCATTTTTAACGTCACTGCGGCCGTCCGGGCATGGGCAAGTGGTCAGTCTCCAAACCACGGTAAGTCGATGTCCAGTAACATCATCTATTTATGTCAACATTATATATAGTCTCCTTATATATTACTGCCATGTAGCCGCCAATGGCAATGTCAACTTAAGTATGTTACCGAATACCAGTAGCCTATTTCATCAACATTGCAAAGTATACTTTTCTAGCAAAGTATACTTTGAGGGAGAAATTTTCAATTTAAGGATAACTTAATTAATTTTTATTATACTGAATGTATTACATTATCACAGCCATTTTGACTGTGATAATGTAATAAATTAAGTATAATAATTCTGCATACTTTTAATCATCAAATATATGCAGTCGTTAGTTCTATATGAAATAATGCATTTCAGGAAAAATAAATGATTACTCCCTCAAAGTATACTTTGCTAGAAAAGTATACTTTGCAATGTTGGTGAAATCGGCTTAAGGAACAGTTTAATAATGAATTTTACATTGATAAGTTTAGTTGTGATTCAACTGTAAGGAATGTGTTTGTTCCTGTCTACAAAACATATAATCGTGACTTACAGTATGTAATTAACTGAAATACAGTGAAAAATCTCTAAGCCGGACACCCTGGGGGTCTCCCAGGATGTCCGGCTTAGAGGTTAGAGAATACCAAAGGACGCCAAATCGCCCAGAATCGATGCAAAAGTAGTCCGGTATAAAAAAAAGATAGTGCCGGCGTTTTGAAGTCACATACATAGTTTGCTTGCAAATCTTGGTCTATTACTACCCAGTTTCACTTGAGGAACATGTTGGAGTGCTTTTAAACCAGTTTTCAGCATATTTGTAGAATTTAAAAGAAAACACTGAACATGTTGGTCACGTGATGTAAACAGAGTTTCCGTGGCCAAAAAATGTAAACGATATTGGGGGATATGACGAGGTTGGATTTTTCTTTTCTTTCTTAGGAGTAAGTGAACATATTGTTTAATTCATACAGAACCAGTACAGACCGGCTGCAAGTCGCAGCATACATACGAATAGTGAAAGTAGGAGAGACTGACCTTATTGGATGGGATTCGGTTAAATTATATAGTAAAACTATTTGGTGTGTTCTACCCTCGAGAAATTCCACTGTGTATAATATTAAAACAAGTGGACTGGGACTTACTGACACCGATACCTTAACTAAAACTAAAATTAATGCAATTTGCCGAAGTCATTTGACGTTGGGCACGGACCCGTATATGTCGGCTATAGAATAAACGTGCCTGATACTGAAGAAGCATCTGTAACCGATGTTACCAACATTGCAAAGTATACTTTTCTAGCAAAGTATACTTTGAGGGAGTAATCATATATTTTCCTGAAATGCATTATTTCATATAGAACTAACGACTGCATATATGTGATGATAAAAAGTATGCAGAATTATTATACTGAATTTATTACATTATCACAGCCAAAATGGCTGTGATAATGTAATAAATTCAGTATAATAAAAATTAATAAATTTATCCTAAAATGGAAAATTTCTCCCTCAAAGTATACTTTGCTAGAATGTTGGTGAAATAGGCTACAGACGTTTCGAGTAAATTTGACTTTGCAAAGATACAGGGTGCTTCAATTTCACAATGTAATTTGACATTGACAATGGGCACGGCACGGTGGCTACATGGGAGTTACAATGAAACGATGGGTAATGGCAAAGTAATACCGTTAAACGGTATTTTCAAGTCAATTCGGATACCCGAAAACATCCACGCAATACTACGGCGGATGGACGGAAAAAGACTATAATATAACCTTTACATACTACGTATAGCCGTGGTATAATAATTTGTTGCCGAAAATGGTTCAGAATGTTTGAATTTCGAGAAATGAAGATGACGACGATTTTGGAGCAATTGCGGATTGGATATGCTATAACACAAACTTGTTTCGCTCTGGCGATCGCTCGGGTGGGATCCCAGCCAATAATAGTTGGTATATATTAAATCTAAATGTAGATTACAAGATCTAATTCAACCTCTCCAATCCCAAATTTAATATAACACGTGTCGATAGGTAATCCTGTAACGTGAATAGGTAGCATGAAAACGATATGTAGCTATCTACACGGTTACACCGCCCTCTCAGCGAGAGCTCATTGACGGACACAAATACGCACACTAATCTCGCTATCATGGTCATGTACGAACACGGCTAAACCATACATACACTTGTATGTGGTATGTTTCATTAATGAGACACGCCATATGATTGTGTACCTTCTGACATTTGCGTAATTTCATTAAATACGTTTACAAAATTTACAATATTTTTCATAAATAAAGTCAAAAGTTGACAAAATTGTCAGAGTACATCCGGAAGAGAATATAATTCCGCACGTACGCTGAAATATTTTTTTGACGCGATTTACGGAAAATAGTGTAAAGTTTGTAAACGTATTTCATGAAATGACGCAGATGTCCGAAGGTACAAAATCACACATGGCGTGCCTCGTATGTGGTATATTTCATTTGTGGCAGAGTGATCGGAGAATTAGGGTTGATTTGATTGCGACTTACCAGTGTTGCTCTTGCTCAACCATCACACTCCTGTGGCCTTGTAACCATTTATGTTACTTGTTTGACGCATGATCCGTGTCTCATTAATGTGAAGGCGCACAGTGCATATCCTGATCAGACTGTGCGGACGCACAGTCTGATCTGGATCTACACTGGCGGAAAACCCCATACGCCCACTTTCTCCAGTCACGGCCACATACAGAGTTTTTATATAAATTCACATAGGACAGTTTACCACATGGTGACACCGATCAATCGGTTTACATCCATTAAGCAGTAAGAGTCAACATGAAGCACGGACCGGGGATGTCATAGACACCTGCTAGCCGCGGTAGTGACATGACACTTGAATTACATAACACATGGGTGGTACGGAATGCCGGGTTTAATAATGGAGCCCAGGGTGGATTAAATAATGTTCGCATCATCTCCGTATTTTTTTGCGGAAAATTGTGCCGATAATTTTTTAGTACAGTTTGTTTTTAAATGCGTTGAAGGCCGGTGAAAAACGAATTATAAATAGTCGTAATTCTTACTCATACTTTATGCGTTACTATTATAATATGTCTTAAGCAATTCATATCTGAGACAAGCCATGCGATTTTGCACAAAATATGTGATATTTTCTGTAAATGACGTCAGAAGTTGACGAAATGTTCACAGCAAATGCGGAATAGAATTCCGCATTTGCCGTGAAAATTAATTTCGTCAAATTCCAACGTCATTTACAGAAAATATCACAGTTTCGGTAACTATTCTTCATGAAAAATCGCACATCTTCTTAGAGCCGGGTATGGAAGGTGTTCGAGACAATCCTTAAATATAAGCCGAATCGAATCGAATCTTCTTAGGTGCACAATCACATGGCTTGTCTCGTATGTGGTCTCGTATGTGGTTTCGATCAGTTGTACGTTGGCATGTTCTCGTGTATATTTTGAAAACCGATGACTGTGCCGGTCTGATTTAGAATTCATATTAATGTGTCACCACAACATAATAATGATATCTTAGTTTCCCACGCCGCGAATGTTTCAGTTCCAATCCCCTGTTGTGCTGTAAGTGCGTACAATGCACGTGCATGTTAATATGCGAATTATGATTTTACTATAAATGAGACATTTAGTTACACACAGTCACGTGTTTCATGACATTTTGATTTTTTTATTGACAAAATATCAAGATATATATTAAAATAATATTTAATTGTATTCTGTTCTAAATGTGTTGACGTCTCTAAATTGTCATTAACGTTTACATAGCACATTTGCGAAGTTCACCTACAATCCCGGAGAATCTATTTTAAAGGTACATGCCCACTCAGTAGGCACAACATATTCTTTATAATAATTAAATAAGTGTATAATTATGTCACTATTCCACCAGTTCTAAAAAATCGTGTGCCCGCTATACAGATACAATCATTTAGTGATATTTATTTTACTTATAGTGACGCGCAGTGGTATCAGGCTATTTTCATATGCACATGAGGCATGATATTTTTCTATTATTTATACTACATGTAATTAAATGCGTCACCTAAACAAATCATATTTTCGACAGATTATAGAGTATGATCATTGCACATAAAAAAATAAATACAATAGTAATGTCCGTTAGCATTTTAAGGAAACACGGTTATCGCCTCTGATATCAGTGTGGAAATTTACGTGCGATATAAAATGTATAATAATGTCAATCAGTACGTGGGGTAATGGTGAATGAATGTTTATTTTGCCAGAAAATGTCTCAGATGCTGTCTCTGATATAAAGGACAGTTTGTGCCTATTTAGTGGGAATGTACATGTACCTTTCATATGCGCTATGTGCATAATAAATGACAATCCCAGTGACCCAGAGTTACTCCCCCATACAATAGCCGGACTGTTTCAGGCCTGCTCGTGTCCACCCAGACCGTATACGGCAGCGACCTGGGCAACAACGACGTGAGGTTCGCCCAGCGGAAGGCCCACCACGAGAGCAAACAGCCCATACTGGTCATATACACGAACGATGGCAAGGCGCGCACTCCCAGCTTTATATCGCCCGAGGATCAAGGTACGGGGCGCCAAGTACGGGTCGCCAAGTGGGACATGGCTCAATTTTGTCAACAAAATTCATTTTTGTGCCACAAAATTCAATTCTGTGTCACAAAATTCACTTCTGTGCCACAGAATTCAATTCTGTGTCACAAAATTCACTTTTGTGCCACAAAATTCAATTCTGTGTAACAAAATTCAATTCTGTGGCCACATAATTCAATTCTGTGTCACAAAATTCAATTCTGTCAATTCTGCACACGCATGTAAGAAGGACTACCATTGGTCAGAAACTGCACTGGAGAAATGGGTCACGGTCGCCGATCTACACATTCAATGTCGATGATTCATTTCTCATTCTGCCGATGATTCATTTCTCATTCTGCCATTTTGCTTCAACTATCTCCAAACAGTCAAACGTTGACAAACCCATTCGTATTTAAACTCATTTGCGTTATAATTGTACACATAATTCATGTACATGTAGATCTCCCGCGAGTACTGACGTCATGTATTGTGTGTATCGCAAGGTACTTCTGCCCCAGTTAAATCAATAATACATGCGCTGTGGCCTGTGTTCTGACTGCTGTCTGTGTTTATAAACAGAATGTGTGCATTGGGCCATTTGAGGAAACCATTTGTAGTATTTGTGTAGATACCATGGATACTAAGATGGTGTATACTGTAAATAATGCATGTAGACACATAGTTGCGAACACGTAACTTCGCAACTAGTAGACACAGATCCAATACCATTTGTTTCACAAGGTTAGATCTACTGTTAGAATACGACGTCATCTAATGTCATTTTCGAGCATAAAACGTTACCTGATAAATAGAATACCAGGCTAGTGTATTTTAATATCAAGTTTATCAGGCTCGGCTCGGAAACGGTAGGAATTCCTCGGCAAGCCTCGGAATTCCTACGCGTTTCCTAGCCTTGCCTGATACACTAGCCTGGTATTCTCTATATATGGGCATGCTCTCAGGTCTAGCTATGTCCCGGCTACTTTATGTTTGACCCTGTTTACATAATTGAGGGAAAATTCTGAATATTGTTCTTATTTCTCCTTCAAAGTATATATGCTTATATGGTGTGACCACTCATTTGTAATCATAATATAACCAAAATAACTGTCCATAAAGAAGTATAATATTGATATATTGGGTTATATTTTCGCATTGAAATATTTAAACCTGCAAGTGTACTCCACCATCTAGTAAAATGGACTAAGACCGATCTCAACCAATCAACGTAGAGATACATAGACTATCCTACGCAAACTAATTTTTGTGGACAAAAATGAATTCTATTCTACAGAACTGAATTTTCTTCACAAAACTCAATTCTGTCTTACAAAATTGAATCCTTTATAACAAAAATGAATTTTGTATACGAATTGAATTTTGTGACACAGAATTGAATTTTGAGACACAGAATTGACAGAATTCAATTCTGTGAATTGAATTTTGTGACACAGAATTGAATTTTGTGATTTTTAGTGTTACAAAACTCAATTTTGTACACATAATTAACCTGTCCTGCATGGCGCCCCGTACAAGGTCGGTATCTCTTAGTAATACCGCATCATAACACGTTGCAAGGGTGAAGTCGTTGAAAACACCAGAAAGCCACCGCCCTCTACCACCAACCCCCGTCAGTTACATGCAGTGGAACCTCTCTAAATCGGACACCCTGTGAGGTCCCCAGTGTGTCCGGTTTAGAAAGGCTCCACTGTAAATCAGGCATATGGGCACCGCAAAACAGTATGCGATCATGAAGAGACGTTGCTGGCGGCGAGAGATGACAATAAACACATATAATTAAGCAGACATAGATTGGATGGGTGTCCGGTTTAGAGAGGTTTTACTGTACTTGCAAGATCAATGCCAAGTAGAATATAAATATTTAGCGATCTACAC
The DNA here is from genome assembly GCA_029237695.1 of Conchocele bisecta. NCBI lineage: Eukaryota > Metazoa > Mollusca > Bivalvia > Lucinida > Thyasiridae > Conchocele > Conchocele bisecta. The sequence continues at coordinate 44,379,151 of CM055267.1, forward strand.
TATTCGCCGTACGCGACTACTATACAATTTACACTGTGAATGAGTATTTAGTAATGTCGGTCATTTATTGCCTCATTTTAAATAGTCGTTCTCAATGTCAAACATGTTGTTGTGTTTTTCTTAGAGAAAGTTTGAGACATTCGTTTTGATGCATACGTTGAGGTTTCCAAAGAAACAACAACAATAAAGTCAGTCTGACATATGTTACTGTGACGGGAGAAATGGGGCTTATGTGATTTGTGACCAGTGTAGCTCCTGGCCATATGGCACACTCATGTACCCTGATAACGATCTATTGAAATATGTGTTAGAAGTATGCCGGGTGTTTCATTGATGGAATGGCGAACAGTGCATATCCTGATCAGACAGGCTGATCTGGATCTACGCTGGTCGCAAAACAAGTCCCATTTCTCCAGTCACAGCCAAATATGACATCATATTTCAAGATGGCCGCCATCCATGGTGATCATATTGAAAACTGCCCCAACTTGTTAACTAGTACAATTCAGGCGCGGATCCAGGATTTCGGGTTAGGGGGGCGTAACTATCTTGCAATACTTGTCTATATTATCGAATGCGCTAGGGATGTCCGGGGGCATTCCCCCCCCCCCCCCCCTGTTTTTTTTTTAAATCTACATCGCATTTCCTGCGTTCTGGCGCATTTTGGAGCAAACAAAACCCCAATAAAGTTGAATAAACAATAAATTCACAACGCGAACGTAGAAACGTGCCTTGTAACTTGTAAAAAATCTTTACTCGGCGAATTTTAGGGGGGGGGGGGTGGCGGGGGCGCGCGCTGGGTCCGCCCTGCATCCGCCCTTGCAATTAGCAGGACGGTATTGGTGTCGTTGCAGCGGACTAGGCCATTTCATGGGTTAAACTCATTGAAGTCACGTGCAACTTTTTTAACATTGCAATTGTACACAATGAACTCCACTTTCTATCAAAAACACATGAATAGTTGTACATATTAAGACATGCTTTAAAATAAACCAACACTACAACATACGAGTCTGATGCATATTTATGCATTCACTCTAAGCTCGCAGTGAAGACATTCAATTGCCATTACAACCAAATGGCGTTTTTATTTACTTCCAAATAATTCCAGCACAAATATATTTACACAATTCCCTAACATTTGATTGGCCCGTAGCAAGTCTCTGTCCAAAATTTATATCCCAGTAAACTCCCACGCCGAACTACTTTCCGTAACCGTGAGGCGCAGTTAAAATAATTCTTAAGAAAACGGAAAATAAACACATTTTCTTGATGAATTTATTTCAAATGCTGGAATTATAAGGAATGAATGGCCTTTTTGTGGAATTTATCGGAGATATAAACTTGGAAAAGTCGCGGGAATACTGGACGAGGCCTTAACAAAATTACAATTTTCTAAAAAAATATATATTTTTTTTTTATTTTTTTTCGAAAATTGTAATTTTTTTATCGCTTCGTCCAGTATTCCCGCGACTTTTCCAAGTTAATACCCCGATAAATTCCACAAAAATGCCATTCATTCCTATAACAAACGTCAGTAAGGCATAGCGTATGGTAGTGAACACCAAAGTACAGCGAGTCAATAAGCTCACAAATCCTGCACAGCTATGTTTGGCAGCCAAGTGAATATTAGTGCCATGTTCACCTTATCCGCTACGCAACCGCCCGCGTTAATCTTGCCCAGATACCAACGTTGCTGAACATGTATGAACAAAACTCTCAACTCGCAGGCAAGCAGTATGCTTGACTGTAACACAGCTCAGGCTCGGTCAATCAGGCTGCTTGATTTCAAGCACAATATTCAAGTATTTTGGAGAACAACAATCAGATATTGGCAAGATTAACGCAATCTGAACTCGCAGTGAAGCAGTTTGATTGACTGAGCCTGAGCTGTAACACAGCTCAGGCTCAGTCAATCAAGCTGCTTGATTTCAAGCACAATGTTCAAGTATTTTGATAAAAGTTCAGATATTCGCAAGATTAACGTAGGCGATGTTGTAATTGTTATGGCAAAACGAGGCGGCCGCACACTTAGGCCACCGCGCTGCACGGCGGGTTGAGGCGATGGTATCAGTGTTATGACGGCACATAATGGCACAGGCGACGGGTTCTGATAACAAGAAACATAGTTATCGCATCTCGACGCTTACAGTGAAACAATCTCTAAAACATACATTCAGACAACATAACTGCGTTTATTAATGTTGATGCGTTTCATTGTAAAGTATTAGAAAATATAATGTAAATTTGTGATTGGAAAACATCCAAATTACAATCATTTTTAATCCTTTCAACACCACATCTCATAATTCCAATATTCACAAATATTGTAGATCGAGATGAGCCGGTTCGTACCGAGTCGTCTCATCAGGATCTTCAGAATGTCCCTGTATCTTAAGACTATTTTTCTACACACCCTTTTTCGGATGAATGGAATAGTCCAAACATAAATATGAAACGGCCTATATCAAATGTTTAGGGGTGACATGGTTAATATCTATGCTGACGGTATACACGCCAATTCCCACCTTGTGCGACCACGGGCTGACACGCTACACACATTTCAGGACATGTTTTTCATAAAAACAAATCTAGTCTCTCGGCCACGGAATGTTTTTCATCAAAACACCCCCTCGGCCACGGAATGTTTTTCATCAAAACACCCCCAGTCTCTCGGCTACGGAGTGGACTTAAATGGCGTGCCAGTTCTATAGTGCTATAATACCCACTAGGATAGAACCATTTTTGTCCGAATACGTATAGTGTTACATGTTATGTATGCTACTATTATATAAATATACTTGCATATGATTGTTTAATACCCTATGTTAATTTGGAATTGACGCATGCATCTAGGGGCCGTTTCACTAAACTTCGTACAATTAAAATGTTCGTAAGTGCAAACTTATGTAAAGTCTGTAACTTTCACATTAGCAATGTTTTCGTGTGAAAAATTATTGGATTTACATTTATTGAGCATAGGCTGCAGCCTATGCTCATTAAATGTAAATCCATCAATTGAAATTTCCAGACGATCCTGAATTTGCAATTACGAACATTTTAGTCGTACGAAGTTTAGTGAAACGGCCCCCAGACTCGGGTGGCATGTATTCTGCATATACTGTATATCACGATTACTATTTGCTAGACTATATCTTGATGCAATATCGACACACCTTACCGATGAACGTATATCATTGCCGTGTCGTGATAAAGCCTACCAGGGTACCATGCTTAACCCCGGCTTACGAAATTAAATCTACTACGATGAAGTATGTTCCAAGATTATTCCAATGCCGCACTCACAGAAATATGTATTTTATCTTACTCAATGTATACACTCGTGAGAAAATGTTCCTACTGCCTCTTTCTACGTCTATATAAACATTGTACAGTGGAACCTCTCTAAACCGGACACCGAGAAAACATCTGTGATCATATTTTTGATGAGTTTCTTGGTCATTTATCTCGGGTCATTTATGTCTGTTCGTGATCGCATCGTGTCACACTTAAGGCTCAGAATGATCAAACGCCTGATTTACAATAAAACCTCTCTAAACCGGATACCCTGGGAGGGAACCTCCCAGGGTGTCCAGTTTAGAGAGGTTTCACTCTATTTGCTAATATTTAACTTTATGAACATTCCTCGTGAAAGGTCAAATATTAATTGGTTACAAAAAAAGTATTTCTCGTTTAATATGGAAAAAAAAGAGCTGGAGCAGCTGTAGTCGGAGCAAAAATAATCGCGAACATTTTGAAACTTGATTTCGTCCCGTTAACCAGGTTCAACCGCCGGACTGTTTTTGTTCACCCGTTCCAATGTGGCACCCTTGTTGTCATGTCTTCGTGTACTGTACTTTGTCTTTCTTACTGAGACTGTTGTTTTATCCGTAGTTAATTTAGCAATGGTTGTTGTGGGCTTTCGTTGTATTAGTTTATTTTTTGTGTGTATTCCACGTATTGTTGCTTTCATTTTGGACCGCACACCGCTGGTCGTGGAGTGCATGTTGGTGCAGCGTTGAAGGTTCCTATACCACCGTTGTGAGCGTGTCACGAATTTATTATATATTTATGTATTGTTTGTGTTAGTTTCTTCTTTACGTGGGTTCATGTCTCTCCTTTGGGTATCTCGTTTTCCATTTTTTTTTTTTACTAATGAAATTAAATTCCGAACATAATGTGGGCCGCTGTCAACAACATTACATGTACACCGACAATATACAATGGAACCTGTCTAAACCGGACAACAAGAAACATGCGTGATCATAATTTTGATGGGTTTCTTTGTCATTTATCTCAGGTGACACGATCGCATAACACGCAACTATAGCTGGGAATAATCAAATGCTTGATTTACAATGAAACCTCGCTAAACCGGACACCCTGGGGATCTCCCAGGGTGTCCGGTTTAGGGTTTCACTGTAAGATCCGGGAAGCAAAAAGTGTCGTCTGCTGTTGTTTTAAACTGTGTCTTCTTTCTGAATAAAAACACGGTTTGACAGAACGTTAGAATCATTTTAAAGTGATGTCAAACCATGTTTATGATGAGGTTGGAGGTTTCACTGTACGTCCTATACATTTCGAAATAATTTTCGAAGAAACTGCGATTATGATATCACATCATGTCATGGGTAGTATTTTATCATAACAAAGTAAGCCAGTGGTAACACGTTGTCTCGCGCGCCAGGAAGAACTCAATCTCTCGAATCAAACCGATCTATGTTCTTGTCGAGATCTACATATTTCATACATCTTACGAGATAACGTTTCTCAAATGTGACTGACTGGAGAAATGGAATGGGGCTTATGGGTTTCGTGACCAGTGTACATACTGATCAAATAGTACGCTCCTGTAGCCTGATTATGATATATATTGTGTGTTAGAAGCATGATGGGTGTTTCATTGACTGAATAGCGAGCAGTGTAGATCCTGATCAGACTGTGCGGATGCACAGGCTGATCTGGATCCACACTGTTCGCAACACACATAAGCCCCATTTCTCCAGTCACAGCCATAAATGAGATCTCAAATTGTATGTGTTGAGTTCTATGTGATATATTAAGCATACTGACAATGCGTCGATTTATGTGTAAAAAGTAATTGGCAACTGGCTGAGAAAAGTTGCCTTACGATGTATGCGGCCAACATAGCCCAGTCTGATATGGGGCTATGTTGATCGCCGTTCAATCATCGAAGGATCTTTACTACTGATAGCAAGAAAATGTGACCTATCGGCACACACATGCCCCTGGTGGCAGATTGGAAACATGCTACCGACACATGGGAGCATAAAACGAAATCATTAACCCTTTGAACCCGAAAGCGGGTTTGCAAACCGTGCAGATCCAGATGAGCCGGCTCGTAACGAGCCGTCTCATCAGGATCTGCACTGTTTGCTAGTAATTTTCATATTTTTAGAACAAAAACACCCCCCTTTTCATAAATGGACTAGTCTGAAAATCATTTTGTGACGATTGGATTGGTTGCAAAATCAACATATCAAAATTAATTCCAGTTACGTAGGGGTGAATGGGTTACGGTCACTTTTGTCACCGGCGGCCCAAATGTTGACAGCTGATTTTGGTAAAACTTTCGGTCACATGGCGGTAAGCATGATTTTGCTGGAACTTTGGGTATACTTGTAATTTGTATGATGTGTCTAATCTGTATCCTCGTTGGCGCTGGGGTTGCCGCAGTTTGCTGTAGTCACTAATGCTGTGAGATCTACTGAAGAGGCGAACTATGGTGGTTGATTGCCGCCACCCGTGACCCCTATTTCGCCTTTTATCATCTTTTATCAAGCCCAAAACGTGAAACGCGAACTTGACGCTGTGTTTATACTGGAATGCGAAAATGCGAAAATAAAAAGTTACGAGTCGAAATATCGCATTATCACCTTTCGAGTTTTTGTAATTTGAACTTTTTACCGTTCAATGTTTCGCGATTTCGTCTTTGAAAATAAACGTGTGAAAAAGTCGAAATTAATGTTGCGTCATTTCTGGTTGAAATTTTAAAATTTCGTGATTTCGCGTGTCGTGTTTCGCCTTTGTAAAATACGAAACGGCAACTCGTAATGAACGAAACGAGCCACCATAGCGAACGCCACATACTATATCACAACGCGGATTACGAAAGATATAAAGGAGATTTAGCAATTTCCGTCTAATAATATTTCAAGACAACCGACTCATTATAGGCTAGACCTCTTGTTGGACTGACGCCGTACATGCAGATAGTAGATTATGGAACTGAAGTGCCGCAAGGTTCGTGCTAATCATTACAGTGAAACCTTTCTAAACCGGACAACAAGAAACATGTGTGATCATAATTTTGATGGGTATCTTGGTCATTTATCTCAGGCGATACTGCCTGTTTGTGATCGCATAGCACACGACTATGGCTTGGAATAATCAAATGCTTGAATTACAGTGAAAATTCGCTAAACCGGACACCCTGGGGACCTCCCAGGATGTCCGACCTCACAGGGTGTCCGGTTTAGCGAGGTTTCACTGTATAATCCGGGAAACAAAAAATGTCGTCTGCTGTTGTTTTAAATATTGTCTCCATTCTCAAAACACGTTTATGATGATAAAAAAGGGAAAATAGAATTTAAACAGCAGACGACAAACATTATTCAGCATTATAAGGGTTAAACACCCCGTGCGTTTCGCTCATCCCGCGGACGATACAATACATTTTATTCACTCTAAGCCACATACGTGACACACGAGGTATACAATAGATTACATAATACAACGATGGGTAAAAATACAAAATGCATATGTATAAGCTCACTAGTCATTATAACCATAAAGCATTTCTTATAAAAATAGCTAAATTTCTTAATTGCTTTCCAGATTTTTTCTCAAATAGCTGTGCGAATTTTAAAATATTTGGTCTTCTAAAATAAAATGGCTTGATATACCGTTTTCGAACTTCATCATAGAAGCGGCACTCGAAAAGGAAATGAAACTCGTCACCGAGAGCACCAGCGCCACATTTGTTGCAGACCCTGCTTGCTCTCGGCACACCTGTCCATCTACCAGTTTCGACCGCCAGTCTATGATTACAAGTTCGAAATCTGGTCAATGTTTTTCTTAACCTTTCCGTGAGATTAATTAAATATGTTTCTAATCCAAACTCTGTTTTAAAGATTCTATACGTAATTCCACGTGAAGATGAATCGATGCTGGTGAGCCATGACTGAATAAACTGGTTCTGAAGCTGAGTCCTGGCGTAGTGGCTCAGCCAGATAGCATTAACATCGTTCTGGCTAAGCCATACGCCAGGAACTCCAATTTCAGTTCAAAATAGATTTAACATTCTGAATCCATCGGAAATGAGTCACATTTGCTTCATGTTGTGTATATAATAACTTATACATAAGAAACAATAATTTACTCTGCTTCCCTGAAACTAATTTTGCCCAAAACGAAATAATTCTACATTTAATGTCAATAATAAGCGGAAATTTGCCGAGTTCTCCATAAACCATGAAATTTGGTGTGGATTTCTTTACCCCCAAAACAGTTTTACAAAATTTCAAATGAATTGTTTCTATAGCCGAAATGTTTTCAAATCCCCAGATTTCACAGGCATAGCAGAGAATTGGAGTGATACATTGATCAAATAACTTAAGCTGACAGTCTACTGGAGTTGACAAGTTGTTAATCTTTCTAAATAGGCCGAAAAGAGCTTTGGATGCTTGGTCAATCAAATGTTTCTTAGTCTTATGAAAAGTTCCGTTTTGTGAAAAAACATTTCCCAAATATGTAAAGTGGTCTACAATTTCAATTGTGTTATCGTTATATGTAAAGGCTATCTTTTTTGATGATTTTACGTTTTTTGAAAATCATAATTTTGGTTTTTGATGCGTTTACTTCCAATTTCCACTGAATACAGTATTGATGAAAATAATTTAGAGCATCTTGTAGGCCAGTTTCTGTCTCAGACATGAGAATAGTGTCGTCAGCGTATAATAACAAGAATAGTTTAACATATATATCTAGATGTTGAAACATGTCAGATGTAACCGATTGTAAATCTACAATACCGCATACATTGAGAAAATCTTCAAGGTCGTTCAAAAACATGGCAAACAAAAATGGTGACATATTTTCACCCTGCCTGACACCCACCATGCATGGGAAGTATTCTGAAAAGTCATTTCCTACTTTAACACAAGATTTAATACATTTATACATGTTTTTAATTATGTTTAAACATTTCCCGTTTATGCGGGACAGCAACAGCTTATACCAGAGGCCATTTCTCCATACAGTATCAAAAGCTTTCCTAAAATCAATAAATGCGCAGAAAAGAGGTTGCCTTTTACTAAATAGTATTTCTATAATTGCATGTAAAGTAAAAATGTTATCAGCCGTACTATATCCTTTCCGAAAACCAGCCTGTGCCTCAGTTATAAGCCCATTCTGTTCAGCATATGTTGTCAACCTATTTGTAACGAATATTTCCATTCGTACGTTGTCCTTTCGTCGGCATAACATCCATATGAGAAGCGATTCTATTCCGATGCCAGTATAGATTTAATCACCTGCAAAGTTAACCCGTTGTTGAATTAGGGAAAGCAATATTGCTGAATTTGCAAAGTTGTGCTATTTCTTTTTCAACAATGTGTTTGGTCAATACATCAGAACTTGGGGCCGTTTCACTAAACTTCGTACGACTAAAATGTTCGTAAGTGCAAATTTAGTATCGTCTGGAAATTTCAATTGATGTATTTACCTTTAATGTAATAATACCAATAAATGTAAATCCAATAATTGTTTACAAGAAAACATTGTTAATGTGACACTTACAGACTATCATAATTTTGCACTTACGAACATTTTAGTCGTACGAAGTTTAGTGAAACGGTCCCCGGGTATGGAAGGCTTCGAGCCAATTCCCACCCTTAAATATAAGCTAAATGAAATGAAATGAACACCAGAACCATCTCCCATGGATATTTCTTATGACGAGATGCCGTAAGGGATCTCCATGGAGAGATGATTTTGATGACATGCCAAGTGCCAAGTCATAAGCCCCATTTCCCCCATGGAGGTGATACGTATGTGCTGACAAAATATGTTTTAATTGAGAAAAAAATGAAGAAAATAGCAAACAAACGAAAAACAGCAGAGGACGAAATTCAATTCAACATTCCAAGAATTAACGTGCATGAGACCCATGTGCCGGGATGATAGTGAGAAATATGTAGCACATTGACGTCATTAGATTGATAGCTTTTCACAGCATCAACACATTATAACACGTGGAACTGTTTCTCAACGATTGGCACTTTCATGGATTAACCTTTCCGATAGATTGGATAATAACTGCGAGCATGTTGCCGATTAAGTTGCTTATGTAATGATACTAAGTGGCAACGCAATTAATGGTGGAACCTGGTTAACAACAGCGTCATCGTGACAGCATACGGTGTATTCCGGATATATGTATTCCCGCGGTGGCGCTTCTCAGTATGGTGATCAGCGATATAAAAATACATGCATAATATATAATTATGTACAGTGGAACCGGACACCAAGAAAACACATCTTATTTTTGATGAGTTTGTGAGTCATATATATCAGGTGATAATGTATGTTTGTGATCGTATAGCACACAACTATGGCTCAGAATGATCAAATGCCTGATTTACAGTGAAACCTCTCTAAGCCGGACACGCAGGGTGTCCGGTTTAGAGAGGTTTCACTGTAATATAATATAAAACTATACTATAATATGATATAATATATCGACACTATATGACATCAATGAACGTGCGAATGAAAAAATGCAACACATGGTATGTCTATTATTCTGGTCGCTTTGTTCAAAGCGCACCAGCGATCGTTTGAATGTAAGTACTATTGCCTCTAGAGTACTCAGTCTAATATACTATTTTCTCACGTGGCGTAATTGTGGCCAAACATGCCATCGGTCCCATTAGCCCAATTTATCCAGCCGCATCTTTCAACATTATACCGCAAATATGTGGTCGTGACTGGAGAAAGTTGGCTTATGACACTTGCAACCAATGTATTCTGATCTGGATCTGCATTAATCGCCATTCATTGAAACGTACGTAATGCCTCAAACAAGCATTATATTCGTATCTGACTGCAGGAATAGATTGCAGATCATGCAATAAACGCCATTTAGCCCGTAATGACGTCAGCGACAATCTAACGTACAAACATGCCCCATCCCTCTCATGTCGACCGGTACATGCATGTGGAATGCGCGTAGTTCCATCGGTCTAGATGATTGAAGGTCCATGCATCAATATTTCACCCTTAGAATACGGGAAATTATCGTCTATTTTTGTTTCATATTTTGTCATTTTTCTTAATAATAACATACTTTGACATCACTTTAGAATCATTTCCATTGGAAATGATTCTAAAGTGATGCCAAAGAATATTTTTATTGAGGAAAAAAAGTGAAACTATTAAAACAAAAGTAGACGACAATTTTCGTTTCTAGCATCAAGGGTTAAATCTCGTCGAAGCGCGACTATCACCACTTATCCGTCCATCTTGGAATGTGGCAAGTGCTATCGTGTATCGTACGTGTGCGTTCGCGTCTATTTAATGATAATTGATCAGAAAAACTTACACACTCTTTTAGATGATAGAAACAATATATACTGCACCGAACCTGTGACATCCAGGAGAATGGGGGTTATCTAGTTAACTGGCTGATAACGGAATGTTCGTATTAATGAACGTGCATCCGCCAACCGTCCTGAAATATGTTGTGTAACTTGTCACGTGGACCAAACTGAAATGGCTGCCGTTGAAGTCACATTAAAATATGCGACGTTGGAGAATATGGACGAATTCGACTAATTACGACATACTTTTATTATATGTATACTGTGTGCAATAATAACTTTCTATCTGGGTCATGAAACCATATGGTATGTGGAGATGAGCGTCACTTCGTTCCGTTCACCGTACACGGACAAACGTGGCGTTCGGCTACAGTTAGACCAATCACATTGGGCTCTTCCGGTTTTCAGTTATTTAGCTTACACTACAAACAAAATATGAATCTGCGAAACATTGAAATCATAATTCCAGCTCTTTTCTGACTGCTTCGTTACTATTTCGATTATTACATTTCAAACTCATTATGGTATATGTATTAACCCTTTCACCCCTAAGTAACTAGAATGGATTTTGATATGCTACTTTCGCAACCAATCCAACCGTCACAAATTGGTTTTCAGACTAGTCCATTTATGAAAAGGAGGTATCTTTTGTTCTCAAAAATATGAAAATTACTTTCAAAGCGTGAAGATGCTGATGAGACGGTTCGTTATGAGCCGGCTCATCTGGATCTGCACTGTGTTGCATAAACCGCTATATAGCGGGATTTCGCCTTCCTCACCGATTCTTAAGATTTTAACAGAATAAAAGAACTTATTCAAGAAAGTATAATACTTATTTCTATAAAGATTTTTTTCTTGAGTAAATAGTTTCGGGCTTATGTAATCAATCGACCGGCTATGATATATAGAAAGTCAGTACTCTTTTACATTGCATATTTAATCGGATTTCAAAGAAGATCGCATTATGTCACCTTCTATATTTGGTTATACCAAACGTACACCCTAATTGTTCCAGTTACTTTACTAATATACTAATACTTTAAACGCCGCTTTACGTTGTTTCTTTATGTTTCAGACTATAAAGAGATCAAGAAAGATATTAAACGCCAAGAACGCAAATATGAAAAACGGCACAAATACCAATACGACAACGCAGGGTTACAAAATGCTATCAGACTCTTAAACGAGAAAGACAGAGCAGAATACGGACATCCGTTCTTCGTGGGAGCCACCCGTGGAAGTGCCCCAAGAAACGCTGGGAATAAACGTTCACGTGCAAGACGCGATACCCAGTTGACTAATATTCCAGACACTGTGTCAGGAAAAATAAGAAAACGGACTAGAAGGAAGTCTCGTCGCCAACGAGATGGTAAGCGAGACGTTGATGCGGGCTTCAGCAAACCGCGGCGAAGCTGTAGCCGGCGCCAGATGTACGTGGACTTTGACGAGATAGGCTGGGCGGGCTGGATTATCTCGCCGAAAGGCTACAACGCCTATCACTGTAAAGGAGAATGTCCATTTCCACTAGGACAAAGCCAAAAGCCGACAAACCACGCCACGGTACAGAGCATAGTACACGCGTTACGAGTGGCGAAAGGCGTGTCCACACCGTGTTGCGTTCCAAACAAACTCTATTCCATCAGTTTGTTGTATTTTGACGATTCAGAAAATGTGATTCTTAAACAGTATGATGACATGGTGGCAGCGAGCTGTGGCTGTCATTAAGGTGAGACGCCAGTTTGAAATGATACTGCTGACGATCGTTGATACGATTACGAAATTGTGCATAGTGATGGCTTTAAATTGATGCTGGACGGAGTAATGTCCTCGTTACAGGAGTTTGTGTTTAGTGCTCCGTGCATCAACAAGTGGATTGGATCGTGATATCGTTTGTGGAGCAGGAGTGAACTACTTACTGGAATAAACTATTTCAGTCTAAGGATACGATATGTTGTTGAAAAACATCTCATTCTTGCGTGTACATCTCACATAAAGGTATATGGTGTTACCATTGATTTGACGGTTCAAACAAGGAGTAACAACATATACATTCCAGATTGAAAACGGAAATTATGATTTATTTCTCAAAAGTGTCATACTACTTATAATGGTATCTCGTCTATATTGGCGGCGCGGCATATGGAGTATTTTTTCCACCGAGATCTTGTGTTACACACCAATGACAACATTATAAAACCGTTATCAACATGTATTGCATATTCATGTAATTGGCTTTCGCAGTGTATTAAAATCATATATACTAGTGTAATACATAGGCAAACGAGACTGTTGCAGATAACGTATTTGCTGATCAATACAGCTGCTATGTATGATGTTGTGCTTATGCAATAAATATAATCTAACATTTGCGTTAGCATGGCAACTTTTATTATGAAATCAATAAATTCGTATAATAAATATCATATCGATTCATCACTTATGTAAGATCATATAATTCCAGCACATAAATATTTACACAATTCCCTAACATTTGATTGGCCCGTAGCAAGTCTCTGTCCAAAATTTATATCCCAGTAAACACCCACGCCGAACTACTTTCCGTAACCGTGAGGCGCAGTTAAAATAATTCTTAAGACAACGGAAAATAAACACATTTTCTTGATGAATTTATTTCAAATGCTGGAATTATAAGGAATGAATGGCCTTTTTGTGGAATTTATCGGGGATATAAACTTGGAAAAGTCGCGGGAATACTGGACGAGGCCTTCCGGCCTTCGTCCAGTATTCCCGCGACTTTTCCAAGTTTATACCACGATAAATTCCACACAAAAAAGCCATTCATTCCTATAGTATTTCATTTTGTATATTGGACTATTGGTAACTTATGTCGACCTGGCAGATAATCGGTGGTGTACATTTCCTATATTAATTATAGGTTATTTCATTTGTATGTGGATATATGCAGTTCAGTGGAGTTCAGCAGCGTGCGATATTGCGCGACTTTATCGTTGCGCGGCGGAACGAGTGGCATATATCCACATACAAATCGTATATCTTTTTAGTATATACGTACATCATTCGCAATTTGTATGTGCTTCAGAAACTATTTATAAAATAAACAAATTAGTGGTGATTTAGATGAACTATTTTGCGAGGTGAAGCGTAGTTCCGGCATTGACCAATATCAACTCACGAGACGTCAATATGGAAAAATATTGACGTCTTGCGTTACATTGTGTTTCAATGGGAAACGAAAGTACGTGTGTAATAAGGACGAATATATATGGAATCGATAAGTTCAATGTTCATTGGATTTTATACCTTCAAAGCAACAGTATGTTTGTCAGTATTTCTGTATCTGTTCAGGGCCATATAGCGGGGTAAATTCGTATGACCCTGGCCTACCTATGTGTATACGTCGATTCAAGACAATGTATGATAACGATGTATGATGTACAACGTGAATCGTTCATATTGTAGTAACCCGAATGCTCTGCTGCCTGTAACGCAGATAATTCGGGTTGATATTGTAGATGCGCTTTTGTATTGTTGATTAAAATGCTGGTATCGATGCTGGCATACATCATTTTCTGCATTCCGTGATACAAAAAGCATTATTACGTAATCCAATACTAAATTGAATGAACTATACTGTACCAGCGTTTCAATTTACAAGCCCCAACAGAGCACATGCAATTAGATCGATTTGGTTCAACATATGGTCAAACTTGCGAACCACAACTGAAGGGGTCAGTAGAAGAAAGGGTCTGGGGCCCGTTTCACTAAACTTCGTACGACTAAAATGTTCGTAAATGCAAAATTATGAAAGTCTGTAAAGTTGACATTAACAGTGATTTCTTGTAAACACTTATTGGATTTACATTTATAAATCCATCAATAGAAATTTCCAGACGATCCTAAATTCGCACTTACGAACATTTTGGTCGTACGATGTTTAGTGAAACGGGCCCCTGGAACTTAGACCCATTTCTAAGTCACAAATTAGGGACATAGACCCATTCTTCCATTGTCCCCTTCAATTGTGTGTATTTCATCATGTCATTTAGCGATAGAAATCAGCTGACGAGATGACCGAATAGAATGTTTAACAATTCTATAACTCCAAATTAGTATGCGATATGAGGTGATGGTAGTGATAGAGAGATGTTAGTGGTAACGGTCATCGACGTAGACGTGATATCGTCACCAAATAATTTCATACTAGTACATTTATGAAAAGGGTTGTTTTTGTTGTCAAAAATATGAAAATTGCTTGCCGGCACGAGCCGGCTCATCTGGATATACACTTTTTGCCAATACCACATTACAGGCATATAGTGTTGAAAGGGTTAAACTACATTCAAACCATGATTTATGAAATTATTAAATGCATTTGTCTTGTGGAAAACAAATGTTTTTAGATGTATGCCCAATGATTCACATCATTATATTTCTTACTCAGAATGATGCCTACCGAAATGCCGTTGTTTTTATATTAATACATTGATACGGATTAATACGGAGACACGGAAATCGATTCTTCGCAAAAACGACAGAAGTTTGTGCGAAAATACAGAGACCACCAAATGCAGCTTAACAAGACGCGTTTGATGCGCCATATTTCATCAAAATCCGTTACGTAATAAGGACACTATAAAATAATACGTACTTTGAATCGGTACGTGTTGTTGTTGTTAGTACCACGTGATCATACACCTTGGTCTACGCGGCGTAGAGACGAAATGTCCTTTATTCAAAGATAATTGATTCGTAAATGTGATGTGAACACTGCCTCGCTACTGTATTCTATACGGCACATGGAGTGAGTGGCGCACTCGGCCATCTGTGTTTGTTCCAGCCATCAGCCAGTTCCACCTTTTCTGGCATTTGACACAAAACGCAAAATGTGAAGTAGAACATATGATATAATGTAGTTAATCACATGCAAAAAAGCCAAGACAACGGACTCATATCAATCATATTACACCACACTCTGGACAGGTTTGTTCCTGTGTTTTTAACAACATGAATCACCATTGTATATAACCTCATACACAGAAATTCGCACACTGTATCACTTTTACCTGGCCAACCACACAACACATACCATATATACCCACTACTGTACTCTGTTATTAGTTATCAAATCCAGTGGCATGTAAGTTACCTGAGTGTATTGTCACTGGTGTCTACTCGCCTACTATGCAAGTAAATATGGCTTTACCTATGGGTAACGTGTACACTAACAATAGGATGTGCATCAGATGGAAAAAATACACATCAAACTTTCTTTTGAGAGTGATTGGAGAAATGCTCAGATATCTCATATTTTGTATAGTTTGCTGGTATAATATTTATAGCATGTTGTCATATATGTCTATGATGTGTTGCACCAAAGTTTATTAATGAAGCAATTATCATTGAAGCCAAGTGTATCTTTCTATGACCTAATTCCTTAATGAGCCACTATATATGTGGATGTGACTGGGAACATGGGGCTTATGAGATTGTGACCAGTGTAGCTTCTCATCAAATAACACACTCCCGTAGCATGATAACGATTTTGTTCCTTATTAGAAGCAGGCAGGGTGTGTCATCGATGGAATGGCGGACAGGGCAGATCCTGATGAGACTGTGCGTAAGCACAGGCTGATCTGGATCTACACTAGATGCATGACACATACGCCCCATTTCTCCAGTCACAGCCACATATATATGCGTAGTATGCGTACAATATGATGTATATGTGAATATATGTATATACATAGCTATGTGATTATGTCGGACCAATACACCTGTTGTCATTGTACATGAATGTGACCTTAGATGACTGGCTTATGGACTTTGGTGAGCCCAGTAAGCCAGTCAGTAAGTGAAACAGATGCTTATATTAACCCATTTCAGTCTAAGGGTACGATATTTTTTGTTGAAACAATCTCATTATTTTGTTTATTTCTCCATAAATGTATATGTTGTTACCACTCATTTGAACCGTCTCGTCGAGACGGTTCAAATGAGTGGTAACAACATATAGGTTCGAGATGAAATAAAGAAAATAGGATTTTTCCCCTAAAATGTTTCATACTACTATAATTGTAGCACGTCGTTAATGGGTTAAACAGTATATATACTATCCTTACCCGACTGTCCGTTTACGCCAGCTAAATTACACAACGGCCTGCGTTAATCTTGCTCGAATTATCAACGTTTCTGAACACCTACTGGCAATGCCAACTCGAAATTTAGCAATTTGATAGTCCGAGCCCGAGCTGTTGCACACATCAGGCTCGGCAAAACAGGCTACTTGATTTCAACACCATTGAAGTATTGTTTTTAAAGAAATTGACAAATATTGTAAATATTAGCACAACCAGTAGTGTATAATGAATTACGTCAACTGTGTTGTAGTTCATCATTTAATATTTTATGGTGGTGATGTCATGCATTTAATGTCAATACAAAACATTGCTAATTAATGTAATCAACTGCATTTTGTTTAGTGACAATGTTAAATGGCTGAAGAAAATATAACGAATCAAAACGAACATGTGTTTGCATTTTAATTATGTATTTTCAATTCATTTTAATTGTGGCAGTGTAATTTAAGTCATATACAAATAATAATTAAATATTCGATGGTTTACGTAGTGAAATGTGTCTACAACATTGCGCTTATCCGGGTAGATATACATGTATATACAGTGAAACCTCGTTAAACCGGACACCCTGTGGTGTGTCCGGTTTAGCGAGGTTTCACTGTAAATCAAACATTTGATTATTCCGAGTCATAGTTGTGTGCTATGCGATCAAGAACAGACAGTGCCATCTGAGGTAAATGACGAAGAAACCCATCAAAATGATGATCACATATGTGTCTTGTTGTCCGATTTAGACAGGTTCCAATGTAATACCAAAATACCTAAAAATATAACATATGGACAAATGCAATGATCGGCCCGTCTGACATTTATTCTGCATGACGCATCTGAATTGCTATTATAGCTGTTAACCTGCGTATGTATTATTTAGAAATAGTTGTATTCAAATTACAATACGTACAATATATGTACTTTAAATATGTGAAGTGCGACAATATGTATACATTTTATGACAATAAGGACAAATCCGATTTTAGATTGTGTGGGCCGCTTTATGATAATATATAGATATACTGAGCGACAAAAGAAACCGTACAGTTCAATAATTCCAGCACAAAACTATTTACACAATTCCCAAACTGTATTTGTTTATATACATGTAAAACAGAGACGATACCTGTGGTTGTTTTCATAACCATCTGTTAAAATGTTAGAAAATTACATGTGAAACTAATTTTTACGGAGCTGAAACAAGGTCATAACTTTGGATGAATCGTAGACAGAGAAAACATTATTGCAGTATGGATGAATTTGATGATGACCGTGATGCATAGTAGTAATTTCAGCACAAAAATGTAATACACAATTCCCTAACATTTGATTGGTCCGTAGCAAGTCTCTGTCCAAAATTTATATCCCAGTAAACTCCCACGCCGAACTACTTTCCGTAACCGTGAGGCGCAGTTAAAATAATTCTTAGGAAAACGGATAAATAAACACATTTTCTTGATGAATTTATTTAAAATGCTGGAATTATAAGGAATGAATGGCCTTTTTGTTGAATTTATCGGGGATATAAACTTGGAAATGTCGCGGGAATACTGGACGAGGCCTTCCGGCCTTCGTCCAGTATTCCCGCGACTTTTCCAAGTTTATACCCCGATAAATTCCACAAAAAGGCCATTCATTCCTATAATAACCAATAGGATAAAAATAAACAATTGACGATAAAAAAATTACAATTTTCGAAAAAAATAAAAATATTTTTTTTTCTTCGAAAATTGTAATTTTTTATCGCCAATTGTTTATTTTTATCGCCAATTGCGAAAGTGGCTTTTCCAAGTTTACACCCCGATAAATTCCACAAAAAGGCCATTCATTCCTACAATAACACTGGATTATCTGGGTGATAAGGAGAGTTATACAATAACAACAACGATAAATGGTTATGTAACAGCCATATTAAATTGGCATCACTAAAACATGACATAGGACATCAACATGTGACGTATGGGTTGAATATAAATGTTTAACAGTAATCGTGAAAATGTGTTCTACGGAATGAAGCAGATCCAAACAACATTATTCCATCATTTACCTGATTCGTTCGTCATTATTTCAACACCGTGACTGTATGTTGAATTATCATTTTTACCTCGTGGCTTTATTCCGTTATCTCGAAACTGTGCACAAACGACATTTTGCACAGAATCATTAAACCATAATTCCATGTGTCGGAATTGACAAAACCATAATGGGTCAACTCACGTGTGGTTTTTCAATATCAATGAACATAAGTGTATTGTATCGGTTCAATGTTTTGCTTTAAACGTAGATTTGATAGAACAATATGTTACAAATAATTAGAAATATAGTTGTGCACATTTAAAAACGGTACGGTTTCTTTTATCACCGAGTATAGTAGTGTGCTTTTATACAAGTGTAGAGCCGTCGGCGATCATTCTACAGACGTAAACCACTAACGTCATTTGGTGATATTCTCTTAATTCGCAGAACAAGCCAGATTCATTTACTAGTTAGAATCATATACACATAATATTACATTATGTATTTTCATCGGCCGACTGAATATGTTCATAAACAGAAAACAGAAAATAAAAGGAATATACAGTCGAACCCCCCATCACCAAAACGGCCACCTCTCCACAACAACAACCGATTGTTCATGTCCAGAAATGGATAATTGCCTCTAGTTGTAACCTCCCTACAAAAGCCACCTCTCAGCAACAGCCAGTTTTGTGTCTTCCAATGGGTGGCGTTTGTAGAGAGGTTGCACTGTATATGAAAATCGTCATATCTCGCATTTTAAACGCTACATTCATTTGTATACAACAGTATACTGTTACATGTATTAGTTTATGTTACCAACAGTATCCAGTATACTATATCCCACTTTACTCATAGTCCCGAGTTTCTATACGGGCGTGGTATTAGGATAAACAATTTAACTCACAATGGCGAAATGTGTTGAAGATTATTAGTTTCTATTCAATAATAAAATGAAATATCGTTGATTTTGTCAGATCTTGGCGCTAAGTAATTTCTGTTATGCTAAATAAGCATACATATAAATTTAAATATGTGACATGCAATGATGACACTTGCCCATTGTATTAATGTATAATACATAGTATTATGTATGGTATAGTGCCATGGTTTGCGGGACATTGCACTACAGTTCAGTTTCATTAATGCATAATTATTATCCGACTCTGTAAATGACATGTTTGTTAATACGTGTACTTTAGTTGCATGTACGCCGGCCCGTACGCAGGATTTTCTGTTGGGGGTGCGTCAGGGGGGGGGGGGGGAGGGGGGGGGGGGGGTGCGTCAGGGGCGAGCCCCATGTAGTGGCGCGAGTACGCTAGGGGGGTACCCCCCTAACGTACTCGCGCCACTACATGGGGCTCGCCCCTGACGCACCCCCCTGAAATTGTTTAAACCTAGATGGCATGAAATGCACTCTCCTGCATTTTATGTCATTTAAATTCGGATTTCAACGGTGGTAAATTGTGACATTTTCATGCAAATTACCTGTATATTAATGCATTTCAAGATTTGTTGAGATTACTGTTTTTACTGTTTGAAAAATAGCGGACCTCGGCCAATTTAGGGGGGTGCGCACTCGTCGCACCTCCATAACCCCCCCCCCCCCCCCCCCCCCCCCCCCCCCCCCCCCCCCACCTGCGTACGGGCCTGGTACGTGTAATGTACTGAAATATATTGGCATGTACATGCTACTTGTTGTTTTAAGTTAAGAAAAAATAAACGATATGAAAATAAAATATCAAAACAAAGTTAACGTCTTTAGTTATACTTTTTTGAACCTTGGGTAATTTAGTAGGTTGGTGAATATCGAATCTCTAAATTTCGGTGACTGTTATCACTGGTGCTGCACTCCGCGCCGGTGTAAATGTTTCACGTCTAAAATGCAACGACTTCCTGACGATACAGTGGGGTCAGCGTGTAAGTGCACACACGAACGAACACGACAGGTTGGAACCAACCTGTCGTGTTCTTGGAACCAACCTGTCGTGTTCGTTCGTGTGTGCACTTACACGCTGACCCCACTGTATGCCACTCAGCTCTATGTAGCGCTATCGCATAAACGCATTTTCGTCTAGTAACCGTCTAGTAATTTCTTGCGCCGGTTACTAGACGAAAATATGTTTATGCAGTATATTCTGCATGTAGCTAAATATGAATTCGTCAGGAATCCGGCGCCTATTTCGACGTGAAACATTTTACGCCGGCGCGGAGTGCAGCTCTATTGGGCATGGATGTCTTCGTACGACTAAAATGTTCGTAAGTGCAAAATTATGATAGTCTGTAAATTTCACATTAGCAATGTTTTCTGGTAAACAAGTATTGGATTTACATTTATTGAGCATAGGCTGCATATGCAGTATATGCTCAATAAATGTAAATCCATCAATTGAAATGTCCAGACGATCCTAAATTTGCACTTACGAACATTTTAGTCAGACGAAGTTTAGTGAAACGGCCCCCTGGACTTTGTCTTGTATTATATACTAATGTTTACTCGGCTGATCGACTGATTGTAAAACTAAATGTATTCATCGAACACGGATGTCCGATCCGCCGCTTTGATTGTAAAAAAAACAACAGTTGTTATGGCAAATGTTCAAATTCTGAAAGGTGGACATAAAATTAATTAATGACCCGAGGGTCAAATTAAAAGTCAAATTTCACTTCACCTATTTCATCAACATGGCAAAGTATACTTATCTAGCAAAGTATACTTTGAGAGAGAAATTTTCAATTTAAGGATAAATTTATTAATTTTTATTATACTGAATTTATTACATTATCACAGCCATTTTGGCTGTGATAATGTAATAAATACAGTATAATAATTCTGCATACTTTTAATCATCAAACATATGCAGTCGTTAGTTCTATATGACATAATGCATTTCGGGGAAAATAAATGATTACTCACTGAAAGTATACTTTGCTAGATACGTATACTTTGCAATTTTGATGAAATCGGCTACTGGTGTTTATAACGAACACTTGAATGCCGCTCTCCGTCTTCACAATACAGTCAGTTCTCTTGTATGTACATGTACTATGGAGGTAATGTTCATGTCTAGGTATTTTCCTTTGAAACAACGCAGATTGTGTAAAGGTCTCCTAACATACCGATATAAGGCACGACATGGATGTACCCTACAGGCAGATGTGCTGTCATACACCCAAAACATATATACGCCTGAATCGGCGAAGATTGTAATTACCTGTATGGTTTGAAATTATAATATTTTACTGAAATCGCACTATCCAGACCAGGCGTCATTACCAGTACATATCAATTGACCTCAGGAGCGAAACACAGCCAGAATTGATTCATCGTTTGATCGAAGGATCGATGCAATACTGAATCGTTTTGGTGGTTGAAAAGAACACATTTTCCAGACAAATATCACGTTTATCGGGAATTGCAGTTCCATATTCCAGTATGTTGGTTCTAAATGCACTGTTTTTTTCTCTGCATGGGCCTACGGTGTTAACTCATTCATTAATACCTCGGGTTAACAATATAGACTGTCGTCATTACCGGGGTGGACTATATAGTATCTAACAACATACAGAGTATATCTGGCTAGTATATTTGATATGAAGTCAGGCAAAGAATTCATAGACACGCCGAGGAATTCTGACCGTTTCCGAGCCGAGCTTGATATTAAATACAGAAGCATGGTACTCTTGTTTAATGCGTCATTACAAGAATAGTATTCGGTAACGTCATGTGACGCGGTTCGACCAATAGAACATCAAGAAAAGTAGCTGTGAACCGGATATAAGAATCTGGTCAATTCAATTCTTGTTGGATACAATAATTTGTTATCAGTCAGCGAGTACTCAGTCAATGCATAGATTTACCTACACAATCTGCATATCTGCTATACTAAACCTCCAGATGTTTCGTGAACTGTACTGTTGTTATCAATATCTACATCGATTTATGTTTGCCAGTCAATAGTGGATGTGACACCCAGCCTGCTGCTTGACTGACAAACGTACATGTTATACATTGATACTGAACAATCATATCTAACCAATTAATCACAGCAATGCGATTTCTGGCACGTGATATCCGCTTTTGTTTCTCGGTTACTAAATAATTTGAAGATATTAACATCTGATACACATCGGAACAATTAACGTCAGACATACAATGTGTATGCCGGTGTCGAGTAACTATCGTTCCATGGGAGCTTTTTGTTTTAAAATGTATTGCATGTCCATTGTAGTAATGTTAATTAATCGAGTCATGGAGAAATCTAAATTGCTACAATGAATTACAACGGCGACCAGCTTGATCAGTATTCGCACATTTCTACATACACTTTGTTGGAGCTAAGTACATGTAGGACACTATACGTGATGTCGTCGACAACTATCCCCACATTACCGAGACGCGTGATACTCCGACGCACATACAAGACGGCTGTGGTCAATACAAAGGTGAAGCAGAGTTAGGTTGTCGTACCTACATTAAGACATCGCATGTCTACCACACGTAAGTCTAGGCAGGGAACAGTATGCCACGCGTAAGTTTAAACACGCAAGTATCAAACCACTTAACCCGTGCACGCAATGGCGAGTATATTTATAGAGGAAGGGTGTCATCATTTCTTGTTGGCAAAGTACATCTCACATCTAAAGGTTGTTTGATATCCAAAGTATGTCAGTTAAAACAAATACAGCTATGCGTCCGTGTAACCAAAATACCTAGATCATATATCGATGGTCTAGTATCATAAGGTCGTAACTGCTATGCTAAAGCATAGCAGTTACGACCTTATGTTACTAGACCATCGATATATCAAATTATATGAAGCCAAAAGGATAACAAAATAGAGTTTAAACCCATAACTTTATTTTAATTGGACAAATCCCTGTAGTTATAAATACCACTTACCGGGAAGAGCTATAAATGTGGTATGAAGGCGTTTGAACACTTTCACCATCGTCTCGTCAATATATTTCTTTCCACAATGGAGCCAAGATGCCGATTCTTACGACGTTGGTCTCGCTGAAGGTTCTATAACTGCCTCTGGTGAGAGGTGAAGTACGAGTTCCACATGTGTGGCTGTGACTGGAGAAATGGGGCTTATGGACTTTGCGACATCCGCACAGTCTGATCAGGATCTGCACTGTTCGGTAGTTTATCAATGAAACACCTGTCACGCTTCTAGCAAGCAAGCTAGTTCGTTATCAGGCTACAATAATGTGCTAATCGATCTGGACCTACACTGGTCACAAATCCCATAAGCCCCATTTATGCAGCCGCAGCCACATTTCAGTCTACGGAACCACCTTCACCATGCAGATCAACTGGACATACCGCTCTGGCAGACAGAAACCAGCCCCACCAAATGTCGCAGACATTTCAAAATGAAATCTAAAACACATGTATTTGTTAGCAAAATCAGAGGCTCACCACAGGCACCGGTTGGTCAATAGACCGAGAGATCCCATGTTGGGAGATTCACCATCGCCCATGCTTATACAAACAGAGAACAAGATACCCAAACGATATACACATGAAGAAGCATAAATAAGAAACTAACGCAGTACATCACGATAATACACGACACGCGCACTTCGTTCTCGTGCTCAAAATCAGGAACGTTGATGACGAGTGTGCGGATATTTGTTAGCCTTTTATTCGAATTTTATATTTTTGTTAACTGTTATGTTGACAAAATGTTTACTGACCAAGATGTCGGACGGCCTATTACACCCAGTCTGCTACATCACGATGGTCATATGGACTGTTATAGTAGACCTGTCAAGAAATGAAACTGTTTGATGGCATTTTTGTTACAGATGGGCACCCATGGGGATTTATATCTACGATGGGTATGCTTATAGGCCAACGTGGTTTTGTTTGTTTGTTTATTGGTGTTTAACGGCCTATCAACAGCTAAGGTCATGTAAGGCCGGGCAAACGGGTTCGATCCAGTTTTAACCTGCTGCATTGGGGGGAATATTCCAAAATCCGAACTGAATATTTACATCGAGAAACAATATATTCAGCCCTGAAATCAGAATAACCCGACCTGGTGGCAGGTCCATACCACACCAAAGTCACTTGGCCCCTTCCCCTAAAATAGGATTACGAATAATCGTAATACTCACATAAGGGGTATAACCAGATTCAACTGTCACATACAAAATGCCAAAGACGTATGTGAGGGCCAAACCAGGTCTCCAGTCGGAATTCCGGTAAGGATGAACCCCGATCGTTAAATTACCCATCGCTTGCACCCACCTTCCACCCACCCCAACGTGGTATGAAAGTTGAACTACAAGTCGGCAACTGTTCCAAAAATACTAATATCGCTGGCGCGCTGACGTACTGCTGGACCAATGAGGAAAGTGAAAGTGAATGGGTTTAAGGTCCCAGCAACAGCTGTCATATATGGATAGAGGAACAATGAGGAGAGGTGCATAGTTGGTTCACACATATACACCAATCCAATCGTGCGAAAAATCCTCCCCCCCCCCCCCCCCCAGAAAATTGCTCTCCCGACCACCTGTGGGAAGACATAGCTGATAAGCCCAGCGTCCTTACGGTATATGGAAGTTTTCAAGCGCGTATGTCAATCCGTAGTTGACATGACTGGTATACGTTATCCGCGGACCTGTTAGATTTACTTTGTATCTTTATCATGTTTATGCTACCAATCTTGGCACATGCATGACAATTAGCGACCAGTCTGCTAACAAACTGCAAGTGATTCAATTGTCAAGTATGACGTGATGTGCTACTGATTTCCTCGCATGATTTGATTATCTTATTTAGACAAAAACCAGTAGGCGAACATTTTTTGTACCATTGGACGGCGACAGCATTTAGAGATAGCCACTATCTATAGACCCCCAAGTTGGGCAAAACCTGGACGGCTCTGTGCACCAGTAAATACCACAGTTGAGACACGCCATGTGATTTTGTACCTTCGGACATCTGCGTAATTTCATGAAATACTTAACAAGATTTACATTATTTTCCGTAAATGGCCTGAAAAATCAACTTTTTACTTTATTTACGACAAATATTGTAAATTTTGTAAACGTATTTAATTAAATTACGCAGATATCCGAAGGTACAAAATCCCATGACGTCTCAGTTGTGTTGAATTGACCCAGACAGTCGGCACAAGCATGCTGATTACGATCTACATTATTCAACAAGCCACAGACCACTGTGATACGATATCGGTACTTATTGTCTTTATATGGTTGATCAAGTCTACACTATGCAAGTTTTCTTCAGCTATATGGAACGACGCTATGACTGCATGTTTGAATGACATGCAAATATCTAATCACATTCATTAGTGTTTACCTTGTCTATTGTCAGAACAATATTCATATATGAATTAAATCATTGTTGGTCACTGATCTACGGAGCCCCGCAGGGGACGTAGAATTCTTTTTTTTATTAATTCGTTCCCACGAATTAACAATTCGTTCCCTCAATTTAACAATTCGTTCCCACGAAATAACAATGCGTTCCCACCGAAACGAATTATTAATTCCCCTAAATGTGTAGCTCCGTTGTAGTAACTTTGTCTACCACAAAGTACACATGGATTTGAGTTGAAGAAATTTACAATCAAGAAATTGCTGATCAAATGTTTATTTTACAGTCTGAATACTGAAAAATGCCGACGTTTATGCCAAAAAGTTTCGCGCGTTGACAAGATATGTGAATTTGGGATCTGTCAACTCGTATAACGTGGTGTCAATTGTTATTAGGTGATATATAGATACACTTGACTTCAATGATAATTGTTTCGTAAGAGTGATGTGATATATGAATATAACATATGTGAATATTGTCTTGTTAATGGATACTATATGGAGCATTGTGTTGCCATCGTACAATTTCACCACTTAGTCCAAATACTAGGACAGTAAACCAAATAAGATTTGGTGCAATACATAATAGACAGATATCACAATGGCAAGCTATACATATTATGCCATCAAATTATACAAAAGATGAGATATCTGAGCATTTCTCCCATCAATCTCAAAATACATTTTGATGTGTAAACTTTTCAATCTGACACACAACCTATGTTAGTGAACATGTTGCCCATATCAGGTGAGTAGACACCAGGGCCAATACACTCAGGTAACTGCTTACATGTCACTGGATGTATAGCTAATAACAGAGTACAGTAGTGGCTATATATGGTATGTGTTGTGTGGATGGCCAGGTAAGAGTGATACACTGTGCGATATTCTGTGTATGAGGGCAATTATAATGGTGGTTCATGTTGTTAAAAACACAGGCACAAACCTGTCCAGAAAACTGACATATTTTACAGTTTGGTGTAATACAATTGATACAAGTTCGTTCTCCTGGCTTTTCTACATGTGATTAGCTACATTATATCATATGTTATACTTCACATTTTTACTGGCTGATGGCTGGAATACACAAAGATGGCCGACTTGGCCACTTTATGTGCCGTATAGGATACAGTAATGAGGCAGTATTCACATATATGGTATACACATATTCCATCACGTTTACGAAGCAATTATCTTTGAATGAAACGATGTTCAGGTATAGAACGTGACCTTAAGTATACAAATTATGTGTGCAACGTGTATTGATATTCAACAAAACTTGGTTTCTGCTTGAAGTTTCAAAACCGCTGCAGAGTCTTTAAAATGTTTATCTAGAAGAGGATCTTTTAATCTTCGGGGTGTCGACAGCTGATTAATCGGTATTTCAAACATTACAAATAGATCGGTGTCCCATTCATACCGGGTATTTGCATGTGGAGACAAGCCAACAACAGTCGCGTGTGGGGACGTCAGAACTTCTATCATATCTAATCAGATACCTCTATATGGAGGCTCCATAGAGAATACCCGGCTAGTGTCGTTTGATATCAGGTTTATCAGGCAAGTCTAGGAAACGCGTAGGCATTTCGAGTTGAGCCTCGGAAATCCCACCGTTTGCGAGTTGAGCCTCATAAACTCGATATAAAAAAACACCAGCCGGGTATTACAGGGGCGCCGGAAGCATCATAAAATAGGTCCGGCGAATCTACTGGGTGCCCCCAGTATCCACCCAAAGTGTATGTTGCTTATACATGAATTACAAATTTGTTAAAACTATTGATCCGGCAGTTGCAACTGCCGGATCAATGGTTTTAACAAATTTGTAATTCATGTATAATATTAATATAGTTCCGATGCCCCTGTATTACATGTTTATTTGTCAGGAAACGTTTTATGTTGAAGACTGGGCAAGTATAACATGGTTGTCTTGAAATAAATCCAGACTTGTTTACGTTGGCTCGTTACACCGACGCCATTCGGTAACGTAACGTGACGTCGTTCTACCAATGAAACATCCGTGAAAGTAGTTTTGAATCCGTTGTAACCCGGATGTGCGTATCTAGCTAACCAGGATACAACGGTCAGTATGTATTTGTTCAATGCATAGCGAGTTACCTGATAAATTATACACGAGTACATCCATTCATAACCCCATCTTGCCAATATTAACAAATCGTATTCCAGAGTACATGTAATTGGCATGTGTGGAAATGGTATGCACATGTACAAGGCACAGGTTGAAGACCAAGGTCTATAAATACATTAAATATACCAAAAAACATCAATAAGTGAAAAAATAAGCTTAAAAAAAATCCCTCCTATCATGCGGTATGTGCAACTTTAGCATCCCGCAACATTTTTAAATCCCACATGCATTGTTTTGCATCCCACATACAACTTTTTTTACTTTCACATGCAACTTGTTGCACCCGAAAAGCAAACTTAATAAGCAGTATTGGATTAATAGAATATGGTTTTATATCCATTCAACAAGGTCATATACAGATCTGGGGGCCGTTTCACTAAACTTCCTACGACTAAAATGTTCGCAAGTGCACAGTTATGATAGTCTGTAAATTTCACATTAACAATGATTTCTTGTAAACAATTATTGGATTTACATTTATTGAGCATAGGCTGCATATGCAGCCTATGCTCAATAAATGTAAAGCCATCAATTGAAATTTACAGACTATTTTAAATCTGCACTTACGAACATTTTAGTCGTACAAAGTTTAGTGAAACGGGCCCCTGAATACTACTGTATGGGCCAAGATCGGCACTAAAGAAATAAATAATTGTGAGTTTTTGCACCTCATTTGACAGAGTTTAGACAAACAGATGGACAGGACGATTCCACGAACTTACAACACCAACATAAAATACTCCTCCACTATCACAGTGAGACATGCTAAGGTTAACACAAAACACAACATATATAATGCAAAATAACAATGTTTTATTTCAATGGCACACGAAACATCATCAATTTATAAAACAATAATCCAGCACTCGTACCAACTACAGTAAAACCTCTCTAAACCCGACACCCATACAATCTACGTCTGCTTAATTGTATGTGTCTATTGTCATCTCTCACCGTTGATAACGTCTGTTCATGATCGCAAACCACAAACACCTGTTTTTCAGTGCCAATGTGCCTGATTTGCAGTGGAGCCTCTCTAAACCGGACACCCTGGGAGCTCCCAGGGTGTCCGGTTTAGAGAGGCTCCACTGCAAATCAGGCACATTGGCACTGAAAAACAGGTGTTTGTGGTTTGCGATCATGAACAGACGTTATCAACGGTGAGAGATGACAATAGACACATACAATTAAGCAGACGTAGATTGTATGGGTGTCGGGTTTAGAGAGGTTTTACTGTAGTTGGTACGAGTGCTGGATTATTGTTTTATAAATTGATGATGTTTCGTGTGCCATTGAAATAAAACATTGTTATTTTGCATTATATATGTTGTGTTTTGTGTTAACCTTAGCATGTCTCACTGTGATAGTGGAGGAGTATTTTATGTTGGTGTTGTAAGTTCGTGGAATCGTCCTGTCCATCTGTTTGTCTAAACTCTGTCAAATGAGGTGCAAAAACTCACAATTATTTATTTCTTTAGTGCCGATCTTGGCCCATACAGTAGTATTCAGGGGCCCGTTTCACTAAACTTTGTACGACTAAAATGTTCGTAAGTGCAGATTTAAAATAGTCTGTAAATTTCAATTGATGGCTTTACATTTATTGAGCATAGGCTGCATATGCAGCCTATGCTCAATAAATGTAAAGCCATCAATTGAAATTTACAGACTATTTTAAATCTGCACTTACGAACATTTTAGTCGTACAAAGTTTAGTGAAACGGGCCCCTGAATACTACTGTATGGGCCAAGATCGGCACTAAAGAAATAAATAATTGTGAGTTTTTGCACCTCATTTGACAGAGTTTAGACAAACAGATGGACAGGACGATTCCACGAACTTACAACACCAACATAAAATACTCCTCCACTATCACAGTGAGACATGCTAAGGTTAACACAAAACACAACATATATAATGCAAAATAACAATGTTTTATTTCAATGGCACACGAAACATCATCAATTTATAAAACAATAATCCAGCACTCGTACCAACTACAGTAAAACCTCTCTAAACCCGACACCCATACAATCTACGTCTGCTTAATTGTATGTGTCTATTGTCATCTCTCACCGTTGATAACGTCTGTTCATGATCGCAAACCACAAACACCTGTTTTTCAGTGCCAATGTGCCTGATTTGCAGTGGAGCCTCTCTAAACCGGACACCCTGGGAGCTCCCAGGGTGTGTGTCCGGTTTAGAGAGGTTCCAATGTATCATGTCCAATATGGTGTGTTGTACAACCGGAC
The DNA here is from genome assembly GCA_029237695.1 of Conchocele bisecta. Classification (NCBI taxonomy): domain Eukaryota; kingdom Metazoa; phylum Mollusca; class Bivalvia; order Lucinida; family Thyasiridae; genus Conchocele; species Conchocele bisecta. The sequence goes on from CM055267.1 coordinate 44,409,648, forward strand.
ACGCTGGCGACCTCCCAGTGTGTCCGGTTTAGAGAGGTTCCACTGTAGTTCAGTATGACGTGCTGTGCCTGTCACAGATAGCATAATACAAAACAACATTCTGAACAGTATAGACACTGGGCAAACAAGCAATATAGATCGTTATCAGGCTACAGGAGTGCGCTATGTGATCAATAGCTACTCTGGTCCCATTTGTCCAGTCACAGCCACATTGCAACCTACAACCTATTGAAGTCCAAGGCTCTGCACACAAGGCTATCAAGTCAATCCTCAATGTGGCGGTGACTGGAGAAATGGGGCTTATGGGTGTTGTGGCCAGTGTAGCTCCAGATCAAAAAGCACACTCCTGGTAATAATCTTATATTCCTCGTTAGAAGCATGATGGGTGTTTCATTGATGAAATAGCGAACAGAGCAGATCCTGATCAGACTGTACTGATGCACTGTCTGATCTGGATCTACACTGCAGCTGGTCACAGCCACAAATCCACATACGAGTTTTAATAATCGGCTGCTAATGCGAATTTTGTTGTCAATTTCAGTTTTGCACTTGCAAACTTCTTAGTCGTACAATTTGTTTTGCTTAACTCTTTGCATGCTAGCGGCAAAAATATCTGCCAAACGAATTAGGAGTACCGGTACATGGTTTATTTCTCTCTGTAAATATGTCTTGAAATTTCATTAGAATTGTGTCCTCTGGACACAATTTGAAATTCCAAGACATATTCATGACATTTATAAGGAGAAATAAAAGAAAATATAATGAATTGTCATCTGCTATTTTTGAACTATTTATAGCCCACAAATTTCCCAGCATGCAAAGAGTTAAAGAAAAGAGCCCCAGTTTATCAGTGGTAGGGTCATTAGTATTTGTTGTTGTTGCTCCTCTCTCGAAGGTAACCTAATGGATACTGGTGAACAAATGGATCATACTGAATAGGCTTCCCTTTTCCTGAAACAAAGGAAACAAGGGCATCGTTATCACTAAGCTAATCCCCTCACTGGCATTTTAACATTTTTGCCTTACAAACAAGGTGAAAATAAGTCCACAGTGACCTTGGAGATGGACGGTCGGACGTGGGTCGTATGCAAAACAAAGCAACATCCATGGACAAATTGTGGCCAAATATTATCAAAATCGGTGAAACAGTTCGTAAGTTTTTGAAAAACAAGAACTGGCATCGTTAAACGAAGCTAATCCACTTGCTGGCAGACTTGATAATAAGAAAAAGAAAAAAAAGCATACGTCCACAGTGAAGGTCGGACATGGGTCGTATGCAAAATAAAGCACCATCCATAAACACACATTGTGCCCAAATATTATCAAAATCGGTGAAGCGGTTCTTAAGTTATTGAATAAACAAAAAATACTTAACACTTTTACCTTACACACAAGATGAACGTAAGTCCTCAGAGACCTTAGGCGGTCGGACGTGGGTCGTATGCAAAACAAAGTACCATCCCTAGACACACATTGTGGTCAAATATTATCTATTTTATTGTTTGAAAAGTCATATGAAACAAGGTATAATATACATGTATTCAGTATGAGCTGATCACGATATAGGGCTGATAAATAATACTATGTATATGCATAGGTGGAAGATTCGGATCTTTGACATAAAAAAATCCCATTAAAAAATCACTTTATTGGTAATGTACAGTACAACACCAGGTGGGTGGGTAATGGAATTTGTTTTAATCGGCATTTTTTATGTCAAGGGTCCCAGTCTTCCATCTGTGAGTAAATGTGCTAAATGGTTTGCAAGACTATCATCGGCATAACCTACATTCACCATTCTAGTACATATTTCTGTATGCATGATGTACTCAAGATTTTAATATTTTTTTTTAGGTGCAAATTGCTCCAGTTTTTATTTCACATTTACACAAATACAAGAGGGTTATACACGGGTACCGCCTGGTAATGATCTGTAGCCGATTTCACCAACATTGCAAAGCATACTTTTCTAGCAAAGTATACTTTGAGGGAGAAATTTTCAATTTTAGGATAAATTTATTAATTTTTATTATACCGAATGTATTACACTATCATAGTCATTTTGGCTATGATAATGTAATACATTCAGTATAATAATTATGCATACTTTTAATCATCAAATATATGCAGTGGTTAGTTCTATATGAAATAATGCATTTTAGGAAAAATAAATGATTACTCCCTCAAAGTCAACTTTGCTAGAAAAGAATACTTTGCAATGTTGGTGAAATAGGCTATTTGCAATGTTGGTGAAATAGGCTATTTGCAATGTTGGTGAAATAGGCTATTTGCAATGTTGGTGAAATAGGCTATTTGCAATGTAGCCATGTTGGTGAAATAGGCTATTTGCAATGTTGGTGAAATAGGCTATTTGCAATGTTGGTGAAATAGGCTATTTGCAATGTTGGTGAAATAGGCTATTTGCAATGTTGGTGAAATAGGCTATTTGCAATGTTGGTGAAATAGGCTATTTGCAATGTTGGTGAAATAGGCTATTTGCAATGTTGGTGAAATAGGTTATTTGCAATGTTTGTGAAATAGGCTACTGTACTGTTTGTTAGAAGGATGACATGTTTTCACTGACGGAAAGCTGAACTGCATAGGTCAAACGGTGAGGATGTTGCATAGGCCATCACTGATTTCTCCAGTTTAAGGGACATAACAAAAGTATACTAGTATCAGGGCTCCAGATAAGGAATTAGTAATTGAGTATTGTTACTCCATCATTTCTGAAGCAATTGGGTATTCTAAAATTTTAATTGTGTAAAATAAAATCACACTACTGTTTACATACACATCAACAGACAGCAATTATTGAATAGTTTTTTGCTTCGGAAATGAAAACATGTCTTGGCATTTCATTAGAATTGTCTCCTTGGAGACAATTCTAATGAAATACCAAGATGTGTTTTAATGGAAAATAAGCGAAATATGCTATATTTGTGGTCTGATTATTGTTTTCTGCAGCATGATAAAAGTATCGACCCAGAGATATCAAGATTCCGGTAAGGATGAACTCAATCGGCTGCCCTTAAAATGATGAAGAAGAAATACACAAACACATGAATATAAACTGTACTAAATTAACCTTTACACCGCTATCTTAATTTTTTGTCGTCTGCTGTTTATTTTATATTTTATATTTTTATCATCAAAAACATGCTTTGACAGCACTTTAGAATAATTTACAACATGCTTTGACAGCACTTTAGAATCATTTCCATTGGAAATGATTCTATAGTGCTGTCAAACCATGTTTTTATTGAGATATAAGGCAAGATATAAAAGCAACAGCAGACAACAATTGTTGTGTGTAACGCTCTAAGGGTTAATGATACTCACTGTGTGTTATTTTGATGGTAAACTTTGGTTGTGGATACATGTGCAATAATGTATTAACTTGTGATGAGTTCATGGCTTTCTTGGAATCAATGCCGAGCTCTGGTGTCGCCGATAATTTCCTCATTTCTCTCACCCTATCCTGAAACGATAGAAACGGGAATTAGACAGCAACTAGAAATTGTGTTCATAGAACACAGATGCCCCACATACCGCTTTGATAGTAAACAAAGCAAAGTTGCAAAATTGTAGGTCCCAAATGGGGGGATAATCCATGGCTCAGTGTCAAATCAAAAATAGAAATTCACTTTGTGCATCTACACACCAAGTATCAAGCATATAGCTATTACAATTTAAAAGTCCAAAAGGGGCAGATAATCCAGGACCCCAGCGTTAAACAAAAATCAAATTTAAATTTGCGCAACGATACATTATAAGGAAGCTACATACCAAGTGTCAAGCCTGAAGCTAGTACAGTTTAAAAGTTTTATGAGATACAAGATTTAATAAAAACTTTAAGCAGGGGAGACAACTGTGAAATATGGCAATTGCAGGTGAGTGAAGGTCACATGACAATCATTTGTTTCAGAGTGGTTTGCGGTGTACATAACTGGCTCCTGATAGTCTGCAAGTATGGTGGCTGTACACCTAATACTACTGAAGATACAAGCTCAAGAAAACACTTTAACCCTTCAACCGCTATTTTTTGTCGTCTGCTGTTTATTTTCTATTTTTATCATCAAAAACATGCCTTGACAGCACTTTAGAATAAGTTACAACATGACTTGACAGCACTTCAGAATCATTTCCATTGGAAATGATTCTGAAGTGCTGTCAACCCATGTTTTGATTGAGACATAAGGCAAGATATAAAAGCAACAGCAGACGACAATTGTTGTGTGTAGCGGTCTAAGGGTTAACCTTGTGATGGATGGACAGACAAGCCTCAAGGGTAACACATTAATGCTTCCTCCATTTGGTGGGGCATACAAAGACAAAGTCAAGGTGTGTGGATATAAGCCATCCAAAAGTCAGCCTGTCTTATGTGCTCTATAGGAAAACTCGGCTCCTGCCCATGGTAACCATGGTAACTGAACATAAATGTAATTGCTAGAGCCGGAAAGATTGTGTATCGGGATGGGTGTGGCGGTTACCAGTCAACACAAACTTTTCCTTCCAAAACGTTGACTTCCCCCACAGTGAGAACCTTGAAGTACATTTGTGGCTGTGACGGGAGCAATGGGGCTTATGGGATTTGTAACCAGTGTAGCTCCTGATAAAATACCACACTCCTGTAGCCTGATAATGATCCATATTGCTTGTTAGAAGCATGGCTGGTGTTTTATCGATGGAATGGTGAACAGTCCAGGGGGTCGTTTCACTAAACTTCGTACGACTAAAATGTTCATAAGTAAAAAATTATGATAGCCTGTAAATTTAAGATTAACAATGTTCTCTTGTAAACAATTATTGGATTTACATTTATTGAGCATAGGCTGCATATGCAGCCTATGCGCAATAAATGTAAATCCATCAATTGAAATTTCCAGACGATCCTAAACTTGCACTTACGAACATTTTAGTCGTATGAAGTTTAGGGAAACGGCCCCCAGATACGGATCCTGATCAGACAGTGCAGATACGATCCATCATGATGAAGGAGAGTGAGTGTTCTTGCTACGACCGCTAATCCCATCATTAGATTGACAACCGTATTAAGTAATACCCACTATATATAACCCTTTCACCCCTAAGTAACTGGAATGGATTGTGATATTAATTTTCCGGCCAATCAAATCATCACAAAATTATTTTCAGACTAGTCCATTTATAAAAAGGGGGTGTTTTTTTTCTTCTAAAAAAATATGAATTTAGTTGCAAAAGGTGCAGATCCTGATGAGACGGCTCATCACGAGCCGGCTCATCTGAATCTACATTGTTTGCCTATACCACTATACAGACCTGTGGTGTTGAAAGGGTTAATGATGGCCCATCGTCATTATGTAAACTCACTGATATAAAGATCAGTGTGGTTCCGGACCAGACTTCATGGATGCATGTAGGCTGATCTGGCGCCTCACTGGCTGTAATGTTACTATACACTTCTTCCATGTTGTGTCTCATAATACCCATAGCCGCAACATACGAACTACTTGTACATGTATGTACATATATGTACTTCTCTTGTGTTATATGTTTGTTTGTTTATTGGCCTATCAACAGCTAAGGTCATTTAAGGCCAGGCCAAGATTACTCTTATAAAGCGCATAACCAGATCACTTGTCCGCTGTTTCAATAGCCCGCATTAGCAGCACGTGCACGAATGCTTTTGTGGCGTGGCTTGCCCGTGCAATTTAATTTCGCTAGTAAATCAGTGTGTATATGATATCCTTGTGGTCGGGGCTAACAATTTTGCCAGGAATTTGTAAGTTTAGACCTGTCTTGAAGATGCCGCGTCTCGATTCCGATTCCAGGAACCAAATTATCGGCATGTTGCAGTCTGGCATAAGTCAACGTGATGCTGCGAGACGCTTTAACGTCAATGTTTCGACAATTTCTCGACTCAATCAGAGATTTTTAGTGACAGGCAGCACCAAGGACCGTCCTAGACCAGGCCAACCGCGAGTGACGACGCAACGGCAGGACGTATTCATACGTCAACGTCATCTGCGGAATCAACGTCATCTGCGGAATCGCTTTGTTACGGCAGTTTCAACCGGTAGAACCGTCGTTGGGAGACACGGAAGGAACATTAGTCGTTTCACTGTCAGCAGGAGACTCAAACAACTTGGAATTCGGTGTCGGAGACCATACAAGGGCCAGATATTGACGAGACGTCACCGACTGATTAGACGTCGCTGGGCTGAACATAAACTGAACGTACAACGTCAAAACTGGGATAAAGTGGTTTTCTCGGATGAGTCGCGCTTCGCCTTGAGTTTTGCTGATGGCCGAACACGAATATACCGTCGAAAGAACGAACGGTTTGCCGACAACTGTGTGATCGAACGTAACCGATTTGGCGGCGGAAGCGTCATGGTTTGGGGTGCCATAAATAGTGGATTTCGTTCTGAGTTGATCATTGTGAATGGAACTCTCACTGCCCGACGCTACATTGACGAGATTCTCAATCCAGTCGTGATTCCACTCCTTCGACGTCATGGCCGCAATCAACGCCTGACGTTGCAACAGGATAACGCTCGCGCTCATTCTGCAAGATTGACCCAGGACTTTCTCAGAGACAGTCGTATTGATGTGATGGACTGGCCAGCCGTTTCCCCCGACTTAAACCCGATAGAGCACGTATGGGATGAACTGGGGAGAAAGTTACGTCAACGTCAAAACCAACCAGTAAACGTCAGACAGTTGGGTGCCGCATTGAAGGAGGAGTGGAACAACATCCCCCGACGTACCATTCGACGTCTGACAGGATCCATGAGGGAGCGTCTTCGTGCTGTGATTGAAACACGTGGTGGACACAATCGCTATTAAAAGGTGAGTGAAATGTGCTGACCCCTGCCTCGTTCAGTGGACGTTTTAAGCGACAAGATGATAGTTGAGCAACTTTGGCTCTAGTTGACATTCTTCGTAAATGAGGAATGTTTGATTTGCAAAAAAACGCATTAAAATGTAAAGATATGTACCTACATATATAGGTGTTGCGTTTCTAAAGCTCATCAGTATACATATATGTACTTCTCTTGTGTTATATGTTTGTTTGTTTATTGGCCTATCAACAGCTAAGGTCATTTAAGGCCAGGCCAAGATTACTCTAAAAAGCGCATAACCAGATTCAACTGTCGCATACAAATGTCAAAGACGTATGTGAGGGCCAAACCAGGTCTCCAGTCGGGATTCCATTAAGGATGACTCCTGTTCGTTAAATTACCCATCGCATGCTCCCACCTGTGATATATATGCCAGTACATCATAAGCCTCTGTAGGCTGGCTGTCCAGTAATCAAACATGTATTATTGTTATATTATGTAATAGGTTGCACTTTAAAAATAAAGTATCTACCTATCTATACTTATATACGGTACATAATTAAGAGAAATAGTTTTATTTTTCGTGCAAAAATGTATGTAGCCTCAGCATGTACTGGGTTAAAATGACATGGATAAATGGGGCCTGCTGTCCCTTCATTAATATGGGCAGATCATTTTGACTGACTCGATAAATAGGGAATATGATTTTTTCCGACCAGTGTACACCCAGATCAGCATGTGCATCCGCACAGTCTGCATCAGGGTCTGCATTGTTTGACATTCATTCTGGAAACAATGCAGACATGCCATACTTATAATTTAGATCGACATAAGGCTACGGGCGCGTACTACCAGATCAGGAGCTAGACTGGCCACAAGTGTCATATGCTTCAGTTCTCTCGCCAGGGCCACAATTAATGGCAGCAGGAGTATGATGGACGAGGCAGCACATGGGAACAGGTTACACAATGTGAGTGTAAACTTCATCAACCAAGATCAACATCTGCCGTCTACAGACAGACATGTAGCCGATTTCACCAAAATTGCTAAGCATACTTATGTAGCTAAGTATACTTTGAGGTAATCATTTATTTTTCCCGAAATGCATTATTACATATAGAATTAATGGCTGCATATATTTAATGATTAAAAGTATGCAGAATTATTATACTGAATTTATTACATTATTACAGCCAAAGTAATAAATTCAGTATAATAAAAATTAATTAATAAATGTATCCTTAAATTGAAAAGTTCTACCTCAAAGTGTACTTAACAAGATGGCTGTGATAATGTAATAAACCTTAAATTGAAAATTTCTCCCTCAAAGTGTACTTAGCAACATAAGTATTCTTTGCAATTTTGGTGAAATAGGCTACAGGAGCCAGACTGGGATGCCCTACTATTGCCACCAAACAACTATAATCCTATATCTATGGTAGACAGAGAACAGATTGATCCAACCTGGCTGGTGATTATAATATAAGATAACACAATATTTTAATAAGTATAAATGTTTTGTTTGTTTGTTGGGGTTTAACGGCCTATCAACAGCTAAGGTCATTTAAGGCCGGGTCAATGGGTTTAGTACTAAATCCCATATATTACCTGTACAAGTACATGTACATGTTCAAGTACATGTACAAATGGGGGGAAAATCCCAAAATCAGAACTGAATATTTACAATAACAAAACTATATATTCAGCCATGAAATCAGAATAATCCTGATCTGATGCCAGGTCTTCGCCACACCAGAATCACTTGGCCCCTCCCAAAAGCAGTAGGATCAGTAATAATCTTATACTTTTATAATGGGCAATAACCCAATTCAACTCCCAGGTAACTAAAGAGCCAAAGATAAAAACGTACCGTCAACAAGATCAATTTCACACAAATGACACTGGGTGGAATGCCATGAAAGTGAGGAAGTTATTGGTGAAGTTTGGTAATGATCCGACTCACGGATCAGAAGACATTTGGACGTACATCCAAAATTATTGACATAAAAGTCGAGGTCACCAAGGTGAAAGTCAAGGTCACCGAAATGACACTGAATGGATACCTATCAATGTGAGGATGTACGTCCAAAATTATTGACATGAAGGTCACCAATGCGAAGGTTAATTTCACCCGAATGACACTAGATGGATAGTTATGAATGTGAGGAAACTATTGATGATGTTTGGTCATGATCCGTGATATACGTGGACATACGTCCAAAATTGTTGATACCAAGGTCAAGGTCACCATGGTCACGGTCACCCGAATGACACTGGTTGTATAGCCATCAATGTGACAAAGCTATTTATGAAGTTTTGTAATGATTCGACTAATGGATCAGGTGATATTCAACATTTGGACACCAAGGTCACCATTGTCACGGTCACACAAATTTCACTGGCTTGATAGCCATCAAAGGGAGGAAGCTATTGATGAAGTTTGGTAAGGATCCCACTAATGGATCAGGAGGTAATCAACATTTGGACAAACTTATTGACACAAAGGTTAAGGTCACCAAGGTGAATGTCAAGGTCAAGCAAATGAAAGTAGATGAGTAGCCAATAGTGTAAGTAGCTATTGATTAAGTTTGGTAAGGGTCCGACTAACGGATCAAGAGATATGCGAAATATGGACTACTATTTTGGACATACATGTATGTCAACAATTATTGACACAAAGGTTAAGGTAGTCTCCGGGAAACTGCCAAAACTTTACAGGACCGAAAAACATTTTGAAAGTAAAATTGATATGCTATAGTTAAGCTTTTAGGCATATCAGTCATAAAAGTAAGGCTAGCTAGCGTCATGAAACCAGAAATTGGCATAGTCAGACATTCGGTCTGGACACATCCGGTTTACCGTCGGACCGGCGGCTATTTTACCGGACAAGTCCGACGGTCCGACGACATCAAAAAGATGTACCTAACAACCAAACCAGGGATATCAGCGGGATAATGGTAAGAATGAAACCCATCATTAAATTCACCCTTCGCATGTTTCCAACCAACCGCCCGCACATGTCCTGAGAATACCGAGTACAAGCACAGACTGATCCGGGTGACACTGGTTACCAATGTTATAAAGCCTATTTAATCAGAAGTGGAAGTGAAGGCGAGGACAAGAGATTTGTGGTTTATCCATCAGGCGGTATTGATGTGCAGTGATTCATGGCCGCCCTCCTGTACCCAGCCATATTTCAATCCTAATTATTGATTCTTAATCAAATATTGGAAGTCATCAATTCCCACAGTCGTGTCACCACAAAATGGACCCATGGGAATATAAGACGTAGGTTGTTAATTTTTGTAATGAGCAATCTCTTGTTATACAGGGAAATTGGCAAATTATCTAGCACATAATTCCAGCACAAAAATATTTACACAATTCCCTAACATTTGATTGGCTCGTAGCAAGTCTCTGTCCAAAATTTATATCCCAGTAAACTCCCACGCCAAACTACTTTCCGTAACAGTGAGGCGCAGTTAAAATAATTCTTAAGAAAACGGAAAATAAACACATTTTCTTGATGAATTTATTTCAAATGCTGGAATTATAAGGAATGAATGGCCTTTTTGTTGAATTTATCTAGGATATAAACTTGTAAAAGTCGCGGGAATACTGGACGAGGCCTTCTGGCCTTCGTCCAGTATTCCCGCGACTTTTCCAAGTTTATACCCCGATAAATTCCACAAAAAGGCCATTCATTCCTATAATAACCAATAGGATAAAAACATTGGCGATAAAAAAATACAATAAAAAAATTTAATTGTAATTTTTTATCGCCAATTGTTTATTTTTATCGCAAATTGCGAAAGTGGCTTTTCCAAGTTTATACCCCGATAAATTCCACAAAAAGGCCATTCATTCCTATATTAACCCTTTCAACACCACAGACCTGTACAGTGGTATTGGCAAAAAGTAGATCTGCACTTTAAAGTAATTTTCATATTTTTGAGAACAAAAAATACCCCCTTTTCATACCGTAAATGTACTAGTCTGAAAATCATTTTGTGACGGTTTGATTGGTTGCAAAATTAACATATCAAAATCCATTCCAGTTACTTGGGGGTGAAAGGGTTAAATCTTTTCACACGTAAGAACTGGGAATGGTGAATCTGTCACAGCGTGATGGAGGATCACCAATAATGCATGCATGTGCAACTGGGAGCCGTTTCACTAAACTTTGTACGACTAAAATGTTCGTACGGTAAGTGCAAAATTATGATAGTCTGTAAATTTCACATTAACAATGTTTTCTTGTAAACAATTATTGGATTTACATTTATTGAACATAGGCTGCAAATGTTCAATAAATGTAAATCCATCAATTGAAATTTCCAGACAATCCTAAATTTGCACTTACGAACATTTTAGTCTTACGAAGCTTAGTGAAACGGGCCCCAGGTGCGGATCTAGGTGGAGGCGTGTCCGGCACACGCCCCTTCTAAAAGTGGTCGAGTTTAGATTTTAAACCATTTTTTACGTGGAAAGATTATTTCCTTATTTCTCACCCAAAGTGTATGTTGTTACCACTCAGTTGAACCGTCTCGTCGAGATGCTTCAACTGAGTGGTAACAACATATAATTTTGATGAGAAATAAGAACAAATGCAGGAAATAATTATCTGAAGTTTATGAAATTTGACGATTATATCCGTCTCATTTGCATTTCTAAACCTAAATCTTGGTTCTGCCCCAGTGCAACATCAAAATAATCCATTACGGAAACATAAATTATAAGAAATGCTAAGCTATGTTTTATGTGAATTGATTGATTGGGTGATTGATTGGTGGTTTAAGTCTGTTCAGAAACAAGGTCATACATATCTAGACAGGAAAAGTGTATGTGACATTATACAGTGGAACCTCTCTAAACCGAACACCATGTAAACATATGTGATAATATTTTGTATGGGTTTTGTTGTCATTTAGCTCGGACGATAATGTATGTTCTTGATTGCAAAGCACACACATACATTTTCAAATGGTCATGATGCCTGATTTATAGTGGAACATCTCTAAACCGGACACTCCCAGGGTGTCAGGTTTAGAGAGGTTTCACTGTAATAAAAACATTCAGCACGGACAGGCACCCTTACATACACCCAGATCACTTGGTCCGAGGTGTGAATCCCATTAAGATTCACCATTAAAATATGAATCCTTAACGATGGATTCATCATCGCACATGCTCTCCCATCCCCCACTGTTCCATATGAAAACACTAGTAAACTCGTAATTAGTAGTAATGGATTGGCCACAGAAATGTGTATTCTCACCATTGGGCTGTATGTGAAAGTTATTATCCATGACCAAAATAAGCAATACATGAATATTAAATAAAGTAAAAAGAATTCCGTGGAATCAAATGTCTCGCCTTGACCTTGACCCTGGCGCCCAGAGAATAGTCCTATATTCATCTACATATCATAGTAAAGGTATGTATAAAATTTGATCACTGTAGCTGATAAGGTGTTGAAGTAATGACACCGCCGACGACAGCGACTCCGGAAAAGCAAAACCTATGTCTCGCTTTCCGCTTTCAGCAAATTCATCTACCATTAATCATCCCTGACACAATCCTCTGTGACGATGCAATACATATATTTTGTTCAAGCACCTTCACAAGCCAACATTCCATATCAATCAATATCTACAGCAAACAATATATTGTGCACGCCCACCGCCGACTGAGAAAGAGGAGACCACCTTGCTAGACTATGATCTATTGTGATCTTTAATCATCTTGAACATTCATGAAGCTAATACACTGTTCAACAGCAATGATTGGTAATTGACGGAATGGCGACCAGAGTTTACCCAGATCAGCCTGTGCACAGGCTGATCTGGGCATACTCTGGTCGCAAACATCTTGTATACCTTTATCCACTATTAAGCTTCTATAGACAAGTCCTGCCCTGTTGACTCTGAATAGAAGCCAATCTATCATTGCTTCCTGTTGTTTTCCTGTTACGGCAGCGTGGACATTATCCACAGCAGATTGAATCATTCTGTGATTAAGGTTCAAATTTCCAGTACAATATTACCATGTACCATGAAAATTATCAAAGCATACGGCGGAAGTTTTCGCCATTACTGGGAATGACTTATCATGATACGTCATCATAACACACACACTCTCATTTAACCCTTTCAACACCAAGTAACTTAATAGGATGTTCCATGCCAATGTTTCACGCTATTTCATTAATTTTGTTCATTCAAATTATCCCATTCTTCTAAAAGGGTAATCTGTACGACGTTTAAAATTATTAACAAACAGTGGAGATCCTGATGAGACGGCTCGTTACGAGCCGGCTCATCTAGATCTGCACTGTTTGCAAACATTGTCTCTATAGAGGTCTGTGGTGTTGAAAGGGTTAATGGTGTTTTAGATGGCATTGACATTTCAAAATCTTTGTTGGTGTTTAACAGTCCAGTGACCTCATATTTGAATGATATTATACTACCTTCAACACAAAATGAACATAAAATTTGTTGGGCATTAGGCTGTGGCAGACCCAATACACCAAATATCTACATGTAGTTAGAAATTCATCCATCAGTACAAACGTAATTCCACAGACAATGAAGCTAAACACACATGCTATGCATATTACTTCAACCTATACAATTTTTTGGACTAGTAAATTAATCACATTGAAGGATACTAAACCAAACAAGAAATGTGTACTGTCGGCACACAGATGCCCAGGGATTCCGCTGGCGATCGCCACTTTCGCAATTGGCGATAAAAATAAATCCTTTTTTTTTTTTTTTTCGAAAATTGTAATTTTTTATCGCCAATTGTTTATTTTTATCCTATTGGTTATTCCTTTTTTTTTTTTTTTTTGAAGTGGCGATTTATTTTCCCAAGCGGAATCCCTGGATGCCCCCGGTGGCAGATCTGAGAAACTGTGGCAAAGTTAATTAACCAAAGTGATAAGTATTCACAAACACATTTATGAAGGTCAAAAGGTCATGTTGAAATATTTAAGTAATCCTTCAAGGGATATAGAAGTAATAACAGAAATTTGAAACTCCAGCAAACTTTTTAATGTGGGAAAATGTTCAAAGTAGTCAAGGTCAAAAGGTAAAGGTCATATTATGGGCAGCATGGATGTGTGGCATTTGTCCACATGTATACTGTGTTTAAATATTTAAGTAATCCTTCAAGGGATATAGAAGTTATGACATAATTTCGAAACTCCAGTGAACTTCTCAATGTGCTGGACACACGGACGGACAGACACACGGAAATGCAGTCCAAACACTATATGCCTCTGGCTCTACCGAGACCGGGGGCATAAAACAAAGCATGAAAACTGAGAAACACTGTTGACTTTCCATCCTGTGGGGTTGAAATGGCTAATATGTTATTAGACACAATTTGTAAATTTACCCAGATGTTAGTAACAAACCAATGTACGCACAATTGGACTATGGCAACACCCGCTCCTGTCTACCAGTGAGGGGATCATCAACAGTTTCTAGACCAAAAGTAAATGACATGAAACAGTGTACTGTAGAACCAGACGAGTCATTATCAGTACAGTGGAGCCTCTCTAAACCGAAGACCAAGATAACGTCTGTGATCTTATTTTTGAAGAGGTTCTTTCATAATAATGTATATTCATGATTGCAAACGTCCAAATACGTATCAGAATGGTAAAGTATCTGATTTACAGTGGAACATCTCTAAACCTGACACCCTGGAGACCTCAGAGGGTGTCCGGTTTAGAGAGGTTCCACTGTATATGCTTTCTCATCTGGATCTACATAGTTTGTGAATATTGTCATATTTGGTTTACAACACTACCCATATTGTGATTAACGGAGCCATGGCAGATATTTCGGGTGTAAGGATTTAGTTGTGTACATGTATGTGCGATGAACCAGTTAATGTCTTTCTAACTCTGGTTCATGAAAATAGCCTGTTGAATGATGTCCATCCTAACAAAATAAGCATGGTTTCGTGATTTGTTTGTTTGTTTATTGGTGTTTAACGGCCTATCAACAGCTAAGGTCATGTAAGGCCGGGCAAACGGGTTCGATCCAGTTTTAACATGCTGCATTGGGGGGAAAATCCCAAAATCAGAATGGAATATTTACATTGAAAAAATATAATCAGCCCTGAAATTAGAATAACCGGACCTGGTGCCAGGTCCATATCACACCAAAGTCACTTGGCCCCTTCCCCTAAAATAGGATTATGAATAATCGTAATACTCACATAAGGGGTATAACCAGATTCAACTGTCACATACAAAATGCTAATGACGTATGCGAGGGCCAAACCAGGTCTCCAGTCGGAATTCCGGTAAGGGCGAACCCCGATCGTTAAATTACCCATCGCGTGCTCCCACCTGCCACCCACAGGTTACGTAGGTAGTGTCCAATGACACAGAAATTATCCCACATCAACAGATCCAAAAGAAAGGATAATGTTTTACCCATTGATAGAATGCTGACATCTACTCTCGATCAAATTAGCAAACTATAATAGATCCTGCGACAACTGGGAGTATGTAGGAAGAGCAGGATCTACATGTGTGGCAAATGCCGTATTCCATTTTTAACCCTTTCAACACCACAGGCCTGTATAGTGGAATTGGCAAACAGGGTAGATCCAGCTCCTTTTTTTACAATTTTGAGACCAAAGACAACCCCTTTTCATAGATGGACTAGTCTGAAAATCATTTTGTGATGATTTGATTGGTTGCAAATTTAACATATCAAATTCCATTCCAGTCAGTTAGAGGTGAAAGGGTTAAGTCAGTTACCAAAATGTTGTACAGCGACAAATCTTGAATGCATCTGCAGGGCCTTAAGCTGGGAGAAAGGACCTTACGACATATGATATGTGACCAGGGCCTACACATGTCGCTATTCCATCAACAGCAAATTTGAGACAAGCCATGTGATTTTATAAGAAGTGGGATATCTCATAAAAATATTTACAAAAATTAATATTTTCCGTAAATAAAGTCAAGTGTTTGTTCAGAGCAAATAGAACTCCACATTTGCTATGAAAATTGTGTCAACTATTGACGTCATTTACAGAAAATATTGCAGTTTCTGTAAATATGTTTCCTGAAAAATTGCACATGTTCTTCAGTACAAAATCACATGGCTTATCTCTATATGCCTCTGAATAACAAATTTAATTAAGATACAATATAGAGTAGACATTAATATCAGGATCTACACTGGTCACAAACAGTCTAAGGTCCATTTTATCAGCCGGTGGCCCATGTACGTTGTACTTTGTGAACTCAATGACCCCCGCACCTGACGGAGCCGCAGTAAACAAGTTGTGACATTTTCAATAACAATCAATCACACAGCTTGTACATGTCCAATATAATTAATAATTATGGAAAATGAAGTTAACCAATAACACCTTGGTGGAATTTCTAATACATGTAATGCAGCGCTCCAGATAAGGATTTAGTAATTGAGTATTGTCACTCCATTATTTCTGAAGCAATTGGGTATTTCAAAATTTAAATTGGGTAAAGTAAAATCACACTACTGTTTACACATTAGCAGACCGCAAGTATTGAATAGTTTGCTTCTAAATGAAAACATGTCTTGGCATTTCATTAGAATTGTCTCCTTGGAGACAATTCTAATAAAATACCAAGATGTGTTTTCATGGAAAACAAGAAACATATGCTATATTTGTGGTCTGTTTATTGTTTTCTGCAGCATGATAAATGTACTGTAATTTTTTTTATTGCTTTTTAACACTTCTGATTTCAATTGGGTTTTTGGCAATTTTAATTGGATATTTAAGCAAATAAGCAGCTTATCTGGAGCTCTGTGTAATGTCTATACCTTCAGTGAGAAGGATAAAATAATCCTTTTAATATATTCGGAATACTCTTATAGGCGAATGCATATTTGGAAATATTTTATTTTCTATTTTTCTCAATAAAAGTTTATATTGTTATCACTCATTTGAAAGATCTCAACGAGACGGTTCAAATGGTGGTCACAAAATAAACTTCAGATGAGAAATACAGAAACTATTTGAAACTTTCCATCTGTAGAAGTGTATTTCAAGGGACAAAATCCACATACAATCACAGGTGATCGACATGTTGATAGGATAGTGTCTTATCCTTGTTTAGACATGTATTTTTGTCTATACGTCTAAACAAGTGTAATACACTATCCTATCAACATGTCGATCGCCTGTGCTTTCAACACTGCAGACCTCTTTTGTGATGTTTGCAAAAGGTGTAGATCCAAAATTAGACAGTTTGTAACAACTTAATAAGCCGTCTCATCAGGATCTGCACTTTTTTCACGTAATTTTCATGTTTTAGGAGAAAACAAAACACCCCTTTTTTATAAATGGACGAGTCTGAAAATCATTTTGTGATGATTGGATTGGTCGGAAAATTAACATATTGTGGTTCATTCTAGTTATTTAGGGTTGAAAGGGTTAAACGAACATGTACTTGCCCACTCAGTAGGCACAAAATGTTCTTCATATCAGAGACATCATCTGAGACATTTTCTGCCAAAATAGACATTAATTCACCATTACCCCACAAATTGATTGGCATTATTATACAGTTTATATCAGACGCAAATTTCCACACTGATATCAGGGGTGATAACCGTGTTTCCTTAAAATGTTAACAGACATTACTATTTATTCTCTGTATTTAGTTTTTGATGTGCAATGATCATACTTTATACTCGGTCAAAAATATTATTTTTTCATGTGACACATTTAATTAGGTAGTATAAATAATTCAAAAATACCATGCCTTATTTGCATATGAAAAGAGACTGATACCACCGCGAGTCACTATCAGTAAAATAAATATTACTAGGTAAATGATTTATCTGTATTGCGGGACCTCGTAATTTTTAGAACTGGTGGAATAGTGACACAATTATACACTTATTTAATTCCTATAAAGAACATTTTGTGCCTACTGAGTGGGCATGTACCTATTAAAGTATAGCGAAGATCAGACAAAACACGACAATCACGGGAGACTATCTCACCCACAAACTATAAAATATGTCCATAGAACATGGATGCTCCACCTACTTCTTTGATAACGAATGCCATAAGCCCCATTTCTCCAGTCACAGATCAGGAGCTAGATGGCCCACAATTGTCAAAAACCCATTTATCCGGTCACAGATCAGTAGCCTATTTCACCAACATTGCAAAGTATACTTATCTAGCAAAGTATACTTTGAGGAAGAAATTTTAAATTTAAGGATAAATTTATTATTTTTTAATTATACTGAATTTATTACATTATCACAGCCATTTTTGGCTGTGATAATGTAATAAATTCAGTTAAACAATTCTGCATACTTTTAATCATCAAATGTATGCAGTCATTATTTCTATATGAAATCATTCATTTTGGGAAAAATAAATGATTACTCCCTCAGAGTATACATAGCTAGATAAGTATATTTTGCAATGTTGGTGAAATAGGCTACATGAGCTAGACTGGCACACATACAGGTACATTGTAAGCCCCATTACTACAGGCACTGAGGCTGTGACTGGAGAAATGGCGCTTATGGGTTTGCAAAACCCATAAGCGCCATTTCTCCAGTCACAGCCACTAGTTACTAGTGTAGATCCAGATCAGCCTGTGCATACACAGTCTGATCGGGATCTTCATTGTGCCATTCCATCAATGAAACACCTGTCATGCTTCTAATAAACAATATAGAACGTTGTCAGGCTAAAGGAGTGTGTTAGTTGATCAGGAGCCACATTGGTCACAAATCCCATAAGCCCAATGACTACAGACAAAGATACAAATGTGTAGGCTACCGGTACTTACCTCAGCTACAAGGATGCATTGCTCAAACGTATCTATTTCTGGCACACATGAACCCTGTGCATAATCGGTGCGGTTCCAACAGTTGAACATTTTGAACATTTCTGGTAAACATTGAGCCCCTGAAACAATAAATATATTTACCCTTACATTGCTGAATTAAAAAAATTTCTGCTGATTATTATTTATTTTCCATTTTTATCATCAAAAACATACTTTGACAGCACTTTATAATCATGGAAATGATTCTCAAAAGCTGCCAAACCATGTTTTTATGGAGACAACAGAGAAAAAGTGAAACAACAGCAGACGACAATTTTTAATTTTTAATACCTGCTTTTTAAGTTATTTGAACATAACCTTACACTTGGGTGCCGCACATGTGGGATATAGAAAAACTCTAGCAATATGTCCATGGAGCACTGGTATCAAGGAAAGCTCAAACAAATTGAATACTTTTTGCGCTCCAGATAAGCTTTGTGTCTAAAGCGTACAACACAAAAAAACTTTAAGAAAAAAATTCAAAGTAATTTGACCTTGACATTGGGCACAGGGGCCGCACGGTTGGGGTGTAGAATGAAAATATGGATGATGATAAACACCCATGTGAAGTTTCAAGGTAATGGGCGAAGCAGTTGCTGAGATATAGTATAACAAAAAACTTTAACCAAAAAACACTTAAACCAGACGTACGTTAAAAAGTTAACGTTGAAAATGGCTAAGTCAATTACGTAGAAATAATAGGTCAAGGTAAAACAAATGGTCACATGTTGGAGAGTTGTATGTGGTGGGTACCCCTTGGTTATGAAGCTGTGAAAGTTTGGGGCACCCCTTGGTTATGAAGCTGTGAAAGTTTGGTGGTCCTAGGTGGTACAGTACCAAAGAAATGGACTTAAACACGAAAACTTAACATTGTAAACGCGAAAAGTTAACATTGAAAATGGCTAAGTCGACTGCGCGGAAAAAATGGGTCAAGTTCAAAAAAAGGTAACATGTTGGATAGTGATATGTGGTGGGCACCCCTTGGTTATGTGGTGGGCACCCCTTGGTTATGAAGCTGTGAAAGTTTGTTGGTCCTATGAGGTACAGTAACAAAGAAATGGACTCACACACGAAAACTTAACATTGATTGTTGACGCTGCCCGCCCGCCCGCCTGCCCGCCCGGCTTTCGCCAATCCAATAGCCTGGGTTTTAAAAAAAAAAAACCTGGCTAAAAATCAATAATACATTTGTAAAAGTAAAATATGCATTGCATTTGAAATATGGGGGTATAATACTTATCTTGAGTTCTGTTCTCCTGACAAGGATTAAAAAGAAAAATGTGAACATTATGTCATGGGGAGATAACTCCAACAATACAAAATCCAGTGTCAGTTCTCTTCCAGCTGACATGCATGCCTTTAGGTTGCATAGGTTTAGACATTTGTATGAAGAATCATCAAGTTAGGTATATCATCAAGCAAGAGGTATACAACTCATGGTCCGCACATGGATCGAACTTTGAAAGGTGAACATTGTGTAGTGCAAGGTGCATGATCACGTGGTCATAACAACCACAACAGTGGCTGAAAGTTTTGAAATCTTGAAAGTATTATTTTATATTTTTCTTAATATGAAACGGATTTTCATGAAATATGGCGCAGCAAACGCGTCTTCATGAGCTGCATTTTGTGGTCCGGGGAGTCATGGAAATCGATTCTTCGCAAAAACGACAGAAGTTTGGACGAAAAAACAGAGACCACCAAATGCAGCTTAACAAGACGCGTTTGATGCGCCATATGTCATCAAAATCCGTTACATAATAAGGACACTATAAAAGAATACGTACTTTGAATCAGATGGATTCTGGAAATTTCAGTACTTGTTGTTGTTGTTAGTACCACGTGATCATACACCTTGTAGTGGGGGGTTATACATTGTACATGTAACTACAAAAAATCCAGAGTTGGCTCCCTTAGTATGTGACACATTGTTAGGCCATCTTGTATGCATCTGTGAAGTAGCAAAAACATATTCTCCTTGGATTTGTTTCTTTGTGTATTGGTGCTTAACGGCCTATCAACAGCTGAGGTCATGTAAGGCCGGGCAAACAGGTTCGATCCCGTTTTAGCCTGCTCCATTGAGGGGAAAATTCCAAAATCAGAACGGAATATTTACATCTAGAAAAAATATATTCAGCCCTGAAATTAGAATAACCTGACCTAGTGCCAGGTCCATACCACACCAAAATCACTTGGCCCCTTCCCCTCAAATGGGATTACGAATAATCGTAATACTGACATAAGGGGTATAAACAGATTTGACTGTCACATACAAAATGCCGAAGACGTAGTATGTGAGGGCCAAATCAGGTCTCCAGTCGGCAATCCAGTGAGGATGAACCCCGATTATTAAATTACCCATCGCGTGCTCCCACCTGCCACCCACAATATTCTACGTGGAATACAACTTATGCACCAGACAAGGATACAAATGAACTAGAAAATATGTTCATAGAACATAAATGTCGCTTTGATAGTAAACGAGGCAAAATTCCAAGTCCATGGCTCAGTGTCAAAGAAAAAATCGAAATTCACTTTGTGCATCTACACACCATAAGGAAGTTACATACCAATCATCAAGCCTCCAGTTATTACGGTTTAGAAGTTTTACAAGTTACAAGGCAAAATGGTGAAAAGGGGGAGATAATCAATGACCCGGTGGTCGAATGAAAAATCGAAATAAACTTTGCGAATCTACTCATCATAAGAAAGCTACATACCAAGTTTCAGGTCTGTAGCTATTACGGTTTAAGTTTTACGAATTACAAGGCAAAGTTGGGAAATTCTAATTTGAAAAAGGGGAGATTATCCATGAACCGGGGGTCAAATAAATTAGCTAAAAATCGGAATAAACTTTGCGCATCTACATGTACTCATCATAAGGAAGCTGCATACCAAGTTTGAGATCTGTAGCTATTACGGTTTAAAAGTTTTACAAGTTACAAGGCAAAATTGGGAAATTCTAATTCGAAAAATGGGAGATAATCCATGAACGGGGGGGGGGGGGTGAGGGGGGGGGGGGGGAGGCGGGGGGGTGGGGGGGGCGTCTACTATCATCATAAGGATCCGCATCTACTCATCATAAGGATCCAATGACATCTCTCTTGCATGTGACACACCTTTAGCTTGTGATGTACAATGAGAAGTATCAACAAATTAGTGCACGGGGTATACAACTTATGCTCTGGACAAGGAACGAAAAAATAAACTAGGAAATTGTAAAGCAAAATGACACTGCTGGTGAGCCATCAAGAACAAAACAGCAAACAAGAACTTGTGACCTTGACCTTTAGGGCATAAAGCCCATATTCAATAGGGTTCTTTATCTGTTTAATATAAATGTGTTTGTCAAGCATCGCGAAGATAGACGGTAGTCATATTAATCTAATGTAAATGCTATTACGCACATTTTTTACGTTGGCTGTGGTGTAGCGATATATAGTTGCGAACGGTAACTTTTGCAATTTACTCCCGTACCAGCTACGATTCAACTCAATCATAGGCCTTCTCAGTAGAATAGCAAATCAGATCTGATTCACACATTAGCAGTTAAAGGTACATGCCCACTCAGTATGCACAACATGTTCTTTATGGGAATTCAATAAGTGTATAATTGTGTCACAAATTCCACCAGTTCTAAAACTTACGAGTACCCGCTATACATATATAATCATTGAGTAATATTTATTTTACTGATAGTGACGCACTGTGGTATCAGGCTATTTTCATATGCAAATGAGGCATTTGTTACTTATTTATACTAATTAAATGCATCACCTAAAAAATAATATTTTCGACAGATTATGAAGTATGATCATTGCACATCAAAAAATAAATACAGAGAATAAATAATAATGTCCGTTAGTATTTCAATGAAACACAGTTATCGCCCCCGATATCTGTGTGGACATTTACCTCTGATATAAAATGTATAATGATGCCAATGTGGGGTAATGGTGAATGAATGTTTATTTTGCCAGAAAATGTCTCAGATGATGTCTCTGATATAAAGAACAGTTTGTGCCTATTGAGTGGGCATGTACCTTGAATTGTGAAAGATTTCCCATATTTTTTAACTGAAACGAGTGTTAATATTATGAAAATAACATATTCAAGTAATTATGACACAAATTTACAAATGTAGATGACCTGATAAAGTACATTTAAGCTAGAATCAACAAGTGATACAGTCAGTGGCAGCCAAATTCAACATATAAAAGTTAAGATGGGGTCAATTTTCTGTAAAGGCAAAAAATAATTTTCCAAACCTTCTACAATGGTAAAATTTGTTTCAGAATTATTAGTTTGTATTTCGTTTATAATACTAATATTTTTTTCAGATGGCAAATATCTCAAATGTGTCACAATTAACTGCTAAAGTGTGAATGAGATCTGATTGGCTAGTCTGCATGGAAGGTCTACGAATGGAATCTTAACTCTGGCTACGGACGGTACGGGAGAAGATTGCAAGAGTTGCCTACTAAAGTGGAAAACGTGCAACTAGCCAATAAAATGGATTACAGTCAAAACGGCCCCTGGTAAAAACTGCCCCGATTTGGTCAAAAGGGCCCCTCTAAATTGGTCAAAACGGCCCCTCGTCCAAAATAAATGGTCAAAACGGTCCCTGTTTGGTTAAAACGGCCCCAATAAAAAAAAAAATAATAATAATTTTGTATTTTTCAGAGATTTTGATAGTATTTACGTTGTAAAATGTTGTATAATGAATATAAATAACAATAATTTTTATAACTACATGTATATTGAATTTTGTCACAATCTGTCAAGATCAATAGGTTTCTTCATCTTGCCGTGATAAACATGTATACCGAATTTGGTTAAAATCCGTCAAGTGGAACTCTAGTTATTGCGTGGACAAGCTGTGACCACCCGCCCCTACAAAATAAATACATAATACGTCCCATTTTTTCAAATGGGCGTATAAAAACGAACACAAAGATTGTATTATATTAGCCGTATTTTAACCGTATTCGTAACAATATGTTTTCTTATTTTTCGTGAAAATCGTTACGCGGTGTCACTAGTTAATGAATTTTATATGGAACATCAAATAACGATTTCAATGTATTTGAAGCACAATTATACCTGATTGATTGGATAGCAGGATTACAGTTTAATTTACGATGATTACAAACAAGTGCGAGAGCACTTATATAAATATAAATGACTGCCTTGGTGCAGATAAGATAAGGGGTGGGGGTCGACCACGTGATCCCATAGGGGGGAATTTCAGTGGGAGGAAACTGGAGTACCCCGACGAGTTTTATGTATGTATTTCAGCTACCGAGAGAACCTGACTGGCAGTCTGCCACTGGTCTCTTGAAGGTGTCGACCGTATACAAGCCGCGTGTCACCCGCCAGGATGTGTAGCCATCTTGTACACAATCACTTGTTGAGGCTATACCTCTAGGGGAAATGAGCGCTCAGTCTGATCAGGGCCGATACCATTTCCCTTCTTGTACATAATCACTGTAACTGTATAACGTATACCAGCAGCGTGTTGCCCGCCAGGACGCCGGTGTAGCCATCTTATAATAATCACTTGTTGAGGCTATACCTCTAGGGGGAATTTGCAATCAGATTCTGATCAGGGTCTACACTGTTTTCCATTGTGTACATAATCACTTGTTAAGGCTATAGATCTGGGGGGAAACTTGCATTCACAGTCTGATCAGGATCTACACGGTTTCCCATATTGTGCATTTATAACCATTTGTTGAGGCTATACCTGTAGTGGAAATATGCATTCAGAATCTGATGAGGATCTACACTGTTTCCCATATTGTACATAATCGTTTGTTGAGGCTATAAATCTAGGGGAAATTTGCATTAACAGTCCGATCAGGGTCTACACTGTTTCCCATTTTGTACATAATTACTTGCCGAGGCTATAGATCGAGAGGAATTTTGCATTCAGTCTGATCAGGTTCTACACTGTTCTCCATATTGGTTAAGACTATATATTCAGCAGAGACTTGTGTTATGTCTGACCAGGGTCTACACTGTTCCCATCTTGCAATATATATTTGTTTTATAGCCATAGGGTCTACACTGTTCCCATCTTGCAATATATATTTGTTTTATAGCCATAGTATAAGATAACACATGTAATTCACTTGTTGCAATATATCCAGCACATAACTGAATTCGCATGCTGATCAAGGACTACACTGTTCGCCAACGTGTACTTGTCTACATGTGCTGTATATTTATCTTCACCTATTTGTTATTTCATGACAAAGGCAAAGCTATAAAATACTTTATTATCGGCTATAACAAGTTGTTCTCTGTTGAAACCCCACTAAAATACAGTGTTCTGGTCAATACAATATAGAATTGGGCATTGTTTACATAAAGGTGTGAAAAACATTAAAGCTATTTCATAAGATATACAAACCATACACAAATTTAAATAATATATATATATATATATATTGCATGCATATTAAAGTTCATAAAAGTTCTTAAAGGTACATGCCCACTCAGTAAGCACAGAATGTTCTTTATAGGAATTAAATAAGTGTATAATTGTGTCACTATTGCACCAGTTCTAAAAATTACAAGTGCCCGGAAAACAGTATTGGATACTTTATGATCTGCTATGAGGATTTGTATTGTAGATAGTTGTAGTACCTGTATACTAGTACACAAACGCGCCCATCAGGGAAAGTGGTATGATTTCATGCCATATATGCATAGAAAACAGATATAATCATTTAGTAATATTTATTTTACTGATAGTGACGCGCGTTGGTATCAGGCTACTTTCATATGCAAATGAGGCATGATATTTTTTAATTATTTTAAATTTTATACGAATGAAATGCGTCACCTGAAAAAATAATATTTTCGACAGATTATAAAGTATAATCATTGCACATCAACAAATAAATACAGAGAATAAATAGCAATGTCCGTTAACATTTTAAGGAAACACGGTTATCACCCCTGATATCAGCGTGAAAAGTTTTGTCTAAAATAAAATGTATGATAATGCCAATCAATACATGGGGTGATGGTGAATGAATGTTTAATTTGCCAGAAAATGTCATACGTACAGAATATACAAAAGTATCTGTATCACTATATTATAACCTACTGCGTGGGCATGTACCTTTAATATAATACAATATAATTTATTATTGTTATTGTAGATGAATATTAAGGATATGGAAAAAAAATATATAAATATATATAAAATAGGGGGCCGTTTTGATCAAATTCCCAAAACTTGACTAGGGGCCATTTTGACCAGGGCTGCTTTGACCTCTCCCAATGGCAATGACACCTTGTGTTATGTATTTTATAAATATCTGCTAACGTACATACAAGAAACAACGAAGTCTTTGTGGACTTTGGGGTGTTTAGGGTGACCCCTTACCACCACCTTGTTAAAACTTACTGGAGAGTCCCTTGTCATTTTCAACTCTGACTGTGTCCGATAACATTGGGATCCGTCGGATTTTCATATGAGCATGATTTGGCTTATAATTTGTGAACTTGAAGAAATTGTTATCCCTTGCACCTCTCGCTTTTTGGAGAACCTCACTTAGCTTCGTCATATTGCAAATTATGCCACTTGCAAAACGAATTTGGGACCAGTGAAAACTATAATCACAGTTGTCGTAACATTCAAATAGACCAGGGTAAACAATGCAAATAACGAAATGATGTGTTCAATGTCAAAATCGTGTGCTTTACCGGAAACGACGTTCTCACTTACGGTACAGTAGTCTCTATAGGATATGTTTATATGGCGGGCTTCACTGGCGGGCCATTCCACTTCTAAAACAATCTTACCGTCTTACCGTATCTTACCGTCGTCGACGTCTAACCAGGCTCAATAGCCTCTGTGGATGCATTTAAAACATTATGGATGAAATGCGACCAAAGCAGTTGGTCAAATGCATTTCACGGTAGAGGTGTATTGTTTTTATGAATAGTGCCTATAAGGACTGGAAAGAAGTCAATATCACTTGCATATTTTCACTTACATCTGTAATATGCAATATTCTTGAAAAACACATACGAGAAGCTATTGTTCAACATCTGTCTATATATAACCTACTATCGGACTGTCATTTTGGATTTGGACGAATAGAAGCACTATCATGCAATTGTTAACCGTTATGGAAGACTGGACGGAAGCATTGGATAATGACCAGCAAATTGACACTATTTATCTCCATTTTCGGAAAGCTTTTGACTGTGTTACACACAAGCGTCTAATTCAGAAATTGAAATTTTATGGTATCTCGGGTCGTATATTAACATGGTCAACTAATTTTCTCAGTAAACGGAGACAACGAGTGATAGTTAATGGAAGCACATCGGGATGGACTGAAGTACTATCAGAAATTCCTCAATGATCTATACTAGGACCTATTATGTTCATTATGTTTGTCAATGACTTACCTCAAGTAGTGGGAAGTACATGTATATATTATTCGCGGATGATTGTAAACTATACAGAATATATCATCGCCAAGTGAACAGAGAGACAAGAATACTTAGCTAGACTCTGTAAGTGGAGTAGGATTGGCTACTCAGATTTAGCATTAAAACGTGTAAAGTGGTTAGGTATGGGAACAAACAATAAAATTTTGACTATGAATTGATAGATGATACCGACAATACACACACTTTACTGAACGAGGACTCGGAACGTGACTTGTGAAGTCAAATTTGAAGTTTGATAAGCACATTAGTACATTGGTGAATACAGCAAACAGTATTATTGGCCTTATTAAGAGGAAATTTACATTTATGGATATATATAGCATCTTAATCATGTACAAAGCGTTAGTGCGTTCCCATTTGGACTATGGAAATTTGATATATTAACCAATAACTAAAAAGAATAAACAATTAGTGGAAAATGCCCAAAGGAGAGCGACCAGACTTCTGCCCGAACTACAGGGATTATCATATGAACAACGACTTGCCGGACTGAATCTTCCATCACTAGAGTCGCCAGCGATTTGACATGATACACGTTTTTAAGATAATTAATAATATAGACGATATAGACGCCAGTGTATTCTTCAGCTACTCTGATAATCAGTTAAGAGGACATAGCAGGAAACTGAATAAACCAAGAGCTAGGAAAGCAATTCGATTGAACTCGTTCTCTCATCGCACCATCAACACTTGGAACAATTTACCAGCAGAGCTAGTGAACTCGGAATCAGTCATGTCCTTCAAAACACAGTTAGACAAGCTATGGTCCCATATCCGGTTTGATACATCAAAAGTATATTAAAAAATTAAGTATTTCTATCAAATACATATAACTCCATATACACAGCTTTCTGGTAGTCATCGCAATGAGATAGTTGGTAACTTCCCTAACATGCTGTTAAGAACAATGTAGAACCTCATATACCGGCAAAACGATTGCCAGCGAACATATTGGTGACGCTTGGCAAAGATGAAACTAACAGAAGAGATGAACGTACATCGAAGTTTTACTGGCCGTGAGCTAAATTTAGAAAATAAATTATAATGCACCATAATGAAATTGTCCAAATCTGGTTGGCTGATCGATCAATTACCTGCAGGTAAATCCACGATATACAAGTAGGTAGCATCTCATGTGATAACATTCCGCGGATATGGAATGTGTTCGAGCCAATTCCCACCCTTAAATATGAGCCGAATTAATGAATGAGTGATCACATTTACATAATTAGATGTATTCCTACGCGCCGTTTCACCCTGAAAGTTCTGTAAAGTCATACAATAGAGATTGTTCGGACAACAAGAAACTTCAGTATTCGGCTATTCTCCAAAATGATGGAGCTATATATAATCAAGAAGACGAGAGCCCTCCCAACTCTGTATCCACTCAACAGCTGCTAACTGTCCAGCATCAATGTCATGTGGTGCCCTGTCACAACACTGGCTATTTGAAGTACTTCCACTATCACCAGCAAAGCCTGAGGGTGGAAAATCACATCCTTGTACAGCCTACGACCCCAGCCGTTTACCAACATCCATCGCCATATAATTTCCAAAATTGCACTGTCAATATACATAACCATAACTGTTACCTACATTCGCTTTTTAAAATCAAACACGTTCACTTCCGCATTCTCAATGACTATTAGCCGCCATCTTTGACAAAATTTAAATCACGTATACTAAATAGTGAGATATATAAATCAAAATGGAAAATCAAAACAAATAAATTAATACGTCATTACTGGACTGAACAGTTACAAACCGAAGCGAGTGATAAATCCTCATTAATCCCCATTGTACGATTGAA
The DNA here is from genome assembly GCA_029237695.1 of Conchocele bisecta. Classification (NCBI taxonomy): domain Eukaryota; kingdom Metazoa; phylum Mollusca; class Bivalvia; order Lucinida; family Thyasiridae; genus Conchocele; species Conchocele bisecta. The sequence goes on from CM055267.1 coordinate 44,438,635, forward strand.
GCTCTAAACATTGTCATGCGGCGCTCTTTACTTTACCGTTTGTGCTAAACGGTCCTGTTCAGGTTACGTGGACGTGCGGATATTGGGCTGCGATGCTGCGGGCTGCATCATGTTGACATGTTGTGTCTGCGAACATAATTGTAGCCACCAGGGACGTAGCCCGCTAATGATTATTATCTCTGTCTGCTATCACTTACATGTACATTGTCACGTATTTTTTAGCGACTTCCAAGGATATCCCATTGAATCAGCTGTATGATTGCCATTTGATAACAATGTAATATTCTTTAAAATAACCACTTGTAAACATGGTTATATGAATGTATAACATACTATTTTACTGGCATATTTGCAATAATTACATACCCTGATCAGTCTCCAACATTTACAAATTTAAGAAGTCTGACCTTGGCAGATCGTTGGTAATACACTTACTACTAAACACTGAAAGTCTGCGTGTTTTATTGTGTTTTTTTTTTATCAAATGCCAGTTCTAGTCGGAGGCGTGTAAATAATATAAAGCAAATACACACATTCCAGATATTCGCAAATCCAATGCGTCTAAATTCAAACTGATCAGACTGATCTAAATTCAAACGAGCCGCTTCAAACAAATGTCGCAGGGTCAAGTTCGTGCAGCGTTATTCCCACGAAATCAATTTTGTGATCGGGACAAATTGTGTGTGTAAATCATTGACTGGATTATAGTGTACAGATATGAATTCAAAATACTTGTACGCATGCCTTGGTGCTTTTCAGCATGGCTTCGTTGGTCACTCATTTTGTATTTCTTTGTTTACAAAGGCGCCGTATGTACTTTTTCTGAAACCCAACAAAACAAAATTTCGTTTTAAATTAATTATTCCCGACGAAAGGTTATAGTAACATGTACACGAACCAGTACTATGCTGTTGTAACAATTTTACATGCATGTGACATCGCCACATTTTCCAGACATTGACATATTCATATTACAGGTTTATGTATACATAATATATATATATATATATATATATATATATATATATATATATTTCAAATGGTAAACCCATTATTAAAAGTTCAAACCCACAGAAATATAAACAATACACAGCAATGTATACTTTTGCTCTGAATGTACTGTTGGTCACCTTCAATTTTAGCAACTAACATTCCATTTTCTAAATAAATACGCATGCTGTCGCGTGGAGATCAGTCACGAAAATAACAAACATATGATGGAATCTACATAGTATGGTTGATAAATGCGAACATTTATAAAATTTGAAGAAACTTATATAAACTAAAAAAAAAAAGAAATCAGTCATATTGGCCACACAGGAAAACGTCCCTCCCGCTTTCTGAGATTTAATTCCGAGAGTCAGGAATGAACAGTCGATTTTCATTTGTTTAAAAATCCTCGGGTGTGTCCGACTACCCTCTAGACCCCATCGGGCACTGAAGTCATTGATATCTGCATCCATAGGCCTATCCAAATCATATCCAAATTCTGGTAATTTAGCTCTACAGAAAAATAAATTGCATTTTTTCAATCACCAATGCGATGTGCATGTGATTTACAATTTCTAACACCAGGAATGCCGTTCAGTTTTTTGGTCTTTGGTGACGTAATGTCTACATCAATAAATGACGTCACCAATTAACTGTAAATAACGTCAATTATATTCTGACCTAAATTCTGAAATAATTACAATGTATCTTTTACTATAAATGTACATGTATATGCATAATCTATTATGGCGATGGTAGCAAATTACGAAGTCACAGGTTGTATAATTATAGATTTAAACACGATAGTGGTGCATTTGGTTTGTTCACTACATGTACATATCATATTTTTTATTCTGTTCAATGTTTGATAGTATACATATAAATATACTCACACTTGTAGATACATTTAGTGTATCAGCAAATACAGTCTACAGGAAACACAGTCACTGAGTCTATGAACACGCCTTTATACTGTAGACTGATGTGTTGCATTGTACAAACGTCATTTTCAATAAAGTCATTTCCTCGATGACGTTACGTTTTTTCCCGTGCGTGATTCACATGGTGCTACAAAAAGTGAGACAAAACAAAAAATATGAAACATGTTTTCATTTTCTTTTCAGAATATTGTTTTTGAAAGGTGTCCGCATCAGAAAATGTAAAAAATCGAAAATCAAAAATGTTGTCGTTAAGGCTTGTTTTCCCAGAGCGCGGCCCAATAAATATTGAAATTAGCAAAGAATGGAGATTTACAAAATACAAAAACTATAAATCTGTAATGTACACACAACTGGTCCCTTTTCCATTGGCGGGTCACAAATTACCTTCTAATATGGCCGCTGTATTCGGCGTTCGCGAAACGGGATCAAAACTAAGTGCACCTGTAAAATATGTAGATGGACCTATACATTTACAGGTTCACCTGTAAATGTTACAGATGGAGCTGTAAATGTATAGGTTCACCTGTGAAATATACAGATGCACCTGCAACATGTAGGCAGAGATATAAATAGCCGTACGCCTATATATATCTCTGATGTAGGTTAACCTACATCTTGATACGTGAGTCGACGCCCGCCTATACTTATAGGTGCGCCTATAATTTTACAGGTCCACCTGTAATGTTTACAGGTGCAAACAAATACAGGTGCACCTGTAAATTTATAGGTGCACCTGTACTTTTATACAGATGCACCTGTAAATATATACAGGTTCACCTGTAAATATATACAGGTTCACCTGTAAAATTTACAGGTGCACCTGTAAAATATATAGGTGCACCTGTAAATTTGATTAGGTACACCTGTAATTTTAGTTTTTACCCCGTTCGTACACCATACGAATCAGCCGTTATATAAACTTGCTCTCATTATTAACATCACTGCATTACGGCATGTCGTAAATGGAACAACAACAACAACAGAAAGGAAACAGAAAAGAAAGAAAATAGTCTGAAGAAAGAAGCAAGAAAGAAGCTAGAAAATGAGTGACAGACTCAAAGATTTCCGTGAGCGGTCACAAAAACGGACACAATTACTTGCTAAAGCGGTAATAATAAATACTTTATGTTTAATGCACTGTGTCTCAGATGATTTCTCTCACTCTCAGATATTCAAAGAAGATGGAGCAATGCTTAGCGAAGTATGCATGTTTATATGGCAAGAAATTCTGGCAGATTCCCTGGTATGCATGTTTGTAGACAGTATTTACCTTAATCACTGGCAGAATTCTTGGAAGATACAGAAATGTTTGTGCCTGACAACGATGACGAGACTTGTCGTACTTTGTATGATGTACGGATTCATAATTCGGTAACCACAAAGAAACAATTCTGGAAGTCGGACTTCGTCCATTTCGCGCACCTGCAGGCTATAATTATCTCCCCTGTCTAGGAGCACGGGGAAATCTGACCCGTTTCCTATATAATTTAATCATTTTTTAACGCTTCAAACAACTAAATTCCAATCGCTAAATCAAATTTAAATGCAGATTTATAATGGTAAATGGTCATTGAAAAATATTCTTATCACCATTTAGTATTTTCGTAGTTCTGTCACGGTAAGGATCTAGTAACTCAGGGGAGAAGATATGTGTCTGTGCCCGGTTAGCTCAGTCGGTAGACCAACCGCCTTGTAAGCGTGAGGTGCCGGGTTCGACTCCCGGGTCGGGTGCATATTTTTCTCTTCCTGTTACATTTGGCGCCCAACGAGGGACCATGACTGACATATACTCCGAAATTGTCCCACAGATAATCACTATAATCCAAAAAAATGTGTAATTTGAGGACGAATTTCAATTTGGCGGGGGAGTATGTTACGGTACGGATCTAGTACCTCAGGGGAGAAGATAGGGGTAGCAATTTAACCCCATCTCTTTAATGTAACACATGGAAGAGTGATTTTTGAAATCGGTTATCCGGCGTGTTTGATATGTTAGCGATACAAAACTGTCAAAACAGTATCAATAAATTATTAATAACGAACATACACATGCAGAAATTGGTTTATTTTACCATGTCAAGGTGTTTATCTGACATTTACATGTATGTGAAATTTGAAAGCTTCAGTTTGTTATGTTGAACAACAACAAGGGAAAAGAATGGCTTCCATGGGAAAATGACTTACCTGTTCTATTATTTTTGGCAAATTACTAGTTCTACATCAAAGATTATTTGTTTAAATGTATTAAATTTTCAGTTTACTAAAAGTTGACCTACATACAACAGGTTTGGGTATGCACTTCAGTTGCTCACATTTTTTGAAAGGGTCAAATTGTAGCCGTAGATAACATATCGGAGGCGAATTATTGTAGCTACGGTATTTAACAAAGATTTAATGGTAAATGGTGGTACCTATATCGGGGCGCAGCATCTCAGTATGAAATCGGGAAGTACAACACTCTTGCAACACATATATTATCAGGAGCTCTAGATATCTATGTCATTAAAGAAACATCATGCGAGTTGCATGTTCGTATATATTTTACATGTATTTTCAGAAAATGTTTGAGTTTGGTTTAGTGAATACTCCATCAGTCACAAACAAATTGCAACATACCGGAAATTGTCTTCAATAGTCGTTATTTGTAACATATGTCATGAGTTGAGTGACAAGGCTGGTTTTCGTCGCGTTATATGCCGGCAGAAATTTGTATATCGTCAGTCTTGCGATACATATGTGGCAATAAATCATGGCAGATTCCCTGGTAGGCATGTTTGTAGCCTAGTCTACATAGCATACATGGTGTACCATCCATATGCTACGGACGGCATGGGAGTTCTGCAGAGTTATAGGCTAATGAGCATAGGCTAATATCCAATTCACATCAGTTTTTGCTGTGTGTACATCAGAATAATTTATGTGGATTTTATAAGCACTACATTATTTCCCATTTGTATCACATTTTGGTAGTTTGTTAAAAAAAGGTTATTCAGAAATGTGGCCAAAATGTGTTGATGGAATAGCCATTTTGAGTGGACAGTTGGAGAAGATAATGACACCTGGAAATAATTTAACTCTTAGAGTGTGGGTAACAAAAATTGTTGTCTGTGTTTGGTCCATATTTTGTCTTTATTCTAACTAAAACTTGGTTTGGCGACTTTATTTAACTCAGTAGTTCAAGGGTTAAACGGCTGAATTTTCACTTTGGAGAGGCAATCTGATTTATATCAGAGGGGCACATGATTGTGAATGAACAATGCATGAATTTAAATGTTACATTATTATACCCCCCGCAACGAGTTAGTCTCTTTACAAAATTTAACATCAGAGAAATATGTTATAACTTCTATTTCCTTCATCTAAGATGCTTAATACTTCACACATGTATTTCTGTAAGGCTCTACTACCATGCTGTGCCAAATCCATGACCGTCCAACCCCCGCTGATCCGAAGGTCAAGGTCAAATGCTTGGTATCTTTACAAAACTTAACATGATCATCAAAGAAATATGTTATAACTTCTATTCCCTTCATTGAAAATTCTTAATATTTCACTTGTGCATTCCTCTAAGGTTGCACTATCATGCTGTGACAAATCCATGACCGTCCAGTCCCCGCTGATCCCAAGGTCAATGTCATATACTTAGTCTCTTTACAAAATTTAACATCAGAGAAATATGTTATAACTTCTATTTCCTTCATCTAAGATGCTTAATACTTCACACATGTATTCCTGTAAGGCTCTACTACCATGCTGTGCCAAATCCATGACCGTCCAACCCCCGCTGGTCCGAAGGTCAAGGTCAAATGCTTGGTATCTTTACAAAACTTAACATGATCATCAAAGAAATATGTTATAACTTCTATTCCCTTCATTGAAAATTCTTAATATTTCACTTGTGCATTCCTCTAAGGTTGCACTATCATGCTGTGACAAATCCATGACCGTCCAGCCCTCGCTGACCCCAAGGTCATATACTTAGTCTCTTTACAAAATTTAACATCAGAGAAATATGTTATGACTTAGATTTCTTTCATAAAAAATTCTTAATAGTTCATGCATGCATTCCTTTAAGGCTCTACTATCATGCTGTGACAAATCCCCCACTGATCTTGAGGTCAAGGTCACATACTTAGTCTCTTTACAAAACATAACATCAGAGAAATCGGTTATAACTTCTATTTCCTTGCTCGGATCTGCTTCACATTTCACACACGCATTGCCCCAATGGACCTCTACCACCCTGTGACAAATTCACATTTGTACCGCCCCCGCTAAGCCCAGAGTTAAGGTCACAAGCCCTCACACTTGGATTTACATATTCAGGGGTACCTGTGCCCACGCGGGGGGTATTCCGTAAGCCTCGCTTACTGACCAAGGCCAAACATAATATTTCAATTGTTTCCGCTCCCGCTACCTATCCACCAAAATTATCAGAAGTAAAATAAATTTTGGGTCGTTGGGTAGGGAAAATATCTTATTTCTTTTCAATTGGTCAGTATATTTGGTCAGAGATTGGGCAAATAGAAATGGTATAAGGTGTAATTATCTGTCACAAAAAAATAATAACATAAGATAGAATATTATTTAGAAAGAAATAAAATGTCCGTACTGACCTACCCACACCTATATGACCCGGGTAGTTGGACGGGTGACTTTTTTGTTATTGATAAAAAAGTACTTACTTTTAAATGTTTTTTAGATTTAATGTGTTTAATAACCAAAAGTTTGTCGGCAGCAAAACGTGGAACAGACAGTAGTGACATATTGATAATGTCTTCATTAAGTACTGATGGAGTTTCATAGAACAGACATCTATGTTTCTACCAGGGCTTCTAAAATTTCAGAATGCCAATCGGTCCAGACGTAATTGTCGACCCATAGGAGCCGGTACGATTATTGGTACGCCCCCTCCCCCCCTCATGTTTTGTCAATTATAATAAACATGTTTTGGCAGCATCTGAGAATCTGATGGGGTGGGGGGGGTTGGGTGGACACGTTACAATCTCGCGTGTATTTTATTACTGATGGTGAACACGTTTTGGTCTTCGCTAATCGCATATCCAATAAGCCCGGTTTTGTCCGATCACGTCATATGTGATATGCACGTGCAGTTGGTTGTAATCATTACTGATTGACGTGGTGGAGGGTGAGACATCAAAGGTTACAAGGTTGTGCTGATCTGACCTTTGATACACGCAGACATGATGTCAACAGAGACAGACATTTACGATCAATTACTCGACACATATTTATCCATTTCGCGACACTATCACACATGGAGTGAAATAGAATTTTAGTTCGTAAGATTTGGCTCTGGAATTATCTTTCGCACATAATTATTCCGTAAATTTATGACGTCAAAATTTGACTTCTGAGGTGCAAATTCGCCGAAAAAAGGTAAGGCAAAAACCGTCGATGTGATGCAGTAACAAATAACACATATGGAAATATGTTTTGGTAGCACATCAGAATCTTCTGTTAGACGATGATTATCATGTTTTTGTCAAGCTATGTTGTTCTTTTTTTTTGTCATGAATTATTGGTGTTTGTCCATATTTGTTCTACTTCTTAATATGTTCCAGCAGCACATGAGAATCGTCTCCTATGACTATTTTTATTCTTCTTGTTGGGGACATGTTACAATCTTGCAATATCGCGCATACGTTGATCGTGAAAATACGAAGTATGATCACGAAATTGCTTTTTTTGCTTCGCGATCTCGCATCAACACGGTTGAGCAAAACTAACTAACTAACTAACTAGAAACTTTCTACCAAAAATAGTATGAACCAGTAATTGAAAATAATTGAGAATTCACTATCGCTATATTCTCAACTTGTTCCCGAATCAATTTCAAACAAAATTAATGTTTCAACGGTTTCTACTCTGTGCCAATAAAAATAAATACAAATGGAAAATAAATTTTCTTGAATCAAATTTACACCGTATTTATATACAATATATACAATATATACACATGTAGTTATAGCCTGACTATCAACACAATGTCTCATTTTTATAGTTTGGTGTTGCCAGTCCAGATGGTTTGAAGTCAGTACTGAAAAGTAAGGAAGAAAGGGAAACCGAGGCCAAGTCTTTAAAATCAGCCAGGTAAACGTGTGGTATGGCTGTTAGTTGGTAGTAATGTAATATCAGGCATTAACCCTTAGACCGTTACACACAACAATTGTCATCAGCTGTTGCTTTTATACCTTGCCTTATTTCTCAATAAAAAACATGGTTTGACAGCACTACAGAATCATTTCAGATTCTGAAGTGCTGTCAAAGCATGTTGTAAATTATTCTAAAGTGCTGTCAAAACATGTTTTTGATGATAAAAATGGAAAATACAAAATAAACAGCAGACGACAACAAAAATAAGATAGCGGTGTACGGGTTAACTAATTACAGTGAACCGTCTCTCAACCAGATACCCTGGGAGGGTCCCAGCATGTCCACCTTAGAGAAGTTCCACTGTACTTAAGCAATATGGACATTCCATTACATGTAGGGATGGACTGTGACCTAGGGGATATGGCATTGTACTTCAATAGGTTGTGAGTTCAAAACCTACCCTAGGGCATGAAAAATACTTCCATAGTATTTCCATCCCACTGGTCTGTGTCGGATGAGACTTTAACCCTTTCACCCCTAAGTAACTGGAATGGATTTGACATGTTAATTTTGCAACCAATCCAATTGTCACAAAATAATTTTCAGACTAGTCCATTTATGAAAAGGGGGTGTTTTTTTGTTTTCAAAATTATGAACATTACTTTCAAAAAGTGCAGATCCTGATGAGACGGCGGCTCATCTGGATCTGCACTGTTTGCACAAACCGATATAGCGGGCTTTCGGGTTCAAAGGGTTAAACTGTGGTCCCGTCCGGGAACAGACATTATCATTAGAGATGAATTGCAGTGAACAGATCAACACTACAGACCTCTATTATAATGTTTGCAAACAGTGTAAATCCAGATGAGCCGGCTCGTAACGAGCCATCTCATCAGGATCTGCACCATTTGCGGATATTTTCTTATTTCTAAAATCAATGTCCCTTTCTGATAAATGGAGTACCGGTAGTTTGAAAATTATCAAAAGATTTATTGCATAAGCAAAGGCACATAAATTGAAGCTGTACTGATCACCCAACATGTTTTCTGTAGCCATCACACTTGCATATTTATTACTCTAGTGTATTATTTTTAATACACTATGTTAATGCAGTGCGGAAAGACCATTTTATACAACAAAAAGTGTTATGTCATAATTGATCTTGCTGCAGTGTGTCAGAAAGTCCCCCAGTGAAGAAGAAGGCGAGTAGCAGTGACACAGCCGCAGGAGATGACGGACACAAGACAGACACGGTAGCCGGCTATGTACAGTTACCAACAGCAGACATGCACATCTACTGTCTGTTTAACAAAACCTACCCAAATTTTACAGCCATATAAACAATGGAAAAACTACTTCTTTTTTTCGATAATATTAAAATATAGCAATATTTAAGATTTTCTTATTTCATGAAATTTGTCTAATATTGATTTTATTGCGAAAAACCTATTTCCCCATGTTAAATCCCCATAGACATCTTCACTGTTCTAATTTCCGAAATAGTGGACCGATTTTAAAAAATTAACTTTTGTTTTCTTAGTTAAGATCATTTTCAAGCCATCTAGCCAGGTTTCGGAGTCAATTTCCAAACATCAATTTTGTTTTTTGACTCCTCCCACAGCTCCTCCACCTCATTTTCCCAATGTTAAATTCACGAAATATAAAGAAGGCTCATTCTTAAATTTTGATAAAATTTAATATTATCTAAAAAAATATATTGACAAGGTAGCTGGCCATGTACCAACAGCAGAAATGCACATCTTGTCACGTCACCCTGTGAATTATCCTTAAGAAACTTTCTGTGCATGTACTCCCCATGCTCGTGCTCGAAATCAGGATTTTTTTCAGCCAGATTTCCTATGATAATGTTTGTATAAACAGCAGCTGGACTGTCACACCAATCCAAAATCAGTTGTTATGCCCCTATGTTGTCAGGCTCCAATTCATGATGTTTCATTGGTTGATGCAGAGTTGTGCTGAGGCTCGTCCAATCAAACTGCATGATTTTGATATAAGTTTGAGAATGTGCTTATACAGTTTCTTAAGTATGGCGTGGATATGCAGGCATTTCTTCATGTTCAGATATCATGTCAGCCAGATGTCCACATCATAATGTTTGTGTAAACAAATGTCGCTGCAACGATGCCAGTGGCCCTCAGATGTTGAAGCCAACTGAACCATGCCATGTCGTTGAATGGAACCCACATTCAATCAATCAATAGATCAGTGAGGGCATTTTTGTGCTGAACCGCCACATTTCTAGTTTTTTTTACGTACCCCGAAATATTTGTTACCGTAAGAGGATGGGTTATGGCCTAGGGATTAGAACACCTGACTTCCAATCCGGAGGTTGTGGGTTCACACCTCGCCTTAGGCATCAAAAATACTTTCATAGTATTTCCATCCCACTGGTCTATCGGATGAGACTTTAAACTGTGGTCCCGTGTCTATATGACCCTAGCTGTTGCTGGGACGTTAAACCCTTTCACTTTCACTTTTTGTTACCGTAAGTCGAATTGGCTTGAAACTTCGTATACTTGTTTGTCATCATCCATATATATTTGTCATGGTCACGTGACATAGAAATGTCCATTGAAGGCTTTAGCATTAAAGCTTTTGAGGGGTACATCCATCAGTATTCCTGATTTCTTGCCAACTTTTGTGATTTATAATGCCTATCTTCAAGCACAGGTTGAAGTAACGGATCGAGGTCTATAAATACATTAAATATGCCTAAAAGCATCAATAAATGAAGAAAAAAAATAAGCTAAAAAAAAATTTTTACCTTATTTTTTTTCTTCATTTATTGATGCTTTTAGGCATATTTAATGTAATATATTTATAGACCTCGGTCTGTTACTTCAACCTGTGTCCTGAAGTTGCTATTGCTGTAGCAAAATGGAACTATTTTGAGAACAAACAATCCTAATATAAACATATTTTAATTTATTGAATCACCATTTACATTCATTTTTTTTGTAGACAATCTGAAACAGTATAGGAGAATTGGTTGAAGAAGTGATCCTCTCCTCATGGATAAACTTCACTCCAGTATAGGAATGAATGGCCTTTTTGTGGAATTTATTGGGGTATAAACTTGGAAAAGTCGCGGGAATACTGGACGAAGCGATAAAAAATTACAATTTTCAAAAAAAAAATCAACAATTTTTTATATTTTTTTAGAAAATTGTAATTTTTTAAGGCCTCGTCCAGTATTCCCGCGAATTTTCCAAGTTTATATCCCCGATAAATTCAACAAAAAGGCCATTCATTCCTTATAATTCCAGCATTTGAAATAAATTCATCAAGAAAATGTGTTTCTTTTCCGTTTTCTTAAGAATTATTTTAACTGCGCCTCACGGTTATGGAAAGTAGTTCGGCGTGGGAGTTTACTGGGATATAAATTTTGGACAGAGACTTGCTACGGGCCAATCAAATGTTAGGGAATTGTGTAAATATTTTTGTACTGGAATTATTTACTAATATAAAATGATAAGCCATCGTTGTCAGTTTCATATTTATTGTTTCAGGATGGTAACCAAGAGAAATTTGAGAAGGACGAAGTTTACACAGACTCGAGTACATTTCTCAAGGTATCTCTATCATTGGTATTCCACACATCAAATGGCAATACATGTACATGTACTTATATATTCAACTCGAGAAATGATGCTATGTTTACTACCTGTGTAGACCCAGATCAGCTTGCACAGCCATAGCCAAGAAAATATTCCTGAATACCTAAATCTTTTAAATATGGTATAGATAAAATAAATGCATGGTATTTAGAAAATATCAAGGTAAACCACTTTTGTGTTCTAGTCTATAAACATGGCAAGACTCGTTTACTAAAGCAAAGTAAACCAGGGGGAAGACAGTAGCCATAGCCAGCTCAATATACCCACCTTTTCGAAAGGGAGTTGATCAATGACCTGGGGGTCAAATAAAAAATTGAAATTCAGTTTGCACATCTGGGGCCCGTTTCACTAAACTTCTTACGACTAAAATGTTCGTAAGTGCAAATTTAAGATCATCTGTAAATTTCAATTAATGAATTTACATTTATTGAGCATAGGCTGCATATGCAGCCTATGCTCAATAAATGTAAATCCATTAAGTATTTACAAGAAAACATTGTTAATGTGAAATTTACAGACTATCATAATTTTGCACTTACGAACATTTTAGTTGTACGGAGTTTAGTGAAACGGCCCCCAGTCCTCTACGAGGAAGCCACATATCAAATATGAAGTATCTAGCAAAACTTTGTACTTCTTACAAGGATGGTTGCAAAAGCCATACACTCCATTTCTCCAGTCATAGCAATTATTTACTATGTACATGTACCATTACTTCACAGGGAACACAGAGTGCCAACCCCCACAACGATTACTGCCAGCATTTTGTAGACACTGGTGAGAGGCCGCAGAACTTCATTCGCGATGTCGGTACGTGTGACAATGTGTTGGACAGAGGCATTGTGCTTTTGACGGAAGATTTCTTATTATTCATTGTTGCACATTTCCCATTGTTGTGCACCACCCTCACGTGCGAATTCCCAAGATCATGGTCACTGATAGTATTTGGCTACAATATGTGTCTAGGCATGATGCTTTGGTGTGTATGTGCCCAATGTCCTGATTCCGAAGGTTAAGATAATTCGGGACGATTTTCGTTTAGGTGTTTCTTTGTCAATAACTTTCTTGTCCCTTGCTGGATTTTGATACTTTCCTATCATTAACAGAACAGCATGATGTCAGGTGATGTCAACATATTTGTGCAAGTTGTCAAAAATATAGTTTATCCATGATCCACATGGGGAGACACCTACTCGTAGTTCTACATAATTCTGCTTTATCATAATCTCATGATTCTTGAAAGTGCCTGTCAGATTTGACTTGTGAGACACATTATTGTATTGTCCAGTAGGTTCTGTTATACTACCGGTAGTACAGTGGATCCTCCCTAAACCTGGGGACCTCCCAGGGTGTCCGGTTTAGAGAGGTTACACTGTAATTAAGCATTCCATGAACAGTTGTTGTCATTTTCAATCATGAAAAGACATGCCAGAAAGAAATGACAGTGAAATCCATCTAAATTAAAGAAAATGGTTGCAGGGTGTCAGGTTTAGAGGGGTTCTACTGTAACAGTAGGTCCATTTGGCAAATATGTTTCCCCATCGTCCATTATATGATGTAATTTAGTTGATGTTGGCCAGTCATGGATATCTCCTTTTTGACCCTCGAGTTGCCTCGTTGAGGTGGAATTTTCTGGATTGTTTTTTATGCTTTCATCATAACAGCAGATCGTGATTTTACTATTTGTGACCATGTAATGTTATGCCTCAATATTTACCCCGGGGGGACAACCATCCAGTAGCACATATCATCAATTATTCTGCCATTCTCTATGATTTCAAAATGTTTCCAGTAAAAAGAGCAAAATATGTTGTCGTACATATTGCTCTAAAATACTGCAGAACACAAGAAATGGGGATGAGGGGGGGGGGCAATGCCCACGGATCCACCTAGCGCACTCGTTCGGTCAACGAATGAGCGATGCTCGTTCGCCAGACCATTGTTATTGCCTCGGTGTTTTTCAGAATCTGGCTACGCCACTGAGTTGTCTCCTGTATGTTTATGTTGCTGTAGGGCTGGCCATGAGGTTTGAAGAGTACCCTAAACTCCGCGAGCTGATCAGGCTGAAAGATGAACTTATCTCCACAAGAAATATCCCACCTATGTAAGTTTACATAAATTATTTATTCCACGATGGGATATAGCGGTTGTTCTTGTATGTACATACGTGAGTTAGTAACACTTTTTCTTTTTACAATAACTTCCTAATATCGTGACCAATTTTATTAAATATGTGTGTCTAGGCACAGGTGATTGAAGTCCCCACCCACATACCGCAATTAGACAGATCCGTCTGGTTTGACTATACCACGTGTATTTCTGTATTGTAATTGATAATATAGTTGGGGAGGGTGGGGGCGGGTGCTGGTAAGGTGGATGTGGAGAGGAGGGGGGTGGGGTTCAACTGCCTGTGGTTTAGGCATGTTGTTTGTTGTCCAGATCATTAGTTTATCCGGCGAAGTACTCCTACAGTTAAGTTGATTGACTTCATACATGGCATACATGATCACCATCAGGCGCAGCTCTGCTTCCGATTATTTCTAAGTTATCCTTCTTTTCAAACTTTAACCCTTACTACGCTGAATTAAATGTTGTCGTCTGCTGGAAATGTTTTATTTTCAATATTTCTCGACAAAAACCTGGTTTTGACAGCACATGAGAATCGTCTGTGTGTCCAGTGGAGACTATTCTCGTGTGCTGTCAAAACCAGGTTTTTGTCGAGAATTAAAGCAAAAATGAAACGGCAATTTCCGTCAACAGCGTAGGAAGGGTTAAATATCCTGTTTTACTTGTACATGAAATTACTATAGGAATGAATGGCCTTTTTGTGGAATTTTTCGGGGCATAAACTTGGAAAAGTCGCGGGAATACTGGATGAAGGCCGGAAGGCCTCGTCCAGTATTCCTGCGACTTTTTCAAGTTTTTCCGGCCTTCATCCAGTATTCCCGCGACTTTTCCAAGTTTATATCCCCGATAAAGTCCACAAAAAGGCCATTCATTCCTTATAATTCCAGCATTTGAAATAAATTCATCAAGAAAATGTGTTTATTTTCCATTTTCATAAGAATTATTTTAACTGAGCCTGACGGTTACGGAAAGTAGTTCGGCATGGGAGTTTACTGGGATATAAATTTTGGACAGAGACTTGCTACGGACCAATCAAATGCTAGGGAATTGTGTATTACATTTTTGTGCTGAAATTACTACTATGCATCATGGTCACCATCAAATTAATCCATAGTGCAATAATGTTTCCTTTGTCTACGATTCATCCAAAGTTATGACCTTGTTTCAGCTCCGTAAAAATTAGTTTCACATGTAATTTTCAAACATATTAACAGATGGTTATGAAAACAACCACAGGTATCGTCTCTGTTTTACATGTATGTAAACAAATACAGTTTATTAGAGGATCTTACATGAAGGGTGATTCAATATGATGTTTATTAACCGTTTCAACAACACATGCCTTTATAGGGGTATTGGCAAAAAGTGTAGATCCAGATGAGCCGGCTCGTGACGAGCCGTCTCATCCGGATCTGCACTTTTTGCAAGTAATTTTCACATTTTTGAGAACAAAAACACCCTCTTTTCATAAATGGACTACATGTAGTCTGAAAATCATTTTATGACAAGTGGATTGGTAGGAAAATTAACATATCAAAGTCCATTCCAGTTACTTGGGGGGGTGGGGGGTGAAAGGGTTTATATGATATTTATTACCGGTAAACAAGATCACTGAATTCATAAGAATTGCTGTGCAGATACAAGAAGTGTGACCTGGAGACGTTTGAGCTGTCCGAGTTGAGCTGCGTGTTCGACGTGATCCTGGTGGAGCCGCCCCTGGAGGAGTACCAGAGACGCGGCGCCATCTTCGACAAGTACTGGGACTGGGACGAGGTTCATACCACGCTCTAACTACATTTCGGGATGGGTTGTGGAATAGGGGTTAGAACACCTGACTTGCAATCCGGATGTCGTGGGTTCAAACCTCGCCTTGGGCATCAAAAATACTTTCCTAGTATTTCCATCCCACTGGTCTGTCTGATGAGACTTTAAAGTGTGGTCCCATCTCTATATGACCTTAGCTGTTGCTGGGACGTTAAACCCATTCACTTTCACTTTTCTAACTACATCTCACTGGTCTTTCGGATGAAACTTGAAATTGAGGTCACGTCTCAATATGACCTTAGCTGTTGATTGGATATTAAATGCTTTCATTTTTATTCATTATTCACATGCCTAAAGTGTTGTCCGCTGTAAAGTTTCAAAACATTCAATCACTGATGATTTACACGATTGCTAACAAGTACGGCTGGTTTTAATACTTGTGGGATACATATAAATGTACAAGTAGCTGTATTCTAGTAATATACAGTATTACTATGGTTTCAGCTTGAATAATGATTTTCTATTAATCCATGGATTCTAAAACATTTTCTAGAACATTTCTCCAAATCTGTTTTGTGCAGTCTGTTCTGGGCATGCGCTTTTCGTTGTAGAGTCCCTGAACTAACTTACTGCTGCCAGCAAAATGATTCCTGGTAAATCATAATCTGACTATGCCTGTACAACATAATCAGGATCTGGGGATCGTTTCACTAAACTTCGTACAACTAAAATGTTCGTAAGTGCAGACTTATGATAGTCTGTAAATTTCACATTAACAATGTTTTCTTGTAAATAATTATTGGATTTACCGTACATTTATTGAGCATTTATTTATGCTCAATAAATGTAAATCCATCAATTAAAACTTCCAGATGATCCTAAATTTGCCCTTACGAACATTTTAGTCGTATGATGTTTAGCGAAACGGCCCCCTGGACTTGTAAATGCAACGACCCCCTATTCCACCGGCAGCCCAGTGTATGATGTGCCCGCTGTGTTACAGATAGAGCGCCTGGACATCCCGTCCGTGGCGGCCCAGCGGTCGTTCATCTGGATCTGGTGTGGCAATGCTGAGGGTCTTGAACGTGGCAGGAAGGTACAACAACCACTGTTATTGCTGTAGTTCTCACTGGCTAAATGCTGTATACATGGTCAGATGTCTATATTAGCCAATGATCTGACTAAGCTGAGCTTATTGTGGCTGTGACTGGAAAAATGGACCAGATCAGGAACAGCCTGCGCTTCCACGAAGCATATGCTGTTTAACGTTCACTCTGTATACATGCTACTATCAGCAAAACAAAGATAAGTGTGCGACTGGAAATGTACAGGGTAATAATTCCAGCACAAAAATATTTACACAATTCCCTAACATTTGATTGGCCAGTAGCAAGTATCTGTCAAAAATTTATATCCCAGTCTATATATATATTTATATACCTTTCTAAGCCGGACAGCCTGGGGACCTCCCAGTGTGTCTAGTTTAGAGAGGTTTCACTGTATATGTACATGTTCTGATGTTCCTTTGGATAACCAAAATATATTTGGCCCGTGAGGCAGTTATTCAACCCCTACATTCAGGAAACACACATAAGTCCCTGATTAACACAATTCACCAGGGGCCCGTTTTACTAATAAACTTTGTATGGCTAAAATGTTTGTAAGTGCAAAATTATGATAGTCTGTAAATTTCACATTAATAATGTTTTCTTGTAAACAATTATTGGATTTACATTTATTGAGCATAGGCTGCATATGCAGTCTATGATCAATAAATGTAAATCCATCAATTGAAATTTCCAGACAATCCTAAATTTGCACTTTCGGACATTTTAGTCGTACAAAGTTTAGTGAAACGGCTCCCAGCACCATCCATTCAACCATGCGGTCCCATCTCTATATGACCTTAACTGTTGCTGGGACGTTAAACCCATGCACTGTCACACGTTGCAGTGTTTGAAGCTGTGGGGGTACAGGCGGTGTGAGGACATCTGCTGGATAAAGACGAACATACAGAACCCCGGCCACAACAAGAATCTCGAGCCCTACTCTGTCATACAGAGGACAAAGGTAACTCGGGGGTCGCTGTACATGTATAGTGAGATCACACTACACCGTGTCTGAAATGGCCCCATGCTGCATCCATGGAATTAGCTGTAAACAAAGCTGTTCTTATTTCTAGAATGGATGGCAGTATCGCTTGACAAATAGACACTCCGTGTGTCAGATTACATCATGAAATACGTTCACAAAATTTACAACATTTTCCGTAAATGATGCCAAAAGTTAACCAAATTTTCATGTACGAGGGTGTGTCAATTATCTTTCAGACCACTCATCCAACTTGGCACTTGCATTCATTGACGTTATTCGCATTAACGTTCATGGCGTCGATACAGTATATGACGTCATAATGACGTCATTTGTTACGACGTCATCTCTGGCTCTGCGGTCAGAATCACTAACGAAAAACAATTGGGGTATATTTAAATAGAAGGAATACGAGGGAAAACCATATGCGGCAGTGTGTTTATTATAGGAATGAATGGCCTTTTTGTGGAATTTATCGGGGTATAAACTTGGAAAAGTCGCGGGAATACTGGACGAAGGCCGGAAGGCCTCGTCCAGTATTCCCGCGACTTTTCCAAGTTTATATCCCCGATAAATTCAACAAAAAAGCCATTCATTCCTTATAATTCCAGCATTTGAAATAAATTCATCAAGAAAATGTGTTTATTTTCCGTTTTCTTAAGAATTATTTTAACTGCGCCTCACGGTTACGGAAAGTAGTTCAGCGTGGGAGTTTACTGGGATATAAATGTTGGACAGAGACTTGCTAGGGGCCTATCAAATGTTAGGGAATTGTGTAAATATTTTTGTGCTGGAATTATAAGGAAGCCAGTGCTACTTTACCAGTCGGTAAAAAAATGCGTGGCTCCTTTCAGTGCCGGATGGGAGACTATGAAATATGGGAACTGCTGATTTCAATTACAGACGAAGATAATGTTGAGAAAATTATAGAAATAAATGACATAGCTGGGCAAATGAAACGGGAATAGATTAGTCATGCATACAACATATCTCAATCACATTTTCATACAATTTTAACAATTTCCGCAAGGTGGGTGCCTGTCCATTTTCGTTCAGAGCAAAAATAGTGATATGTTCAAATCACCAAAAAATCGCCCAAACTACGTCGCAATGAAGAAGATACTTTCATGTCATGCTTCGAGGTCAATGAAGAAGCAAAGATATGTACATGTAGTTATCAAACAAAATTAACAAGTCGGTCTAAGGAATTCGATGATTTGAACCCTCATCAAACTATGTCGCAATGAAGAAGATACCTTCATGTCATGCTTCGAGGTCAATGAAGAAGCAAAGATATGTACATGTAGTTATCAAACAAAATTAACAAGTCAGTCTAAGGAATTCGATGATTTGAACCCTCATTGATAAGAAAAGTTCTGGCCGAAACAGGGAAAATAAACTTCTGACACAATTTGCGCACTATTCCGATTGTGTTATTATAGTACATTGGTGTTAAAATGGTAAAACAAAGAGTATCACTCAGTATGTCGTCGCTGCGCGTGCGGTATTATGACGTTCTACCATATCCAGTCTATTCTTCGGACAAAAACTACACAAATACAGTTATATTCCATTATTTGAAAAATGCACTACAAATTATCCGTAACAGTAACTTAGATGACATCCAGTCACACATGACCGCGTGTGTCGAATGTATCAGCACCGGTTGCTTAGCAATGAATATTCACGGCGACAACGGGAATATTCGGTCATAGACCCCACGAGAGACTAACCCGACGGAATATAGAAGTGTAGTTTTAGACATATTTTTAAAGTTATGTATCATGTGACACTACTTATTGACCCACCCTCATACTCTGAAAATTTTGTAAACATGTTTAATGAAAGGTACAAAATGACATGGCGTGTCTCAAAAGTGGTTAACACTATCACCCTTAAGTAACTGGAATGAAATATTATATTTTATATTTGGGCTATTCTGTTAAACAACAAAAGGAGAATTTCATAAGTGAAAATATCCACAAATAATGCAGATCCTGATGAGACATTGAGATCTGGCTCATCGGGATTTACACAGTTTGCAAACATTGGGATAGAGGCCTATTGTGTTGAAATGATATTTTGAGCGAGGCAAGATATACTGGCACCAGATCATGATATTTTGGATAGTCGGCACTGATTTGCAATAGAACATAATGACTGAATGGTAAACCATGTAGGCCAGATACGACATGATGGATTTTTGTCCTTTTTCATTGTTCATTTGCGTTAGATTGACCTAGTTTTTTGTGGGCGAGACAATTTAATTCAATGTACAAAATGTCTACTGATGGAAAGCTCAGTCTCAGCCATCAAGCTGCTTGAGTTAGAGTAATTCCTGATATTGAGCATCATAATGTTGTGTGTGCGCAAGTCTTATAATCACCAGGCTTGTGTTAACAATTTTCATCCAGTCTTTGTATGTGGCTCAGGCTGTGTCTGGAAAAATGGGGCTTATGGGTTTTGCGACCAGTGTAGATCCAGTTCAGCCTGAGCATCCGCAGTCTGATAAAAAAATCGGCACGACAAACTGAAATTTTAGAAGCCCTGCTGTATAATGTATAAAACCTGATACAATCAAATTGATCTGTGTCGTACAGGAGCACTGCCTGATGGGGATAAAGGGAACGGTGAAGCGAAGTACGGACGGCGACTTCATCCACGCGAACGTCGACATTGACCTCATCATCGAGGACGAACCCCCGTACGGCACGAAGGACAAGCCAGTGGAGATATTCCATATGATCGAACATTTCTGCTTGGGCCGTCGTCGACTACACCTGTTTGGCAGAGACAGCACGATCCGGCCAGGCTGGCTGAGTCTCGGCTCAGAGCTGACCAGCAGTAACTATGAGCCCGACATGTACCACAGCTACTTCCAGAGCGAGAATGACCTCACGACCGGGTGTAGCGACGAGATAGAACGACTCCGGCCCAAATCTCCCAACCCTAAATCTAAAAATTTCTCCGGACAGGCACGGGGTGGGAGGGGCGGTCGGGGTGGTGGGCCAATGATGTCTCGACCGGGCAGGGGAATGGGGAGGGGCGGAATGAGGGGAGGGCCAGGCAGGGGGATGCGCGGGATGAGAGGGGCACCTAGGGGGTTTCCTCGAGGTGCTAGATAGTAGTGGCTATATCCATGCAATCTAATCTGGGGATGTACTATAGGAATTTATCGGGGTATAAACTTGGAAAAGCCACTTTCGCAATTGGCGATAAAAATAAACAATTGGAGATAAAAAATTACAATTTTCGAAGAAAAAAAAAATTGTAATTTTTTATCGCCAATTGTTTATTTTTTTCCTATTGGTTATTATAGGAATGAATGGCCTTTTTGTGGAATTTATCGGGATATAAACTTGGAAAAGTCACGGGAATACTGGACGAAGGCCGGAAGGCCTCGTCCAGTATTCCCTTTCCAAGTTTATATCCCCGATAAATTCCACAAAAAGGCCATTCATTCCTTATAATTCCAGCATTTGAAATAAATTCATCAAGAAAATGTGTTTATTTTCCGTTTTCTTAAGAATTATTTTAACTGCGCCTCACGGTTACGGAAAGTAGTTTGGCATGGGAGTTTACTGAGATATAAATATTGGACAGAGACTTGCTACAGACTGGAATGGATCCAGTGTTTGTCATTCAACTTTATTGGGCGGGGGGAGGGGGGGGAATATTATTTTTCACGTAGTCGTACAATTGAATGGGTCCGTGGAATAAGGGGGCTAACCTTTAGTTGTTAGTGTTATGTTCATTCACATACACTTTATTTCAAAGGTGTTCAAGACAAGCCAATTTGTTGGAGTGTTATATTTGCTACAGTGCAATATTAAACGACGATCAGCACAGACTCGCCTGGGACTACGCTAGTGGAAAATGTTAGGCCCGGGGCCCAAATGTTATTTAATACTAATTTGTGAATTATTCTGTTAAACATGCATTACATTGTCAATGTGTATTACATGTGCATCGAAAATAAAACATTTACAACACTTGCATATCAATGCTTTTGGTCTCATTTTTGTTGTGCCAGTTTACATACAGCTCAACATAGTGATCACAATGTTTGGGAGTCGTCCGTGAATCCATCTGTGGATGCGTCAGATTTGAAGTTTATGGACACCGTCTCCGCAAGATACAGGCTACCACCTCCACATTTTCGCAAACACCCCAAACACTTGGGATTTATCCCCTTTTTTACTTCAAAATAACCACTTTTGGCTTGTAAACTAAGCTAGTCTTGCATTTTACCAACGATCCAATAAATACTTTGCATGCTTTACCACAATTGCAGCACAGCAATGTTCACTCCCTCCAATTCACAGACTTATCCCCCTTAATTCTCGGTATACATGCACATAAGAATCGGCTAATGGTGTACATCAGCAAGAAATATACCATTTGACGTTAATGCAACATTGGCCTACCTTTTTCGCTTTTCTGACCCAGCCTCGGCGGGCGTACATTCGGACACCGAAAGTTGTTCCAATGGAAGTTCACGATTTTTCAAATTCGATGACCTATTTACAAAGACAGGTCTATATGAATCGCACGTTACTAAATAAGACTATGGAGAGTTGGAGACCTAATTTATTTCATTACAATTTTACACATACGTAAAATGTGATGCAACAGCTTTAGTGAGTTTAAACAGTATTTTATTTCATATGGATAAACGCATGTCGTATATCTCCGGCTTTACATGACCATAGCTGTTGATAGGCCATTAAACACCAATAAACAAAAGAAACAAAACACGTCGTATATACACATTAGTATTGGAGGATTGAGGAGAAAGCAAATATGCTTGTATACCTCTTTCCTGTAATGCAACATCTTTAATTGAGCATGGCATTAAGATAAAAGCAAATACAATTTCTTCAACACAATAATTTATTTCCTCTTCGTTTCCTTGTATTCAAATATGGTACAAACCACAGGTGACGGGAAAAAAATCACATGACCGTGTATATATATAGATATTATACTATTATCTATACAAGTAACAACAGACTATCAGATTAGTTGTTCCCATCACCTGTGGTACAAACGTACCGGTCAGTGGTGTATTTTTAATACAGACACCCATTTAGCACATTTGCTGCACACATCATTAACACATAGCCTACATACTTGTAAAGTGAAATATGGGCAAATAACTTACCAAAGCTTTCAATTAGGTAGCAATCTCCTTCCTTCATTGTCCATTGTTATATGTATTAATACTAAATCTTAAACCAGGCGGTTTTACATAGCTACTGCTTCAAACCAAAAACGTTTAAATGATTATTTAGAACAGCACTGTGAAAATATACAAATATAACAATGAGTTTCTATTGTAAAACCACATGCACTAATTTCCTCCAATGACACAGTATGACAGACACAGAGTACCATATTATATGGTTTAAAGAGTTTTGTAACACAGCAGCACTATTTGTAGAGTTGATCCACGTAGGGAACGCCACTCAGATCTCCACACACGGCCATTGAAGGCTTCCCGTTGCCCACCTTCTTGGCAACCTACAACACAGAGAAAAGTGGAAGTGACTGAGTTTAATGTCCAATCTACAGCTGAGAATGGGGCTTATGGGTTTTACGACCAGTGTAGATCCAGATCAGCCTGTGCATCCGCACAGTCTGATCAGGATCTGCACTGTTCGCCATTCCATCAATGAAACCCCCCTCATGCGTTTATCAAGCAATATGGATCATTATCAGGCTACACGAGTGTGCAATTTTATCATGAGCGACATTGGTCACAAATCCCATAAACTCCATTTCTCCAGTCACAGCCACATATAGAGTAGGTATCTTTTCTAAGCAAGGGGCCATATTCAGATGGGAATGCACCTGTGTAGTGGATCATTACACATTCAGTGCTGAAATTACAATAGCCTGATCTGGTACCAGCTGCCCTTACTGCATCAGTTGTTCCAATGGAAGTCGTTCACAATTATTATTATTATTTTTTTAATGTCTATTGATATCAGTTCAGACTAGGAATTGCGCAGGAAATCCGAGGCTCGCCAAGGAATGCGAGGGTGATAGAATGGCAGCGAACTTTCGTAGACCCAGATCAGACTGCGCGTATGCGCAGCCTGATCTGGGGCTACGCTGGTCGCACACGTCATTAGGTATCTTTTCTAAGCAAGGGGCCATATTCAGATGGGAATGCATCTGTGTAGTGGATCATTACACATTCAGTGCTGCAATTACAACAGCCTGATCTGGTACCGGCTGTCCTTACTGCATCAGGGCACCTTCCACTAAACTTTGTATGATAAAAATCTTCATAACATGGTAGTTATTAATTTGTTCCTCACATTAATGCAGTTCACTCTTGCTACAATTTTCCACCTATGCGTATTGTATTAGTCATTAAACATCGGATGCCAATGTTATTGCAAATATTAATTTTGCACCAAGGGCAATTCCAGAATTAATTATATGAGGTGAGTGGAAGGCACTTTTTGAATAAGAAAATGTGGCCTATCGGCACACGAATGCCCCCGATTGAAGAAACTGTGGCCAAGTTCATAAATTTTAATGTGAGCAAAAGTTCAAAGTTGTGAAGGTCAAGGTTATATTGAGACATCATGGATATTATACTGATCCTTCAAGGGATATAGAAGTTATGACAGAATTGAGAAACTCTGGAAAAGTTCTTAATATTTGAAGTTCAAAGTTGTAAAGGTCATGTTAAGGGAAGGAAGCATGGATATGGCATTTGTTCACAAGTATGGTGTATTGAACTATTCAAGTCATCCATCAAGGCGAACTTCTTAATGTGTGAAAAAGTTAATAGCAACATCGATGTGGTATTTGTCCACAAGTATGTGGTGTTGAAATATGTAAGTAATACATCCTTCAAGGGATATAGAAGTTATGAGAGAAATGAGAAAGTTTGGTGATTCAGATTCCTTCCACTCCCTCATACACTTAATTCTGGAATTACCCTTACAAACTGGTTCCTTATTCTTAGGACGTTTAACCCTTTAACCCCTAACTAACTGGAATGTATTTTGTATCCAATCGAGTCACAAAGTCCATTTATGAAAAGGGGGTGTTTTTGTTCTCAGAAATATGAAAATTATTTGCAAAAAGTGCAGATCCTGATGAGACGGTGGCTCATCTGGACCTACACTTATTGCCAATACCACTATATAAGCCTGTGGTGTTGAAAGGGTTAATGAAACATGCACCTGATCACGTGGCCGCCAGAAGTGAATCCATTAACTTACATTGTTGACGTCGGTTGCCTGAATGCTGTCTATTTTCTTCAGGACAGTGTCGAGGCTGGTGATATCGGCCGGTGAGTTCATGGCCTTCTCCACGAGGTCGGAGAACACTTCATCTCCATTCTCTATCATCATCGCGATGTACGCCTTCAACTGGCTCCTACAACACACACATTGTGCATCAGGTAACAAGCTTTGCATTAGGACAATGCATACTGCATTGACTAGATCTACATATCTGAGTGATAACAGATTCAAAACTATTTTCGCTGACGTTACTGTAGTCGAATGCCACGAGATGACGTTACCGAATGAAGTCAATGTGATAACGCAAGGTATAATCAAATCAGGGTTCATTCCAAATTAAAAATTGCTATATACATTTGCCCATCATCTAGCATAAAACGTTACCCGATAAATAGATGCGGGCCACAATCTGACAAAACCAGGCTGTTTTATTTCAACTGGTTGATGGTGTCTTTGATAGGATGTACATATTGGTGACTTGCTGAAGGAAAGAATCATTGAAAAGTCAGGAAATATTTCCTCCCAAGAGGTAGGTCCCATCAGACACCACCACCAATCCACTGTGTGTTGTACATGTAACTGGCTGTTATAGGCCACAATCTTACTTTCTGACTAGCAATGACGTTATGTTTCGGATGTTGGTTTCTGATCAACAAAATCAGCTATCGGTAGGACACGCACTGGTTAATGAGAAATGAGCTCGAGAGAATCAGTAAATGCAGCCACATACTTTCCCCTGGCGAGTTCAGCGTCGGTGATTCCTGTCTTGGTCAGGTTGCCAATCTCGGCGAAGGCAGCTTTCAAGGCCTAAAATCATAGTACGTCATGACCACAAGATCTGTAGCCGATTTCATAAAAATTGCAAAGTATACTTATCTAGCAAAGTATACTTTGAGGGAGTAATCATTCATTTTTCCCGAAATGCATTATGTCATATAGAACTAACGACTGTATATATTTGATGATTAAAAGTATGCAGACTTATTATACTGAATTTATTACATTATCACTGCCAAAATGGCTGTGATAATGTAATAAATTCAGTATAATAACAAGAAACGAGGCAAAGCCACGAAGGCCAGGTTTTTTCCAAGCATGGGCACTTGGATAACATAATTATACCCACTTTTTGTAGACTAGATGGCCGTGGCCTGCATGTCGCGCCTTGGGGCGAGGCATGGACACTAACAAAATAGATATAGTAGATGGAAAAACTTTAACGAAAAAACTTTAACCGGACACACGAATGTACGGACAGACGGACGTATGCCAAAATGCCGACGATATCGCGCTTTCCGCAAGCGGGTGCGACAATGATGATAAACACCCATGTGAAGTATCAAGGTAATGGGTGAAGCAGTTGCAGAGACATAGTACACGAAAAAACTTTAACAAATAAATTCAAAGTAATTTGACCTTGACATTGCGCACAGGGGCCGCACAGTTGGGGGTTAGAGTGAAAATATGGACGATGATAAACACCCATGTGAAGTTTCAAGGTAATGGGCGAAGCAGTTGCAGAGATGTAGTATAACAAAAAAGTTTTAACCAAAGTCAATTACGTAGAAATAATAGGTGAAGGTAAAATAATGGTCACATGTTGGATAGTTGTATGTGGTAGGCACCCCTTGGTTATGAAGCTGTGAAAGTTTGGTGGTCCTAGGTGGTACAGTACCAAAGAAATGGACTTAAACACGAAAACTTAACATTGTAAACGCGAAAAGTTAACATTGAAAATGGCTAAGTCGACTGCGCGGAAAAAATGGGTCAAGTTAAAAAAAAAGTAACATGTTGGATAGTGATATGTGGTGGGTACCCCTTGATTATGAAGCTGTGAAAGTTTGGTGGTCCTAGGTGGTACAGTACCAAAGAAATGGACTTAAACACGAAAACTTAACATTGAAAACGCGAAAACTTAACATTGAAAATGGCTAAGTCGATTGCGTGGAAAAAATGGGTCAAGTTAAAAAAAAAAGTAACATGTTGGATAGTGATATGTGGTGGGCACCCCTTGATTATGAAGCTGTGAAAGTTTGGTGGTCCTAGGTGGTACAGTAACAAAGAAATGGACTCAAACACGAAAACTTAACATTGATTGTGGACGCCGCCCGCCCGCCGCCCGCCCGCCCGCCCACCCGCCCGCCCGCCCGGCTTTCGCCAATCCAATAGCCTGGATTTTTTTTCAAAAAACCTGGCTAAAAATTAATAAATTTATCCTAAAGTTGAAAAGTTCTCCCTCCCTCAAAGTATACTTTGCTAGATAAGTATACTTTGCAATGTTGGTGAAATAGGGTACTGCTGCATATTGCCAGACATAGGCAAGGTGAGAATATTCAAGTAATTTCATTTATATTCAATGACAATCTAATGGAATGATTAATCTTGATCATATACATTTTGAAACAGTATGAAAAACAGTGACAGATATGTACCATAACACAAGATAAATGTCTAAATTCACCTATATTTAATTGTTGACCATCAAATTATGTAAATTGCGGTAACAAATAGTAAATCAACATTCCAAATTACAATACTTTTTTAATCAACCCTCCAAGTCCATTTTCTTAAACATCAACCATTGCTACGCCTAACTAAAGTTGGATGTTAGTGGTTT
Source organism: Conchocele bisecta (assembly GCA_029237695.1). NCBI lineage: Eukaryota > Metazoa > Mollusca > Bivalvia > Lucinida > Thyasiridae > Conchocele > Conchocele bisecta. The sequence continues at coordinate 44,466,188 of CM055267.1, forward strand.
CGATTTATGAAATTATTTATTTAGTAATTTATATAGTGGTTTAGTAATATTGAGGTGCCTATCGTCGATGAGTGACAGTCGGTGCATCAGCTACGTGTAATGTAGCATAGGTTTGGTTGTACTTAACCCATTATATGTCGGATTAAATTACAGTAGCATGAACATTTTGGAGATTTTTTTCCCCGCTATTTTCTCTATTTCTGTTCAAAAGTATACGTTGTTACCACTCATATGAACTGTCTCGATGAGACAATGAGTAGTAACAAATGAGTGGCAACAACATATACTTTTATGGAGAAATTATTTTTTCAATAATAAAACGCATTGTATTCACAGATTCACAGGTTAAGCCCATACCTTCTCCATGTCCCCTGAGTAGCCAGCACACACAAAGCCAAACAGGCCCGAGTCAGTGTAGTTGCAGTTGAAGCTTGAGATCTGAAATGGATTGATTGATACAACAGCGGCAATGACAAACAAAGTCACAGTGAGTCAGAGCTTAGCTAGATCAGATGGCCGCGGCCCGCATGTCGAGCCCGCCGAGGCATTTGATGGTATTTTTAAAAACTTTAACGCAGATTTCGGACGGACGCACGGACGCACGGACACCCGGACGTCATTGTGATCACTATGTCTCGCTTTCCGCAAGCAGGCTCAACAAAAATAGCAGTTGAGAATGTAGTATTGTATGGTTAAACCAATCAAATAGGAAGACTACATTAAATACTCTGACAACACATGAGCAACCTTACAGTCACTAATGCGATAGGCATTGGTTGTACAGACATTTTGTCTCTTAGTTTTTATTAAGAATGGAAATATTTTTCATCTGTTGTTTGTTTGTTTATTGGAGTTTAACGGCCCATCAACAGCTAAGGTCATGTAAAGCCAGGCAAACGTGTTCAATCCCATTTTAACCTGCTGCATTGGGGGGGAAATCCCAAAATCAGAAAGGAATATTTACATCCGAGAAAAAATATATTCAGCCCTGAAATTAGAATAACCTGACCTAGTGCCAGGTCCATACCACACCAAAGTCACTTGGCCCCTTCCCCTAAAATAGGATTACGATTAATCGTAATACTCACATGCAACTGCCGAATACAAAATGCCAAAGACGTATGTGAGGGCCAAACCAAGACTCCAGTCGGAATTCCGGTACCCGATCGTTAAATTATCCATCACATACTCCCACCTGCCACCCACTTCATCTGTTGTTTGTTTGTTTGTTGGGGTTTAACGGCATATCAACAGCTAAGGTCATTTAAACTACTAGTTGCAACAAGCGCATTGTTATCACTAAGCTAATCCCCATGCTAGCAGGCAGCCTGGAGAAGAAGAAGAAAGAAAGAAAAAAAAAATTTGCCTTACAAACAAGGTGTTTGTTTATTGGGGTTTAACGGCCTATCAATGGGGTCAATGGGTTTAGTACTAAATCCCATATATTACCTGTACAAGTACATGTACATGTTCAAGTACATATACAAATGGGGGGAAAATCCCAAAATCAGAACTGAATATTTACAATAAAGAAACTATATATTCAGCCCTGAAATCAGAATAATCCTGATCTGATGCCAGGTCCTCGCCACACCAGGATCACTTGGCCCCCTCCCAAAAGCAGTAGGATCAGTAATAATCTTACTACTTTTATAATGGGCAATAACCCAATTCAACTCCCAGGTAACAAAAGAGCCAAAGATGAAAACGTACCCGAGGGCCAAACCAGGTAAATCGTGATTCCTATAAGGAGGAACCCCTACCGTTACTTTACGCCTTCACATTCACCCTACCAACCACCCACTACAAACAAGGTGAACATATGTCCTCAGTGACCTTGACTTTGGGCGGTCAGATGTGGGTTGTATGCAAAAAAGCACCATCCCCGAGACACACCTTGTGGCCAAATATTATCAAAATCCGTTCATAAGGATGAAGGTGTTACTAACGTATGCACATACGTACGCACGTCAGTGGACTAACGCTATATCCCCTCTTGCCTATCGATGAGGGGATAATAATGTATTTGTGTGGAGCAAGCATCTGTAGTAATAAGAATGCACCGATAGAACTAATTTGTTTAAATAGAATCATCTGACATGTCAGAGAAGACATGATACACATGACTTACAGTGAATGGATTTGTGACGTTCTTCGATACAGCCTGGCCTAGGCGCGACACAGATGAGCACATGTCGTACTTCATGAAGGGCCCAGTTCCCAGGATCATCTGTAGTACACCAGCAGGCAACACATCCTTACTGGACAGGCTGCCAAAACAAGTGAAAGGGTTTAACAGCCCAGAGACAAAACCTTGATTTCAAGTCTCACTCAAAAGTCCAGTGGGATGGAAATACAGTCGAGCACCAGTATCTCGATGATATCCCCTATCTCGATGATTCACTACAGTCCCGGTTGTTTGCTTAATTAGTCTACCTGGATATATTTGAGTGTTTGTCACGATTCATTATTCATATTAAGCTGGTCATTTACGAAAGTCACTGATAGTCATTACGCCACCTTGCAATGTTGATTATCTTCCTACCTTTGGTCATTAGTTAAATTGTGAGTTTACTCGTGGTGTAACGGGTAAAATGATTTCATATTTTTCGCCAAAATATTCGACCATGTCACTTCATCGCTATCTCGAACCTAGTCCTATCTCGACTATATGTACAAGCTCCCTTCGACTTCGAGATACTGGTGCTCGATTGTACTATGAAAACATCGTTTCATGCCTACGGCGAGGATTAATGGTTTGGCTGTCGCGATCACATTGGAAGTTAAAATCAGTGGAGAGCTACAGTGCAACCTCTTATCACAGCCACAAAACTGGCTGCTGTACGGAGGCTAACAATATAGGCAATTGTCTATACAATTTGGTATATACAACTGTGCTTGTTATAGTGAGGTGTTTGTTGTAGAGAGGTGGGCGTTTATATATGTGTGACTGTACACGGTACCTGGGTCCTTCTGTGGCGAGCGCCGCATAGGTGAGGCCGTTCTCGAACTCGCGCACATCACCTACAACATATACATCACTGTGATAGGAAAAATTGGACTCCGGATCAAAAGGCACACTTATGTGGTTTGATAACGATCTACAGTCAAACCTGTGAATAAACAGCCATGGGGATTAAACATCTGGCCTTTGTTCACAGGTGGCCTTTATTCGCAGGGTCATTTATATAGTGATTGTGCTATTGGGACAACAAAAGTGTGGCCTTTACAGCCAGGTGATTGCTATTCGGAGGTGGTCTTTAGCACAGGTTCGACTGTATATTGATTGTTAGATGCATGACAAGTGTTTCATTGATGGAATGAAGCACAATACGGAATCACAGGCTGATCTGGATCTACACTGGTCGTAAAACCCATAAGCACAGTTTCTCCAGTCACATAAACACTGACAAGTGTAGCTAGGATCAGGAGCTACACTGACTAAATCCTCCCTCAGTCAGCTATCCACATGTTGTTGGAACACGTCGCACAGTGACCTACGAGATTCTATGTGTACATGTATAAGGAAAACTACCCAAGATTTGCAGTTCAAAAGAGGTGATCAAACCGCCTGATTTGGAGAAAAAGCTTTATTAGTTTTATAAGCACAGACGGAAACTAGATTGGTCAGTAAGCGAGGCTTACGGAATAATACCCCCCCCCCGCGTGGGCCCAGGTACCCCTAAATATGTAAAATTTTCCAAATGTGTGGGCTTGTGACCTTGACTCTGGGCTTAGCGGGGATGGCACGAACGTGAATGTGAAGCAGATCCGAGCAAGGATATAGAAGTTATAACCGATTTCTCTGATGTTAAGTTTTGTAAAGAGACTAAGTATGTGATCTTGACCTTGGGATCAGCGGGGATATGTCACAGCATGATAGTAGAGCCTTAGAGGAATGCATGCATGAAATATTAAGAATTTTAGATGAAGTTATAACATATTTCTCTGATGCTAAGTTTTGTAAAGAGACCATGTATTTGACCTTGACCTTGGGATCAGCGGGTGTAGGACGGTCGTGGATTTGGCACAGCATGGTAGTAGAGCCTTACAGGAATGCATGTGTGAAATATTAAGCATTTTAGATGAAGGAAATAGAAGTTATAACAATATTTCTCTGATGTTAAGTTTACGGACGCACAGACGGATTGACGAGACGAGACGAGACGGACGGACGGACGGACGGACGGACAACCTGACTCGAGTATACCCCCCCACAACTTGTTGCGGGGGGGTATAATTATTGCATAATTTTGATTAAATCCAGGGCTGTACAAATTGGCACGCCCGACGCCCGGGACAAGTCGGTTTTAATCTCGGGCAAGTGCCTCTATGCTGGAATTTAGTCCCGGGCAAGTCACTATTTTCTGTTAGAACGTCCCGCCACAAGCCCGTTTTTTGGAACCGGACTGTCATAAACTTAATCCCAAAACTGACCACTTTATCGATCGATAACGCTGCGGGCGTCCTGGCGATTCGCAGCTACTGTGTTACACAGTACCTGTGTATCGCAATAAAGTGATATAGCAATCTGCAGCGACCCTGATTATATTAATTTAATCGAATTTGAAAGTAATTAGCGACTTAGCGAAAATATTCTGCGGCGATCGATGGTTATTGATTTATTTTATGTATGTTAACGTTTTCGTCTCACTGCGTCGACAGGCCAAGATACCTAACTTTAGAGAAATAAATGTATGTTCCTTCACGGGGTGGAAATGGAATTTAAGGTTCTTAATTTAAATTATCGTTTCTACGCGGCATATAAACGAAAAAAAGTGAAATTGAATGGGATGGACATACTATGAAGGTATGTTTGATTCCCAAGGCGATGTTTGAACCCACAACCTCCAATTTGGAAGTCGGTGTTCTAAGCCCTAAGTCACAACCCATACCTTATAAACGAAGGAAAGAAATGCTCCTAACGGCTCACCATACGTACTTAGAATAACAGCTGACGTAACGCGCGGTAAACTGAAATGGCCTACGTGACAATTGACATTTACGTTCCAACAAGATTTTCACGGTGTGTAATCGATCGTATTTCCTCGCCATCATATGAAACCCGACTCAAGAAACACAAATTAAGTTGTGAATTTCTGAATTTGTCAATTGTTTGTACGGTCTAAGAAACCAAACAAATGTGACAATTCTTTTTACAAAATATTAGAATCGTCTAAGGAGACAATTCTCATGTGTTGCCAAAACATTTTTTATTAAGACATCGGACAAATGTGAAAAGAAAACCCGAATACATTGATATTTCTTTACAAAAACATATTTTGACAACATTTGAGAATCGTCTTAGGAAACGATTGTCATATGCTGCCAAAATCTTGGTTTTATCCAAAAATCAAACAAATGTGAAATTCCACAAGCTAATGCGTAATTATCAATTCATCGGCTATGCGATGGCGTGAGCGACTACATAGCGTGGTTTTGGTATGTTTGTTGGCACAGAATTATAAAGGTCAGTCACACTTTGCACGTGAAACTGGATTAGCGACTGATGATTGTAAACACCATCAGGTGTGCAGCTAGACCGAAAATGATATGTCGCAAATGTGCTAATTGGGGATGGGTGGGTACGGCCATATTTCTTTTTTGTTACAATCTCGCGTTTTTGCGACTTCGATCTCGCCTTCCGCTTTTGGAAATACGATTTGCCCATGCATGTGTAGACAGCATGCGTGTTGGATTTGCGTTCTACGTACGTACATGCATATAAAGCATGCTAGTTCGAATTGCATTCTACGTACGTACATTTAATGTATGCGCAAAACTCAATTTCAACACGCATGCATTCTACACACACATATTACAGGCCCGTAGCCAGACCTGTTTGAAGGGGGGGGGGGGGGGTCGTTTCGAAGGCCCAAGGGGCCTGAGGTATCTAGGGGATCCGGCGGCATGCCCCCCCCCCCCCGGAAAATTTGAAATATAGGTGGGTGGTCTGAAATGCAATTTCCTGCATTCTCCGCAACAGCCGAGCTTCTAACTGTGACCTTCCATACCCGATTTTTTTTCCTGAATGAGCAAAACTATTCCGAATATTTCAAAAGCCAAAGGCGAGATCGCGAAAACGCGAGACGATTCTCATTATTTTAGGAAACGATTTTTATGTTTTATTATTGTCGATAAATGTGTTTTGAGTATGCACTTGTCGCAACGTTATGTCCGCGGTGGCACAGTGACAAAAGACCACAAGAATAAATATGTACTATACAATGTTTATTATTATAGATATTTAATATAATATGTATATGTGCCAAGTGCTCAATTGTATTATATTTAACAACTATGATAATAGTTTTTGTTTTGGGACAGTTTCGTATAAGAAATACGAGGACAAGTCATTTTTTCAAAATTACTTTCCCTGAAAATTATATTTTCCGGGACAAGTCCGGGCAAGTCACTTTTGTCAAGTCACTTGTCCGGGACAAGTGGCTAACAAATCAATTTGTACAGCCCTGAAATCTACAAAGATAAAACGGCTGACATTCTATAAAAGTCAGTGAAATGATTAATGTACAAGATTTTATGATATACAATCAGCGTGTTACTTTTCCGTATGGGCCAACTATTTATTAAATTTACAAAGAAATATATGGCAGATTCTCAATAAAGCTAGAAATGGTGTTCAAAGAACACGGATGCCCCACCTGCTTTGATAGTAAACAAGGCAAAATTGCATAAGTTCAAAAGGGGGAGATAAAAAATAAATCAAATTCATTTTGCGCATCTACATATAACAAGAAAGCTACATACCAAGTATCAAAACGCTAGCTATTACGGTTTATACAATTAAAAATTGTGAAAGAAATCATACCAAGTTTCAAGCCCCTATCTAATGAAGCATTCGTGTTATTGTTGTCCATCTGGGACAGATGGACAACAATAACACTAATGCTTCATTATCAAGGTCGGACATAAAAAAGGTCGGGTAAAATGATTATTTCACAAGACAGTGGGTATGTTACCTCCGCCGTAGAAGGTGGCCGACTTGTCCTGCATGTTTGGCTGCTCCACAGTGAGGGGCGGGTTGGAGTTGCGCACCATGTTCACGAGGTAGTCATGGTCGACGCCCACCGCCACGATCGCCTTCCGCTTCCGCGTGTAGAAGTTGTTCATGTACTCCTGCACCTGGACACGAGTAAAACAAATCTTGTTCATATGTGGCTGAGAAATAGGGAATATTAGAATTGTGACCAGTGTAGCTCCTGATCTAATAGCACACTCATGTAGCCGGATAATGATCAAAATTGCTTGTTAGAAGCATGAGGGGTGTTTTATTTGTGAACAGTGCAGGTCCTGATCAGCTGATCTGGATCTACACTGGTCACAAAACCAATAAATTCATTTCTCCTGTCACAGCCACGTGTAATGCTGCACCTGGACACAAATCAAATATAAAATGTGACGCAATTTGCTAAATGCACAAGATCATAACTCAGTCATGGATTGATAGATCGTTTACTGACATGATCGCATTTCACTTCCGTTCACTCCCGTGTATAGATTTCTGCATCTGTGTATGAAATACAGAACTTCACAGCATTTGCTAAATGAATGCACACGCAGAAAATAAGTGACGATGAATTTAAGCAAATTAATTAGGCAAATGGACAATAAAGCACCACCACACTTAAAGGTACATGCCCACTCAGTAGGCACAACATGTTCTATATAGGAATTAACCCTTTCAACACCAAGTAACTTAATAGGATGTTCCATGCCAATGTTTCACTCTATTTCATTAATTTTGTTCATTCAAATTATCCCATTCTTCTAAAAGGGTTATCTGTACGACGTTTAAAATTATTAACAAACAGTGGAGATCCTGATGAGACGGCTCGTTACGAGCCGGCTCATCTGGATCTGCACTGTTTACAAACATTGTCTCTATAGAGGTCTGTGGTGTTGAAAGGGTTAAATAAGTGTATACTGTAAATCAACTAAATTTCGCGGCTACTAAATTTTGCGATTTTCGTATCTGGCCATATTCGCGACGATTATCGTTCACGGTACGACGTCAGGATAGTGGTCCAATTCAGAAAACACAAGATGTGTGGTAAGCCATGTCGTATGCGCGAATGCCGTCAGCAATCATGTGTATTAATCTTTGAATTATCGGTAAATTACTAAGTGCCCACGGCGTGGATTTACACTTGACACCACGGTATCTCTTTGAACTCGACAACACAACAAGCTGACTTGTCATAGGCGTGTCACTTTAGACCAATCAGAGTCTGGTAAACAATAAAAGATTATGGTTTTGTAAATTTATCCCGAAGCTGTTTTGTACGACTTTTCAAACTGTTCATAGATTATAGAATTATATTATGTCTACTGGAATATACAACAGAGAACACGTAGCAATATAGTTAATTCAAAACAACCAGGATTAACTAGTGTCACCAAATGACACCGACATATATGGGAAAGGTAACTATAGTTAAAAAAGAGGCCAGACATCTATTAGCAAAATATTTTTAACTATCTTAGGCTAGGAGGTGTGGAAACATTCACAGAAGAACGCGAAGGTATCTCGAGCGCGAATATTAGTTACAGTAATTTTGTCACAATTCCACCAGTTCTAAAAATGCCCGCTATACAGATATAATCATTTCCTAAAAAAAAATTATATTTATTTTACTGATAGCGATGCGCAGTGGTATCAAGATATTTTCATATGCAAATGAGGCATGATATTTTTTAATTATTAATACTAATTAAATGCGTCACCTGAAAAAATAATATTTTTGACAGATTATAAAGTACGATCATTGCACATCAAAAAATAAATACAGAGAATAAATAGTAATGTCCGTTAACATTTTAATGAAATATGATTATCGCCTCTGATATCAGTCTGGAAATTTACGTCCGATATAAAATGTATAATAATTTCAATCAATACATGGGATAATGGTGAATGAATTTTAATTTGCCAGAAAATGTCTTAGATGATGTCTCCGATATAAAGAACAGTTTGTGCCTACAGATTGGGCATGTACCTTTTAAGACACACATTTGCCAACATATATCATAACATGATAATTTTAATACTTTAGAAACACATGGACTATCGCCAAGGGATACTAACAGAAATTAGAAAATCTGTTTGTAAAACAGTCATAACCCCTGGTATACTGAGTGAGTTGCATAATTATATAGCTCGCATATATCAAGTGCTCAAATATTAAAGAAATTGTTAAAATAAAATGAGAAGAATTTATTTTCACTGTCGGATGGACATAAATGGACGGATTTACATATCGAGATTGAAACTTTAAGAGTAAATCAATATACCCTAGCACACTTGCTATCACATGAGGGTGCATAATAACTCAAAATTTGCCTACCTGTGGAGGGAACCAAAAGAACAAAGCAATATGCCGCTTTGCTAATGCAAAATGGGACATAACCATGCCGAATAGGCGGCTTATATGTGGAATTTCGATTGAAGCTGTCTGCAGTAAAAAGAAATACCTGTTCCATGCTGAATTTCCCAACCTTCGTTGGAAGGCAGTACAGCGATTGCCCCAAGGTGTCCCTATAGGCGGCTTTGTGTAATAATTCCATCACCCCTACAAGCAGAACGGCAAGTGTTAAATGGACCAATCTGTGATATTGTCTGTTGAGCCAGAAAATATTAACCATTAGACCGCTACTGTACTCACAACAATTGTCGTCTGCTGTTGCTTTTATATCTTGCCTTATTTCTCAATAAAAACATGTTTTGACAGCACTTCAGAATCATTTCCAATGGAAACTAGAAATGTGGCCTGTCGGCACACGAATACCCCCACTGGCAGCCAAAGAAAACGAGGCATTTTTGATTATAAGACATTTAGCCGAGCATTACGCATCAAGTCTGTGACCTTGACCCTGGGCATAGTGTGATAATCCATGCATCGGTGTAGAAGATATAGTGGGGAAGGGAATTTCAATAGGTTTGACCTTTGACCTTCAACTGTGACCTTGGACGTAGGTGCGTGGTTATTGATCGCGACACACCTTCTCATCATGAGAAACATTTGTGCCAAGCCATTTGATAATCCATGCATCGGTGTAGAAGATAGTGTAGAAGATATAGAGCGGAAGGGAATTTCAATAGGTTTGACCTTTGACCTTCAACTGTGACCTTGACCTTGGACGTAGGTGCGTGGTTATTGATCGCGACACACCTTCTCATCATGAGAAACATTTGTGCCAAGCCATTTGATAATCCATGCATCGGTGTAGAAGATATAGAGAGGAAGGGAATTTCCAACAGACCGACCGACAGACCGACAAGCTGACTCCTATATACCCCCAACAAACTTTGTTTGTGGGGGTATAATTATTCTGAAGTACTGTCAAAGCATGTTGTAAATTATTCTAAAGTGCTGTCAAAGATGTTTTTTGATGATAAAAATGGAAAATATAAAATAAACAGCAGACGACAAATAAAAATGAAGATAGCAGTCTAAGTGTTAAATATCAATGTAGATGCCGCATTCAATATCATTAACACTGTTACTCATAAGTGACTTTCATGAACCAATTTAATTGTCAGACCAGTCCATCATCAAAAACTATCTGCAAATAGAATGTAATGAGCCATCTCATCAGGGTCTACACAGTTTGCAAACTTTTTGATTACGGTACCGTATGTAGCGTTAAAAGGGTTAATTAAAAATATTTGGTTCTCAGTTGACAAAATATGTATTTTCAAGAAATGATAATCTTGATCACCATGAACATTCCCATAATCTCTAACTTTTGCTGTCAATGCCGACACATATTATGTTTATTTCATAGACGCCATACGTGACATGATTACACAACCGTAGTATGAAAGCTTGGACAACAAGAAAATGTGGCCTGTCGGCACACGAATGACCCCGGTGGAAGATTCGAGAAACTGTAGCAAAGTAAATCAACTAAAGTGACAAATATTCATAAGCACAGTTGTGAAGGTCAAATGGTGAAGGTCATATTAAGGGTAGTATGATTGTGTGACATTTCTGCACAAGTATGATGTACTGAAATATTAAAGTAATCCTTCAAGGGATATAGAAGATATGACACAATTGACAAACTCCGGCAAACATCTTAGTATGTGAACAAGTTGAAAGTTGTGAAGGTCAAAAGGTCATGGTCATACTATGGACAGCATGGATGTGTGGCATTTGTCCACAGGTTTATTGGTGTTTAACAGCCTATCAACAGCTAAGATCATGTAAGACCAGGCAAACAGGTTCGATCCTGTTTTAAAATATATTCAGCCCTGAAATTAGAATAACCTGACTTAGTGCCAGGTACATACCACACCAGTCACTTGGCCCCTTCCCCTAAAATAGGATTATGAATAATCGTAATACTCAGATAAGGGGCATTTGCCCACAGGTACACTGTGTTGAAATATTTAAGTAATCCTTCAAGGGATATAGATGTTATGACATAATTGAGAAACTCTGGCGAATTTCTTAATGTGCCGGACACATGGACACACAGTCCACACTATATGCCTCCGGCCGGAAACTGCGCACATGGTATGCAGGTATGCGCACACCGACATTACACAGTACAGGGATTCCGCTGGGGGAAAAAAAAATCGCAATTTTCAAAAAAGAAATTAAAAAAAAAAAAAAAAAAATACGAAAATTGTAATTGTTTATTTTTATCGCCAATTGTCTATTTTTATCGCCAATTGCGAAAGTGGCGATCGCCAGCGGAATCCCTGACAGTATCAGAAACCACCATTTTTTAATCATGCAGACTGAAGATACATACGGACATTGGGCTGCGACTTTAACATAGCTAAGTCCATCTTTATGCGCGCATCTTGGGTGCCGAACTCCCACGGCCTCAGGTCCGGTCTGATTGTGATGTTCTGTATGTGGTCATAAACCAGGTCTCTATAACGATAGTGTCTTCTAGTGAGTTCACATGTAATCAAAATGTTTAACTCTTACAATACTGAATTAAATCAAACCACGTCTACAATGATAGCAAATTCTGGTGAGTTCATATGTAATCAAAAGGTTACTCTTACAATATTATATTAAATTAAACCATGTCTCTACAACGGTAGCGAATTCTGGTGAGTTCACATGTAATCAATAGGTTTAACTCTTACAATGCTGAATTAAATTAAACCAAGTCTCTACAACGTGAACAAATTCTGGTGAGTTCACGTGTAATCAAACGTTTTAACCCTTACAATGCTGATATAGAGAATAGTAGGTTAGTGCCGTGAATGGGAAAAAATATCTGGGAAGGCTTAGGAAACGGGATGGGTGAGGCTCTGCCGAGCCAGATATTTTTTCCCATTCACGGCACTAACCTACTATTCTATTTATCCCGTCAACACCTACAAATGGCTTTAAATGCAAAGATATAACCCCAGCCACCGCACATATTCATACGCAGTGATTAGGTCGTATTGACAGGATATCAAAAATGTTTCACGACACCGTGTTTCACGGCACATACACACTGTGTTGACGGGATAAATATATTTTGGTCGTCTGCTGTTGTTTTTTTCCCTATTTTTCATCAAAAACATACTTTGACAGCACATTAAAATCAAATGATTGAAAGAAAAGGCAAAACATGAAATAAGAGCAGACGAAGATGAAAGGGTTTAATAGCTAATGTCATACAGCAACAGGTACGGTCATACCGAGACAGGACCGCAGTTCCAAGTTTCATCTCAAACACCAGTCGGATGGAAATACTAGTCTATGAATGTATTGTTTTCATTCCTAGGTTTAAAGGTATTGGACCCACTACCTCTATTATTGTACTATTGAAAAGTGACAGGGTTCAACATCTCAGCAACAGCTAAGGTCATATATAAACGGGGCCTCGGTTTATGGTGTCATCCAAAACAAACCAGTGGGATGAAAATACTATGAAAGCATTTTTTCATGCCTCAGACAGGGATTGAAACCACTGCCTTCAATATCGAAGCCCATTACTCTATCCCTAGACCACACCATCCCTCATGTGTAATAAAAGCAATAAAACTTTCTGAGCATATTTTAGTTGCCATGACACAAATGCAACCACCGTAGCCCTAGATCAGATACATGACTGACACAAGGTACATTACATCACTGTTTGAAGGGAAATACTTACACATTATCTCTCAAAGATGTTGCCGTGTAACACATATATTCTCTTGTTGATGTAACACTGAAAATATAAAAGACATTGTGTTAGTAAAACATGCGAGTATGTCCGTTTGTCATACAGGATGGTAACATTATTTGACATGACAACAGACTTATGGATGGACATGTGGATGTTAAAGAAATGAGCCTCTCTGCTATGTCATAATAGCTTCAAAAATACAGATTCAATTTCTCTGGTCACACAATGTATTTGACTACAAGGTCAGGAGCTACAAGGCCTTGAATCATAGGCACCAACCCAGTCTGATCCTTTCCCGACTGCAGGACGAAGAATTCAACATGCTTTATTAAAACGTATGATCAAGCATATGTTACATGTAGCTATCTTGCCAACATTAGATGGAACTGTTGTATATTTTAACCCTTATACAGCTGAATTAAATTTTGGAATCTGCTGTTTATTTTCTATTATCAATTTTTTTTCTCATCAAAAATGTGCTTTGACAGCACTTTAGAACCATTTCCATTTGACAACATTTTAGAATCATTTCCAATGGAAATGATTATAAAGTGCTGTCAAACCATGTTTTTCATTGAGAAAGAAGGCAATTGTTTTCGTTCCCATCAGTCTAAGGGTTAAATAAACCCATTTTTCTCCAGTTAACATATTTATCCGACATTTACCCGAGGTTTCCGCCAGTCTGTCCAATGTCCTTGATAATCTTGAACTCTGAAGACACAGCATTTGTCTGCAAGTCAACGAAGATAATGATAACAACAAGGCGATCGCCAGCAAGTGTCTCACCCAATAAGGTCAATTGACAGTCACCCGAATTACACTGTGGTTAGACACCCTGGGATTCCGCTGGCGATCGCCACTTTCGCAATTGGCGATAAAAAAAAAAAATTGGCGATAAAAAATTACAATTTGTTTTTTTTTCTCTCGAAAATTGTAATTTTTTATCGCCAATTTTTAGAAGTGGCGATTTTGTTATTTTCCCCAGCGGAATCCCTGGACACCAATATAAGCAAGCTATTGTCTGAGTTTGTGGTAAAGATCCAACTAACGTATCACAAGATATGCAACATCTTGACGTATGTCCAAATAATTGATGCCCAAGACGACACCTACGACGCCTATGCCGGGATTGTGATGACTGGTCTCGATTTCCACTAGATGGGCGAGACGATAACCATTGAACTTCCAGTGCATCTAAAAAGGTATTAAAAGTTAAAAATATTCCCCTATTTTTCTCATTTGTCCAAGTATGTATATGCTGTCACTACTCATTTGAACCAGCTCACAGCTGAATAGGTCCTAACAGTGAACACAGAATATTTATCATTAAACTGATATCCATCCGCCAATGAAATGTGAGTGAAAGTACTTTTTGAATAATGATTAATCGTGAGACATTGTATCAGCATCAATGCCCGATACAGAGAATACCAGTCTGGTGTCTTTTGATGTCAAGTTTACCAGGCAAGGCTAGGAAACATGTAGGAATTCCGAGCCGAGTCTGATAAACATGGTATTCTATTTATCAGATAACGCTTTTGACTACATAATGTGCAATTATGACGTTGTTTTCGTTGAACAGAATGTGGACTTGTTTCTGTGACATCATTCCACTCACGTCATTCGTGACGCCAATCGACCATTGAAACTTCAGTTTTCAATTTGTAGTAACTCGGATATTAGTATCAGGTCAATGCCTGATATAGCAATATGTTATCAGTCAGTACGTATTCGGCCAATACAAAGCTTGTTACATGATAAATGTACATTATATTCTTATCAGCTAATATCTATCGGGTCACTCACAATGCATGGACTGAATACAATATATTCAGTCAATGCACAGCGAGTTACCCGATAGATGACTACTCACCAACTGGGCAGTCTGCCGGAGACAGTGGGATATGCCGACATTTGCCCCTGTCTCGCATCTTGGTCCCGCTCGTAAGACGACGGCGAGACGGCACAGTGGAGCATTCGTCTCTATGGAGGCAACGGTGATGCCGGACACATTGGTCACCTGTACACATGGAGACAATAGACACGTCTTATACTTATGTGGATTTGGCTGGATAAATTGGGCTTATGGGATATGTGATCAGTGTAGCTACTGATCAAATAGCACTCCTGTAGCCTGATTATGATCTATATTGAGAAACGGGGCTTACGGTTTTGCGACCAGTGTATCAGCCTGTGCATCCACAGCCATAATTAACTTTACTAGAAGCACAGCGACACCAAAACATCAACTTACAGATGCTCAGAAAGGTAGTCAATGTTTTTATGTGACACTCCTTTTTATTTCTATGTGTCTGCATAATTACCACTGTTTGAGAATTAATAGCAGACCCCTGGACCACCAGATTCAAAATTGAGTAGCCAAACAGAAATACATGCAGCCCCTGGGCACCATAGAGTGGATACCATAGAAACAATTGAAACAAGCCATGTGATTTTGTGCAATTTTTCAAGCCATGTGATTTTGTGCAATGTGATTTTGTGCAATGTGATTTTGTGCAATTTTTCAAGCCATGTGATGTTGTGCAATTTTTCAAGCTATTTGATTTTGTGCAATTTTTCATAAAAAATATTTACAGAAAGAGTGATAAAATCACTCTTTCTGTAAATATTTTTATGAAAAACTGCACAAAATCAAATGGCTGGTCTCAATTGTCAATTACGTCGACATTTCAAATATGACAAAATGTTCATGGCAATGCAGACTTCTATTCCACATTGGCTCTGGATCATTTTGCCTACTTTCCACGTCATTTATGAAAAATATCGTAAATATTTCATGTGATCTTAGGTACAAAATCACATGGCTCGTCTCAATTGGTTACCTTCGCTGCCTCCGGGAGAACATAACTGGAGGAAACATTTTGTTGTTTGGCCGAAGCTTGGCTACTGTAAAGTCGTGTCTGAAGTAAAAAACAGGTAAATATACACTACATGTATCTCGGGCTACTCCATGTGGGAACATGCATACCATAAAGATTCTAATAGACGCCCGGGCGTCTATTAGAATCACCACTGGCTCCGAAGTCCAGGGTGGGCGTTTAATAGAGGCAAGTGTTATTCAGCAAAGGGAAAATGATAACAAAATATACGATGTTCTGCTACCTGAACAAAAACATAACTAAGGGACGTTACTCTCAAACGCCAGACTTGATTGTACTGTCTGTCAGTTTATAAACATTTGGGCCAAGACGTTTCGGCCCACTCTGGTCATTATGGTACAGTCGGTAGAAATGTTAAATTTAATGGTAATGTATATTAAGACAGCGTCAATCATTAATGCTGATCAGATTTCCGCATACGGACGTTTCGTCAACGTTTCGGATCTGTCGGGTTTGAGAAGCTTTGAAAATGGCGTCTCCGTAACCGTGTAAATTCTGATCACCCTGTGTCCGTGCAAATAGCTGCTGCTGATGAGGAATTTATGGTGACATTGGAAACAGTCGAATTTCGCTTCCGCTTTTGAAAGTGAAAGTAGCAATTATGTTTTTTCCCCGATTTTAAAGGAAGTTGCTTTCGAAATAATGGAAAGAAAAAAAATCTAATTGGACAATTAGCTCTGATTTTGTTTCAGGTCGGTACTGGGCGTTTATTAGAGGCACTAATTTCGTGAAAATCTACCAAAAAATGTGTCATTTTCAACGTAAAAAGTGGGGGTGGGCGTCTATTAGAGCATGGGCGTCTATTAGAATCTTTACGGTAATTGGAAGGTAATGAGCTGAATGGACTCTCATTGCAATTGCATTTGTTGTAGCTTAACAGAGCTGCCAACTGTTACGATTTTCCCGTATTTGTTCCGGAAAATACGTTAGAAATACGGAAGTACGGATAACAATTAAAAGTACGATTTTTAAAAAAATCAGCGCGGGAATATTTGGAAATAATAATTTCGTTTCACAATTCTGCCAATAAATCCTATTTTTTTATTTACCCGTAATCATACTCGCCGAGGCGCTTACCATTTCGATTCTTGTTGTGTATTAATAGTAGTTTCAAGTGCTCAGCGATATTGATTTATTCAGCATGTAAATTCATAAAATGTCTGCTCCAAAGCGTGCAGCCAACGAATTTGGGTATTTTTTATCGAAAGAAGTTAGGAGAACACATCTGTTCATCAATGATTACAGCGAGACATGGCCCAATTTGGTCCTGTCAAACCGCGGTGATGAATTTGCGTCTTGCAAGCAGTGTAATTGTGATTTTTCGGTTGGCCGAAACGAGGGCCAAGGCTCTAAAAAAGTAAATTTATGCATATAAGTGAGTACTGATTTGTGTTCCGGAAAACATATGTGGTGTTCCGGAAAATAGCCCCCTTTTCTCTCCATGTTCCTCATGTGACCGACATGGGGTTGGCAGCTCTGGCTTAATTCCGATAGGTCCCTCAGATAACACCGTCACAATTCCTTCATTATATATATACATATGCCTTTTTACTGAATAACAAAGACTTTTATGGGTATTAACACAATGAACTAAAGACACATGCCCACTCACTAGGCAGAAAATGTTCTTTGTATCAGAGACATCATCTGAGACATTTTCTGCCAAAATTAACATTCATATTCACCATTACCGCATGCATTGATTGGCATTATTATACATTTTATATCAGAGGTAACTTTCCACACTGATATCAATGGCGAAAACTGTGTTTCCTTAAAATGTTACTTTTCTATTTTAAGCTTCAAAAAATCACCTTCCTTCGGTATGCCCTTCTGGTGCTAGCTAGCTTTACTTATATGACTGATATACTTAAAAAGCTCTTAAATATCACACAAAATCAATTTTATTTTTATAAATGTCTTTTTTCGGTCTGGTAAATGTTTGTCCGCTCTGGTAAAAATGTCAAGCTTACCAGACCGAATGTCCTGTAAAATATTGGCAGTTTCGCGTTGCAGCCTGTAACTCTGTGACTCTCCCGCACCGTACGTACCAGAGTTACAATTCCTTCCATAGTCAATAACATCACCGACCAAATCAGGTTGGGTCGTGATGGCTGCTATTTGTTTATTGGCATTTTATATTTTTCAATATCGAATCACGTGACACGCACTGATTTGGTTGGCTAATGGGAAATGACGTTAGTCTCCAGTAACCAACCAAACCAATGCGTGCACATGATCAAAATATTTTCAAAAATGACGGCTAACATTAATTTTTAATCAGGAAGTGAACAGGTTTGATTTTAAAAAGCGAATTTAGGTTAGTGAGACACGTTTTAGTGCAGTTTACACTCGAAATCTTTGAGATTTATGTTAATGTATTAGCAACTGTAAAATATATGCCGAAAACCCACCCCAAGCAGCGGTTTCGACACACTGTAATGCGTTTTATAGGCGAGTTCCAGAAGACTACATCACGTGGCTTTTTGTTTGAATGGTGGCGAATGGGAGTTTTATACCTTTCTAAGTACTATTATTATTACACTCAGGCGCATTTTAATTGTTTTGTACATTGTTTAGAAAGGTGTTTCATGTATATACAAACAATAATTGACCATCCAAGACACGCTAGAATCACCTGTGTTTACAAGAGTACGCCATCATGACTGTATATCAAAACAGTCATGAAGTCATGACTATTCCTCCCATAGCATTCTCCTGCAGAGTAGGGAATCAGATCTGATTCGCACTTCAAATGTTAATTATGAGCAATTTTGTGTATTTTTGATATGAAGTAAATATCATTATTATGAAACTAGCAGATTACATTAAGTATTTTATAAATTTACCAATGCACAAGACCGGCTAAGTCCATGAAATATTTTTGTTGGACCCTAGTTTCTAAGTAGACAAAATTTTAAACCGTGGATATTCTGCAAGGATAACAAGAAATGCGTCTGTTGAACGCGGATGCCACCTGCAGCATATTTGAGAAACTGTGACAAAGTGGTTAACCGAAAAGTGTGACGGACGGACAGACAGACGGTCCAAACACTATATGCCACCCGTTTCTTCGAAACCCGGTGGCATAAAAACTACTTTAGAAGTATTAGTTTATATCAGTTTCCTAATTCTAACAAAGATTTCAATTGAAAGATACAAATGTATTTTAAAAATGTCATAATTACTATCTAAAGTGTGAATCAGATCTAATTCGCTACTCTGCAGGGAATGCTATGGGAGGAACTGTAACTCTTGTATCGTCAATCAATGTGTTTCGGAACACCACCCGATATAACGTGTAGCGCGCTTGATTTAATGAATTGTAGTACCGCCGTTTTCGATGGGGTAACTCTGGAAAACACAGAAGTTCATATTCACAACAGAAAACAAGAGTGCCGAAGGTCGCAATATACGCCCGTCGAGGCAAGGCCAGTCAACAAGGGGAGATAACTAATCTTGCCGTGATAAACATGTGAACCAAATTTGGTTAGGATCGGTCAAGTACAACTTGAGTTATTGCGTGGACAAGGATATAGAGTGCGAAAATTAAAAATGGCCGCCAAGGGGAGATGAAGTCATCGGAAATATTTGAAAATTAATAAGCTTCTTGCCGTGATAAACATGTATACCAAATTTGGTTACAATCCGTCAAGTAGAACTCTAGTTATTGCGTGGACAAGCTATGCCCGCCCGACCGTACAAGATGAAGACATAATATGTCCCGTTTTTTCAAACTGGCGTATAAAAATGAGGCAAATCACCATCCAAATATGATTTATCCTTTATTTTTATACATGGGGGTAAATATGTCCAAAAAACGTATTACCTTTTGTCATCACACTTATAAGGTCAACTAAACACCTTTTATCGCATTAAAACTATTGACAGCTTTCACAGCTGTATACATGTATTGCGGCTGCTGCAGAAAACACTACATTACCTAGTTTCGAGATAAGGTTAAATTTGATCGGTTTGTATGCTACAGAGGCGTCGGAAGCAAATTAATATTGGGGAGGCGAATGTCGACCCGATCAAAGCGAATTATTGCTAGGGGTGTCCAGGGGCATGCATGTGCACCCCCGGTGAATTCTAGATGACATTTCCAGCATTCTACTGCATTTGAGACACCTTTTATTTTTGGTCCAAATATTGGGGCGGCGGTTGCCGCCCCTGCCGCCCCACTTCCGACGCCTCTGTGCTACTCAAGTTAGTTAGTTTTTAAAAACAAATCAACTGGGATATGTAAAATTTGAGCATACGAGGTTTATGGCATAATGGTGTTTTAAAGTAACATTGTCTGAATAATATATGCAATATACCACTGATAATGTAAGAAACAATGTGACAAACACTTGTAGTCAGCAATAACTAAAAAGAGGAACGTGTATTGGCCGTATTCACATACCAGTATGGCCAGGGCAGACACAAATGTAATGAGCAAAGGAAGGATGAAAATATTTATAGAAACATTTTTAAGAATATTGATATGTTGAATAACATCTGCAGTACGAGTATGCATGATTTTGATGGCATCGGGTCTGGTACTCGGGAGTAATACTCGAGTAACCAAATCGTTCCGAAACCCATTAGACTGTGTTACATAACGAGTTTGTGACGTCCATAACTTGAGCGTCTGGAACAAAATGTAAATAATCGGAAATTTGTAATTCCTATGGTAAGTTTTTATCTGAATTGAATAGTTTTCCTACTTTATTGATTTATTTTGTTTGAAATTTGCTGTTCCACTGAATGAAGGAAGCACATGTCTTTAGGTGTTCCGAAACTAATTGATCGAACAAAGTATCTTACTAGCAGACACCTTCTTCGTCAAAAGATCAAGACTGCATACAATCAATATTTCGAGGACATCTTTTGTACAAACAGTGACGACCACACACAGGTAAATACCAAAAAGCTCTTCTCATTCCTCAAAAACTCAAGACAGGATAATCAAGGCATCGAATCACATGACAAACTGGTAACTGACACAACCACAAAGGCAAATATTCTAAATTCTCAATTTCAGTCCGTTTTCACTCCTAAGTCACCCCCCCCACCCCCCCCCCCTCAGCCCGTCACAACTATGCCAGGTAAGTATACAAAACCATATAGACAACTCCAACATAGATGCCACAAAATCACCCTCAACGTATGTAAACATGAACTCGGTCATGCCGGACATCATTCTATCTACCAACGGTATACTCAAACTACTAAAAGGACTCAACCCAACCAAGGCGGCAGGACTGGACACAATTAAACCACTTGTACTTCGAGTGCTACGTGAACAGATTGCACCAGTCCTTAAGGTAATATACACCTTATCAATTAAAACAGGACAAGTACCGACAGACTGGACCTCTGCAAATGTTGCACCGTTGTACAAGAAAGGTGATAAGTCAACAGCAGCGAACTACCGCCCAATATCACTTACCTGTATTTTGTGTAAGGTCCTGGAGCATGTGGTTGCTTCCAATGTGGTCAGACATATGGATTCAAATGGCCTGATGTACGATCTACAGCACGGCTTCAGAGAGCATAGATCCTGTGGGACCCAGCTAGCCATGTTAGTAGAAGATCTACCCAAAAATACCAGCATAGGTAAGCAAACAGATATAGTGCTCCTTGATTTTAGCAAGGCTTTTGACATGGTGTCCCACGAGAAGTTGCTCTACAAACTACACAAATATGGTATTCGAGGATATACACTTGCATGGATACAAGAATTTCTGAGTGAACGACAGCAGACAGAAGGCGTACTAGAAGGCGAGAGATCAGACACCATACCAGTCACCTCGGGCGTACCTCAGGGTTCTGTCCTTGGTCCCATACTATTTTTGGTGTACATTAACGATCTGCCCAAAAGTATTATTTCACAAGTACGGCTCTTTGCAGATGATACAGCAGCCTACTTGACCCTAAATGACAAAACTACAGACAATATGACACTGCAAACCAACCTAACCACTATGGAAGACTGGTCATCTCGATGGGATACAAGTTTTAATCCCTCGAAGTGCCAGGTCATACAGGTCACAAAGGCTCGAACCCCTTTCCCTAGCATTTAGAGACTTCATGGACAAGTGCTTCAGACAGTCAGGCTGAGTCAGCAGTGTTCGCTATTTCGGCATTGACCTTGCCGACAACTGCTCGTGGAATACACATGTCAATCGAATTACTGGCAATGCCAATCGCACACTGGGGTTCCTGAAAAGGAACATTAAGACAAGCAGTCCCAAAATCAGGAGCACGCTTATAAAGCCCTTGTCCGTCCCCAAGTTGAGTATGCCAGTGCCGTTTGGGATCCCCACACACAACACCAACCAACTTGAAATGGTTCAAAGGCGGTCAGCCAGGTGGGTCCTGAATGACTATTCGAGCTATGCCAGTGTCACTACGATGCTTGAGGTTAGGATGGAGGTCTCTGGAGCAGCGCAGGTCGGATGCTCGCCTGTGTCTATTTTACAAAATTGTCCATGGTCTCGTGGCCATACCAATGCCAGCATACATTCAACATCCGACTAGACCAGGGCTTCTAAAATTTCAGAATGTCAATCGGTCCAAGAGTCCAGACGTAACACTGTCGGCCATTGTCGGAGCAGACACCCCCCCCCCCCCCCCCTCTATTAAAAACTTTTAACTGAAATTTCGAAGTTCAAACAAAGTACTAGTAATAATGGGATAAATGTTGTATTGGGATAAATAAATCGTGTTTATAAACGACAAAAGTGGACAAAATTGTGTATGCACCGGATCACGTGGGGACATTTATATCGTCATAGACGTGATTTCCCGGCACTTAGAGCACCGGATACGGCATTAAATAAAAATCCTGGCTACGGGCCTGACGGACAACATAGAAAAAAAAATGTGTTATATACCCACTCGTAATTCATTGCTAATTATGCTATTATCACTGTTCACACCGACTTCGAAATTAATTGTCGGCCTGTACAATTGAATTAACATTCGGTGTTTCTTAACCCTAAGATCGAGTTCAAAGTACATCGGCGGTGTGATTTAGCACTTCAATTGATCCCTAATCCCTGATCCCTAATGAGTCGCGCTTTGAACACGACAGACGTACCTTGTCGTTTATCAAAATGTTTGCGAATTGTAGATCACATGAGCCGGCTCATCAGGACCTGCGGCATTCCTACGTACATGTACATTTTATACACACAAAAATGACCCCTAATACAGCGTAATGTAACAGTTCCTAACTTAATATGGACAGGGCTGTACAAATCGGCACACCCGACGCCTGGGACAAGTCGGTTTTGGTCTCGGGCAAGTGGCTCTATGCTGAAAGTTAGTCCCGGGCAAGTCACTATTTTCCGTTGAAACGTCCCGCCACAAGCCTGTTTTCTTCACTAGACTAATCCTAAATTGTAACATTTCATTGATCGATAACGCCTATGGCGTGTGTCGGCTTCCCTACACACTTACACAGAAGCTGCTATACTGTGTATATAGCAAGAAAAGTGATATACTAGCTGTGACCCTGATTAGATTAATTTATTCGAATTTGAAAACATAATCCCACCGACAATTCCACATGAACTCTGAATTTTGTGTCAACTTTTCAACACAATTTACGGAAAATATTTTCGAAATCAATATCGGCGATATATGGCGACAGATCTGCGTATGATTCAGAGTTTTTTTTTAATCCATTCCTTTCGGAATACACATTTACGGGTATGAAATTATTAAAAAAAATATTTTTATTTTTGTTATTTCTCAATGAAAGTATACGATGTGACCACTCATTTGAACCGTCTCAACGAGACGGATTAAATGGTGGTCGCAGCATATACTTCTGAGTGCATAGAATATTTGTCCGCAAACATAAGCGTATCCTCAGCATGAAATGGGTTACTGCATGATTGCCCCGTGATGCGATGATGAAAGAAGTCGCACGTTCGCGACGCGACGTCTGTGGCACATCAAAAGGCGTGTTGACCAATCAGTAACATTTCAAAACATAGCCTAAAGGTCACACAGTTTACAGCCTTGCGCTGAATGAGGTCATACAATAAACACATGTACACACAGCTGGGTGTATCGGTGTTTTGCACAAAGCATCACACAAATCTCGTCTGTGTAATATGTGTCGGTGTAATCGCATCTGGATTTGGAATTCATATATCCCCTGGCACGGATAAGCAACACGGAATGTCGTATGTCGCCGGACTTCCGTGCAATAGGGGGGTCGCACTGTATGCATATTAACATGATTACCTGATTAAAGGTATTACATTTGCTAACATACTAATAATAATTATTTCATGTACTTTGAATGTCGTTGTTTTAATAAACTTACAGAAATCACGAATCAACTAATTACACGATGACTACGACGTCCGACGATTTTTTTCCTTTGTTTTCCTTTTTCTTCTCTATTTTTTTAAATATTTTTTTTGGGATCCACGAGAGACCCGCGTTATAATGGAGATCGCGCTATACGCGATCGCGTTATAATGGAGCTGCAGTGTAATTAGCGAATTAACAGCTGTTGCCAACAAAAAAAAAAATGAAATTTCAAAAAGTTTATTATTTACCGTTCCGCGAACATACTGATGGACATTAAATATTGTAAATATAGACGTGATTTCATTTTCGAGACGGTCAAATGAGTAGACTCCGTAATTTAATTCACAAAACGTCGATGTTTTTACACCGAAAATTCTGGAATATACCTCGAAATTATAGATATACCATTAAACACCAATCAATCAATCTTTCCTGATTGCCAGGGTTCCCGTTACTAGTAATATATGTTATTGCCAACATTTTTATAGCAACTAAAGTGCATGTATTATGCACACATGGATTATAATTTCCAGGACAAGTCGGGGCAAGTCACTTTTGTCAAGTCACTTGTCCGGGACAAGTGGCTAAAAATCAATTTGTACAGCCCTGATTGAATAGCCCGGGCCGATAGTCCGTGTCAGTTACTTGGGGTTAAATATTACGAACACAGATAAACACAGTGCATGGTTTCTTTATTTTATTTTAACATCAGAAATGGCGAGTCTAGGAACTCTTGTATCTTTACGCTGAAGCCAGTCTATTTCAGTCACTAATCCGCTATACACATGTCCCACGATACTTGGAGAAACTGAATACACAGCGAGCTGCACACTAGTTTAACACGGATATGGCCCGCGGATATGTGTCAAAACCGGTAAATTTACAAGGTTTATAGCGAAATAGCAGCCTACTGGCAATTTTTCTGACCGATTTTTAAGACTAGTTTTCAAATGTAAATCGGTCTGAGAGTTCAAAAATCGGTCCAGAACCGGAAAACTGAAAATTTTAGAAGCCCTGGACTAGACTCTCTCAATACTGCCACTCGGTGAGCTTTCGAGAAATACATACTGGAGCAAACTATTACAAATATTCATTCTTTCCTTTGGCTATAGTACAGTGGAATGCACTACCACATGATGTTGCACTGACGCAAGATTTGGAGAAATTCAAACTTGCGGTTAGTCGCATCACCCATCCCAAACATTAAATGATGTTTTTAACCTGATTTTACCCTCCACTTTCACACATATTTTAACATGCTATCACAGTACTCCACTTGTCTTATTCTTTTAAACCTTACTATTTCTACTAATTGGACACAGGTGCGCAACTGCTCGAAATTACCCGTGAGGGTGTGCAGCAGTATTAAGAGATAGATAGATAGGCTACGTACGGTACGAGAGGGTCACAGAGTTACAGGTAGACTAACATGCCATGTCTCTATATCATGTTTAACTTCTATTTTTCATTATCTGACTTTTTTCATTTATTATTTTCTTTGCTATAGTAGTGAAAGCCATAGTGCTATGTCTAAGTTACAGGCTGCAACTACAGCTAGTCACCAACAGAATTTGACGAGTGTGTCCATTAATTTATACTATCACCAACACCCCCATAAATTTACTGATTTAAAAAATACTACGTTTCTAAATTCTAATTGTGCACAACATTTGTTGTTGTTCTGTTACCCCACCCACAATTTTAACATTGTTATTGATGGAAAGGTCACATAAACTCCTTTGCAATTTCATTTCATTTCTTGATAAGCATCTCACATTTTGTTCATATATATATGTATAATATTGTTTAAACCTTTGAAGACCGAAACAGCGATCTTGATAGTCTCGTCGCCATTTTCGGTGTCAAAAATAAACGAAGGGAGACAGCAGCGACGAGCTGCAGTACACAATGGCAGCTAATCACGTGACCTTGTCACAGTAATGGGTACACTCGATTTACTACGTTGGATCACGTATACATATGTGTGTGAATCTTCCACTGTTGTGAGTTTCGGGAGTACATGGGAGTTTCGGACCTTGAATATTTCTGTACCGACCAATGCAGCGGACTCGGCAGCGTTTATTATTCGGAATGCCCCCAGTAGAAGCACACATACATACAAAAGCATTGACTCTCTGCTACAACGTCTGTAGCCAATCAGATGAAAAGCAAATTGCAATTAGACCGATAACAGTTAAAGACAATAACAGTAATAGCTGGTTTATTGAAATCAAGAGAATACTTTGCAAATATGATCTAAGAGACGCAACAGATCTACTGGACAGTAAATATTCAAAACAAGAATGGAAATCCAAGATGCAAGCAGCAATCAACGCCCACTGGGAAGAGAAAATCATAACCAAATCTAAATTATACCCAACACTTTCATACTTGTGTGGTAGGGACGGGGTGTGGCTCCCTGTCGGGAATGTACTTCGCGTTGTTGTTGAAGTTGGTATCCGCTATTTATCCCTACCCTAGGCACGTGATCGTTCACAGGTTCTGATTTTGGGATGTATTGTCGGGACTGGGGATGTTGTGGTCTGTTGTGAAGGGTGGCTGGAGTGGGACTGGGGGGACTGTACTGTGACTGAATGAGACTGAGAAAAGTATAGGTGACTCTCGGACGTAATTGCAACTATCAGTCAGGATTGTCCCAGGTATGGGGCAATCCGGCTTGATTTATTTACGCCAGAGGGCCAGAGTATTTAGAAGGGAAAAGCAAATCAATTATATTTCAACATTTTATCATTTGAACTGTTTCACAGAAGTATTTATTAACAGGAAATAATAGAAAAGAATACTTTCTAGGTTTGCGAATTTAACTCGGTATCGGGTGGATTTAACTAATTATTATAAATTAATTGTTTTGTCAAAAGAAACCAAAATAAAGGGATTGTGGTTCAGTTGGCTCCTACCTGAGGCTCTGTATCGAAGTGGATACTATTCTAGCAGAGTTGATCTGCCCATGAGGAATTCATTCATTCATTCGGCTCATATTTAAGGGTGGGAATTGGCTCGAACACCTTCCATATCCTGGATATATAGCCCAGTAAAGAAGCAGGCCGATGGTCGTCGGTCTGGTTTATATTTCCGAATTTTGATAAATGTTGCATTTATAATTCAGGCTCCAAAAATGTGCGTCAAAAATAGGAGAATCTATGCAGGTATGGTAACCTATAATTTGAGGCCTCCTATAGCACCCATCAGCTTATATGTGTGTGATATAGTATGGCTGGGTATCGATTATAGATGATTGAGGGGAACCCATACTAGTTTACGTGATTTGTGAGTTTTGAGTGGCATACGGACTGGTCAAATGAAATTAAGTGGCGAGTGTACTATCTGAGTCACTAATGTCTAGCAAGTGTGCTCTACGTAATTAACTTATTGTCACATTTAGTCCCAATCCTACCTAATCACCATCGAGAAGAGAAGAGAAGAGAAGAGAAGAAGAAAGTGATTTCTGACGGTATGGTATTTGACGTGTCACCCTCACCATATGATAGTGTGCTGTATCAGAATGCTATATTAACCTATCATGATAACCGTGGTTGCTGAGTTTGTGTTCTTAATTGGGTTTTATATATATATTTGTTTTTGTTATTTACTAGCATTTATTTTAATTTTAGTTTAGTTTTGAGTCACTTACCACACCGTCAGATTTTGGCCGAAATAGACTAATACACATTAAATCGTTTGATTTTTGTCTATATTGGAGTAATGCAGATTGTCAATTTCGACATAAAAAGCAATTACTCCTGGTGAAGGAAACCTCCAGTTTCCCCGGTAGCTCCGGAGTCCCTGTAGTAAAGCTCCAAAAATAAAAAACCCTCAAAAGGAGGCGATTTTGCACAACTACTCTCAACCAGCTGACTACCTCACCCCACTGACTCACTCAATCACCCATGAGGAACGAAAATCGAAAGATTTTATACCCGCCGAAGGAATTAACCTCGAATGACCTCTGTTGGTCGAAATTGACCACAACTGGACATTTCATTGGTAAGTCGCTATCAATTTCGACCAATCAGATTCATTCAAGGCTTGGCTGCGAAACTGTTAATACTGATCGAGTTCATTTGACTTCGTAAAACCACGTGTTTACAATAGAGAACGGTGTTTAAACCTTAGAAAAGGGCAATGTCATCGATAAATATCGATGGATTTACAGAATACAAACTTTAATGCTTCTGCTAACACCAAAAATAGCAGAAACAGGTAATTATTTAGTAAGAATTTGTATTGGCTAAATCCCGACTTTGTTCCCGGATTAGTTCTGACCCGACAAAAAGTGAATTCTACCACACTTGAATCAGGACATCTATAAAAGTGGTATTAAAGCACATCAAATTATGTACACACTAGAAATGCATCCAAAACAGAACTTTCTCGTCTACCTATCAAACTGAAAGTAGTTACCCGAACATATAGCTTACAAAGTAACAAAGCAGTCGTTAACCATACTGAAGTAGATCCCACTTGTAAACTATGCAGAGAACAAGATGCAAATCGCAATCACTTCTTTCTAAAATGTAATGCTTTGGAATCTATACGACAATCTATACTCGGTGACGTTGATGCCTCTCTGAATGATATCTGTGGTGCACGCTTAGACAGTCTTGATACAATAAGCAAACTTAGGATAATATTAGACAGCACTTAACATGCTTCTAGACATTAGCCGCACTGTACATATCTCCCTGCTCGAATTCCATACTCATAGACTGTGTCACTCCTCCATACCGTAGACTAATAACCAAATTAAAAGGATACACAATTGAGGGAACGACTGTAAAGTGGATAGAAATGTTTCTAAAGAATTTGATGCAAAGAGTATATATATAGTCATTAAGGGTGAAATGTCGGAATGGTCAACAGTGGGAAGTGGTATTCCACAAGGCAGTGTACTAGGACCAGTACTATTCCTAATATACATCAATGATCTCCCGGATGTAGTAAAAAACGTCATTAAATTGTTTGCGGACGATACAAAAATATACACTGTCTCAAAAGATACCGATAACAAAATTAGTCTACAAAATGATGCAGATAAACTGAGTGATTGGTCATAAAAATGGCAATTACGTTTTAACGCTTCCAAATGCAAAGTAATGCACATAGGCAGACAAGATGAACACCACCCATATTCAATGAACGATAGCGACCAAGATGAAAACAGTAGCACTAAGTGAGGTGACGGGGGAAAAAGATCTTGGAATAGTTATTGACAATCAGCTGAAATTTATACAACATATAACTACAAGTGTCAAAAAAGCAAACAAAGTACTAAGAATCATCCAACGATCATTTTCATATATGGACAAAACTATGTTCCTTCAACTTTACAAATCATTAGTGAGACCACATCTAGAATACGGATCGCAAGCATGGTCTGTCGTCTACAAAAAAAGAATGTATCGCAATTGAAAATGTCCAAAGAAGAGCCACTAAAATTGTGAAATCAATCAGCCAAAAATCGTATAGCGAAATAATAAAGGAACTATAGGTCTACCATCAATCCAATACCGAATAGTAAGAGCCGACATGATACAATTTACAAAATAATCAACAACATCGACCATATAGACAAAGAAAAAAGTATTCCAATTATTCATTCAAGAACAAGGGGACATCAGCAAAAAAATATTCAAGAGACTATTTCGTCTAAACATAAGAAGAAAGGTCCTTTCAGCCAAAGAATAGTAAATGACTGGAACAACTTTCCCGAAAATGTAGTAACCACGGAAACAATAAACCAGTTCAAGAATAGACTGAACAAAGCCTGGAAGGAAAATGTTATTAAATTTGCTCCAGACTGTTACTATAAGTAATCGATTGTGTCAATTGTTGGCAGGGCTTGTCCTGTCACACCGACGACACATGCAGTACATATATATACACATGTAAATAGTTTTAAACGAAACAAAACCAATGTGCGCAGTCCAGGAAGACATACCAGTGATTAAGAAAATTAATAAAAGATACGTCTAAGAAGTCAAAGCCTTACTACCGACGTTGGATACAGTAAGATACTGCACGTTACAAAATGCTTAAAATAATTCCCGCTAGAAGAAAACGAAGGGGGGTGTGACACACGATAAGTCTATGGAAATTCTAAACTAGTATTTCAATACACCGGTGATGGTATTAACCGCTTATATTCAAGTGGTAGCGGATTCCTTGGTGACGGATTAAAAAAATCTACACGGCTCTTCCCAACTCTTCAAGGGGTTGTCCTACGAAGGACAGAACGAACAACAACAACAACATCCCCCGCCACGCACGCTATTATTGGATGACACATGTGTGTCAGCCAATGAACGTCGCGCTGTAATGAGGTTTACACGGCTGTGTAACCAAATTTCTCCCCTCAGAAGCTCGGCCATCTATCCGAGAATAGTTTAGTTGACGTTTTTCAGATGATATATACATGTTTGACTTGCATTGGCGAATCAGGTACAATCTGGGACGAAGTTGTATGGTCCCTGGTCTAATACAATAATCTAAACAAACAGTTTGGGACCGGTTTTATTGTTATTGATTAACACATAATGGTTTCATTGGTTAATAACTTACGCGGGTAGAATCTGTTTCTCACCTTGTATATTACAGGACTCATACGTGTAATTTGCGGGAGATGACGTAAATTGCATGTTTGTAACAATACACCTGAACCACTGAGATACCGAAATAATCGATAAAACTCTTAAATATGAACTTTTCTTCAAGAACTTGTGGGTGCAGGAGGACTGCTCCTACATGCCAACGGCTTAGTTTTCTATCATTTCTACATGGCGACCTGGTGTTGCTTCCATTGCAAAGATCTTTGTTACAGTTTTCAAGTTCATGTTATGTAGCGTACGTGATCTTACATGTAATTGCTTGCCGACACTTTGAAATATTCGGGATGTATTAATTTGTGCCGTTGATACACAGAATCGTCAGTGAAACCAGTGCCGCTACCAGTCCGTTGTCCATTGCTCTGCTGACGAAAAATTGTTTCCCATCGGGTGTGACTTTAGATAACTCTGTGCAACCACGTGACTCAGCTGCCAAGCCATACTGACGTGTGGATGGCTGGGGTACACTTCCTTCATGCATACCACTTTTCACTTGCTGGTGACGCCATAGATGAGTTGAGTTCATTGGTAGAGTCCTGGCGATGGTCCACTGGCGATGGCCTAAATCTCGGCGGTAGCGGTCTCTTCCGTCGTGGCGTCGGTACCAGCGTCTTTTTTTCTAGGCGGTGCATCCGTGACAGGAACACGAGTAACATGAACCAGTGATCGAATGCGGGCGCCATTTCCCGGAGTGGAAGTGGCAGCCTACTGGCTGACATTCAATCCGCTGACCTCATTTCATATATATATATTTACCATATTTATTTGCGCGACTGGAGCTGGTAAGTATATACTTCCAGCTGATTTTCATTGTGAGGGTAGCTGTTCCGTAGTGGATCATATAAGTTAACCATTTCACCCGTAAGTAACTGGAATGGATTTTGCAACCAATCCAACCGCCACAAAATGATTTTCAGACTAGTCCATTTATGAAAGAGGGCATTTTTTGTTCTCAAAAATATGAAAATTACTTTAAAAAAGTGTAGATCCTGATGAGACGGCTCGTTACGAGCCGGCTCATCTGGATCTGCACTGTTTACATAAACTGCTATAGCGGGCTTTCGGGTTCAAAGGGTTAAACGAGGCTCTTCCATGCATCCCTTCATAAGTGGCCGTAACACATCCGTCAGAGTGTTCAGCGTAGACAATAACGTCATGCTCGTTCGCTGACAGGAACAAGAATTATGAATTCCCGTTTCTCTTAACTAGTCCGGGTGCAAATGTACATATACGTATACAAATCCGGCACCTTATGTTAATTTTTGGCACCCGATGATTTTATAAACTTGAATGTATAAAGTTTCCAAAAAATCCGGGTGCCATTTTTTTAAACCACGGCCAATGTCATTTCAAGGTCATTGAACTTCATGCATTATTATAGTCCAAATAATGATATGGATATGATAATTTGCAGTTCTTATTGAATTGATAACCGTATAAATTGCTCAGAAGATCGGAGTAATAGTTATTCTGCATCTTACTAGCAGAAACACACAAGTATTTCCAATGTACGGCGGTTATATTTAAGAAATGGCCGCCAAAAGGTTACATTTTCAATTAGGCTGGTATGTAAGACACATAGGAGCGTAATTTCACGTATATATACCTATACTTGTAGTTCAAAGTATCGTATAAGAAATTTAGTGATGCCGTTTCTATACATTGCCATATTTAAATTTCAAAATGGCCGCCAAACTGCATTTAATTATTATTTATAATACAGGCTATAAAAAGTTAGTAGTGATGCCGGTGCAAATGAAATAAGTCAACATGATCGGCTATTAATAATAATTTATTTGCTAGCAACGGCACAATACGCACGGAAATCATGTTTATTTTCAAAATGGCCACCAAAATAAAACGATTATAGACCAAGTGGAAAAGTCAAATAGTGAACTTCACGTGGATGCTTTAATGCATGCATTCAACATCAAAGATTCTAACAATACACCAGAAATATATGATTCAACTATTCGATATGAATCCAGTCATGGTTTATATCACAGTTGCTAGTCAAGTATATACATACTTCACACATACATTGATTACTTGGAAGTTTATACACATTTGTTAGAACATACTAGCTGTGTCTATGCCCACATATTCAGCATCAAAGAATCCAGTACTCACGGTGCGAAGTAACATATGCAAATTATGTCACATACTCGATGAGGTTTTACTATATATACATGTTTGCTCCTTAATTTGTTAACATGCTGCATAAGGATATTACTTAATTAGAATAGTTACACAGATTTTCTAACTTAAGTAATTACTTGTAATTGTGATTATAAGGAGTTGCTCACTTGACTAGGTGTCGCACATACATTAAATAAGATTATAGCGTGCTCAGGGGTACCCCATACGAGGGACTAATATTTGGTTATATGGCTCTACTTATGTGCTGTATGAATGGCATGTAGAGTTATATAGCACTTTTGAATGTGATGATATTCATGGCACCTGCATGGACTAAATTAGTTTTCATCAATACAATGTACCGTATATATTGTATTGTATTGTATTGTATTGTATTGTATTGTATTGTATTGTATTGTATTGTATTGTATTGTATTGTGTATACAAAACAATAGAATATGTAGTTGCAACGATATAATCTTTTTCCAGAATGTGAAATTATTCGTGGTAAGCTGAATCTGATACATACATAGAAGTCAGTTCACTTAGCGAGTTGAAACAGATACCGGTTATTTTAAGTAATTTAGTCATTCCAGTATTGATGAGCTTCCTCATAATGAAGGTCACCAGACTGGGTTGTTTGTATATTTGCTAAATCATCACATGTTTATTTACAGGTGTATACTCATTACTAGAAAGCAGTAAACCATATGGACCGTAGACTCATGGAAAATAATGTCAACATGTCATTACTATAAAATGTGCAATGAAGGAGGACAGTAATTTTAACGAGGCACTTAACCATTATATATGCTATTCGTATGAGCTTATATTATATAAGGAAGAACATATGTCAGAATGCTCTGTATTCACAGCTGATGGAGGGCTTGGCCACGTTCTTTTATGATATCCGTTACATTGGAGAATGTATACAATGCATGCTAATATGTCATATCTTGTGCTAATCGTGTCCATTATCTGTCATCATGCTTGTATTTTCAAATTGAGTGTCTGTTTTTATCAAGAGTCAGTATGGTTTATGCAATAAACTATCATTGTGCATAGTCGGATGGCACAACAGACTGCTAGTAGCCATTATAAATTAGGAAAGACACATGATCGGATATCATTATAAATGTACTTATAAAAGCTAAGACCTTTCTGGATACGTGCTGATCTGTATGATTTGTTAGCTAGATATTATTGTAATGCATTGTTTTTTACATATTATATGTGAAAGTTGCTATTTTAGTAATAAGTTGGCATTATTTAGTATTACATGATATAAGCTGACTATATAGATCCTCTAGTATGGTGTCTGGTTAACAGTGAATCCATCCTCATTTGGATTATATTTTTTACTCGGAGAATTAGACACGGTTATATATTATGGGGGATGTTATCTCACTTTGAGTCCTGTATGGAAGTAACCTAGCAAAAACTAATAATGATTATACTACATTACCACAAGCCTTGAATACAATCCTATATGTTTAAAATTTCGATTTTAACCAGACTGTGACGTTATCCAAACTGGAAAAGAAGATACAGAGAGGAGACCAATGAACCCATGAAAACATATGTCTGGCGCAATACACCATGGGGTAGCAGCATGACACGCGTACACATTAATTATCGCCTATAGCCGTGCATTAGTCATGACGAACTGTGTTCGAATCTGCATTTGCTGGAAATTAATAGGTAACACTCAGTAATTATAAACGTTATGAAGCATGCCACTGAAATATCATTTCGTAAAATATGTGCTTTAATAGTTTTCTTTTAATTAATGAAACCTGACACACATATTCAGTAGATTACCATTATATGGTAGTTATCCTGTTTTTGTTCTTTTGATAAATCCAATACGACATTATTCTTAATTGTCCATGACATTGAAATGGCATTCAACTAAATGCAAATGCATTACATAACTAGGCATTATGTTGTAAAACATGGATATGCCCCCGTGGCATACTGGACTCTAACTGGAGAACTCTTCCAAACGTTTCGACTTTTCCACGTAAATGGGACGGACGGACGGACGGACGGACGTACGGAACCTCAACGCAACGCAATATGCCTCCTTCCTATCGCATAGGGGGCATACATACATTTTTGAAGATATTTTTCTTTTGAAATACATGTCTTTAGATTAATACAGTAACCAGGAACCTACTCGTCACTCTTCCACTCATTCACATCTCTTTCACCGGATCTTCCAAGTTTAAATTCCCTGGGTTCTGGTTTAGTCTTGATAGTAAGCTTTCCGCAATAATACGATATGTTGAAGGTTACTGCCGAATTGTTCAACATATCGTATTATTGCGGAAAGCTTACTTTAGATTAATAAATGCGGAATTATGACCAAGAATACGAAACATATGCAGTTCGATTGTTTAATTTAAAGGTATCAACATCCGCGCCCTAGTATGATATTGATATTTTATGACTGCTTTTCTATTTCACAAATAAATTTATTATCAATATCAATGAACATATTTACAAATTGTGTATGGCAAATGTATTAATGAATATGTTTAAAAAGTATATATAGCATCAAATTTGTCTTGAAGTTCAATGACTTTGAAATTACATTGAACTTAATTGGAAAGAAATGACACCGTTATTTTCTGAAAGCTGAACCCTATAAGGTTATAATATAAAACAACCATGAAAAGAAAGATTAACACGATGTGCCGCATGCATGGCGATTACCCCCGAACTATAATGATAACTGTATGTTCATACCAGGGTGCATTAATGTACTAGCCCATCATGAGGTCCACTAGTAAGCAACTAAATAAGTTCCTTTTCGTCGTGGCTGGTGAAAATAATGAACATTATCTTACAGATCTCTAGAGATATATTTTCCAGGATAATAATTCAACGATATATGTACACCATACTCTTATAGCAGTACTACAAAGAAGAAAACGTTGCAGTCTTCCTTCGGTGACCTTGGTAATATAGTATTGTGACCTTGACCTTGATAACTGTTGTTAGATGTCTTGGTTATCGTTGATTTCTAATTAATGTGATGCATACCACCGAAGATATTGACACTTCAAATGAACCAATTCCTCCTCTGTTTCATGGCATAAATACCAGGAGTTTTACCTTGATTTTGAATGACCTTGAAATGACATTAAAAGTGTCCGAAAAAAATGGCACCCGTATTTTTTCGGAAAGTGGGATCCGAGACGAATACAAAACCACTAACAAAGAACAATTTACACGAGGTGCCGGATTCTGAGCAATTGCCCCCAGACTAAACGGGCCAATGCACATAATATATGCATGTTATTTGAGTGCATGTCTGCCTTCTGCTCCAAAATATTAAAACAATAGATTAATATGAGAACATTGGTATGCTGTGGAACCTCCCGAAAGCGGACACTCTGATCTTAGCTTGATTGATTTCTCAGTAATGTATCGCTAATGAAATTGTAAGGTCATGATTATAACGCAAAACATATATCTTGGGATTGTCGTAGGCCTGAATTGATGTCTCTCAGGGTATCCGTATATAAAGAGGTTCTACGGTACGCGAACCTCTGAGCGCAGCTTCTTCGTAGTACTTTTGCTAACCGATGTCAGTGTATAGCCAATGTGCCTTTTATAATACAACGGTAGATAGCCCGGGCCTCATTTAAGCACACCATGTATACTATGCCTATGTTATCTTCAAAATAGGCGTGCTACTTCAAGATAATGCAAACACTACAACTTAGTTTCTATGTGCATGTTCACAAGCCCAGTGCATGAGTATAAGCACATTCTACTATCAAAAATGTACGACTCATTGTACTGTATGTATAAGTCGACAAACGTGTAAAGTATAAATCATTGTTAAACTACTAGACAAGATACTAATTATAGACGTGTGAATGAACAGGGTCACTGTGTTGAGGAGAATTCTCTGTTCTTTGGA
Organism: Conchocele bisecta; assembly: GCA_029237695.1. Lineage (NCBI taxonomy): Eukaryota > Metazoa > Mollusca > Bivalvia > Lucinida > Thyasiridae > Conchocele > Conchocele bisecta. The sequence continues at coordinate 44,503,249 of CM055267.1, forward strand.
AAAATCGGCTTAAAACGATGCACGTCATTCAGGAGACACAGGATAAATTTGAAACCGTGGATATTGCTAAAAGTTTCATCGATTCAATGGAAGAGAATCCGTTGACGGGCCACACTTCTCCTGTCGACCACAAAAGTACCACGCCACATCCTATAACAAAAGCGCAAGTTATCAAGAACTTGGTGGCGTTAAGTGTGGCGTTCTTGTTTCTCTTCACGGCGTTCCAGTCTCTACAAAACCTACAGAGCAGCCTGAACCGCGAGGAAGGACTCGGCACGGTCGGCCTTTCCGTCGTGTACGCGTCCAGTATCGTCGCCGGGCTGTTCCTCCCGCCCGTCGTCATTGACCGCCTCGGCTGTAAATGGACGATCGCCGCCAGTATGACTGGCTATATCGTGTACATGGCGGCCAACCTTCACGCTACCTGGGCAACCATTATACCGGCGGCCGTCATTATAGGTACATGGATGTATTTTTTTTATACAAAGCTCATGGTCCGCGTCGGCCAATTTGCTTGCATGATAGCATATTAAATTATATGCATATGTATGTACCAATAACCATAAGCTAGCTATTTGAAAATCTATTTTTTTTCTCGCAGCACTGCCAGAAAAGTCGAATGGTCTGAACATTATTGTCAAACGGCGACCATATGACGTGAATAGAGCAACACACCATCACAACATGCATGTAGCCTCATCAGTTTACTACCATGGGATAACCTTGATGTTCATTTATATGCAGGCTGTTTGCCTTATTTGTCATCAAGTTGGCTTTCGCGTCTTAACAATTGTTTTGCAATGCTGATTTCTATAATGTTTTAATAAACGTCCATTCCTGTGTTAAAAAAAGTATCGTCTATCGACCTCTCAGTTCGATCGAACTAGTGTGTTTGTATATCTAGTTGAAAGTAATCAGCATTGAATGTGTGCATACAATTTCATTACTAGTATTATTTCCCTAACTATGCTACTGTTCGACGGCGTTCTTCATCTGTCACCCATGCGAATAGATCATTCTATCAACAAACCATCCATTTTACATAGAGCTCTAGCGGACATTTTGAAACATTATCAGACTGTATGAGTGGTGTGACTAGGTCTACACTGGTCGGGAATTTATCGGCCACATGTCATACGGGTATTTCACGAAGAATGCATGCATGTACATTGATTTCTCATGATCGGTTGTCCAGATGATGGGAAACCAAACATGCATGTACCACATTTGGCATGGCGTCGCCAGCAGATTTCATGAAAGTAGTTTCGACTTAAAAAATACTATCCACTGTTTGATAATGCTAACAATTTTCTGATGAAATAATACACTCACGTAGCATGATAGAAGCATGAAATGTGTTTCATTGGTGGAATGGCGAACAGTGTATATCCTGATCAAACGGATGTACAGGCTGTACTGGATCTACACTTGTCGTAAAACACACAATCCCCATTTCTCCAGTCACAGCCACATATGATGACACATAGTTATTTCTCCTAGGTGTGTGTGCTGCTCCCCTCTGGGCCGCCAAATGCACGTACCTGACGCAGGCGGCCGTGTGGTATGCCGAAATGACGCAGACGACAACAGATGACATCATCAATCGCTTCTTCGGCGTCTTCTTCATGGCATTCCAGTCAAGTTGGTTGCTACTGCCAACACACGTCGATATCTACTTGATTCATTGATGACAATTGTGCATGTATGTCACCTTTGCCTGTTTTATTCCGCTCATTGACACACGAGCACAAATATGGGGCACCGTTTTGAACTTTAATTGCACTTTGTGATATCACCCATTCGAATAGATGATATCACTCATTCGAATAGGTGATATCACTGATTTGACGTGAGAGGGTCAGATCGCCCATTCAAATAGGCGATATCACTCATTCGAATGGTTGATATCACCCTTTCGAATGGGTGATATCACCTATTAGAATGAGTGATATCACCCTTTCGTGTTGAATCAGTGATATCACCTATTTAAAAGGATGGTATCACCCATTCGAGTGAAGTAAAGTGTTGCTAAAGTCCAAAACGGCGCCCCATAATCACATAGGATAAAATTACAGTTGACATATAATTGAATGCATATGAATCCCTCGACTGTGTTTGATATTTGTGACTGTGCCTGATTAACTAGGGCTTATGTATTTTGGGACCAGTGTATATCGAGATCAGCCTGTGCATCCGCAGTCTGATCAAGATCTGCACATTAGAAAGTTTAATCAATGACACACCCGTCATGTTATTAACCAGTAATATAGATCGTTGCCATGCTACAGGAGTGTGCGATTTGATCAGGAACTGCACTGTTCCCACATCCCATAAGTCCCATATATCCAACCACATCCACAACAAACAAACAAACAAACACAGTCGAGCGATTCATGGTCATTCATGTCATTATATCTACAGTAATGTGACCCTGTTTGTCTGGCGTGTTATTGAACGGAATGACACTTGCAAAAGTAGCATATACGTGTACAGTTTTCATGAATGAATCAAGTGTAGGCCTACATGTGTTTTTATGTTAGCTTGATGTAACTCATTGCGGTTGTGACTGTAGAAAAGTGCCTTATGTGATGCATGACCAGCATAGCTCCTGATATTCTAAAACTGTCATGCGGCATGGTTAGGACTTATACCGTTTGTTAGGCCAGGTGTTTCATCGACTAAATGGCGACCAGTGCAGATCCTGATCAGATAGTGCGGATGCACATGCGGGGTTTGGATCTACACTGATCGCAAATGTCATAAGCCACATTTCTTTATTCACAGCTATATATATATGTGGCTGTGACTGGAGAAATGGGGCTTATGGGCTTTGCAACCAGTGTAGATCCAGATCAGCCTGTGCATCTGCACAGTCTGATCAGGATCTGCACTGTTCGCCACTCCATCAATGAAACCATCATGTTTCTAACAAGCAATATATATCGTTATCAAGCTACAGAGTGTGCTATTTGATATCAGCAGCTACACTGGTCACAAATCCCATAAGCCCCGTTTCTTCAGTCACAACTATATATGTGGTGTGGCGACAGGTCAGATCTGGGGTAACATGATATCGTCGTTGGTGTTCCGTCGTCATGACAACGCCACCGTGGACGCCGTATCCGCGGTGTCTCTGGAGACGTGTGGCGCCGCCTATTGTCCCGCCAGTTACAACAACAACAACAACAACACGAACCTCGATAGGCCGAACATGACGAAGGTAACCCAAATGGCGCTAGGATTTCAAATTGGATTAAATACATCAGAAACATAGATTTCAGTAATACAGTGAAATTGCCATGGCTCGAAATGCCACAGGCCTGCATATTTTGTTCGAGTGATCGCATCTTTCGAGCCATCGCATCTTGCGATTTTGGTATATTTGTCGACTACTGTATCCGTAGAATTTAGGAAATAACGAAGCATAATAGAGTGTATCCATGTTTTAGATGATAATAGTATATATTCGCAGATTAAAGTTACGATGTGTATTTAAATAAATTATATTTAAATGTATTTACAAAACTATCTTTATTTCAAGTACCGATATTATCAAAAGATCCAGTATTTACTATAAATAGTGGCGCACATAAGTAATGTCGCAGGTGGTTGTGATGCCACTCGAAACAGTGGGATATGGGCCCAGCTCAAACGATGTTGCCCATAAAAAATCGGGAATCAGTCAGGAATCGTAAAATATTGCGACGCAACAAAAGATGCTTTAGGCTACTTAGTTTGTGACCAGTATAAACGCTGATCAACGTAAAGACTCCTTCAACTTGATATGGGTTTACTATTTCATTATATTACGCATCATGAATAGCTGTCGAGGATGAACATTTCACGTCCTGAACTGAATATGCAGGCCGATTTAATGCTGCACTGATAGGAAATTCAGTAAGAGCAAATCATTTTTGTCACGACCAGTCATCTCTGCCTAACTAGGAAGTGTGGTATTTTTAATGGGCGTTTTTCGTTGTAACTTCCGAGTAGCCACTCGAATAACACGAGAACCACTAGAACAAGCAGAGTACCGCCGTGTATTATCTTCTCTTTTTATGTCGTCTTCAGAATATGTGAAACACATTGTCATCTAACCAAATAACAACAGATAAACGCCGCACCTGAACTCGAATAATAGCATCTCGTATATAACGATAAGCCGTGAAACGACAGTAGCTGGGCCGGAAAACATATCATACTTTGGCATAGCTCAATATCGATCATATGTTTTGCCCTGACCAACCGTCAAATATCATCATAATATAGGATAACACTGTTACGGCTGAGCCTCCATATATCACATGCACTCACACTCAGCGTTTTTCACGGTCTTACATACCGGCTTCGTGCGATAGGAGAATGAACTAGCTAGGTTAAAATAACCGCCTCACCGTTTACACATGCTTTGGGGGACCTTATCTCAGCCATTTGTAGACATATTGACATGTACATATACTAGTTGTTAGCGAATCAACTGCGTAGGCTCTGATCAGACTGCGCGAAAGCGCATGCTCATCTGGGACTACACAGTTCACACATGACTTGGGGAAATTTTCTTATTCAAGCGTGAACATGAGATTAATCATGTCTCCCCCATACAGCAGCTCATTTTAGGTGACAATTAATGTTATCTGTTTGGTTGTATATGCCTGCACACTGTTACCCATCTTACTCCACCATCCATGTATTTGTTCTTAGCTAGATAGTATGTGAATGTAAACTATATGTCGATATTGGACGATCAATTTATCGTGCAGTCGTGGCGCTGTGTAGAGCCTGACCAGACTACTCTCGCGCAGTCTGAGCGGACTCTACAGAGATCACACCTCACTTAAATTTCGATGTGGAAAAGTGTGAATGCATTAACTCATAACCAATATAGAACTGGACCAGCAAGTATAGTCATGACACGAGCCTATCTGTCCCGACGTAACCACAATTTGGAGTCGCTATCCATTGCCGGTGCGTGGAAAGGTGAATTTTGTTAGTCCCGTTTTCCTCATGAACAGTATAGATTCGGACAATCATTTGCTTAACGTGCACAACGAGCCGTCTCATATGAATATGCATAGAAGGACATGTGCGGAATAGTATTGGTCGTGTCTCATCCCGAAATAGTGTGCACAATCTCGCAGTCCGATCCTGATCTATTCTACCACTTGCATGACTAATTACTAATGAGCTACTAAGCGAATAGCGCTGGCCCCGGTCAAACAATACGGACGTGCATTGCACGGCTGACCTGGGACAATAGAGTTGTCAATCTAGTGATGACCACATTTTCCCGTGGTGAGACACAACTATTCATACAATAATATTCATGTGTGTGTTCAGTAAGTCTGTGGACACTTGTTTCGTGTCAGCCAAGTACAGCGAGCGAACAGTTATATATTGATATTGACGCATTCCTATTATTATTTTTGTGTGCTATTCGTAAATACTAATCACCATTCAACATGTATCACCGTCAATCCATGCATTATTGTGACAATGAACATTTCATGATGAGTAAATCAGTGCGTGCCTGGTGTAAGTCGTTGAGCTGATGCATGCATGTCCCAACATAACTTCGTTCACTCAACAAAATATTACTATTGGTAGGGGAGAAACCATTGACTCACTCAGCTTAGCCTGCTTATATCATCAGATCACAACAGCGTGATTTTAAATCACATGCCCATCAACCAATGGCTACATATCTTCACATATCTACACTCATAAGGCGCTCATGTTTCGCTTTCGATGAGTGCCTCATGTGTTATAGCAAACTGCTCGTCGCGGTTCCCGACTTTTCTCTCTCCAAATAATACTGGAGGGGGATTCCTACGGGACGACCGACTAAAATACATATGTACACGGTATGGCGTGTCGTCTTGAAATGTATGACACGATCATGAGGTTGAGCTGACCAACTATTCCATGTCACAGCAAAACCCTTACTATTACGCGTAAGCAAGTTCACTTGAAGTAATGTAATATTACTAATTACGAGTATGACTACAACGGGAATACAGGCATCTGCTCCGCGGTTCTTACACCAACCACTCAGCGCCATTGTGACCATTATAAGTATGAGTACGCACCCAAAACCCATTATGTCTGCAGTTTTATGCTTGAAACTAGTGACTTATTTACTATTGAGTTATTTTTTCTGACCCACTTCCTTTCAATATATTGTGGAATGGACACTAACACAATTTCATAATCACATAAGACTAACACCATGAAGTCGAACAACTCCTCACTATGTTGTTACATGTTTTCTTTTTTCAATAACTCTCATGTTGAGATTATTATTATCCCAACATATCTGGTGACTGCTGATTCGGGGGGCTCTGTTATGTTGTTGATGCATGCGTCTATGCTGCGGGGTGTCGATGTCTGTCGTGCTGCTGTCGTTGTTCCCCGGGCGGACTCGGGATAGTAAGTATACTGACCACATTTAAACCTAAGCTGACCTCCCCGAGATTGCCCTGGGCTCGCGGCGATAGTGGTGCGACAGGCGCGCGATGGCAATATAGACGGCTTTATCCGAAACCACTTATCTGGCTCATATTGACCACCATACTTCTTCGCGGAATAGCACAATCAACCGTAAATGTACTTAGCATAAAACACGCACTTGAATCTACCACAAACCTGTGTCGCTTGACACAATTAACAAACCATAGGTGTACACCAAACCAGATAAAACTCGAACGCAACAAAACATTTACACGTCAAACATTAGCCATATTTATATCGGTTACTGCCCTATCTATACTCGCATTCATCTTGCAGGGGACAACCTTAACATTACTTACTAAACTACTCCTCATTTTAGCAGGTGATATACATCCAAACCCGGGACCAGCTCCAGATAATGACTCCTCCCTAAACGACTCAGCATCTTCATATTCCAAACTCATAAATAGTGGACTAAGCATAATGCACCTTAATATACAAAGCATAAAGCACAAAATCGACATATTAGAAGTAGAGGCTCAACCTTATGATATCTTAATATTCACCGAAACTTGGCTTACACCAGACACATTAAATACAGAACTGTGCATACCTAACTTTAATCCTCCTTTTCGGTGTGACAGAATAGGCAGAATTGGTGGCGGAGTAGCCGTATACGTTCGGAATTCACTTTTATCTAAACAACGCAGCGATCTAAACTTAAACGGCATTGTATCAGTTTGGATCGAAGTAAACACTCACCAACGTAAACTATTAATTGGTGGCATATACAGGCCACCAGACTCGAATAATGCTCACTGGACGTTAATGGAAGAAAACATTGATCGTGCATTTAACGAAACGTGTGACAATATCCTGATAGCAGGCGATTTTAATATTAACACACTTAACTCAACATCTAACAAAATTAACAGGCTCATATCTTCGTATAATGCCGAGCAGTTAATTACTTCACCAACACACTACACGGAGCACTCATCATCCCTCATCGACCTAATGTTCATAAAACACACAGACCAGATTCTCACCAGCTTTGTCGCGGATCCATTTATACCAGATCTTGTCCGATTTCATTGCCCAATCGTTTGTGTAATGAAATTTAATAAGCCCAAAATATCAATTCTATAAGAGACGAATTTGGCTTTATGACCGAGGAGATTTTAACGCTTATAGAGATATACTAAAAAATCATAACTGGGCTAACTTAATTCAACCTGACGATATTGAAACAACGATAAAGTCATTAACCGATATAATTACTGATGCTGCATCCAAATCTATACCAAATAAACTTGTAACTATTAGACCTAATGATATCCCATGGTTTAATAATAGCTTACGCCGACTAATAAAAAAACGACATAGACTCCACAAAAAAGCAAAATCGTGTAAAACCGAAAGCGCCTGGGCCAACTTCAGAAAAATAAGAAACGAAGTGACAAGCCTCCTACGAAAGTGCAAATTAGAATATAAAAACAAATTGATAGAAACAATCAATACGAGTGACATTCTAGCAAAAACATGGTTTAAAATAGCCAAGCAACTAACAAACAAAGCCGGCTCATCCCCACAAATACCAATACTTATAGAAAATGGAACTGAAGCCAATTCTGACCTCGAAAAAACAGAGATGCTTAACGCCTACTTCTGTAAACAATCTTCTATTGATGACAGTAACCAAGTTTTACCACCTCTTACGTTACCCCAACACAACATATCTTCTATTCACATATCACAAAGAGATATATGTGACGCTATATCCCGTATCGACCCGTCCAAAGCATGTGGTCCAGACCTTATAAGTCCTCGCCTATTGAGAGAAGGTGCAAACGAGCTTTCATCACCTCTTTCTTTAATATTCAATATATCAATCAACTCCTCGCAATTTCCATGTTCATGGAAACTAGCTAACGTCATCCCAATATTCAAAAAGAATGATCCTTCAAATCCACAAAATTATCGGCCTATATCACTCTTAAGCTGTATCGGGAAGCTCATGGAACGCTGTATCCATAAGTATCTATATAATTATATAGTTAATAATAATATTCTCACACCATTCCAATCGGGGTTCGTCAAAGGAGACTCAACAGTAAACCAGTTACTATATGTATATAATGATATATGTAAGGCTTTGGATGACGGCAAAGAAGTTCGTGCAGTTTTTTGTGATATATCGAAAGCTTTTGATAGGGTCTGGCACCGTGGCCTTCTTTATAAGCTGTCTTCAGCAGGCATTACTGGCAATTTGCACCGATGGTTTACATCTTATCTATTTTCCAGGCAACAGAGAGTAGTTTACGCAAACTCTTCATCCCACTGGTCCACTATAATGCCGGCGTTCCTCAAGGGTCTATCCTAGGCCCACTCCTCTACTTTTTACTTTATAAATAAATGATATAGTCACGGAAATCAAATCGAATATTAGACTTTTTGCCGATGACACGAGCTATACATCATAGTCGACGACCCGAACACCTCCGCCATTTCTCTTAACGATGACCTCAAAACAATTAATCAGTGGTCGCGAGACTGGTTGGTCACGTTTAATCCATTAAAAACGGAAACAATGATATTTTCTCGAAAAACAAAACAAACCGCAACACCCAGATCTTATCATGAACAATGTAACACTAAACCCCATTAGTGAACATACACACCTAGGTTTAACATTATCAGAAGATGGTAAATGGAAAACACACATTTCCCGCTGCATAAATAAAGCATGGCAACGAATTGGCATCCTACGTTCATTGAAATTCCTCCTAAATAGATCGGGTCTTGAACGTTTATACTTCTCATCCATTCGACCTCTCATAGAATACGGCGATGTCATTTGGGACAATTGCACTTGTGAACTGAAAAATGATATGGACGCAATTCAAAATGAAGCCGCGCGAATAGTAACAGGAGCCACAAAACTATGCAGTATAGAAAATTTATATCGCGACTTAAAATGGGAAATAAACGCTAAGTACCAGAAGAAGAAAACATAAACTAATACAACTCTTTAAAATGAAAAATAATCTTACACCTAATTATCTACATACTCTTATACCGACTCAAGTACAAAATCGCTACGCCCTTCGCAACGCGGATGATATTCCACATATTCCTTGCCGCACTCAAATGTACAATAACTCATTTTTACCGTCTGCTATACGCGAATGGAACACATTACCTGCAGAAATTAGAAAACTCACCTAGCCTATCCATCTTTAAGTATCGAATGAACAAAAATACATCTAAATCAACACAACTTTTTAACATAGGCAACAGGAGAGACCAAATATTGCACGCTCGCCTACGACTAGCTTGTAGCTCGCTCAACTACGACCTATACCGAAAATCAATAGTAGATTCCCCTTTATGTTCTTGTGGATCACAAGAGACTGTAGACCACTACCTAACAGCATGCACAAACTATGAACTACAGCGTCAACAATATTTAGCTGGGCTGGATTGTCCAGTAATTGCCGATAATCTTTTAAACGGAAATGAGCACCTTTCATTAGAGAAAAAACAAAAACACAGTGTTCCTACAAGTTCACAAATATATTACAGCAACTATGCGGTTCTAATCGTATTAACTATATTCATCATTATATGTCAGACCAAAATGTATTGCTGGGAGGGGGGGGGGGGGAAGGGGGGGGGGGGGAATACTACGCATCGTCTTCATCATAAGTCGCGCCGGCAGCCCCGAGTAGTAAGACGCATGGTACAGTCAGTTAACAGAGGTTATCCGATCAGCTCTCACCATCAAAATCACCACTCCTTTCCTCTCTTTTTTATTTCATTATATTATCTTTGTTCCTTCTCTAACACTACGTTTATAAACAATATAATCAGTCAAATTTGTATATTGCAATGCGCACTACATATGATTTGTATGTTACACTGTCTTATATCTTGTAGGGAGATGAATTCATATAAGCTTCTAGCTTGTTTTCAAATCCTTGTATTTTGTTATGTAACATGTATATTGTACATTTGCCAATAAAATATTGTTTAAACTAAAACTAACCGCCTCACTGTCTCCTTCATGTAATGCACATATTTCGACTGAATGGCAGATATTAGTAAACTCGGAAACAAATGGGCCAACGGTCATTGGCCTGCCATTTTTGTTTTGGGCTCAAATGCCCGGGTTTGGAAGGTCCTCGAGCCAATTCCTACCCTTACATATAAGAAAATATATAAGCAGAATTCCAACTCCAGTTAAATAATGTTGACCTTTGAACATTACTCGAGTAACTTTAATCGAATCCATGCCGGGTGGTGGGTTACTAGGGTTCTAACTCGACTTGAACGTGAGCAACGACTCTGGTTGTTCCAGTGATACTCGGGTTATTCGAGTATAAACCGTGAGTTACGACGAAAAACGACCAATGACTTACGACAGACTCTGTTAAATGCGCCGAGTGGCCGAAGCCAGGAATATTTAATAAATCGCCGTATATCGTTGATCGCTATCAACAACGTTAACGACCAAATTGCACCACTTTAAGCAATTAACTGCACTTGAAAAGAAACCACATTTCATAGACAGGTAGAGCGCGGCTCGGTCTTTGATCGTAATAAGTCGGACGCGGAGGTGCGAAAATTAGCCAAGCCCAAACGTCGACATGACTTTCGAATCATCGTATAACAAAATAGCGAGAAATGAGTCTGCGGGACTTGATAAATGTTTCGAGGGATCGCATTTTTGGAGTAGTTGCATTTTGAGCCATCGCATGTAAACTACATTAAACATATAGGGAAAATTATCGGGACTGCGACGCTATTTAGAGCGAGCCCGACATTACGAGCCATCGCATTTTGAGCTATCGCGATTTCACTGTATATGTTTCTGAATACATGTACCATAAAACGAGGTTCGATAAAAATGCAAAAGTCCTTGTTGTCTTATTTAATTTCTGACCGTTGTAGATACTGACCTGGGCCCAGTTGCTCAAAACCTCTGTTAACATTGTTAAGGATTTAACAGTCCGTTAAGCTAACAGAGGTTTTGAGCAACCGGCCCAGCTCGCTTTTTGGCATTCGAATTCCTGGAGAGTTGTTGCTGTCTTCAGTCCCCGTGTATGCCCACCGCACACACCCTGGCCCGGGAAAGAAGACATTGATGGGTGGATTCTTACTGAAACAATAACATATCTGCCCAAGCAACACTGACTAACAGGGTAATCAGTTTTGAATCGAGGCGCTCTCAGAACTAGTAGGCGCGGGACCAAGAATAGTCTATTTAAGAAGAGCTGTCATTTAAAGGTACATGCCCACTCAGTATGCACAAAATGTTCTTTATAGGAATTAAATAAGTGTATAATTGTGTCGCTATTCCACCAGTTCTAAAAATTACAAATGCCCGGAAAACCGATATAATCATTTAGTAATATTTATTTTACTGATAGTGACGCGCGTTGGTATCAGGCTATTTTCATATGCAAATGAGGCATGATATTTTTTTAATTATTTTACTAATGAAAATTAATGCGTCACCTGAAAAAATAATATTTTCGACAGATTATAAAGCATGATCATTGCACATCAAAAAATAAATACAGAGAATAAATAGTAATGTCCGTTAACATTTTAAGGAAACACGGTTATCGTCCCTGATATCAGTGTGAACATTTTCGTCTAACATAAAATGTATAATAATGCCAATCAATACGTGGGGTAATGGTGAATGAATGTTTATTTTTCCAGAAAATGTAATACGTACAGAATATACAAAAGTATCTGTATCACTATAGTCACTACTGCGTGGGTATGTACCTTTAATACATACAGTTTTATATTATTGATGTATATTAATTATAGATATACACAGTCTGTGGCATATATTTGGGATGTGCGTTACTCGGAGTTTTGACGATAGTCGTATTCTTGGACCAAATTAAACTGGACAAAGATCGGGACGGACCTGCCGCCGTCACCACAAAGAAACGCCGTCCATCGCTGCACCTCCTGACCACCATTATACGCCATTTCTGGACGTCGCGCTACCAAAAACTTCTCATCCCGTTGACAATATACAGCGGCATGGAACAAGCATTTATCGCCGGGGAATTCACGCAGGTAAGTTAGCGGGTAGGGGAATGGTATGATATCAAGATCAGGTGCAGTACATCGAGGATCGTAGAACCAATAATAACACAACCATGTATACTAACTATAACCATTGATGAAGTGTATGAATGTCATTTGCTAAATTAATTGTTTTGTTTGTTTGTTTTTACTGATTACTTACTTTTCTTTCTGAAGTTTAGTGCAGAGCAATAATAAAGTAACAACTTGAAGGGTCAGTTGACCCTTTCAGTTGCATTGCACAATTCATCCATTCTGTTAGATATTGATAGTGCATACGTTTACTCGATTTGTTCCAGTCGTACATCAGTTGCGCGATGGGAATCTGGAATGTGGGCTTCGTGATGATAGCCTACGGAGTTGCGGACGCCACGTGCTCCTTCGTATTCGGCCGGCTGGTGCAGTTTGTCGGACATATTCCTTTCTTTGTGCTCGGTGAGGGATTTGTGGCTGTGACTGGAGAAATGAGGCTTATGTGATTTGTGACCAGTGTCGTTGCTGATCAAATAGCAAACTCAAGTACCTGATAACGATCAGTATTGCATAAAATGGGATTTCGCAGCGTAATAAAAAACATAATATACTAGTGTAATAAATAAGCAAATGAGCCCGCCACAGAAAATATGTTAGGTAATCAGTACAGCTTCAAATTATGATGATGTTTTATTGATGGAATGGCGAACCAAATGAAGATTCTGGCATTTGTTTACAGCATAGCTCATCATTTGCTAGAAGATACCTGCAACTTGATAATAAGTTATGCCGTTTTACTGAAGCATGGCTGGTGTTTTTCTGACTGATTTGCAAACAGTGCAGACCCTGGTCAGAGTGTGTGGGCGATCTGGGTTTCGATTTGTCACAAATGCATTTAGTTCAATTTCCCTAGTCACGTGTCCTTCTTACAAAATTACCTCCAGAAAATATGCGACAAAACTTCTAAATATATGTTTTTTGCACATTATCAAACTTTTCCACATGTTATTCGAATAGAAATACATGTATATCAGTGTGTGAAGAATCCACTTCAAAATGTGATTCGTTTTTGTTGTTTGCGTCAGTGAATGTTACAATACTTGGAACGTCATTGACGCAAAGAAACAATTGCAAAAAAGCGTATACTTTTTCTGGTAGTCGTGTTCTACGATTCTCATGGATACCCGATTTCATCTTGCTATCTTCTATTGCAGCGTTCGTGGTACACGGTGGTACACAGATAACCCTGCTGGTCTGGCCACCAACCCCCGACTCGGTGGTCGTGTTCTACATACTCGCTGTACTATGGGGAGTCGGAGATGCCGTCATACAGACACAACTCAACGGTAACCAACTTAATTCATTTCACCAGTTCATTCTTTTTTATTATTAGGTGTGCTTTCGTTGTATTTTTGTGTGTATCTATTGTTCATACTGTTGGTTTCATATTGATTATATTGTATGTTCCAATTTTGCCTACATATAGATGCATTTTATATATTTTCTCTTTCAGCCCTGTACGGATACTTGTTCACGGACAAGCCGGAGTCGGCGTTTGCCAGTTACCGCCTGTGTGAGTCGGCAGGGTTTATCATGGCGTTTGGCTACAGCAGTTTCCTGTGTACCTCCGTGAAGCTGTACGTCTGTATGGCCTTCCTCACTGTCGGCATGGCGCTGTATGGGGCCGTGGAGGTCATCGAGCGGCGCCGGCCGATCAAGGCTCGCCGCCACTAGACACTCCATCACAGCCCCAGCGACATTTAGTGATACTTTGTGTAAATACCCATCTGCATCTTCAAACTCCATTTGTAATTTAGTAATAAAACTATTGCACTACATATTACAGTAATGTTTTCTTTAATAAATAATGTCTGTTTTACTCAGTTGTGGGTTATTACCATATTGGCGTTGGCCTGACTTAGTGGACAAGGCATCCACCTCAAAATAAGAAAGTCAAAGTAAAAGGATTGAGCCGATTCGGGTTGATAGCCAATTGGTGAGCTGCCAGCTAGATGTATTAATGAAACCAATTGCCTATCTGCCTGATGCCTCGAATGGAGGATATTAATTAGGAAGTACAGCTATTCACAGATTAGAGTGTCTCACAAGTCAAACTGGTTGGCCCTTTCAATAAGGGTGACACTATAATAAACAACTACTTTACTTTTATTGTTATACATCAAACGATATCATTGGATATGTCTTTTTTTTAATAAAATTAATCAATAATACATATACATTTTGTAATTGAATCAATGTTATTAGGAATGGTGATTGCCCAGGTACCCCTAAATATGTAGTTATAACATATTTCTCTGATGTTAAGTTTAGTGACAGACGGGCGTACGGACGCACGCACGGACGGAAAACCTGTCTCCAGTATACACCCCTCACAACTCGTTGCGGGTGGGGGGGGGTGGGTATAACTACATTGCACACTTATTGTGACCATCTGAATACTTGATTGATCAAATGTAATGTTGCATCGCTTTTGAAACAATGGGAATATGTGAATACAACTCAGGCCTGTAAGTAATGTTTGTTTGTTTGTTGGGGTTTAACGGCCTATCAACAGCTAAGGCCATTTAGGGCCGGGTCAATGGGTTTAGTACTAAATCCCATATATTACCTGTACAAGTACATGTACATTTTCAACTACATGTACAAATGGGGTGAAAATCGGAAAATCAGAACTGAATAATTACAACAATTTAAAAAAAAACACTATATATTCAGCCCTGAAATCAGAATAATCCTGATCTGATGCCAGGTCCTCGCCACACCAGAATCACTTGGCCCCTCCCAAAAGCAGTAGGATCAGTAATAATCTTACTACTTTTATAATGGGCAATAACCCAATTCAACTCTCAGGTAACGAAAGAGCCAAAGACAAAATTGTACATGAGAGCTAAACCAGGCAAATCGTGATTCCTTACGAGGAATCCCTACACGTTAATTTACGCCGTCGCATTCGCCAGACCAACCACCCACTCCGTAAGTAATGAGTATTGTAAATTCAAACATATTAGGTAAATAATAAATCACAAATAAAATATCATTTAGCATCTTTATTATTATTTTCTTTAATGTTTTCGTAAACATACAATGCCAGCATGCAGGAAAACACTATACCCTCCTTTAACCAAACTGTGTTAAATGGGTATTGTGATACTGCAACATGTCAAATCACATATTAAATGTTACATACTATGTACATACATTCACTTTATAATCACTACATGTAGTACATGCGTAGTACATGCGTGCTGTAAAGCATTAGCTAGTCACGATGGTGATGATGATGCAGCACTGGCAGTTCCCATTGATACAAACGGAAAGGATATTATGCTTTCTTGTATGCTGGCACACAGTTCTGGTGTATATATACACTTGGATATCACAGACAACACAATACTAGTACATGTATATGCATTCGATCGGAATTGAACAGCCAATATTTAATCAACACATTTTGGAATATGCTTGCAGGTACTTGGATGACGAGCTTCACTGTAACATTATATGTGCTCAGCAGTAACTAGAAAGCTACATGTAGTGATACGGAAAGCCAAAATATCACACTATAATATATATAAATATCACATTAACCAACCCATTACATGCAGGAGCAGTATGAAACTTTTAAGGAGTGTTCATCATTTGTTTTTATTTCATCTTTGCAAGAAAATGTTGTGACTACTCATTTGAAATGTCTCGATGAGACAGTTCAAATGAGTGTTCACAGCATATACTTTTATTGAAAATTAAATAAAATATTCGTATTGTTCCAACAATAAAAGTATATAGTTTCTTGCTATAATGGGCTAAAACCCTATTTGTATTAGATCAACTAAACTAAACATATTGTAAAATTGTTGCAATGTTTGCTACATGAAATAAGAACTGACAAAACATGGTTTATTTAAAGATGTTGCGACTTGGTAGACCAAGATTAGAGGGTACAACTGTACACACTGATAAGGATTTACATATACAAGTACACTATTGAAACCTCTATTAACCATTCATGGCACAATTTTAAATATATCAGGTTGCCCGAGTGCATGAAGTTATGAGGATATACAACAGTAAAAGTGAAATAGGCCCGGTTTTGTCAGATTGTAGCACATATAAAGAAAATACAACTACTATTAATACTGGGACATACATATTATAACCAAATATGGTATTACATCTTGAATCATAAAATAAATACTGTTTCTTGTTTTGATTGTATAGGCAAAACGATGGGTAACATTATAATAAAATTCTTCAAAAAATAACAACCCTGTCATGGATATAAACATTGTTTATACACTACACAATACTGTTAAATGTCCCTTCATAGTAGGATCGTTTGCACATGCAACTTTATATTCTGCTATATCAAGGCAATTGCATTTCAGTTTTCATTGAATGTCGCTATTGCAATAAAACAGATTGAGTGTGTGTATATAGTGTGAATGAAAGAATAGAAAAGAAAGGCATACACACAATGCACTAATGTAGTAAGGACAAGAAAGTGTTGTTTCAATATGAATAACGGTAATAAATATTTAAGACATAATTATGTTATGAAAAATACACACTGACACAGGTAGCCACATACTGCAATAAAAATGACAATTGACAAATACATGTATATATACAGCTTAGTGAAAAGAAAGCATTGATGGTAATTTTCATTGTAAAATGGAAGAAACATCACACATATACACAAAATTGATAGCAATGCATTTCAAATAAAATAAACATGAATTAATATTTAGGCCAGAATTCGACAAAATTGGGATTATTACTGCGACAACAGAGAACACTGGGATTATTACTGTGACAACACAGAACAGAAAATACTATCTGCTGTCTGATCAGTATCTACACTGTTAACCATTCAATCATACATCCATATTACTTGTAATGATTAAAGAAAGCTATCTGCAAATCACAAAAGTGTGAAAAAGAATCATGATCTACACTAGTCAGAAATGAAATAACCAATGGTAAAAAAATAACAAAAATATCACACTTGATTGAATGTCTAGTAACGGAATGAAAGGAATTCCAAACCACTGACACACTCATACAATATGTGTCTAACTGTTAGTTAAGTTGGCATTTCAAATAGGACTATTCAATAGAATGTAATACTGTATAAAAGTCCAGGTCATAAAGATTTCTCAGAACAGCACAGCCGATATCACTGCAGTATAATGCCATCTTGAATGTGCTAATGCTGGAATTATGACTGTACATGTATAAAGTTTTTGTATGTGTTGTGGTGCTTGCACCTATACACTTTTTGAGTTTGAGTTCAAACATAGAAAAGTCTCAGGATCATGGGCCTGCTGAACTCAGAATTTGGCTGATAATGTATTATTACCAATATCCAAGAAAATATACCCATGGAGAAATATTATGTAAGAAACATATTATAATATATTGAACATCAAATTAAATTTATTTTCAAATATAATCTATTTTTGTATAAATATTTAAGATTTTATTCTGAAATTCATTTCATTGCGACACATAATGTAAATGAATCCAGTTATGGTTTTCTCCATTCAAACTTGGCGAGTTTGTAGATCATATCACAGAAGGCTATATAGTTGAGATCGTCCTTGAGGCCGATCTTCACATGGAACTGCTTCCAGATCAGTTCAAGGTCCTGCTGGCTCACCAGGTTGCCCAGCTCAAGCTCAGTCAGCACGCGACGGAACTGTGATCGCGACACCGTGCCGTTATGCACACGGTCGTAGTCCTCAAACAACGGGAATAACTGCATCTGGTGCTTCCGAACCTGTAATTACCACAACAAATACGTTATTCAACATACCGAAATATGTGATTATTCCCACAAGATCTTTGTAAATCCAAGTAAAAACAAGTGTGTAACAATTGCCACACCAGCAATTTCCACAACAGAGAGCATAATAAACTAATATTTCAAAATACAGGATTTATTTTCCGCAAGGTGTTTGTAACTCTGATAAATAAACAAGTGTGTACTGATTGTTTCTTAATAGGTTTCACAAACATTAAGGGAAATAAATCCAGTATTACGAAGGTAGTTGGATAAACTAGATTGGTCAGTAAGCGAGGCTTACGGAATACCCCCAGCGTGGGCCCAGGTACCCCTAAATATGTAAAAAAAAATCCAAATGTGTGGGCTTGTGACCTTGACTCTAGGCTTAGCTGGGGCGGCACGAACGTGAATTTATCACAGGTGGTAGAGGTCCCTTGGAGCAATGCGTGTGTGAAATGTGAAGCAGATCCGAGCAACGAAATATAAGTTATAACCGATTTCTCTGATGGTAAGGCATGATAGTAGAGCCTTAGAGGAATGCATGCATGAAATATTAAGAATTGTCGATGAAAGAAATATTAAGCATTTTAGATAAAGGAATTAGAAGTCATAACATATTTCTCTGATGTTAACTTTTGTATAGAGACTAATAATGTGACATTGACCTTGGGATCAGCGATGGTTGGACGGTCGTAGATTTGGCACATCATGGTAGTAGATCCTTACAGGAATGCATGTGTGAAATATTAAGCATTGTAGATGAAGGAAATAGAAGTTATATCATATTTCTCAGATGTTAAGTTTAGTGTGGCATGGCATGGACGGACGGACGGACAATCTGACTCCAGTATACCAACCACAACTTGTTGCGGGGGGGGGGTGGGGTGGTAATTATATATTCAATGTGTAATGTGTACATGCGTATGAGTGTTACCACTATTTAGCGTCTCAAAACCAATGATTTTGATTTTGATGTTGGCATATGACCATTATAATGTTGAATTCTACATCAAAATATGGCGTAAACAATGTCACATGGGTATCTAGGAATATTTATTTCCTTTCATCACATCATAGCATGTAATACATGTATATTGTTTATTTCACTTATCAGACAGCAGAAAGGATGAGCGTATCGTATCTAGCTTGGTTAATATTAACCTGTTTGATTTCAAGTTAAACTTTTGATAAGTGATCTAACAAGAAATCAGTGATGGAGGATGTAGTACTAAATAAAATTGACACAAATGTCTAAGTCATTTGATCTTTACATTGATCACAGGTTACATACATAGTAAGTTACAGAGATAGTAGGTACAGAAACCACATATCTAGGACAGGCAAACACTTAGATAATACAGGTTGACAGATACAGTGGGGACTATATGTTCCCCGAAAATCTGAGAATATACATGAAATGTTAACACTTATCCAATCAAATGTATTGATTTGAAGCAATATATTCCAGTATATGCGCTCGAAGTTCTATACTCAGCGACTCTGGATAACAATACATTCTCAGCGAGACGCTGCATACAGGCATCAAACTTGGTGGCCTGTTCATCGGCGAGTTTGTTCATCTGCCACTCGTCGGGAGCTCGGAACTGCACCACCTCCTCGAGGGGAGTCTTCTCCAGCTCCTTCGTGGTGAAGATCGACTCACACTCGTCACAGAACGCCAGGTACTCCACGTAGTCAGGGTTCTGGGGCGACTGGTACCTACATATACATATGGTTATCAATGGAAGTGTGCTTTAAGACACAAGAATGTGTATCTTAAGCATTCCAAACATACATATATGACATTGATTGTTTAAAAGGGTTTATTTTAAAAATGCCAAAAAAAAGGATTCCACTGTAGATTCTGATGAGACGGCTTGTTACAAGCCAGCTCATCTGGATATACAGTTTGTATATATTGCAAAGATGGACTCGCACTTATCACAGAACAGCAGGTACTCCACGTAGTCATGGTTCTGGCGGGATTGTAGCTACCATAATTTGCCTCCGATATGTTAGCTACGGCTACAACTAATCTTTGATGTAGAACTAGTAAATTGCCAACAAATAATAGAACAGGGAAATCATTTTTCCATGGAAGCCA
Source organism: Conchocele bisecta (assembly GCA_029237695.1). Lineage (NCBI taxonomy): Eukaryota > Metazoa > Mollusca > Bivalvia > Lucinida > Thyasiridae > Conchocele > Conchocele bisecta. Next base: position 44,523,690 of record CM055267.1, read on the forward strand.
TATTTTCTCTTGTTGTTGTTCAACATTCAACATAATGAAATGAAGCTTTCAAATGTACCAGACATATACATGTAAATGTCAGATAAACACATTGACACAGTAAAATAAGCAATTTCTGCATATGTATTTTCTTTATTAATAGTTTATTGATACAGATTTGAAAGTTTTATATCGCTAACATATCAAACATTCCGGATAACCGATTGCAAAAATCACTCTTCCATGTGTTACATTAAAGAGATGTGGTTAAATTGCTACCCTCGCGATAGGTATGGAGCAGGCTAGCAATTTTGTTTCTAGCGGGTTTGATACATAGGCAAACATGTAATCATCAACTAGACGTACTATTTAAAAAAACGAGAATTTGTCTCTTAAGCATCGTACACAATGTGCGAAAACATATACAGGTAGTATATGTCAATGCTAGAAGCTAACTAACCTATCTATTGTGTTAGTTTCTTCAGGCATTTATACATTCAGTTGTCTGGATTCAAAAAGCTGCAATAGTATTATAAATCTCGGGTAAATGATTTGAAGGTATACACAACATTAAGCGGTGGTATTGGTATTAATGATACAAAGTGAAAATGAATTAGTTTAACGTCCCAGCGACAGCGAAGGTCATATAGAGACGGGACCACAGTTTAAAGTCTCTCATCCGACAGACCAGTGGGATGGAAGTACTATGTTAGTATTTTACACGCCTCGGGTGAGGATGAACTCGCAACCTCCAGTATTGAAATCCAATGCCATATCCCCTCAGCTGCGGCCCATCCCTATTTATGATACACAGATGGTGCAAATAATTATGGTTCCTTTTTACAATTCATGCAAGTGCAACACTTACTTGTCTTCTAGCAATGACGCCTCAGATACCCTCAGCTCAAATCTACACAGGTCCAGGGCTCTACGGAATGATGTCTTCAGCATACGACCGGACCGCAATTTGTCATAGTCCTTCATGAAATCAAGGACCCTGATTCTTTCTCTGCTAACCTGCAAGGATTTTCAGAATGTTGTAGAATATAGCTATGCTCCACATAGCAATCATGAGCATGTTAGGAAATGACAAATGTTTATACTTCACCAACATAAATAGTGAAAGTATACAACTACCATAAAACGAGCCAGTACATTGTGAGGAAAATTAGCATTAAAATATACCAATCTGGTGTCAAGTGCCCTTAGAGGGAATGAATGACAAAGACAAAGCTTCACTTAGCCATATCCTCTTTTTGAGTCATCTTTTATGGCAAGCAGCATTTATTGCTCTGCAGTCGTAACAAGTTAAATATACATAAGCATTTTGTTTATACCTTTGTTTTCACTTTCAACATTACTCCCTCTAAATCCTTCTGTGCATTCAATTCTGGCAGTGTTTTTCTTTGATTTGTCAGTCGAATATCCTCCAACAGTTTCTCGTACATAAATGCTGGTGGCTCATTGGGTTGCAATTCACTGAGGAATGCTAGGTAGTTGAATCCAACGTCATTGCAGAATTTTGCCTCCAAGGCAACCATTTCTGGCTCAGTGCAGTGGAGGCTGAGCATGGTCAGGCAGCCACGGAACTGTGACTTTGTTACATGCCCATTGTTGTGACTGGAACATCAATACATGCACACACTGAAAGTTAAATTGCATGTACTTAGTTTCAATACTCGCAATACATTTAGCACTAGTGACTAACTTGTTAGTTATGACATTATCATTATGGACATATACATGTATATATGTTAACTTAATAATTTAGAGCTTTGATTGATTATTTTCTATAATTGACGTATACAAATTTATAAAAACCTGACTTACGGTGTACCTTTAGACATTGTAACAGAACGTGTGTGAACAATTAGAATATAGCATAGATCCAGGTGGCTTTTATACTACAAAGACGGCTGATATGGATCAATGTTGTTTGCAAACACTGACCTAATAATATGGTCTGCAATGTTGAAAGGGTAAATATGAAAGTAGTAACCACAGCATGTACATACTTGTCAAAATCTTGGAAAACAGGTTTTGCTAGAACTCTGCGCTGGTTGGTCCTCTGTCTGAGCCTTTCCATGGTTTGCTCAAACAGGTCACGGTGGTCGGCAGAGGCGTTTGACCAGTCAACAGTGCCTGGCTTGGGTACCCGGTATATGTGAGTGAGTGAGTGAGTGAGTGAGTGAGTGAGTGAGACACTTCCCAGTGAATGACAAGAAATGAGTAAATCATACACATTCTGCTCCCATTGATGAGAATTAGACCATAGATGGAAAGAAAACATTGATGGTGTAATATAAGTGATGAACACAATTTAAAGATACAACTAAAAACAAAGATGTCAGATTGGGTATTCTTCTGATATTAAGTTTTTCATTATGTTGATATTCTAAACCTCAATTCAGATGCTTTACTTTAATCTGCAATAGTAATTATAAAAGTTATGCTATACTGACAGTTGATAAGATTACAAACAATAACATTTACTACCACCATGGAAGTCTTCAAAAATACAAACACAAAACAATTGTTGTTAATGAAGAATGCACATACAGTTACATGTACTTGTGATTAACTCTTGTTCATGTTTATTATATATTTTAAGTATAAACAGACTTTCTAAATAATACTCTTAATTTTAATGAAAATGTGATAACAAATCTAAGTCTAAAGATATGGGCAATGTTCGCAACTTGGTTAAAAAAACATGCAATTACAAATAAAAGTACAAGTGGTCTTTCACTAGCCATACTGGACAAGGGCCTGAATGTACTACTGTGTGTCTCTGCAAAATACATATACAAAACCAACTGTATAGCAATTATTATCTTGCAATTAAATACAAGTCCAAAGTCCAAACATTGACCTATAGGAATAAATGTGTAAACCATGTTTATCTATACTGTTAAGTTTAAACCCGCTATAAAATTAATGAAAGGAAGTTAGTTCAAAAGTACCGAAAGTGTCAATTTGTATTCTTGTTTCTCTAGTTATGGTTCTTGGAAATAATTTATAATTTTAAAGAACCAGATGGCCGCGGCCCGCATATCGAGCCCGCCGAGGCATTTGATGGATTCAGAGTGTATTTATTTGAAGTTTGAATTAAGGGTTGTGGATATATTGGTATACTTTTAAATTAATTATGTTTCACGCTGCTAATTATGTACGTATTGTAATCTGATCGAGCCTGATGTTTGGTTCCTCCAATTGTCATTAGTTTTCGCGGTTTTGCAAATGTTCATGTCCATGGTACATTTTCTATCATTCGAAGCAACGGCTTAAACTATGTCACGGTAGACGTCTTACAGGGAAATTCGTGCTAATGTCTGTCAGAAATTAGCAGCCAGTTATCCAGAGACAAATGTGAATATTGACAGTGAGGATGCAGAAACTATGTCTGACATTGAAGGAAATGAAAACCACCATTTGTCTACAAACACAAACAGTAGAAATTCAGATACGTCTCCGGATGGTGAGTTGCCTTGGACAGGAACAAGAGTAACATGAGCCAGCGATCGAATGCGGGCGCCATTTAATTCCCGGCGTGGAAGTGGCAGCTCACTGGCCGACATTCAATCCGGTGACCTCATTTTTGTGCAATATGTTTTTTTGTTTACATTTCTTTGTCTCCGAGGTTTATTTATTTGCGCGACTGGAGCTGGTAAGTAGTTCCAGCTGATTTCCATAGTGAGGGTAGCTGTTCCCTAGTGGATCCTATAATTTAACCATTTCACCCGTAAGTAACTGGAATGGATTTTGCAACCAATCCAACCGCCACAAGATGATTTTCAGACTAGTCCATTTATGAAAGAGGGCATTTTTTGTTCTCTTGATCTGGATCTGCACTGTTTACATATAAACCGCTATAGCGGACTTTCGGGTTCAAAGGGCTAAACGAGGTTCTTCCACGCATCCCTTCATAAGCGGCCTTAACACATCCGTCAGAGCGCTCATGCATCGTAGGTAATAACGTCATGCTCGTTCGCTGAACAAGAATAATGAAGTCCCGTTTCCCTTAACGGGCCATGCACATATATGCATTTTATTTGAGTGCATGTCTGTATTCTGCTCCAAAATATTAACACAATATATGAATGTTGTGAGAACATTGGTATTATGTAAAACCTCCGGAAAGCGTACACTCTGATCTTAGTTTGATTCGTTTCACAGTAATGTATCGTTAATGAAATTGTAAGGTCATGATTGTAACGCAGAACATATATCTTGGGATTTTCGTAGGCCTGAATTGATGTCTCCCATGGTATCCGTTATAAAGAGGTCCCCCGGTACGTGAGCAGCTTCTTCGTAGTACTTTTACTAACGGATGTCAGTGTGTAGTCAATGCGCCTTTAATAATACTACGGTAGATAGCACGGCGTCAATTAAGCACACCATATGTGTTATATGCCTATGTTATCTTCAAAATACGCCCACTACTTCAAGATAATGCAAACACTGACACTTATTTTCTATTTGCATGTTTACGAGCCCATTGTATGAGAATCAGTACATTATATTATCAAACAAATGTCACAAGTGAAGATTCACTGATACCAGTGTTAGTAGTCAATAATATCCACCCTTAACCACTCATTGTACTGAGTATGAACCATTGTTTAAATACTGCACCAGATACTCATTATACACGTGTGAATGAACAGGGCCATTGTGTTGAGGAAAAATCAGCTTAAAACGATGCACGTCATTCAGGAGACACATGAAACTTGAAACCATGGATATTGCTAAAGTTTTCATCGAGTCAATGGAAGAAAAATCGTCAACGGGCCACACTTCTCCTGCCGACCACAAAAGTACCACACCATATCATACAACAAAAGCACTAGTTATCAAGAACATGGTGGCGTTAAGTGTGGCGTTCTTGTTTCTCTTCACGGCGTTCCTGTCTCTGCAGAACCTACAGAGCAGCCTAAACCCTGAGGAAGGACTCGGCACGGTGGGCCTGTCCGTCGTGTACGCGTCCAGTATCGTCGCTGGGCTGTTCTTGCCGCCCGTCGTCATTGACCGCCTCGGCTGTAAATGGACGATCGCCGCCTGTATGGCCGGCTATATCGTGTACATGGCGGCCAACTTTCACGCTACATGGGCAACCATTATACCGGCGGCCGTCATTATAGGTACATGGATGTATTTTTATACAAAGATCTTGGTCCGCGCGTCGGCCAATTCCCTTGTATGATAGCATATTTTAAATGATATGGCATGCATATATATATGTACCAATAATTCCAGCACAAAAATATTTACACAATTCCCTAACATTTTATTGGCCCGTAGCAAGTCTCTGTCCAAAATTTATATCCCAGTAAACTCCCACGCCGAACTACTTTCCGTAACCGTGAGGCGCAGTTAAAATAATTCTTAAGAAAACGGAAAATAAACACATTTTCTTGATGAATTTATTTCAAATGCTGGAATTATAAGGAATGAATGGCATTTTTGTGGAATTTATCGGGGATATAAACTTGGAAAAGTCCCGATAAATTCCACAAAACGGCCATTCATTCCTATAATACGCATACTCTACTGTCTGTTCCACGTTTTTCTGCCGACGAACTTTTGGCTATTAGACACAGTAAGATCCACCACCACCAAAGAGTTTTCCTATATAAACTAACCAATGACCACACATTTTGCTATTCTTTGCTACTTTCATTTTTCGTATGGATGTTGTGGGACCTATTTTCCCATAACCTGCAGCCATTCTGCTCTGGATATTCACTAATTAATTAAAATATAGGTTTAACTATTGTTAAGAAAGATAAATTCAATCTCCTGTGACCACCCTGTTGGTGGCGCAAAAAGTCAGCGGCTGAAATTGAAACCGCCTCACATGACAAACATGCTCCGACTTACAAAATAATCCCAACACATATGCTTGGAAACTGATGTAAATGATACATTAGAATGCCTGTGCAGTAGATTAGTGCATCAATTGACTGGTTTCTGCAAGCAAAAGAGTGTCTATGGCATAACATTAACATAACATTGCATTTCTTAAATGTACTACTTTTGACTACACCGGGCATGAATATCTGATGATTTAGTGTGGTTAAACCTTAATTCTGAAAAATATTTAAATGAAAGTACTTTTCCGCCAATAAAAAAAAAGTCACCCTCCTCAACAAATTGTGTTTGATGACATTCCATCAAATATTGATTTTATAGCGAAAATATATATGGGAATTTAACATGGGAGAAAAAGAGGTGGAAGCAGCGGGGAAGTCCAAAAAAACGAAAACAACTGGAAATTTACTCCCAAACCTGGCTACATAGCTTGGAAATGATGTAAATAAGAAAACTAAAGTCCACCAATAAATACTTATTTAAAAAAATCAATTTTTAGTCCCCATGATAACCTGGATGTTGATATATATGCACGTCCATTTGCCTTATTTGTCATCAAGTTGAATTTCACTTCTTTACAATTGTTTTGCATAATCCATTGAAACTGTGCTTACTCTTTCATTACTAGTATTATTGTTTCCCTAATATGCTACTGTTCGACGGCGTCCTTTATCTGTCACCCCTGCGAATAGATCATTCTGTCAACGAATCATCCAATTGACATAGAGCTCTAGCGGGCATTGTGAAACATTATCAGGCTGTATTAATGGGTATACACTTGTTCGGACATTTATCAGCCACATACGGATATTTCACGAACAATGCATACATGTACATTGATGTATCATGATCGGTTGCCAGACGATGGGAAGTCAAACATGCATGTACCACATTTGGCATGGCGTTACCAGCAGATTTCATGAACGTGGCTTCGACTTATAAAATAATATCCACTGCTTGATAATGCTAACATTGTCCCTATATTAGCTGTGACCAGTATCGAGCCAGACCTGCCTGCTCATCCGCGCTGTCTGATCTCTGAAAACAACCACACCCCTTCCTCCATCATACATATGTGGTTGTGACTGGAGATATGGGGCTTATATAATGTATTACCAGTTTACCTCCTCATCAAATAGTACACTCATGTACAAATGTAGCATGCTAGAAGCGTGACATGTGTTGCATTGATGGAATGGCGAACAATGTACATCCTGTGCGGACTGTACACCGGTCGCAAAATCCACAATCTCCATTTCTCCAGTCACAGCCACATATGATGACAATGTTATTTCCCCTAGGTGTGTGTGCCGCGCCCCTCTGGGCCGCCAAATGCACGTATCTGACGCAGGCGGCCGTGTGGTACGCCGAAATGACGCAGGCGACAACGGATGACATCATCAATCGCTTCTTCGGCGTCTTCTTCATGACATTTCAATCAAGTAAGTTTCTGCTGCCAGCAAACATCGATATATATATGTATTTGATCCATTGATGACAATTGTGCAAGTGTGCCGCTTTTGTCCGTTTAATTCCGCTCATTGACACATGAGAACGAACAGGATACAATTACAGTTGATATAATTAGCATGAATCTGTGTTTGATATTTGTGACTGTGACTGGAGAACAAGGGCTTATGGGTTTTTGGGACCAGTGTAAATCGAGCTCAGCCTGTGCATCCGCAGTCTGTTCAATATCTTATCTGTTGACAGTTTAATCAATGACACTATAGATCGTTATCATGCTACATAAGTGTGCGATTTGATCAGGATCTGCACTGGTCACACATCCTATATGTCCACTATCTCAAATATCAAACACAGTCGAGCGATTCATGGTAATTCATGTCATTATATCTTCTGTAATGTCGTACGTGTCATTGAGCGGAATGAAACAGGAAAAAGTAGCATACGTGCACAATTTTCATGAATGAATCAAGTGTAGGCCTACATGTTTTTTATTTTAGCTTGATGAAACTCATTGCGATTGTGACTGTAGAAAAGTGGCCTATGTGATGTATGACCAGCATAGCTCCTGGTCTTCTATCACTGTAATATGGCATGGTAAGGACTTATACCGTTTGTTAGAAATAGGCCAGGTGTTTCATTGACTGAATGGCGATCAGTGCAGATCCTGATAAGATAGTGCGGAAGCACATGCGGGGTCTGGATCTACACTGATCGCAAATGTCAAATGCCACATTTCTTCATTCACCGCTATATATATGTGGCTGTGACTGGAGAAATGGGGCTTATGTTCTTTGCGACCAGTGTAGATCCAGATCAGCCTGTGCATCTGCACAGTCTGATCAGGATCTACACTGTTTGCCACTCCATCAATGAAACCATCATGTTTCTAACAAGCAATATATATCGTTATCAAGCTACAAAGTGTCCTATTTGATATCAGCAGCTACACTGGTCACAAATCCCATAAGCCCCGTTTCTTCAGTCACAACTATATATGTGTTGTGGCGACAGGTCAGATCTGTGGTAACATGATATCGTCGTTGGTGTTCCGTCGTCATGACAACGCCACCGTGGACGCCGTATCCGCGGTGTCTCTGGATACGTGTGGCGCCGCCTATTGTCCCGCCAGTTACAACAACAACAATACGAACCTTGATAGGCCGAACATGACCAAGGTAACTCAAATGGCGCTATGATTTCAAATTGGATTAAATACATCAGAAACATATATTTCAGTAATGTATGTTTCTGAATACATGTACCATAAAACGAGGTTCGATAAAAATGCAAAAGTCATTGTCGTCCCGGTCTTATTTAATTTCTGACCGTTGTAGATACTGACCAGCTCGCTTTTTGGCATTCTAATTCCTGGAGAATTGTTGTTGTCTTCAGTCCCCGTGTATGCCCGTCGCACCCACCCCGGCCCGGGAAAGAAGACATTGATGGGTGGATTCTTACTGAAACAATAACAGATTTGCCCAAGCAACCCTGACTAACAGGGTAATCAGTTTTGAATCGATGCGCTCTCAGAACTAGTAGGCGCGGGACCAAGAATAGTCTATTGAAGAAGAGCTGTCATTTAATACATACAGTTTTATATTATTGATGTATATTAATTATAGATATACACAGTCTGTGGCATATATTTGGGATGTGCGTTACTCGGAGTTTTGACGATAGTCGTATTCTTGGACCAAATTAAACTGGACAAAGATCGGGACGAACCTGCCGCCGTCACCACAAAGAAACGCCGTCCATCGCTGCACCTCCTGACCACCACTATACGCCATTTCTGGACGTCGCGCTACCAAAAACTTCTCATCCCGTTGACAATATACAGCGGCATTGAACAAGCATTTATCGCCGGGGAGTTCACGCAGGTAAGTTAGCGGGTAGGGGAATGGTATGATATCAAGATCAGGTGCAGTACATCGAGGATCGTAGAACCAATAATAACACAACCGTGTATACTATAACCATTGCTGAAGTGTATGAATGTCATTTGCTAAATTAATTGTTTCGTTTGTTTGTTTTTACTGATTACTTACTTTTCCTTCTGAAGTTTAGTGCAAAGCAATAATAAAGTAACAACTTGAAGGGGTCAGCTGAAGAAGGGGGCTAAGTCCATATCTATTTTCCACTTGACCCTTTCAGTTGCATTGCACAATTCATCCATTCGTAATGTTAGATATTGATAGCGCATACGTTTACTCGATTTGTTCCAGTCGTACATCAGTTGCGCGATGGGAATCTGGAATGTGGGCTTCGTGATGATAGCCTACGGAGTTGCGGACGCCACGTGCTCCTTCGTATTCGGCCGGCTGGTGCAGTTTGTCGGACATATTCCTTTCTTTGTGCTCGGTGAGGGCGACCCATATGTTTGTGGTTGTGACTGGAGAAATGAGGCTTATGTGATTTGTGACCAGTGTCGTTGCTGATCAAATAGCAAACTCAGGTACCTGATAACCATCAGTATTGCATAAAATGGGCTTTCGCAGCGTATTAACAGTGTAATAAAAAACATAATATACTAGTGTAATAAATAAGTAAACGTTAGGTAATCAGTACAGCTTCAAATTATGATGATGTTATGCAATAACTAGAATCTAACAGTTGTGTTGAGTTAATATACATGTACAAGTATTTATAAACTCGTTGACTGACATGTACATCAGTAAACTCGTTTATAAATATCATATTAATTCATCTCTCGTGTAAGATCATCTATTTATTGTTTGTTAGAAGTATCATATGTGTTGTATTGATGGAATGGCGAACCAAATGAAGTTTCTGACATTTGGTGACAGCATAGCTCAACATTTGCTAGCAGATACCTGCAACTTGATAATAACTTAATTTATTTACTGAAGCATGACTGGTGTTTTTCTGACTGATTTGCAACCAGTGCAGACCCTGGTCAGAGTGTGTGGGTTTAGACTTGTCACAAATACATTTAGTTCAATTTTCCTAGTCACGTGTCCTTCTTACAAATTACTTCCAGAAAATAGGTGACAAAACTTCTAAATATATGTTTTTTGCACGTTATCAAACTTTTCCACATGTGATTCGAATAGAAATACATGTATAGCAGTGTGTGAAGAATCAAACATTATTATCACCACTTCAAAATGTGATTCGTTTTTTTTGTTGCGTCAGTGAACGTTACAATACTTGGAACGGTCTTGACGCAAAGAAACAAGTGCAAAAAAAGCGTATACTTTTTCTGGTAGTCGTGTTCTACGATTTCCATGGATACCCGATTTGATCTTGCTATCTTCTATTGCAGCGTTCGTGGTACACGGTGGTACACAGATAACCCTGCTGGTCTGGCCACCAACCCCCGACTCGGTGGTCGTGTTCTACATATTCGCTGTACTATGGGGAGTCGGAGATGCCGTCATACAGACACAACTCAACGGTAACCAACTTAAATTTCACCAGTTGATTCTTTTCATTATTAGGTGTGCTTTCGTTGTAGTTTTTACATAGGGTATACCTATATATGTATTGGCATCGCCTCCGACAGTTAGCCACGCACCAGACCCCCCTCGATGCGATGGTAGGTAGTGCTATCTTGGAGTAACCGTAACAACAAATGCATTGTGTTACTCAACGTTTAACTGTCATACGCAACCGCTAATTGAAAATAATATTATGAAAAACTACTTGCACTGCACAATATCAACAACGGATGTTCTACGTACAAAAATACATCGGATTATTTTGTTGCGCGTGATTTGCCCCCATTTGCGGCACAAATCGTGCGGTCATCGCTAAATTTAGTAACAGAGTTAACTCCCCTCCGAATACTCTCCGAAACAAGCGACGCGTTTAACACACAAACTACAACAAGTTTGACCTTCCGACAGCCTATTTTTAAACTCACCCGACACCTGTGCGAAACAAAACTCGCACGTGTAGGTCTAACTGACGTGTAATCCTCATTCTCTCTCTCTATCGATGGATTTACAGCGGATTTTAGTGACATTCCCGAATTCAGCCTGATTGACATTTGTCTATGGTGGCCAATACATGCCAACACGAGTGTCAATTCTACGTTCAGGGGAAGGGGTCAATAAGTCAGTATTTAAGGTGATAACTTACAGTCAGGGAACAAATTAATGACAGTATAACACATCCAGCGTATATTAATACCCATATTAATGCAAGTACTGAAATACGACACAAAAAAATATAACAAGCTTGGGCTTCCATACATTGAAACTTTTGTCAGCGGTTTCCCCAATGACGTCATTTGTATGCTTTAATATACTCGATCCGGGGCCAACTATTTCATTCACAAAACAGAAGTAAACTTGGCGATGTACCGATAAGGCATTTTCAGGCGCGACACCGCTTCCGTGGCGGAATTATTGTAACTATTGCTCTTCAATCAGTTTTCAATATATCTATAATGATCATAGATATCTGGAATCTGTATACTTGAATTGATGATGTCTTGTATATGTGTTACCGTATCTTTCTGATATTGCTATGCATAATCTGTAATGTTGTTGAATGTCTTGGTACATACTGTAGCAGTGCATACTGTACTTCAAGTTGTGCCATATCAATAGTTTACCCCTTAACAAATTAAAACGCTGAAAAATAAAATTGCCGTCTGCTCATTTTGTATATTTTAATCTCTTTAAAAACCTGTTTTGGCAGCGCAGTAGAATCGTCTCGGTATGTTTTTGAGGAGAACATATACAAATATTTAAAACAGCCGACGAAAATTGTCGTTTCCAGCGCTTTAAAGGTACATGCCCATTCAGTAAGTCAAAAATGTAATTTATAGGAATTAAATAAGTGTATAACTGTGTCACTATTCCACCAGTTCTAAACGTTACAAGTGCCCGCTATACAGATATAATCATTTAGTAATACTTATTTTACTGATAGTGACGCGCGGTGGTATCAGGCTATTTTCATATGCAAATGAGGCATGATGTTTTTTAATTATTTATACTAAAGAAATGCGTCACCTGAAAAAAATAATATTTTCGACAGATTTTAAAGTATGATCACTGCACATCATAAAATAAATACAGAGATTAAATAGTAATGTCCGTTAACATTTATCTCCCCTGATATCAGTGTGTAAATTTACATCTGATATAAAATGTATAATAATACCAATCAGTACGTGGGATAATGGCGCATGAATGTTTATTTTGCCAGGAAATGTCTCAGATGATGTCTCTGATGTAAAGAACATTTTGTACCTACTGAGTGGGCCTGTACCTTTAAGGGTTAATGAAACTGCAACACCAACACTCAATCAATCAATCAATCTAGTTTAATCTTGTAGTCCCCTGTGTTCAGTACTTTCAGTACTTTGATTTTTTGTATCTATTGTTCATACTGTTGATTTCATATCGATTGTATTGTGTATTCCCATTTTGCCTACATATAGATGCATTTTATATATTTTCTCTTTCAGCAATGTATGGATACTTGTTCACAGACAAGCCGGAGTCGGCGTTTGCCAGTTACAGCCTGTGTGAGTCGGCGGGGTTTATCCTGGCGTTTGGCTACAGCAGTTTCGTGTGTACCTCCGTGAAGCTGTACGTCTGTCTGGCCTTCCTCACTGTCGGCATGGCGCTTTATGCGGCCGTGGAGGTCATCGAGCGGCGCCGGGCGGTCAGGGCTCGCCGCCACTAGACACTCCATCACAGCCCCAGTGACATTTAGTGATACTTTGTGTAAATACCCATCTGCATCTTCAAACTCCTCCATTTAGTTACAAACTTTACCATTTGTAATTTAGTAATAAAACTATTGCACTACATATTACAGTAATGTTTTATTTAATAAGTAATGTCTGTTTTACTCAGTTGTGGGTTATTGGCGTTGGCGTGACTTAGTGGACAAGGCATCCACCTCACAATAAGAAAGTCAAAGTAAAAGGATTGAGCCGATTCGGGTTGATAGCCGATTGGTGAGCTGCCAGCTAGTTGTATTAATGAAGCTGATGCCTCGAATGGAGGATATGAATTAGGAAGTACAGCTATTCACAGATTAGAGTGTCTCACAAGTCAAACTGGCTGGCCCTTTCAATAAGGGTGACACTATGATAAACTAGACATGTGGCCTGTCGGCACACGAATGCCCCCGCTGGCAGCCAAAGAAAACAAGGCATATTTGAATGTGGATTTGTCACATGGTGGCAGAGGACCATTGGAGCAATGCGTGTGTGAAATGTGAAGCAGATCCGAGCAAGGAACCCGAAATTATAAGGCATTTACCCGAGCGTTAAGGTTTCGAACGCACCAAGTCTGTGACCTTGACCCTGTGCTTAGCGGGGGCGGCACGAATGTGGATTTGTCACAGGGTGGCAGAGGACCATTGGAGCAATGCGCGTGTGAAATGTGAAGCAGATCCGAGCAAGGAACCCGAAATTATAAGGCATTTACCCGAGCGTTAAGGTTTCGAACGCACCAAGTCTGTGACCTTGACCCTGTGCTTAGCGGGGGCGGCACAAATGTGGATTTGTCACAGGGTGGCAGAGGACCATTGGAGCAATGCGCGTGTGAAATGTGAAGCAGATCCGAGCAAGGAAACAGAAATTATAAGGCATTTACCCGAGCATTAAGGTTTCGAACGCACCGAGTCTGTGACCTTGACCATGGGCTTAGCGGGGGGCGGGACGAATGTGGATTTGTCACAGGGTGGCAGAGGACCATTGGAGCAATGTGTGTGTGAAATGTGAAGCAGATCCGAGCAAGGAAACAGAAATTATAAGCCATTTACCCAAGCGTTAAGGTTTCGAACGCACCAAGTATGTGACCTTGAACATGGGCTTAGCGGGGGCGGGACGAATGTGGATTTGTCACAGGGTGGCAGAGGACCATTGGAGCAATGCGTGTGTGAAATGTGAAGCAGATCCGAGCAAGGAAGAAGAATAACCTGACCTGGTGCCAGGTCCATACCACATCAAAGTCATTTGGCTCCTTCCCCTAACATAGGATTACGAATATTGTAATACTCACATAAGGGGTATAACCAGATTCAACTGTCACATACAAAATGCCAAAGACGTATGTGAGGGCCAAACCAGGTCTCCAGTCGGGATTCTGGTAAGGGTGAAACCCGATCGTTAAATTACCCATCGCGTGCTCCCACCTGCCACCCACTCAAACATATTAGGTAAATAATAAATCACAAGTAAAATATCATTTAGCATCTTTATTATTATTTTCTTTAATGTTTTCGTAAACATACAAAGTCAGCATGCAGGAAAACACTATACCCTCCTTTGACCAAACTGTTAAATGGGTATTGTGATACTGCAACATGTCAAATCACATATTAAATGTTACATACTATGTACATACATTCACTTTATAATCACTACATGTAGTACATGCGTAGTACATGCGTGCTGTAAAGCATTAGCTGGTCACGATGATGCAGCTCTGGCAGTTCCCATTGATACCAGGCGTGTAACCAGGATCTTGCGGACAGGGGTGCGCATTGAGCGGCGACAGCCGCTAATTGTCTTGGGGGGCCGGGGGGGGCGAAATTTTATGTATTTTAGCAGAGAAATTTTCATTTTACGAAATGTAGTTCTTATTTTATCTATGTGTACACACCTGGCCAAATTTTAGGGGGTCGCACACACACACCTCCCCCACCCCCACCCCACCCCACCCCCCTGATTACGTGCCTGGACACAAACAGAAAGGATATTATGCTTTCTTGTATGTTGGCACACAGTTCTGATGTATATATATAAACTTTGGTATCACAGACAACACAATACTAGTACATGTATATGCATTCGATCGGAAATGAACAGCCAATATGTAATCAACACATTTTGGAATATGCTTTCAGGTACTTTGATGACGAGCTTCACTGTAACATTATATGTGCTCAGCAGTAACTAGAAAGCTACATATAGTGATACGGAAAGCCAAAATAGCACACTATAATATATATAAATATCACATTAACCAACCCATTACATGCAGGAGCAGTATGAAACTTTTAAGGATTTTTCATCATTTGTTTTTATTTCATCTTTGCAAGAAAATGTTGTGACTACTCATTTGAAATGTCTCAATGAGACAGTTCAAATGAGTGCTCACAGCATATACTTTTATTGAAAATTAAATAAAATATTCATATTGTTCCAACAATAAAAGTATATAATTTCTTGCTATAATGGGCTAAAACCCCTATTTGTATTAGATCAACTGAACTAAAAATAATGTAAAATGGTGCAATGTTTGCTACATGAAATAAGAACTGACAAAACATGGTTTATTTAAAGATGTTGCGACTTGGTAGACCAAGATTAGAGAGTACAACTGTACACACTGATAAGGATTTACATATACAAGTACACTATTGAAACCTCTATTAACCATTCATGGCACAATTTTAAATATATCAGGTTGCCTGAGTGCATGACGTTATGAGGATATACAACAGGCCCGGTTTTGTCAGATTGTAGCACATATAAAGAAAATACAACTATATTAATACTGGGACATACATATTATAACCAAATATGGTATTGAATCTTGAATCATAAAAGCAATACTGTTTCTTGTTTTGATTGTATAGACAAAACGATGGGTAACATTATAATAAAATTCTTCAAAAAATAACAACCCTGTCATGGATATAAACATTGTTTATACACTACACAATACTGTTAAATGTCCCTTCATAGTAGGATGTTACATATTGTGAGAATTTGTCATAGATATAGAAAATATCAAAATCTTCCAAACTGCTGAAGAAAAGAAATTGCAGCTTGAAATATGCTAGTCTAGTTGGGATATTGGATATTATAATGTATGTGTATTAGTGCAACAAAGGAGCTAGCATTAAGTAAGACTATTTCAGAGTAAAGGTATATTTGTATTATTCTAGTGATTCTTAGATATTGAAATAAATCATTAGCCTGGACTGGCTTTTAGAGTAATCACTTCTGATACCATTATACATTGCATTCTGGCCACATTTCAGTTAATACTAAGATCAGTTATATCGCCAGACACAATACTAATGATGCACAACAGCATACGTGTTAGTCGGAAATGGTATTCAGCAGAGCTTTTCCAATAGATGTTAGAGCAGTACAGTCGAACCTGTGAACAACGACCGTCAAAGGGAAGTGTCCAAAGTGGCCGTTGTTGACAGGTGGTCGTTGTTCCAAGGGTTAAACATTTTCCCGGTTTCACAACAAAGTCGGCCATGTATTTAGCATTCTGTTGTAATCTATATGCATGCATAGAAAACGTCTTGGCTGTATACACTTCCACCTGACGATTCGCTATTGCACGATCGTGGAGTGTATCTGCTTTTTATCAATTAAAGATTGCATGAAAATAGCAAAAATAGTCAATTTATTTTGTTATGTCATCTTGTTATTGTTCTGAACCCAGCCTCGCTTTGGAAATGATATACAAAGGGGAGTAATTATCTTCATGATAAGTATATCCCGTGGCTTGCTTTGGTGCACCATTTAATAGCTTGTCGTAATTACATGTAAGTGGTTTAATTAACATGACCATTAGTATTTTGTTTTCCTATTCTAAATTTCACACCATCAGTTGAAATTAATAACGGTCATATACGATATGTGGCGCGGCCTGTGAAAATCGCGAGTTTTTTTTGTAACAAAAATATTTCATTGAATGTGTCAAGTCGAGTAACCCATGCGAGATAGGTGTCCAAACCGGCAGAGAACACCAGGCTTATTTGCTTTCTGTCCAATGTATAATATTCTGATCAAGCCCGAATATTTCAGCAGCCTATGATGAATTGGCAATGTCCGCTGATGTAATTACTGATGTTTTTAACAAGAGATTGGCGAGCATTGTAAACCATGGACAGACTACGCGAATCCACTGCCTGGTCTGGCCGCTAATGCAATAAGCCAGGATTTGTTGGAGATCGAGACCCAATTCATATAAACACGTATGTCGTCACTTTAGACTGGTTTCCGGTAGTATTGTTTCGCTAGGCAGGGTACCAGTCTAGTGTGGACTACGTGACTGACGTCAGCAACCGCGTGTATTGATCTTTGATATGGCCTTTTGCCCCGCGGTGTGAAATTTACACTTGACAAGCGCGGTGTGTTGGAAGTCTTAGTCTTGTCACTGTAGACGAATCAGAATCGTGTAAACACACAGTTTGCCAGCTAATGATGGAGTTTTTATGACTTAAGTGGAATTGCATTATGCTTATTGGAATACACGACACGGAATACATATCGGGAATTACCGTTAATGGAGTTATGCAATATTTTTCGCCAAAATGACACCGACCATATCGGGCAAGGTAAATGTTTTCAAATGAGCGTTGTGCCAATGTATGCGAATGTAATCGATGACTAATTGGATACGACCGGTTGCAATTCAAATTATAATTGGATTGGAGTCCCGCCAGATTGTGATGAAAGGAAAATAGTGATTGCGGTGCTATTTTCTTTTCCCCCCGACAAAAACTTGACATGGCCGCTGTTCACATACAAAAATTCCGTGTGGGAATGAAAATAGCTGGTCGCTGGTCACAGTTCGGGGGTGGTCGTTATTCCAAGGTCTTATAAAGAACAAAATTGGACGGGGGGATTTTGAACTGGCCATTGTGGACAGGTGGTCGCTATTCACAGGTGGTCGTTAACACAGGTTTGACTGTATATTTGAAAGTGAAATATTATTTTTCAATAAAAATAGGCAAATGTATTTCTCTTGGACTTCTACAATCGATGCAACTTTATATTCTCATATATCAAGGAAATTGCATTTCAGTTTTCATTGAATTTCACTATTCCAATAAAACAGATTGAGTGTGTGTGTATATAGCGTGAATGAAGGAATAGAACAGAAAGGCATACAAACAATGCACTAATGTAGTAAGGACAAGAAAGTGTTATTTCAATATGAATAATACATATTTAGGACATATGTTATGAACATACACACTGACACAGGTAGTCACATACTGCAATAAAAATGACAATTGACATATACATGTATATACACAGCTTAGTGAAAATAAAGCATTGATGGTAATTTTTGATTTTCATTGTAAAATGGAAGTAATATCACACAAATACACAAATTTGATAGCAATGCATTTCAAATAAAATAAACATGAATTAATATTTAGGCCAGAATTCGACAAAACTGGGATTATTACTGTGACAACAGAGAACACTGGGATTATGACTGTGACAACACAACAGAAAATACATATCTGCTGTCTGATCAGTATCTACACTGTTAACCATTCAATCATACATCCATATTACTTTTAATGATTAAAGAAAGCTATCTGCAGATCACAAAAGTGCAAAAAAGAATCATGATCTACACACAGGTGGAAGACTCGGACCTATGAGATACCAAAAAAAGGCCTATTAAAAAATCCCATTACCCCACCCACTTCGTCTCGTACATTACCATCTTCTATTTATAGAAAGGTGGGTAAGAATATGGCTATTATAGAAAGAGCCCTCTCTTTTCCGATTCGCACAAACACAATAAACATCAATTAAATGTATAAAATATGTCTTTGTCAATCGATAAAGGTATTAGGTGTGTGAATATACTCACTTCAAATCGCTGTTTCAAGCATTTATTCAGTTATTCGCGTTTTGATTACCCCATCCAAAGCGAAAGTTGCGTGTACGAAAGAATCTCACACAGAATCGGAGGCCGTCCGGCGTGGATTATCGGTCATATTTGGCCGATAGCTAATCGCCAGCTCAAACTAATAACGTGCACCATATACATTAGAAACTCCAACCATACAACGTTCGTCCAATTCTGATCGTTCACTGATCTAAAAAACACTTTTTTGTCTAATTTCGTTCATTATCTGGAACCGGGTTAATGCACCATCTTCCATAATACAACCGGAAGCGTCTATGTAAAGAACATCTCTGATTGGCTAAATCTAAACTGTGATGACGTTATTCAACCTATTTCGGGATTCCGGAAGACATAATCTGATGTACGCGAATCATGAATGAAAGTAGAAAAAATGTGTTTTTTAGATCGGTGAACGATCACAATTGGACAAACTTTGTATGGTTGGAGTTGCTAATGTATATGGTCATGGTGCACGACTTTAGTTTGAGTTGGCGATCAGTTATTGGTCAAATATGACCGATAATCCACGCCGGACGGCCTCCGATTCTGTATGAGATTCTTTTGTACACGCAAATTTCGCTTTGGATGGGGTATATAAAATGCGAATAACTGAATAAATGCTGGAAACAACGATTTGAAGTGAATATATTCACACACCTAATACCTTTATCGATTGCCAGAGACAGAAGTCATACATTTAATCGATGTTTATTATGTTTGTGCGAGCCGGAAAAGAGAGGGCTCTTTCTATAATAGCCATATTTATACTCACCTTTATAAATAGAATATGGTACTGTACGAGACGAAGTGGGTGGGGTAATGGGATTTTTTTAATAGGCATTTGTTTTGTGTCGTAGGTCCGAGTCTTCCACCTGTGGATTTACACTGGTCAGAAATTAAATAACCAAGGAACCTGGTCCTTGGTAAAAAAAATATTAAAAAAAATCACGATTGAATTTCTAGTAACAGAATGAAAGGAATTCCAAACCACTCGTACAATATTTGTCTAACAGTTAGTTAAGTTGGCATTTCAAATAGGACTATTCAATAGAGTATAATACTGTATAGAAATCCAGGTCATAAAGATTTCTCGGAACTACACAGCCGATATCACTGCAGTATAATGAAATCTTGAATGTACTAATGCTGGAATTATGACTATACATGTATAAAGTTTGTGTATGTGTTGTGGTGCTTGCACCTATAAACTGTTTGAGTTTGAGTTCAAACATAGAAGTCTCAGGATCATGGGCCTGCTGAACTCAGAAGTTTGGCTGATAATGTATTATTACCAATATCCAAGAAATATGCCCCATGGAGAAATATTATGTAAGAAACATATTATAATATATTGAACATCAAATTTAATTTATTTTCAAATATAATCTATGTTTGTATAAATATTTAAGATTTTATTCAGAAATTCATTTAATTGTGACACATAATGTAAATGAATCCAGTTATGGTTTTCTCCATTCAAACTTGGCGAGTTTGTAGATCATATCACAGAAGGCTATATAGTTGACATCGTCCTTCAGGCCGATCTTTACATGGAACTGCTCCCAGAGCAGTTCAAGGTCCTGCTGGCTCACCATGCTGCCCAGCTCAAGCTCAGTCAGCACGCGACGGAACTGTGATCGCGACACCGTGCCGTTATGCACACGGTCGTAGTCCTCAAACAACGGGAATAACTGCATCTGGTGCTTCCGGACCTGTCATTACCACAACAAATATGTTATTCAACATACCGAAATATGTGATTATTTCCACAAGATCTTTGTAAATCCAAGTAAAAACAAGTGTGTAACAATTGCCACACCAGCAATTTCCACAACAGAGAGCATAATAAACTAATATTTCCAAATACAGGATTTATTTTCCGCAAGGTGTTTGTAACTGTGATAAATAAACAAGTGTGTATTGCTCGTTTCTTTATAGGTTTCACAAGAGAAATAAATCCAGTATTACGAAGGTAGTTGAATAGACTAGATTGGTCAGTAAGCGAGGCTTACGGAATACCCACAGCGTGGGCCCAGGTACCCCTAAATATGTAAAAAAAAATCCAAATGTGTGGGCTTGTGACCTTGACTCTAGGCTTAGCGGGGGCAGCACGAACGTGAATTTGTCACAGGTGGTAGAGGTCCATTGCATGTGTGAAATGTGAAGCAGATCTGAGCAAGGAATTAGAAGTTATAACCGATTTCTCTGATGGTAAGGCATGATAGTAGAGCCTTAGAGGAATGCATGCATGAAATATTAAGAATTGTCGATGAAAGAAATATTAAGCATTTTAGATAAAGGAATTAGAAGTTATAACATATTTCACTGATGTTAAGTTTTGTAAAGAGACTAAGTATGTGACCCTGTCCTTGGGATCAGCGGGGATTGGACGGTAGTATGGTAGTACAGCCTTACAGGAATGCATGTGTGAAATATTAAGCATTTTAGATGAAGGAAATAGAAGTTATATCATATTTCTCAGATGTTAAGTTTAGTGTGACACGGACGGACGGAAAACCTGACTCCAGTATACCAACCACAACTTGTTGCGGGTATAATTATATATTCAATGCAATGTGTACATGCGTAGGAGTGTTACCACTATATAGCATCTCAAAACCAATGATTTTGATTTTGATGTTGGCATATGACCATTATCATGTTGGATGCTAGATCAAAATATGGCGTAAACAATGTCACTTGGGTATCTAGGAATATATATTTCCTTTCATCACATCATAGCATGTAATACATGTATAATGTTTATTTAACTTATCAGACGGTAGAAAGGATGAGCGTACCGTATCTAGCTTGGTTAATATTAACCTGTTTGATTTCAAGTTAAACTTTTGATAAGTGATCTAACAAAAAATCAGTGATGGAAGATGTAGTACTCAACAATTTTAACACAAATTTCGAAGTCATTTGACCTTTACATTGAGCACAGGTTACAGAGATAGTAAGTTACAGAGATAGTAAGTACTGAAACCAATGTAATGAATGACCAATCTGATGCATGTTTTGTATATAATAGAGGGCCACAGGGGAGATTAGTTTTTAACTAAATGTGTTACCCTCTGTAAATAAAGACTATTATTATTATTATAATAATACAGGTTGACAGATACAGTGGAGACTATATGTACCCCGAAAATCTGAGAATATACATAAAATGTATCCAATCCAATCAAATGTATTGATTTGAAGCAATAAATTCCAGTACATGCTCTTGAAGTTCTATATTCAGCCACTCTCGATAACCATACCTTCTCAGCGAGACGCTGCATACAGGCATCAAACTTGGTGGCCTGTTCATCGGCGAGTTTGTTCATCTGCCACTCGTCGGGAGCTCGGAACTGCACCACCTCCTCGAGGGGAGTCTTCTCCAGCTCCTTCGTGGTGAAGATCGACTCACACACGTCACAGAACGCCAGGTACTCCACGTAGTCAGGGTTCTGAGGCGACTGGTACCTACACATACATATGGTTATCAATGGAAGTGTGCTTTAAAACACAATAACATGTCTCTTAAACATTCCAAACATACATATATGACATTGATTGTTTAAAAGGGTTTATTTTAAAAATGGCCAAAAAAGGATTCCACTGTAGATTCTGATGAGACAGCTTGTTACAAGCCAGCTCATCTGGATCTACAGTTTGTATATATTGCAAAGATGGACTCGCACTTATCACAGAACAGCAGGTACTCCACGACTCGGGGCTTCTAAAATTTTCAGTTTTCCGGTTCTGGACCGATTTTTGAACTCTCAGACTGATTGAGATTTGAAAACTAGTCTTAAAAATCGGTCCGAGAAAAATTGCCAGCTCCGACAATGGCCGACAGTGTTACGTCTGGACTCTTGGACCGATTGGCATTCTGAAATTTTAGAAGCCCTGCTCCACGTAGTCATGGTTCTGGCGGGATTGTAGCTACCATAATTTGCCTCCGATATGTTAGCTACGGCTACAACTAATCTTTGATGTAGAACTAGTAAATTGCCAACAAATAATAGAACAGGGAAATCATTTTTATATGGAAGCCATCTTTTCTCTTGTTCTTGTTCAACATTCAACATAATGAAATGAAGCTTTCAAATTTACAAGATATACATGTAAATGTCAGATAAACACATCGACACAGTAAAATAACCAATTTCTGCATGTGTATTTTCTTTATTAATAGTTTATTGATACAGCTTTGAATGTTTTATATCGCTAACATATCAAACATTCCGGATAACCAATTGCAAAAATCACTCTTCCATGTGTTACATTAAAGAGATGGGGTTAAATTGCTACCCTCGCGAGAGGCAGGGTAGCAATTTTGTTCTAGCGGGTTTGGTACATAGGATGTAATCATCAACTGAACGTACTATTTAAACAAGAAACGAGGCAAAGCCACGAAGGCCAGGTTTTTTCCAAGCATAGACACTTGGATAACATAATTATACCCACTTTTTGTAGACTAGATGGCCGTGGCCTGCATGTCGCGCCTTGGGGCGAGGCATGGACACTAAAAAAATAGATATAGTAGATGGAAAAACTTTAACCAAAAAATTTAACCGGACACACGGACGTATGGACAGACGTATGCCAAAATGCTGACGATATCACGCTTTCTGCAAGCGGGCGCAACAATGATGATAAACACCCATGTGAAGTATCAAGGTAATGGGTGAAGCAGTTGCAGAGATATAGTACACGAAAACACTTTAACAAAAAAATTCAAAGTAATTTGACCTTGCCATTGGGCACAGGGGCCACACGGTTGGGGGGTAGAATGAAAATATGGATGATGATAAACACCCATGTGAAGTTTCAAGGTAATGGGCGAAGCAGTTGCAGAGATATAGTATAACGAAAAACTTTTAACCAAAAAAGTTTAACCAGACGTACGTTAAAAAGTTAACGTTGAAAATGGCTAAGTCAATTAAGTAGAAATAATAGGTGAAGGAAAAAAAAATGGTCACATGTTGGATAGTTGTATGTGGTAGGCACCCCTTGGTTATGAAGCTGTGAAAGTTTGGTGGTCCTAGGTGGTACAATACCAAAGAAATGGACTTAAACACGAAAACTTAACATTGTAAACGCGAAAACTTAACATTGAAAATGGTCGACTGCGCGGAAAAAATGGGTCAAGTTAAAAAAAAGGTAACATGTTGGATAGTGATATGTGGTGGGCACCCCTTGATTATGAAGCTGTGAAAGTTTGGTGGTCCTAGGTGGTACATTAACAAAGAAATGGACTCAAACACGAAAACTTAACATTGATTGTGGACGCCGCCCGCCGCCCGCCCGCCCTTCGCCAATCCAATAGCCTGGATTTTTTTTCAAAAAACCTGGCTAAAAAACGAGAATTTGTGTCTTAAGCATAGTACACAATGTGCAAAAACATATACAGGTAGTATATGTCAATGATAGAAGCTAACTAACCTATCCCTTGTGTTAGTCTCTTCAGGCATTTATACATTCAGTTGTCTGGATGCAAAAAGCTGCAATAGTATTATAAATCTCGGGTATATGATGCTGAATGCATACACGACATTAAGCGGTGGTATTGGTATTAATGATACAAAGTGAAAGTGAATGAGTTTAACGTCCCAGCGACAGCGAAGGTCATATAGAGACGGGACCACAGTTTAAAGTCTCTCATCCGACAGAACAGTGGGATGGAAGTACTATGTTAGTATTTTTCACGCCTCAAGTGAGGATGATGAACTCACAACCTCCAGTATTGAAGTCCAATGCCATATCCCCTAAGCTGCGGCCCATCCCTATTTATGATACAAAGATGGTGCAAATAATTATGGTTCCTTTTTACAATTCATGCAAGTGCAACACTTACTTGTCTTCTAGCAATGACGCCTCAGATTCCCTCAGCTCAAATCTACACAGGTCCAGGGCTCTACGGAATGATGTCTTCAGCATACGACCGGACCGCAATTTGTCATAGTCCTTCATGAAATCAAGGACCCTGATTCTTTCTCTGCTAACCTGCAAGGATTTTCAGAAAGTTGTAGAATATAGCTATGCTCCACATAGCAATCATGAGCATGTTAGGAAATGACAAATGTTTATACTTCACCAACATAAATAGTGAAAGTATACAACTACCACAAAACGCGCCAGCACATTGTGTCAGAGGAAAATTAGCATTAAAATATACCAATCTGGTGTCAAGTGCCCTTAGAGGGAATGAATGACAAAGACAAAGCTTTACTTAGCCAAATCCTCTGTTTGAGTCATCTTTTATGGAAAGCAACATTTATTGCTCTGCAGTCGTAACAAGTTAAATATACATAAACATTTTGTTTATACCTTTGTTTTCACTTTCAACATTACTCCCTCTAAATCCTTCTGTGCATTCAATTCTGGCAGTGTTTTTCTTTGATTTGTCAGTCGAATATCCTCCAACCGTTTCTCGTACATAAATGCTGGTGGCTCATTGGGTTGCAGTTCACTGAGGAATGCTAGGTAGTTGAATCCAACGTCATTGCAGAATTTTGCCTCCAAGGCAACCATTTCTGGCTCAGTGCAGTGGAGGCTGAGCATGGTCAGGCAGCCACGGAACTGTGACTTTGTTACATGCCCATTGTTGTGACTGGAACATCAATACATGAACACATTGAAAGTTAAATTGCATGTACTTGGTTTCAACACTCGCAATACATTTAGCACTAGTGACTAACTTGTTAGTTATGACATTATCATTATGGACATATACATGTATATATATTAACTTAATAATTTAGAGCTTTGATTGATTATTTTCTATAATTGACGTATACAAATTTATAAAAAACCTGACTTACGGTGTACCTTTAGACATTGTAACAGAACGTGTGTGAAAAATGAGAATATAGCATAGGTGGGTTTTATACTACAAAGATGGCTGATATGGATCAAAGTTGTTTGCAAACACTGACCTAATAATATGGTCTGCAATGTTGAAAGGGTAAATATGAAAGTAGTAACCACAGCATGTACATACTTGTCAAAATCTTGGAAAACAGGTTTTGCTAGAACTCTGCGCTGGTTGGTCCTCTGTCTGAGCCTTTCCATGGTTTGCTCAAACAGGTCACGGTGATCGTCAGAGGCATTTGACCAGTCAACAGTGCCTGGCTTGGGTACCCGGTATATGTCTTGTGGTGGCACTAGCACATCTGGGGCCTTTTCAAGGTTTCGCTGAGTAAACACTAACAATGGGAAAACAAAGCATGATATATTGGCCACTATCTGATGCAACTGGTCTTATTGCCTTTGTGACCAGTGTAGACACAGGTTAGCAAATGCATATGTAGCTGCTGTCAATGAACCACCGTAAGCTCTAGCAAACAATGTGAAATAGTAGGTTGTTTGTCAGATCCTGGCCAATATATTAATGACAATGATGACTGACCTCTCGAAGAAAGGAAATTTGTATAATCACAGATCAAAATCAGAATATTTTATGAGCAGTCTATACTGTTTGGAAAATTCAACAACAATAACATGTGGTGTGCCTTGTTTGATGATGCACTGTTTGCAGTCCCCATCAGCTTTAATAATTCATGTCCATGTTATTTTCTGAAGCCTTGTTCACGTTCATTGAAACTATATACCTCATGTTGCCTTATTTATCGACTGTAAATAAACAAATATTGTATCGTATTGTTTTGAGCGTGTCAAACTGCTTGATTGCAAGTGTACATAAAATACTGGATAACATGCTAATGTGGATGTAATAATAACGATGACTAACCACTCTCGATGTCGAGACAGAACTTGGTCCACATGGCCTGGTCCTCCTTCTGTGGGTTCTGGTAGACCTCACAAAGCAGGGAGAACTGGCCATCCTGTAGGTCGTGTATCCCCAGTTTACTGAGGCCCAGCACAGCCAGACCTCGTCGGAACTGGGACTTGCTGATGGAGCCGCTACGCAAGAGGTCGTAGTCCTCAAAATACTCAGCCACCTGGATGGATAGATTATATGTATACAGGGGTGTTACTAGGCACAGAGGCGAACAGTGTACATGGTAAAGATACAGTGCAATCTAAGGCACAGCATGGCCAGGCCTCGTCGAAACTGATATTTGCTGATCGAGCCACTCCACAGGGCGTAGTAGTTCTCAAAATATATATGTGGCTGTGACTGGAGAAAAATGGGGCTTATGTCATTTGAGGCCTGTCTCATGATTGGAGAAATGGGGGTTTATGGCCTCTGTGGCAAGTCTTGCTCCGTATCTGAGAGCAAGCAGCCAGGTAATGATCTATGTCAGGGGTCATAGTCTTCAAAATACTCAGCCACCTGGATGGATAGACATATGTCAGACAAGCCATGTGATTGTGTACCTTACAAGGTGTGCCATCATGAAACATATTTACAAAATATTTGATATTCTCAGTAAATGACGTCCAAAGTTGAATTTTCTAAGCAAATGCGCATAGCAAAATAGCATTCCCATTTACTATGAGAATGTTGTCTAGTTTCCATGGCAGTTACGAAAAATATCAATCTCTTTAGAATATTTTTTCATGAAAAAATCACAAATCTTCAAACGTACAAAATAACATGGCGTGTCTCATATGTGGCTGTGAATGCAGAAATGGCGCTTATGGCATTTGTGGGAAATATAGATTCTCATCTGATAGCACAGTCCTGTAGTCCCATAAGGATCTACACTGTTAGAAGTGTGACATGCGTTTCATTGACTGCAGGATACACAGTGCAGACCCTGAACAGACTGGGCAAATATGCAGGCTGATCCGGGTCTGCACTGGTTGCACTGGTTACAAAGCCTCACTTATTCAATCTCGGTCAGATACAGGCCCATAAACAAGGTTATTATGCTTCACAGCAGTAACATTTTCCTGAATTTGAAACTAGCCACGGTTTCAGTAAATAACACCAATTGTTTTAAGAGTTGTCTATTCATTTCTGCATTTCAGGTATATATGGTATAAAAATTATGTTTTTTGTTGCCAAAAAGTCTTAACGTTGTTAAAATTTTACCAATATTTTGTCAGCAATACATAATTTAATTTTGCGTTTTTTGATAAGACTATCCATATGATACATGTCTGGGACGTGTATGATAAGTTTTTATAGAGTGGCATTTAGTAGATAAAAAGGGCATTGTTATTACGAAGCTAATCCCATCTCTGGCAGCCTTGATAATAATAAATTAAACAAGAGGGCCATGATGGCCCTAATTCGCTCACCTGACTCCATGAACACCAGAGGAAAATGTGACATTGAGTTCATGTGTTTTAAAAAAATTGTGCTATTTTTAAATGGCGGTCATCTTGGATTAAGCGATGACTCTCATTTTACCAAATCTGAAAATGCTTCACCCAAGGATCTTAACTTCCTTTGAAGTTTGGCCAGCATCAGCCATGTGGTTGAATAAGTGGACCTTTTGGTGGCCATCATGGATGACATAATCATCCGATTCCGACAAATATTGCACCAGAGCAATCGCCTCATCGATACCTTCAATTTGATATATGGCATGAGCATATTCGGTGAAAAATAAAATTTGACCCCACGGGCCATGCCCATTTTTGACCCCGGTGTCACCATTTTCACAACTTAGAAAGAGCATTGTAAATCGATCATTCCTACCATGTTTAGTCGAAATCCGGCCAGCGGTTCATGAGAAGAATTTTTTTTAAGAATTTATGCTATTTTTAGACGGTGGCCATCTTGGATTAGCGATGACCTCCATTTTAACAAATCTGAAAAGGGTTCACCCATGGACCATAACTTTTAAGTTTGGCTACCATGGGCCAAGCGGTTCATGTGAAGAAGAATTTTGAAATCTCTAATAAAAGAACGACCTTTTGACATTTCGGCGGCCATCTTGGATGACATAACAATCCGATTTCGACAAAAAATGTACCAGAGCAATCGCCTGATTTATACCTTCGATTTGATATATAACATGACCATATTCGTTAAAAAATAAAATTTGAACCCACGGGCCACGCCCATTTTTGACCCGGGGTCACCATTTTAACAAATTTGAAAGAGCATTGTACATCGATCATTCCTACCAAGTTTCGTCGAAATCCGGCCAGCGGTTCATGAGACGAAGATTTTTTAAGAATTTATGCTATTTTTAGATGGCGGCCATCTTGGATTAGCGATGACCTCCATTTTAACAAATCTGAAAAGGCTTCACCCATGGACCATAACTTTTAAGTTTGGCTACCATGGGCCAAGCGGTTCATGTGAAGAAGAATTTTGAAATCTCTAATAAAAGAACGACTTTTGACATTTCAGCGCCCATCTTGGATGACATAACAATTCGATTTGGACAAAAAATGTACCATATTTGGTCAAGAATAAAATTTGACCCCAATTTGACCTCATGGGCCACGCCCATTATTGACCCCGGGGTCACCATTTTAACAACTTTGAAAGAGCAATGTACATCGATCATTCCTACCACGTTTTGTCGAAATCCGGTTGGCAGTTCTTGAGAAGAAGATTTTTTTAAGAATTTGTGCTATTTTTAGACGGCGGCCATCTTGGATTACGTAATGACGTCATTTTAACAATTTTGTAATCCCTCTACCTAACGACCATGACCATGCAGTTTGGTGACTATAGACCCAATGGTTACCGAGGAGAAGACGTTTGAAAATGTTCACGGACGACGACGGACGACGACGGGACGACGACAGACGACTGACACATTGCGGTAACAATAGCTCACATGAGCTTCGCTCAGGTGAGCTAAAAAACGTATTTGCCTTACAAAGCCTTACAAACAAGGTGACCTCAGTGACCTTGACCTTGGGCGGTCAGACGTGGGCCATATGCAAAACAAAGCACCATCCCACATTGTGGCCAAATATTATCAAAATCTGTGAAGTGGTTCATACGTTATTGAACAAGAATGCATCTGTCGAACGCGGATGCCACCTGCAGCATATTTGAGAAACTGTGACAAAGTGGTTAACCGAAAAATGTGACGGACGGACGGACGGACAGACGGACAGACGGACGGACGTTCTTACATTAGGGTACTTATGTGGCTTATCACATGTTAAATATTAGCCACATAAAACGATTTTTAGCCACATAAAACGATTTTTTAGGTGGCTAATTGTAACCAACCCTATCCTTTAACAAGTCCATAACTCTGTGGGGCTAGCCACATAAGTACCCTAATGTGTGCCCGGACGGACGGACGGACGGACGACGGACGGACGGACGGACGTTCTTACATTACTATACTTATGTGGCTTATCACATGTTAAATATTAGCCACATAAAACGATTTTTAGCCACATGAAAGGATTTTTTAGGTGGCTAATTGTAACCAACCCTATCCTTTACTAAGTCCATAACCCTGTGGGGCTAGCCACATAAGTACCCTAATGTGTGCCCGGACGGACGGACGGACGGACGGACGGACGAACGTTCTTATATTACTATACTTATGTGGCTTATCACATGTTAAATATTAGCCACATAAAACGATTTTTAGCCACATAAATTAGCCACACGATTTTTTAGGTGGCTAATTGTAACCAACCCTATCCTTTACCAAGTCCATAACCCTGTGGGGCTAGCCACATAATTACCCTAATGTGTGCCCGGACGTTCTTACGAGAGATACATTGTGAGGTTATTTCCTTTGATGTTTACACTGTGGGGTTAACCTCACAATGTAGCAACTTATTCCGTTATTTTCTTCCTTAACGATTCTCTTACGGAATAAATCGCATAATATGCAAATGAGCTAGCCATTAGTTAATTATATTTGAAAAACACTTATCCAAGTGTCTTAAATAGGGCGGTGGGTGGGTTTCAGCACAACACAGCAACCTCACAATGTAGCTCTCGTAAGTACGGACGGACGGACGGACGGACGGACGGACGGACGGACGGACAGTCCAAACACTATATGCCACCCGTTTCTTCGAAACCCAGTGGCATAAAAATGAAACGTGTTACTAACATATGGACTAATGCTATATTCCCTCTTGCCTATCAGCGAGGGGATAATGAACGAGCCGACACAAAAGTCAATTCCTGCTTCAGCGTGCAGATAATTACATGACTTTATATCATACCCGGAGTCTGTTGGTTAGCACTATATGCCTGATCCTCGCCATCAGATCTTCATAGCTCACGTTGCTGTCCTCTGAGCTGACCGGGCGTGCAGGCACAGGGGCATTGGTGCGCCCTTTCTGGCTTATGTCAGCATCGTCCATTGTATGGCCAACAAACTCTGAATTAAAAATAAATGTTTGTGTTCAATATGTGGGTCGCCATGTGGCAAAACTGGGATCATTTTCCGGGCAGTGTAGATCGTGATCAGAGCTAACACACAGCCTGATAATAATCGACATTGTTTGCAGGATGTATATCAAATCACAGTACGAATGACAATCAGTAAATCCTGAGCAGTCAGCGTTGGGTCCATACTGATTATAAAGACATATACACAAATGTACTCAATAGTTCCAGATTATGGCCCACATATGTGAATAGGACCTACTATTAGTAGATTAATATTAAACAAGAAATGCGTCTGTCGAACGCGGATGCCACCTGCAGCATATTTGAGAAACTGTGACAAATTGGTTAACCGAAAAGTGTGACGGACGGACGGACAGACGGACAGACGGATGGATGGACGGACGGACGGACGGACGTTCTTACAGTACTATACTTATGTGGCTTATCACATGTTAAATATTAGCCACATAAAACGATTTTTAGCCACATAAAAGGATTTTTTAGGTGGCTAATTGTAACCAACCCTATCCTTTACCAAGTCCATAACCCTGTAGGGCTAGCCACATAAGTACCCTAATGTGTGCCCGGACAGACGGACAGACAGACGGACGGTCCAAACACTATATGCCACCCGTTTCTTCGAAACCCGGTCATAATTAACATTATTTATCCTTACATTGAGTAAAATATATAAATCAACCTATAATTATATGAAAATATATGACTGCTGTCAATTCCACCTAAGTCACAACTTCTGCATATTCTCAGAATATAACGGGTAAATCCATTGAGATATATGGTAATTGAATCAAAATATAGAGAAGCATCTCACAATCGGACACCCTGGTGACCAGGGTTTCTGATTTTGAAAGGTTCTACTGTAATTCAAATATATAAGCCATCCTCAACATTAGTTTATGCTTTGCCATCATGAACAGACATTATCAATATATATATAGATTGCATTAAAGCCCATTAAAATTTAAACATACTTATTGATGTATGTTTCTCAAAATTCTCTTTAATGGCATTTAACGGCCGTTCAACAGTTACGGTCATTTTCGGGTTAATGGGATTGAATTCCATATTTTACCTGTACACATGAGGGTAATGATTGATGCCTGAAGTGTATCTGATTTACAGAGTTTCCACATTACATTACAACAGTCCCACACACCTTTGTCGACAGCCTGTACAAATGCTGGGTAGTTAACATCACCGCTCGCCGGATCCTCAAATTTCCGCAGCATCAGCTTGTAGTCCTCGGGTGACACGTTGATTGACAGGAAATGGAGTATGCGACCAAACTGTGTCGGGGTCACTACACGTGTGTACGCCTTGCCCTGTCAAATCACAACAGCGTTGATTAGCACAATATAAAACAAATTTGGGAGTACAAATGCAAATATGCATAGAAGTATATTTGGACCGCCTCACTGAGAAGAGACTTTACGTGTGCGGCCAGCGTACCCCCAGATCAACATGCACATCCGCAGTCTGATCAAGGCTTACACTTTTACCATTCAGGTGCTACATTACATTACTGTCGGCAGCGAAACGATTAAATCGTCCCACAGTCTCTTTTCTCAATCGGGCCGGTGGCCCATCCATGAACTTGGTAATGGATTTGTATACATACCCTTAATCAACGATGATTAGTGGCTGTGTCATTACAGCTGTGGGGCCATGCAGAATAACTGCTTTATGGTTTTAATACAATGTTATAGTGTTTGTATCATTTTTTTGTAAAGCTTTTTGATGACTTTATAATTAAATAAATACATGAACGTCTACCATTTCTAATGTCTAATATGTTATTTAAAACCATAATGACACATGTAATTAGAGCAAATGAGCAGGGTTCATGGATACCCCAGGAGGATACCTTGACTGACATTATGCCAAAAACTTTAACACAAATTAAGACGATGGAAGACCGCATGGGTGGGTTATTGAATGGATTTGTGGATGATAAGAAACGAGCATAAGCAGTGTTAAGTGAATCTAACTTACGTTTACAGAGATAAGAGGTATCTTAAAAGAACGAATAGAATGATGAATGGACGAAAACCAAAAACTGTATACTACTGCTTTGGGTATAATGCTACTGTATCAATTGATAGTGTGTTAATTAGTAATGGATGCAATTTATATAAAGCATAATGCAGAGCAGCTTTGTACTATAACAATATACAAGTGTAGAAACTTTCTTACTAAAAATGTACATGTACATATTAACGCAATATCCTATGAACTTCACAAAACTGGGGCTTAACCCTTTCCCTGTTTTGCGATATTTCGACTCATCCAAATCCAAAACATCTGAATAAAAGAATCAAATGCTGGGTCAAATGATGGTTAAATTATCTGATAGAGTAGAAAACATTGTGGGAAAAGGAGAAATTGCTTGTTACAAGCAATTTCTCCTTTTCCCACAATGTTTTCAAAAGACATCTTCTGCAGAGGCGTGAAAACTCGTCTCTATCAGGGAAAGGGTTAAGATTATGCCAATCTTACTATTACCAAAATTCAAACAACAGTGACATAATTTAGTAGCAATTCCAAATGTGGAAACATGTTTTTTTTATGTATACCAAACTATCGGTGTATCCCAACTGAACACCATATGTGTCCAATTGTATATTAGTATACATTGTAGAACATGTTTACTTTAATAACATTACTCTGTAAACAACATTTACATGTTTGTCGTGAAAAAAGCCCCAATTTTGCATGGTTGCATGTTAGTGGAATGTTTAGCTAGCAAAATCTGTCTGTCAATTGACATCCTGTAACTGCTAATCACCCATATAATATATGATGTGCCATGCCATGATAAAATGGTGCATGTTGCCTCGGTGCCTAAGATAGACCTATATAGATATAAGATGGCACAGATCCAGTCTGATTATACTCAGTAAATCAGTAACAATGCTTGATGTTTCTATATGTGTACCATACTGCTTGTACATCATACTATTCTGTTAGCTGATCAGGATACACTGGAATAATATGAGCACCATTTCGTCACAGCAAGTCACACACAATTGGCAAGAAAATGAGGATGGAATGGTGGTGCTTTGAGAAATCTCCTATACTGTAGATATAATATAATAAATAAATAATGGAATGGACAATAGGCATGTGTGAACATGAAAGTACTATAAGGCGATCACTGGCAAGTGTCTCACTCACGAAAGTCAAGTTCAGCAAGGTCAAGGTCACCCAAATGACACTGGGCGGATATCCATCAATGAGAGGAAGCTATTGATGTAGTAATGACCTAATTAATGGACCACGAGATATTCAAAATTTGGATGTACGACAACGAAGTCTAGGAGGCCAGAATTGTGACCGCTATGTTTCACCAATGTTATGTCTCACTTTCCACTAACATTGGTGAGACAATAAATGAGTAAATCATACACATTCTGCTCCCATTGATGAGAATTAGGCCATAGATGGAAAGAAAACATTGATGATGTAATATAAGTGATGAACACAATTTAAAAACAAAGATGTCAGATTGGGTATTCTTCTGATATTAAGGTTTTCATTATGTTGATATTCTAAACTTCAATTCAGACAAAGATATTTTACTTTAATCTGCAATAGTAATGATTAAAGTTATGCTATACTGACAGTTGATTCAGGGCCTGAAAATAGCACTGGTCCGAGGTCCTGGACCTGCAAATTTTAATGTTGGACCTTTGTATTTTACAAACAAAAAGTCCACCGGACCTGTGATAAAATTGAAATTGCTATCATCATTAGTGGCGATGCTAAATCCGTTCTGATTATCGTCTTATAAGATAATTTTTGCTGACATATTCAAGTGTTTACACATGGTGTGACGAGTCATTTAGTATGAAACAGACACATATTTCTACCGTTTTTCTTGCGAATGTCCTCTCGGACCTTCCAAAAAATCCTCGGATCTTTCACTTATTTCCTTGTTACGTTCCGGACCTACTGGTAAAAGCTGTTATTTTCAGGCCCTGTGATTACAAACAATAACATTTACTACCACCATGGAAGTCTTCAACTAGATTGGTCAGTAAGCGAGGCTTACGGAATACACCCCGCGTGGGCCCAGGTACCCCTAAAATATGTACAAATTTCCAAGTGTGTGGGCTTGTGACCTTGACTCTGGGATTAGCGCGAGCGGCATGAACGTGAATTTGTCACAGGGTGGTAGAGGTCCATTGGAGCAATGAGTGTGTGAAATATGAAGCAGATCCGAGCAAGGAAATAGAAGTTATAACCGATTTCTCTGATGTTAAGTTTTGTAAAGAGACTACCGTATAACCTCGAATTAACGCCCCCGGAGGCGTTACATTTTACAAAAGGGGGGGGGGGGCGTTTATTTGTCACAGTGTGGTAGAGGTCCATTGGAGCAATGAGTGTGTGAAATGTGAAGCAGATCCGAGCAAGGAAATAGAAGTTATAACCGATTTCTCTGATGTTAAGTTTTGTAAAGAGACTACCGTATAACCTCGAATTAACGCCCCCGGAGGCGTTACATTTTACAAAAGGGGGGGGGGCATTTATTAGCCAGTAAAAAAAAAGAAAAAAAAAAAAAGAAAAAAAAATTACCAAGGACCGCCAATTTCAAACACAAATAAGGATTTAAGGATTATTTGTGTTTGAAATTGGCAGTCATTGGTAAACATTTTTTTATTTATTTTTTTTTATTTGGGGGGGTGGGGTTACAGAGCCAAAAAAAAAAAAATAATAATAATTTACCAAGGACCGCCAATTTCAAACACAAGTAAGGATATAAGGATTATTTGTGTTTGAAATTGGCGGTCATGGGGATGGTTTATTAGGAGGGGGGCGTTAAGTCGAGGTTATACGGTATGTATGTGTCGTTGACCTCGAGATCAGCGGGATTTGTCACAGCATATGAAATATTAAGTATTTTCAATGAAAGAAATAGAAGTTGTAACATATTTCTCTGATGTTAAGTTTTGTAAAGAGACTAAGTATGTGACCTTGACCTTGGGATCAGCGGGGGTTGGACAGTCGTAGATTTGTCACAGCATGATAGTACAACCTTAGAGGAATGCACAAGTGAAATAATAAGAATTTTCAATGAAGGAAATAGAAGTTATAACTTATTTCTCTGATGTTAAGTTTTGTAAAGAGTATTTGACCTTGACATTGGGATCAGCGGGGGTTGAACGGTCATGGATTTGGCACAGCATGGTAGTAGAGCCTTACAGGAATGCATGTGTGAAATATTAAGCATTTTAGATGAAGGAAATAGAAGTTATAACAATATTTCTCTGATGTTAAGTTTTGTAAAGAGACTAAGTATTTGACCTTGACCTTGGTATCAGCGGGGGTTGGATGGTCGTGGATTTGGCACAGCATGGTAGTAGAGCCTTACAGGAATGCATGTGTGAAATATTAAGCATTTTAGATGAAGGAAATAGAAGTTATAACAATATTTCTCTGATGTTAAGTTTTGTAAAGAGACTAAGTATTTGACCTTGACCTTGGGATCTGCGGGGGTTGGACGGTGGTGGATTTGGCACAGCATGGTAGTAGAGCCTTACGGGAATGCATGTGTGAAATATTAAGCATTTTAGATGAAGGAAATAGAAGTTATAACAATATTTCTCTGATGTTAAGTTTACGGACTAAGTATTTGACCTTGACCTTGGGATCTGCGGGGGTTGGACGGTCGTGGATTTGGCACAGCATGGTAGTAGAGCCTTACAGGAATGCATGTGTGAAATATCAAGCATTTTAGATGAAGGAAATAGAAGTTATAACAATATTTCTCTGATGTTAAGTTTACCCGGACGCACGGACGGACAGACGCACGCACGGACGGACAGACAACCTGACTCCAGTATACCCCCCCACAACTCGTTGTGGGGGGTATAAAAATACAAACACAAAACAATTGTTGTTAATGAAGAATGCACATACAGTTAGTTACATGTACTTGTGATATAACTCTTGTTCATGTTTATTATATATTTTAAGTATAAACAGACTTTCTAAATAATACTCTTAATTTTAATGAAAATGTGATAAAAAATCTAAATCTAAAGATATGGGCAATGTTCGCAACTTGGTTAAAAAAACAAAACATGCAGTTACAAATAAAAGTACCAGTGGTCTTGCACTAGCCATACTGGACAAGAGCCTGAATGTACTACTGTGTGTCTCTGCAAAATACCTATACACAACCAACTCTATAACAATTATTGTCTTGCAATTAAATACAAGTCCAAAGTCCAAACATGGACATATAGGAATAAATTTGTTAACCATGTTTATCTATACTGTTAAGTTTAAACCCGCAATAAAATTAATGAAAGGAAGGTAGTTCAAAAGTACCGAAAGTGTTGATTTGTTTCTCCAGTTATGGTTCTTGGAAATACATTAGCATTTAAATAAAAAAACCAGATGGCCGCAGCCAGCATGTCGAGCCCGCCGAGGCATTTGATGGTCTCAGAGTGTATTTATTTGAAGTTTGAATTAAAGGTTGTGGCGATACAAGGTATGTAAAAGCTTTAACGCAAAGTTTAAAGGTACATGCCCACGTGCCAGGTTATAATAAAGGGAGGCATATTTGATTTGTCCATTCGTTAGATATGACATTGTTCGCGTAAACTAAACAGTCATTAATCATTTCCAGACGATATAATTGACATTATTATACTTCGTATATCAAACATAAATTTCCAGACTGATATCAGGGGCGATAACCGTGTTTCCTTAAAATGTTAACGGACATTACTATTTATTCTCTGTATTTATTTTTAGATGTGCAATCATACTTTATAATTTGTAGAAAATATTATTTTTTCAGGTGACGCATTTAATTAATATAAATAATGAAAAAATACCATGCCTCATTTGCATATGAAAATAGCCTGATACCACCACGCGTCACTATCAGTAAAATAAATATTACTAAATGATTATATCTGTTTTGCGGGCACTTGTAACTTTTAGAACTGGTGGAATAGTGACACAATTATACACTTATTTAATTCCTATAAAGAACATTGTGTGCTTACTGAGTGGGCATGTACCTTTAAAGTCATTTGACCTTGATCTTGGGCATGTGGGCTGCATGGGTGGGCTATAGAATGAAAAATGGATGATAATAAAGAATTAATTGAAGTTTCAAATAAATCGGAGTAAGTGTTGTGGAGATATAAGGTATGTAAAAACTTTAACACAAATTTCAAAGTCATTTGACCTTGACCTTGGGCATGTGGACCACATAGGCAGGCTATAGAATGAAAATATGGATAATGAATAAGAAGTATTGGATGTTGGAAGTAAATCGGAGTAAGTGTTGTGGAGATATAAGGTATGTAAAAACTTTAACACAAATTTCAAAGTCATTTGACCTTGACCTTGGGCATATGGACCACATGGGCAGGCAATGGAATGAAAATATGAATGATGAAAAGGAAGTATTGGAAGTTGGAAGTAAATTGGAGTAACAATTGTGGAGAGTTAAGGTACTAGTATGTAAAATCTTTAACGGAGATTTTAAAATAACGCAAACTTTTGTCATTTGACCTTGGGGCACAGGGAATATATGGATGATGCCCATACGTTTCAAGCAAATGTGACAGAGATAGTAGATATGTGAACGCTTTAACGCAAATTTTGACAGAACTTTAACGTAAACTTCTAAGTCATTTTACATTGACTTTGGGGCACAGGGGCCACATGAGTGGGACATATATGGACGATGACTAATAAGTTTATGAACTTTCAAGTCAATGCGACTTAGGACTGCAGAGATATAAGGTATTTAAAAACTTTAACACATATTTCGCACACACGCACACACGCACGCAGGCACACACGCACTATGCTTTCCGCAAGCGGGCTCGACAAAAATTATCAGCACAAACCTATGATTAAAAGCAACATTATTAGCACAGTTGGCAGTTTCAAACTATTCTTGGTATTTCAACAATAGCACTTTAATTATATGACAGATCTACACATACACATGTATATTACTCAGAAACTATGGGCTGCATAATGCATCTTATTTCAATGATTGGTTAAATGGCATACAACACACAAGCGTTGATAATGCTTTAATGATTGTACATGCAAAAGTGTTAACAAGTGCACAAAATTTTCAATAGATCTCTTCATAAATATGCTTTGGAAGAAGGGCTGAGAATCAACCGAGAAGCTTGCAAAATAATTAATAAACATAATAATGTCCATAAAGACCATTTTCTTCAGACCAGATGCAGTGAAAAAATCTACAAATAATATAAAACATTATAAATCAATCTTTAACAAAATAAATGTCGGTGAATGATGCTGGCATGAAGCTGATGATTTAAGCAAACTACATACTTAGAGTGAATATGAAAACATGTGATACGCTCCAATTTCACCACAACATAACATATATACTATCTTTTTAACAATTTTGATTCTTAAAATCAACCAGTTTGATTGGCAGTCTTAGCACTATTCAGAGAAAATTTATGTCATTCAAATACATGGTGAGATGTTATCTATTCAAACTTTCAATGAAGGAGAATTTTCTGGAACAAAACCATTCCAAAGCAAATTGAAAATCACAAACTTATGAGAATACAGTCACTTCAGACTGGCCTGACCACTTGACCGTTCATTTACATAATTCTGGCTGTGAATGAAGAAATGGGGCTTACCGGATACGCTTGTAGCCATATAGCAATCTATACTGATTGGTAGAAGCATGAAGTGTTTCATTGATAGAATGACAAGCAGTACAGATCATGATCAGACTGTGTGGATCTACACTAGTCGTACAACTGATACCGGTAAGTCCCATTTCTCCAGTCACAGCCACAATTATTGCTAATGTAACTGTCCCAATCCATGTTTCTCCGGTCACATTTGGCAAGTAGACCGTTCAGTTTGAAGGGACTATACCAACAAATAATCCCTCACTAGCAACACACACATGGCAACTATTATCGCATTACATGTGGGGCCCTGGATGACAAAGGGAACCATACAACATTTGCAACTAATGTAGTAAATCCTGCCTCTCTTCCACACACACTGTCAGAGAAAGATCTGTAGCCTATTTCATCAACATTGCAAAGTATACTTTAGTAGCAAAGTATACTTTGAGGGAGAAATTTTAAATTTTATGATAAATTGATTAATTTTTATTATACTGAATTTATTACATTATCACAGCCATTATGGCTGTGATAATGTAATAAATTCAGTATAATAATTCTGCATACTTTTAATCATGAAATATATGCATTTGTTAGTTCTATATGAAATAATGCATTTCAGGAAAAATAAATGATTACTCCCTCAAAGTATACTTTGCTAGAAAAGTATACTTTGCAATGTTGGTGAAATGGGCTACTGATCATGTTCTTGATGGCAGTGCATTGTATAAGGATATTACAGTGGTTGAATGACAAACATTCATATGCCCTCAGGTGATGCATAGACTGCTAGGCGCTATGCTGGTTGAAAACTTCATTCAGGCTGACTTGAGGCTATGCAGGTTGCAAATGTAGTAAGGTCTCCTTCGAAAGCCGGCAACCGATGTATACATAAACTTCTATACCCCATGTTAATGTCTCTCCACATACACACATGTACTGTATCCTAAACACATATGACATAGTTTATACTAAATAGCACAATGTACCTTTGGCCCATTCTGAAAATAAGAATTGCAACATATTAATTACTAATAATGTATACATGTAACTAGGCTTGTGTATTGCAACAGCATTTAAGACTACATTAGTGTGAACCTACAGCTCCACCTACAATATGTAGTTAGTGTTGACGTGCAACTAAAAGCAGTAGTAAACTGGTACAACGTCTGTCTGCTGTTAAAGGGCAGTAATGTGTCCCCATCTCATCTGGTATTTGAAAACTGTTATGTCAGTTGTACTATATGAAACAAAAAAATTAAGACAACTAAAAAAAATGTGAGGTGATGTGATAGAATTTTTTTAATGCAAATTGCGAATGCACACATACATTCAAGTGATACTATGTTGGGCTCTCTGTAATTGATGTATGTGGAAATGTTCTTTAATTAGTGGACATTATGCCGAAGGGTAAACCATTTCTGGAAAACAGAAAGGACTCCAAAATGGTACGACTATCTTCTTAGTTTTCAGACTGGTGGCTTTCTATGCTGGTCACAACTGCACTTGATAGCCTTTCATACACAGTGCACCAACACAAATAACATTGTAAAAATAAAGAACTGTGTAGCTACTTAAGGGGCATAGCACTTTATTGCATGCATGGCATAAAATATAACCTATACTAGAGTGCATGATATACATTTCGTAGTAACATACCAATCACCTGTTTTCTAGGCACCATTGAAACACTGAAAACATGGTATTATAGGATATACATACACAGAATATGTATCAAAATAGAAGTCATGGATACTATTTTTGCAAATTTATAGCAGGAAAAGATTAAGCATTACAGCATTGAAACTATGTTTCATGTTGCATTATTAATTTAATTCACTTTCCCTGACCTATTGAATTATCAAGGCCAATGAGATCATCCTGAAAAATGCACATTTCTATTTACTTTATGAAAGGACAATAATTACACTGTTTTTTTTTTACCCTACAAGTATATCCAAAATATAATCACTTAATATAAAATGGTTGTAGGGTGATCTGTAGAAAAACTGAGTGCTGCCTAACCATGTCACCCCTAAGTAACTGGAATAGAGTTTGATATGTTAATATTGCAACCAATCCAATTGTCACAAAATGATTTTTATACTGGTCCATTTGTAACAAGAGTTGTCAGAAGACAACGAAGCTCGCCTGTTGGCAGCCTTCATTCAAACTTGTCACAGTTGTATAAAAAACATGAATATTATATAACTTGACCTTGGGATAAGGGGTGTGCGGTGGACCTTGACATTGAGGTCAGTGGTGGAAGGTGGGTCATGGATTTGATATAGCATGATATATCATATTAAGATGAATGCATGTATGAAATATCAATGCGCTCCCTGAAAAGAGAAGGAAAACAAAATTTAACCCAGATTAAGTTTATGAACACACTAAGTTGGTGAGTTTCTATAGCATGATAGCTATTCACATGAGGAATGCATGTATAAATGTGCTAAGTTTGTGACCTTGGCCTTGCGGAAAGGGGTGGGGGGTGGGTCATGGATTTGCTGTAGCACAATAGAGTATCATCAGATGAATGCATGTATGAAATATGAAGGTGTTCCCTGTAAAGAAACAGAAGTTATAACAAGAATTCCGCCACGGAAGCGGTGTCGCG
The DNA here is from genome assembly GCA_029237695.1 of Conchocele bisecta. Lineage (NCBI taxonomy): Eukaryota > Metazoa > Mollusca > Bivalvia > Lucinida > Thyasiridae > Conchocele > Conchocele bisecta. Next base: position 44,566,164 of record CM055267.1, read on the forward strand.
CCTGCCGAGGCATTTGACCGTGAGCATTACAAGTAAATAAATTACCTTGACCTTCAGAATTTGGATGTGGGGGTGTGCATAATGAAGCATCATCCGTAGACAAACATTGATGTGAAATATTATCAATGTCTGGAAAGGGGTTAAAGAGATATTGTGAAAAAACAATAACTTTAACGCATTTCTGTTACAAAACCGGTGAACATTACAAGTAAATAAATGACCTTGACCTTCAGACTTTGGATGTGGGGGTGTGCGTAATGAAGCATCATCCCTAGACAAACATTGATATGAAATATTATCAATGTCTGGCAAGGGGTTAAAGAGATATTGTGAAAAAACAATAACTTTAACGCATTTCTGTTACAAAACAGGTGAACATTACAAGTAAATAAATGACCTTGACCTTGAGAATTTGCATGTGGGCGTGTGCGTAATGAAGCATCATCCCTAGACAAACATTGATGTGAAATATTATCAATGTCTGGCAAGGGGTTAAAGAGATATTGCCTTACAAAGAAACCGGACGACGCGGACGACGACGACGCGGACGACGCGGACGACGCGGACGACGGAAAAAGCGCCGGAAAGCGCGGACGATGCGGACGACGCGGACGACGAAAAAAGCGCCGACTATAGTCGCACCTCTGCTAAAGCAGGCGCGACAAAAAGACATTTACTCCAATGTTAAGTTTATGATGTTGATCTTGGGGAAAGGGGTGGGGTGGGTCATTGATTTGCTGTAGCACAATAGAGGATCATCAGATGAATGCATGTATGAACAATATCAAAGCGTTCAAAGTGTAAAGAAACGGATGTTACACAACATTTACCCCAATGTAAAGTTTATGAACATGCTAAGTTTGTGACCTTGACCTTGGGGTAAGGGTTAGGTGGTGGGTTGTGGATTTACTACAGCATGATAGAGGGTCATCTGAGGAATGTATGTATGAAATATCAAGGCGTTCCATCAAAGGAAACAGTTGTTATCAGACATTTACCCCAACGTTAAGTTTATGAATGTGTCAAGTTTGTGACCTTGACCTTGGGGTAAGGGGTGGGCGGTGGGTCATGGAATTGCTATAGCACGATAGAGTATCATCAGATAAATGCATGTATGAAATATCAAGGCGTTCCATGAAAGGAAACAGATGTTATAAGACATTTACCCCAACGTTAAGTTTATGAATGTGCTAAGTTTGTGACCGTGACCTTGGGGAAAGGGGTGGGGGTTGATCATGGATTTGCTATAGCACGATAGAGTATCATCATATGAATGCATGTATGAAATATCAAGGTGTTCAAAGTGTAAAGAAACAGAAGTTACACAACATTTACCCCAAACGTTAACTTTATGAACATGCTAAGTTTGTGACCTTGACTTTTGGGTAAGGGTTGGGTGGTGGGTTGTGGATTTGCTACAGCATGACAGAGGGTCATCTGAGGAATGCATGAAATAGCAAGGCGTTCTATGAAATGAAAGGAAACAGACATTTACTCCTTGGGGTAAAGGATGGATTTGCTACAGCATGATAGAGGGTCATCTGAGGAATGCATGTATGAAATAACAAGGTGTTCCATGAAAGGAAACAGAAGTTATAAGACATTTACCCAACATTAAGTTTATGAATGTGCCAAGTTTGTGACCTTGACCTTGGGGTAAGGGCTGGGTGGTGGGTCATGGATTTGCTACAGCATGATAGAGTGTCATCTGAGGAATGCATGTATGAAATATGTTTTTTATGTTTATTGGTGTTTAACGGCCTATCAACAGCTAAGGTCATGTAAGGCCGGGCAAACAGGTTCGATCCCGTTTTAACCTGCTGCATTGGGGGGGAAATTCCAAAATCAGAACGGAATATTTACATCGAGAAACAATATATTCAGCCCTGAAATTAGAATAACCTGACCTGGTGGCAGGTCCATACCACACCAAAGTCACTTGGCCCCTTCCCCTAAAATAGGATTACGAATAGTCGTAATACTCACATAAGGGGTATAACCAGATTCAACTGTCACATACAAAATGCCAAAGACGTATGTGAGGGCCAAACCAGGTCTCCAGTCGGATTTCCGGTAAGGATGAACCCCGATCGTTAAATTACCCATCGCTTGCACCCACCTTCCACCCACATGTATGAAATAACAAGGTGTTCTATGAAAGGAAACAGAAGTTATCAGACATTTACCCAACGTTAAGTTTATGAATGTGCCAAGTTTGTGACCTTGACCTTGGGGTAAGGGCTGGGTGGTGGGTCATGGATTTGCTACAGCATGATAGAGGGTCATCTGAGGAATGCATGTATGAAATAACAAGGTGTTCTATGAAAGGAAACAGAAGTTATAAGACATTTACCCAACGTTAAGTTTATGAATGTGCCAAGTTTGTGACCTTGACCTTGGGGTAAGGTCTGGGTGGTGGGTCATGGATTTGCTACAGCATGATAGAGGGTCATCTGAGGAATGCATGTATGAAATAACAAGGTGTTCGATGAAAGGAAACAGAAGAAATTATAAGACATTTACCCAACGTAAGTTTATGAATGTGCCAAGTTTGTGACCTTGACCTTGGGTAAGGGCTGGGTGGTGGGTCATGGATTTGCTACAGCATGATAGAGGGTCATCTGAGGAATGCATGTATGAAATAACAAGGTGTTCCATGAAAGGAAACAGAAGTTATAAGACATTTACCCAACGTTAAGTTTGTGGACGACGCTGACGCCGACGCCAACGACGCCGTGGGTATGCCAGAAGCTCTTCTGCACTTCGTGCAGGCGAGCTAAAAAGGGGGTGTTTTTTTTCTCAAAAGTCTGGATCTGGATCTACACTGTTTGCCAATACCACTATATAGGTATGTAGTATTGAAAGGGTTAACTGTTTGCCAACTAAGTTTTATGGTATATTTGCAGCGGTTTTTGAGAGAATGGAAGCAGGAGGGTACCGGGAGATCAACTGGACTGTCACCAAAAAGGAGTACACTTAAGAAAATAAAAAAATAATTAATTATGCTACAGCATTTTTATAAACGGGACATATTTACAAAAGAATTGCATGGTACAAACTAATAATGATTTTACCCTATCATAGTCCTTGAAGTAAGTGTACATCATGAGTCTCCTGCGCCTCACAAGGTCGGATATTGTGTCAAGGACTTCCTTCAGCCGTGTCTCTTCCTCCTCACTCAGTGGCTTCAGGTCCTGTAGATTGATTGATTGGGGGTTTACGTCCATTCAACATAAAGGCCATAATTATGTGGTTGTGACTGGAAAATAGGGCTTATGGAATGTGTGACCAATGTGGCTCTTGATCACATATCACACTCCTATAGCCTGATAACAATCTATATTTCTTGTTAGGGACACGACAGTGTTTCGTTGATGGAATGGTGAACAGTGCAGATCCATATTTGCGGACACACAGGCTGATCTGGATCTACACTGGTCACAAAACAAATAAACCTCATTTTTCCACTCTCAGCCACATATACAGATGGGAATGCACCTATATGGGGAGGAATACTGTATATTCAGCACTGAATTTACAATAAAAACTCTCAGCACATAAATAAAGTGTCCTGATCTGGTGCCAGGAACCATTACTACACTGGATCATTTAGCAAAATATGTGAATCTCATCAAGATACAAATAAGATATTAATCCTTAAGACTCATAGCTAAGATGCTGTAGAATGGACTTAACCCTTACACCGCTATTTTAATTTTCTTGTCATCTGCTGTTTATTTTCTATTTTCCATTTTTATCATCAAAAACATGATTTGACAGCACTTTAAAATTATTTCCATTGGAAGAGCTGTCAAACCATGTTTTATTGAGAAATAAGGAAAGGTATAAAAGCAACAGCAGACGACAATTGTTGTGAGTAGCGGTTTAAGGGTCAACATCACTTTACTGAGGATACACTCGTCGGAGCACGACTTGTTGATTTAAGTACGAGAATCAGCACGCCCAGCTCAGACTCAAGTACTGGATTTTAATTTCAGATTCCAACGATCTAACGAGTGTATTGAGTGTATATGACTTGCCATGACCAAAATGGTCTTGCTCGGCTGTGTAGATGATTAGCAGCACCATTTAATCATGAGAATTTTGTTTTCAGTAGCAGCAATAAGACAACTTTCTTTAACCCATAGAAGGCGGGAACCGAAAACAGTCATCTGCTGTTGGAACTTATTTTGTATTTTATGTAAATAAAAACATGGTTTGGCAGCATTTTAGAATCATTTTCATTGGAAATGATTCTAAAGTGCTGTCAAACCATGTTTTTGATAAGAAAAATGGAAAATAAACAGCAGACGACAAATTTTAATTCAGCATTGTAAGGGTTAATTATATTTCTCCAATTACATTCCCAATTAATAGTTTCTATTTAGAAAATCAGTCTTTGCTAATCTATATTTTTAAAAAATGTACAGTGAAATCGCGATGGCTTGAAATGCGATGGCTCGTAATGTCGGGCTCGCTTGAAATGGCGTCGCGGTCCCGATAATTTTCCCAATATGTTTAATGTATTTTACATGCGATGGCTCGAAATGCAACTCCTCGAAAAATGCGATCGCTCAAAACAATTGTCAAGTCCCGCGGACACATTCCTCGGTATTTTGCTATACGATGACTTGAACTTGATGTCGAAGTTTGTGTTTGGCTAATGTTCACACCTCCGCGTCCGACTAATTACGATCAAAGGCCGAGCCGCGCTCTACCTGTCTGTGAAATGCGATTTCTTTTCAAGTGCAGTTAATTTCCTAAAATGGTGCAATTTGATCGTTAACGTTGTTGATGGCGATCATTTTGTGAATTCTATATTAGATTATTCGGAAACTTTCAACATACTTTGTGCAAACTCTCTTTATTGTTATGCTTGTACATTATTTGTGAAATAAAAGTTATTGTATTCTTAATTTGTTGTTGTTGTTTTGTGTCACATAACAGCTCAACGGCATACGGCGATTTATTAAATATTCTGGGGCCACTCGGAGTATTTAATAGTCTGTCGTAAGTAAGTCATTGGTCGTTTTTCGTTTTAACTTCCGTGTTATTCGAGAGGTTACCCAGGAGTTACAACTGAAACGCCCATTGAAAAGACCACTGTTTCGAGTGACGTCACAACCACCTGCTGCATTAATTATGTGCGCCGCTATTTATAGTGAATACTGGACGTTTTCTCCTTTTCGACTTTGATAATAATTGAAATAAAGACAGTTTTGTAAATACATGTAGTTTATTTAATTTAGCATGATAACTAATCTGCGAATAAATATTGTAATCATCTAAAACATGGATACATTCTATTGTGCTTTCTTTATTTCCTAAATCCGACGGGTACAGTAGTCGGCAAATATAACAAAATCGAAAGATGCGATGGCTCGAAAGATGCGATCATTTGAACAAAATGTGCAGTCTCGTGGCATTTCGAGCCATCGTGATTTCACTATAATTTGTCTCCAAAAAAATTCAATCATCAATTTTGTAACAGGTGGTTGATAAATGCAAACCTAACAACTAGATGTGATGTACAATGTATATATTTACCCGTGAAAGTGCCCCTCTAGCTGGCCGGATAACATTCTGAAGAGGTTTCTTTTCCAAATCTGGGATAGTAAATGCTGAAAACAGAATGTTATGTGTCATGAAATGGGCTTACGGGTTTTGCGACCAGTGAGCATTCGCATAGTTTGATCAGGATCTGCATTTTTCGACTTGTAAAGGTCGAATATGCATATGCATATCTCACTGCATATCCATCTTCTTTGATCAGGGTATTTGGTAACAATTTTGTCGGCCAATTTATTCATGATGCTGCTAATAAATAATTTAGAGCATCATAAGTGTGCAGTAGTTGGGTAGATTTATTGATTTATTGAATAATGGACGGAGATGTGTTCAACAGCAAGCTCATATACAATACAGACAGAAATGCACATGTATGGAGCAGCACTAATATAAGGTTTGATCATGTCCAGCCGTGTGCAAACGTTTGCTGTGGCCCGAGGGAACTGTTTGAACCCCAAGGCCGCAGGCCGCGGGTTCAAACAGTTCCCGAGGGCCACAGCAAACGTTTGCACACGGCTGGACATGATCAAACGTTATTGTTACATTTCCAACAAAAAACAGATGTAATTTGAGCATTATATTCAGTATTTTCAGTACTTTTATAAAATTGTCTCATTCACGTACATAATTTTCGGTATGCATATTCCGGGGCCGCGTCATGAACCTCATGAAGTAATGACGTCATGAAGGCACTTCCGCGTAGTGACGTCATGAAGGCACTTCCATTACGCGCGGCTCCGGAATGAGCATTGCCTAAAGCCATGTGCAAACAGCACGCGCTATTTGTTTGCACATATGTGCAAACAACGGAAACCATGTAACAATATGCGATCAGCAATGAAATTACAATAAAATATTTCAGAACAAAAAGACAGTGTCCTGATAATTATGGTGTCGGGCGTAAATCCCAGTAAGATTCACCTTCCAGTAAGATTCACCTTTAACCCTTAGACCGCTACTCACAACAATTGTCGTCTGCTGTTGCTTTTATACCTTGACTTATTTCTCAATAAAAACATGGTTTGACAGCACTTCAGAATCATTTCCAATTGAAATGATTCTAAAGTGCTGTCAAACCATGTTGTAAATTATTCTAAAGTGCTGTCAAAGAATGTTTTTGATGAAATAAGATAGCGGTGTAAGGATTAGGATAAGAATCCTTCAGGATGGATCCATCTAAGAAATGCATACCCTCCGAACCTACAGTAGTTGGCTAGATTAACGTAGGGGGTATTTGTATTAACTATTTGTCAAGTTTGCAGATTCAGGATAGACGGAACAGAAGCATTGGCATTCTGAAGACGATGTCACCGAAATTGCAAAGTATACTTATCTTGCTAAGTACACTTTAAGAGAGAAATTTCCATTTAAGGATAAATTTATTAATTTTTATTATACTGACTTTATTACATTATCACAGCCATTCGGCTGTGATAATGTAATAAATTCAGTATAATAATTCTGCATATTTTTAATCATCAAATATATGCAGTCGTTACCATAGTTCTCTATGAAATACTCCATTTCGGAAAAAATAAAAGATTACTTCCTCAAATTACACTTTGCTACATAACTATGCTTAACAGAAATTTTTATGAAATCGGCTACTGGACCACATACCATTTTCCATGGTGTCACAGAACTCCTTGTAGCACACACGGCCGTCCGGCTGTCGGTAGTACTCCACAATCTTCTGTATCTCTGCTCGGGAGAGCTGAGCCTCGCGACCAACCGCCAACGCCAGCCCACACACAAACTGGTTCTCCGTGATTATCCCACTCCTCAACTTGTCGTGATCCTTGAAGAACTCCGGAGTGCGGATGCCGTTTTTGAAAACCACCACTCGGATTTTGTCAAAGATTGTGTTCAGAGATGGATCTTTGGTAATCTGAAAGAGTGAGAGAAAAATGAAAGTGTATTAGTTTAACATCCCAGCAACAGCTATCATATTAAGATAGTGTGTGGTAATCTGAAACAACTGGCTAAATTTAAGATAATTAGGATTAATAAATAACGGGCAACTGGAATAACAAAGGGGCCTAACTCCATATTGGACAAAAATATTAGCATCATTGAAGGAATTAGTCAATAGACCTCCAAGGAGTCACATGGGACCCCTATTTACTAGTCAAATGTCTTACCACTACAAACTGTACAACGATTTGTCTTCAACGATAGAAAGATTGAGAGTGAGTCAATGATTGGACTGAGACGGGGGAATACCTTGCTCTATCCATGTACTGACATCACCAAGATTTGTGTCTGTGACGGGAGAAATTGTACATATTGGTTTTGCGACCAGTGTAGATCCAGAGCAGCATGTGCATACGCAGTCTGATCAGGATATGCACTGTTTGCTATTTCATCAATGAAACACCAGTGATGCTTCTAACAATCCATATAGATCGTTATCAGATTTCAGAAGTGTGCTATTTCATCAGGAGATGCACTGGTCACAGATTCCATAAGCCCCATTTCTCAAGTCACAGCCACATTCACTGATACTGCACTGGCTGGCGTAAAATGTTTTGCGTCGAAAAATTCACTGATTTCATGAAGAGATGCAAGTCCGTTCTACTTGGAGCTAGCACAATTTCCTTGCCCAGGTTACCAGACATAAAAATGTTTATACAGTATCTTCTAAATGTAGCTGAATGGGAGTTTGTCAGGAATCTGGCGTTTACTTCGCTGTGAAACAGTTTACGCTGGCATGAAGTGCAGCAACAGTGATATTCACTTACGGGAGTAAGAGCCTTGCCGACCGTGGTCAGTGGGGCCTGTATGAGCTCCCTGTCCTTGGCCAGCTGCTGACCGATGGCCACAATGTCGTGGTGCAGGTTCAGGTAGTTGAGGAGCCCCGCCCGCTCTGGGTCCCGGTACTTCAGCACCAGCATGTTCATGTCTTCCTCCGTCACGTCCGGCGGCCCCGGGAAACTCCGGTAAAACTGTAATAACATAATCAGTATCTTCATTGATGTATCAGTAGCCTATTTCATCAACATTGCAAAGTATACTTTTCTAGCAAAGTATACTTTCAGGGAGAAATTTTCAATTTAAGAATAAATTTATTAATTTTTATTATACTGAATTTATTACATTATCACAGCCATTTTGGCTGTGATAATGTAATTAATTCAGTATAATAATTATACATATTTTTAATCATCAAATATATGCAGTCGTTAGTTCTATATGAAATAATGCATTTCGGGGGAAAATAAATTATTACTCCCTCAAAGTATACTTTGCTAGATAAGTATGCTTTGCAATTTTGATGAAACAGGCTACAGGAAACTCCGATAAAACTGCAATAACATAATCATTATCTCCATTGATGTATCTGGAAACTGCAGTAAAAATGTAAATAAAACTAGAGCAAGTGAGTAGGGAATACCCCCGGCTGATGCCTTGTCCGACCATCAAATACATGCTATGCCAGTCAATGTCTGATATAGAAAGTTTGTGATAAATCAGCATATATGTGGGAGTGACTGAAGAAATGGGGCTTAAGACTTTTGTGACCAGTGTCGATCCATATCAGCATATGCACAACTCCAGAAAAGGTGTGTATTGTCGTATTTTACGCACTTGTTTTAGCAGAATATGCATTGATTATCAAAAGAGGGAGTACAAAATACTGACAGCAATGTGAAAATATGCATTGATTTTCAAATTGAATAGTGAAAATACAGTATTAAAGGTACATGCCCACACAGCAGGTTACACTGTACTACTACTTTTCATTTTCTGTCATGCCTTATATGAGCCATTTGTCTACCCACTAACGAGTTATTTTTAATTACGGCGCGTGTTAATCGGTGTTAAATCGCATTTTATATGCCCCGACCAGAAAGGGTATTTTCCGACCTTGTGCTATTTTTACCAATACGCGTCACGTGACACGGTCAATCATATCACATCTTTGACATGCGCAGTGAAAATATCGGAAGTTGAGAAGAAAAATCTATGTTCGAGTCCAATCTAAATCTCCACTTAACTCTTTCCATTTGGTGATCTGGTCGCCAATATTAACCACTATCTCTCTCTGTACTGCATGTCCCTCAGACATTTCGCCTTTTTTTTAGCCGACGCCGTTTCATACAATTTCCGTCCTGGACGTTTCGACATGTTGCTATTCTTGTTTACATATTGGGAAGCCTACTGACGCGCGTAGTATACTGCGCATACGCACCGCAAGCCGTGATGTGAAAGTCGTCGTCCCCGCACATTATCAAAATAGACTGTTACCGCCGCGCGTCGCTAACAGTAAATTGATAATTAATAAATGATTATATTTGTATAGCGGGCACTCGTAATTTTTAGAACTGGTGGAATAGTGACATAATTATACACTTATTTAATTCCTATAAAGAACATTTTGTGCCTACTGCGTGGGCATGTACCTTTAAAGTTGAAAATTTACTTAGTTGACCTGCAGCTTACTTGAGCTTTTTGCAGCTCAAGTAAGTGAATGTTTATATTTGTTTTATAATTTGTTCCCCATTTAATAAAGAAGAAAATCAATAATACATTTGTAAAAGTAAAATATGCATTGAATTTGAAATCTGGCGGTATAATACTCTTTAGATACAAAACTTATCTGCAGCTCTGAATCAGGCTACAAAAGTGTGCTATTTAATCAGGAGCTATATTGGCCACAGCTGCCATAAGCCCCATTTCTTCAGTCACAGCCACATATGTAGCCTATGCGCTGCTAGTTACCTGAGAAATGGCAGCGCATGAAATGGTGCAGAAAACAGGGAAATGTATGGGCAAGAATTACCTGACTTTCTGTGACAACACCCATATGGTGCCTGTCGAAATCCTCATAGCACGTCCTCATGTTGATTCCATGTGTCTGGTAAAACTGCTCCATACGCGACAGCAGCTGCAGTAGTTTGGCTTCTGAGGCCGAACTCAATGGACGCACAGTGCGGGTGGTCCCCAGGCTGCAAGTCGCAATGTATACAAAACTATACTGGATACAGGGAAATAAGACGAGAGTTGTCAGAAGACAATGAGGCATACAAGTCATTTATTTATTTCTGCATGAAAGTTTCCGTTTTGACCACTTATTTGAACCATCTCATTTGAGACTGTTCAAATGAGTGGTCACAACATACTACATGTAGTATACTTGCATGCAGAAATAAGAACTGTCGACAAAATGGTGCATCAAAATCATGAAATGTGTTAATTTCTATAATTAATAATTATTTAGGTCAGATTTTTGATTGTGTAACGAGTGGCATAAACATTCAAACATATAGAAGTGTTTGAGTTTAAATCCGATCTGGACGAGTAAAAAATTACAAAATTGTCGAGGCCTGAAGATCCCTTATCAAAACCAACAGCCCACATGTACTTACAACTCTGGAGCCTGAATTCTTTGTGCCACAGGATCCCGTCGCAAGTCTCTGGGATTGAAATTCCTGTCAATTTCATCACAGAATTGTTTATAGTTGATCTGCCCCGATCCGGCCAAGTCATATTTCTTTAAGAACAACTCCTCTTCTTGCGGGTTCAGCTGTATTCCAAGTGTCTGGGTGAGACAGCGATAAAACTGAGGAGCTGCAAGTAGATGAAATGTGATGGTTGTGACTGTAGAAATTGAGCTTATGTGTTTTGCGACCATTCCAACAATGAAAAACCTGTTATGCTTCTAACAGGAATATTGTTATCAGGCTATAGAAGCATGCAATTTGATCATGAGCTACACTGGTCATAAATCCCATAAGCCCCATTTCTCCCGTCATAGCCACAAATGCTACGTTTTAAATGCATGTCCTGACCAACGACGCAATGGATGATCTGACACTTTTTATTGATTATAAATAGTTGATTAGTCGATGAAAGAATTAAACCAAGCTAGTACAGTAAGGAACAACAGGATGGTGTGACAGGGGTATAAAAACAAGAACTTCAATTTAGTCTTAAAACAAAATACCTGTGATAAATCCAGAGCGTAACTTGTCAAAATCTTGAAAAAATTCTGTCACCCGGATTCTCTTGGTCTGAGCCCTAGTACGGATGTTGTCTTGCAGATGCTGTATTGCTGCCGTGGCAGCCATTGTGGAAAAGTTATTAGAACAGAGATGTCACTGAAACATAAAATAAATAAACTAATTTAAATGTATGTACGAGGGTGGGTCAATAAGTAGTGTTACATGATAAATATCTTTAAAAGTATGTCTAAAACTACACTTATCGTTCTGTATTTCGTCAGGGTAGTCTCTCACGGGGTATATGACCGACTATAACCATTGTCGCTGTGCCGCGATATTTGTTGCTAAGCAACCGGCGTTGATACATTCGACACATGCGGTCACGTTTGACTGAATACCATCTAAGTTTTTTTTTATATTTATTTTCTTTTTAGTCACAAACATACATGTTACATAATTGGAAATATATGCCATTGGAGTGTACATGACAGCAGGGTACAAGTCCACTTCATTTCAGTGGAATCTCACTATGTTCGGTATAGCGAGGTTCCACTGTAACTCATGTACCATCTAAGTTACTGTAACGGATACTTTGTAGTGTATTTTTCAAAAAAATAGAATACAACTATGTCCGTGTAGTTTTTGTCCGACGAATAGGCAGGAAATGGTAGAACGTCAAAATGCTGCATGTGCAGGAACGACATCACAAGTCGCGAGTGGTGGCGCAATACGTCTTTTTGTAAAAATATGGAGCACACGTCCAGTTCTTTTAGGCCCTTTCTGGAGAGCTTATGCTTTACATCTTGGAATAAAACAGTTTTGTGATACTGTTTGTTGAATCGTACGAAAATCGTGTCAGAAGTTTATATTTGACCTGTTTCTGCCAGAATTTTGCTCGTCAATGAGGCTTCAAATAGTCGCATTCCTTAGACTGGCATGTTAATTCCGTTTGATAACTGCATATTTATGCTTCTACGTTGATCTCGATGAAAGACACGAAGGTATCTGCTTCATTACGATGTAGTTTGGGCGATTTTTAGGCGATTTGAACATATCACTCTTTTTGCTCTGAACGAAGATCATCAGGCACCCACTTAGCGGAAATCGTTCTCTTCCAAACACTTTCTTAAAATTGCATAAAAATATGATTGAGATATGTTGTATGCGTGACTAATATATCCCCGTTTCATTCGCCCAGCTACGTCATTTATTTCTGTTATTTTCTCAACATTATCTGTATCTGTAATTGAAATCAGCAGTTCCCATATTTCATAGTCTCCCGTCCGGCATAGCTAGCATAAATTCAGGTAATTTTCGCTGTAGTTTAGTATACAATGAACCGTCTCCCAGTTCTTGAAATTGTCCAGCTTCTTTAAGATTTATGATAGCAATGTCCAATAAATCTGCAAACTGTTCGATATCATGTGCATTTCTGGGCCGAACCTGTCTAAAGTTCTCTAAATCTTCCAGATAAATGGCTATCTGGCGACGCTTACCTCCATATTTCCATTCCAGGCGTTCTTTTGCAGCTTCGTAGGCAGTAGCCGAATGACCAATATTTTCGATTACTTTTAATACGTCACCGGAAAGATATTGTCTTAGTTGCAACAATTTATACTCTGCTGTAGCCGGCGCACTGTCTATGCACGCAAGGAATGCTGCCTTACAGCTCCGATATGATCGTTTGTCCCCCGCAAATACCAGTATCTGTACCCTTTTTAATGGCTTACAAGGGTCCTGGCATATGGACGGCTTTGGGAATACACTGGGTTCAAACGTGTGAAAATTATTTTTCGTCACCGGGACTCTTCGTTCAGATAAGCCATGCTGATTCTTCCATTCAGTATCTGCCCAATGGCAATGAGGGGTTTGCATATTTATTCGCCCATTGATCTCATATTCATGCATATTCTGCATGCTGTGTACGTCGTGATATGGTGAAAACATATGTTGTTGCATTTATATCCCATGCATTTTTATCAAGATACATTTCGAAATCGTACTGTTCAGATGTCGACTGGTCATACAGATACCGTGGAAAGCTTGTCATATTGTAGAATTGTCTCTCAATAACAATATAGCGAAGTATGAACGTCAAAAGCCCTGCAGGTTTTTTCTATATTTTAGTGTACATAATGTAAATGCTATTGCGCACATCATTTTTACTGTGTAGCGTGGTGTACCGTGTAGCGATATAGCTAGGCACCCTAGCTGTTGCCGATAAAGCGGAAAACGTGCAGCTACTCCTCATAGTTGTGGTGACACAATAAACTGCGTCCGGTAAAACAGAGACTACCCGACAGTTCCAAAAAAGCACACGAGTTGACGAATCTGAGAATTGGCAAAGCTGAGTTGACGGAACCTCTGACACCCCCACACCTTCTCCTATTTTTGTTTAGTTCAGTCAAGTGGCCTTTTATTACTCAATCACGGTGTAAATAGTGTAACCAATGCAATTTCCACATTGGGAACACTTTACCACTACTATAAATGTATTAATGTGCTGTCTTATGGTGAATAAAACTTACAGCAGCTCCGTGTTGACACGTTTTTTTTCGTTTATTACAAAATGCGCGGCAGCAAATGCTTAAATGTTGCCTAGTTACTATCAACTTCCTGTCAATGGACACATCCTGTGGTATGCTCTATTTACGAAATGATTTCTTTACGGAATGGATATTTTTGCCGCAAAGTAGAAATTACAAAAAAAGTTTCGGGTAACTTCAAACCCATACCATTTCGTAGCCATATCATGTACTAGAGCATATAGCGTATAGCGTTCTCTAACCGATCTTTGATGAACACAATATAGTTAAATATACAGATGCCAAATTGTGTATTTGGGCAAGACACTTTATCCACACTGCTTCAGTCCACCCAGCTGTAAGTGGGTACCGGCTAATTACCGGGAACCTCGATTGTATTTGTATTGGATGTACATGTATATATGAAATAAAGTATAATCTACATCTCTAAGTCCCCAACACGGGTTTGAGATGAATGGATGGAAGATAGAATCATCAAATATATGTAGTCGTTAGTGCTAGATAAGTATACTTTGCAATGTTGGTGAAATCTGCTACTATAGTGATGAAGTTTTTAATATTATTTAGTATACTAAAACGTTAGTTCTATGAGATAGAACAGCGGGAAATCTGTTTTTGCAATCAGTTATCCCTGTATTTGCACGCACAAAGTTGTTGAGAATTTTTCGCACAGAACAAACTTATATGTATAATATGGTTAATTTAACCTAGCTAGTTCATTCTCCTACCGCACTGTGCCAGTATGTCAGACCGTGTTAAGGGCAGAGTATGAGTGTATATAATATATGGAGACTCAGTCTTAACAGTGTTATCCTATATGGTGATGCTATTTGAGGGTTGGTTAAGGCAGTACCAAAGCCAACAGAACGCTTGGATTCCTAAAGCGAAACCTGAAAATCGTATCCAAGTCGATCAAAGAACAGGCGTACTTCACGCTTGTCAGACCTCTATTAGAGTATACCAGTCCAGTCTGGGACCCGTACACAGAAACCAACACCAACAAACTGGAAATGGTACAACGAAGGGCAGCCAGATATGTTACAAACAGACAGCACAATATCTCAAGTGTAACAGACATGCTGACCAAACTCAAGTGGAGGTCTGTCAAGGACAGAAGGCGGGACAAGAGACTATGCATGATGTACAGGATTGACCGGGAACTCGTCGCAATAAGCAAAGCTGGCAGGTTAATAGCCCCGAACCGACGAACCCGACATGATCATCAATGAGCATTCCAATTAATGACCAGCCGCATTGACGCCAGGAAAATGTCCTTCTTTCCCAGAACTGTCAGAGACTGGAATGCCCTATCACCAGATATCGCTGATGCTGACTCCCTGGACACATTTAAGGTCCGGGTGACAGTCCAACAATACTAAGACGTACTGCACTTGTTTTTATCATATTTTAACATGTTAACCAAGTGAAAAACAGTAAAACTTTCTCTTGTGACGTGCTACCTCTGCGAGATATGATACAATATGTTTGTTTAAAGGAGATATAACCATGTTCTGTTTTCACGATACACTTGTGTAGTTATCATTTATATATCGAATAAAACAAATTGCACAGTAATCCGACCATTATGTGCCGTTCTTTTACGGATTTCATATTCCGTACAGTCATTTTTTTCAGCCGTCACTGCATGACTAACTTCCCCTTGTTTTGCTCACCACAGGTATTTCCCTTAGCGGTCACGTAAGTATATGACAGATGCGTAGTACAGCCGAAATGTAGGCATAATGCGATTAGTATGCTTAATAGTTCAACAGACTCCTTAGAAGGCGAGTTTATTAGAGCGCTGGTATAACATGTATGCCCTAGTTGCACTGTATACATATAAGAATGACCTAGTTACAAAACACATACTGAAATTCGATAGTGGATGACAAAATGGACATAAATTAGTATGCAATTTTCAACAGCTGTGGGATACCAGTCTGGTATAATATGTATATTTACATCGTCAGGTTACAATCTAATTATTTTCCCGATAGTACAATAGAAAATAAATCAGTGAACAGGAGGGTAACATAGTAGACACTTATCAGAGCTGTCAGATGTGTAGATGGAACGGGTGCTATGCTGGTAAAAATGCCATAAGCTAATTATTGTGGACGGGACATTGTCCATTTAGAATGCTGTACATGGGGTCAAATTAAAGAAAGCCGAACGAGGGGCCAGTAGCGGGAAAATTAGTCGGCCCAATTGCCACGGGGTGGAATGCACTGGAGGACCAGTGACCGCATACCCGGCCCCGCGCCTCGGTCGAATATTAATTGATATGCCCTGCCCGCGGCAACGTTGTGTGAAGCTTGTGTCATCCGATGTACATATCAGAGTGATTAATTGCCTCACCCGGGCACTGCGACTAGGAGGGTCAGTACGCCAAACACAACACGGGGCTTATAGGGCTTTTGCGACCAGTGTAGATCCATATCAATTATTATGTATACATATATAACAGTTTTGTTCGGTGCATAGAAGCGTGCAGTCGCGTTTAGTCGATCATGTAAGTATAATTAGTGTCTACATGTTACTGACAATCCCCCGATTATGTCAAGTGAAATCAGGTGTAAAGCCGTTACAAACAATCCCCGAGGTAGGTGTAAGTTGGTGTTTTGGCACGTAGAAAATGGCGGGTCACACAAATAATCCTCCATAACATAGGAACAAAATCATGGAATATAACTACGTAGCCGTCCCCGAAATGTATAGTTACATGCATATATGAATAAGAAAAATCACCAGGAAGTGTATCGCTATATCTATATAGCAACGATAAAAGGCGTCAGGAGCGTCTATATGCTATATGTATACAGAAAAAGAGTCACGATGTTTATTGCTACATGTAAACAGAAAAGGCGTCAGGAACTTCCATGATATAGTGTATACAGAAAAAGCGTCAGGAAGTGTCATGCAACATGTATACAAAAGAAGGCGTCAGGAAGTTCCATGATATATGTATACGGAAAAATGGTCACGATATTTATCGCTACATGTATACAGAAAAGGCGTCCGGAACTTCCATCTTAAAGTGTATACAGAAAAAGCGTCAGGAAGTTTCATGCTATGTGTATACTATTAAAACGCTATAGTATGGAAGTATATATATATATACATAAAAAACGTCAGGAAGTTACATGATATATTAATACAGAAACAGCGTCATGCAGGAAGTGTCATGCTATATGTATACAAAAAAGCATCAGGAAGTATCATGATCATAATGTACAGAAAAAAATTACAGAAAAAGCGTCATGAAGTTTCATGCTATATACATACACACAGAAAAAGGCGTCAGACAGTTGAAATGCTATAGTGTAAGCGTCATGAAGTTTATCGCTACATGTATACAGGTATATCGATATGATGGCTGATAAAAACATCAAAAATGAAAGGTAAAGGGTATTATATTTGTAAGCATTGCCTTAGTGGTCTGTATATATTTTGTCATACTTCTTCGTCTTATTCTGTGTATGCGCTCCTTCTTTAATGAAGATTGTGTGCCGGCGTCGTATTTACATATTTGTTAGGTTTGGTAATAAGCATATGTTTTGTTCTAAACATGTATTAGAAAGTTCTCATTAGGGATAAAAAAAATAAATATAGATTATCTTGTTTCCATTTCTTCTTCTTCTTCTTTTTTTCTTCTTCTTTTTCTTCTTCTTCTTCTTCTTCTTCTTCTTCTTCGGAGATACAACACTCCTTCATAAACTGAAGATTATGTGCCGGCGCCGTGACGTGTATATACAATTGTATACCTATTTACATCGGATGTCATTTATGGGTGGTATATGTGAATGAATTTATTCGTTTTTATAAAACCGTTTGAAGAAACGGGACATATTATGTATTCATCTTGTACGGGAGGGCGGTCACAGCTTGTCCACGCAATAACTAGAGATATACTTGACCGAGTTTAGCCAAATTCGGTATACATGTTTATCACGGCAAGATGAAGAAGCCTATTGATTATCTCCCTTTGGCGGCCATTTTTATTTTTCGCACTCTGTATCCTTGTCCACGCAATAACTCAAGTTCTACTTCAACTTCACCGATCGTAACCAAATTCGGTATACATGTTTATCATGGCAAGACGAAGAAGCTTATTGATTATGAAAAAAATCCGATTTCCTATCTCCCATTGGCGGCCATTTTTATTGTTCGCACTCTGTATCCTTGTCCACGCAATAACTCAAGTTCTACATCATCGATCGTAACCAAATTCGGTATACATGTTTATCACGGCAAGATGAAGAAGCCTATTTATTTTCAAACATTTCCAATTACTTATCTCCCCTTGGCAGCCATTTTTATTTTTCGCACTCTGTATCCTTGTCCACGCACGCAATAACTCAAGTTCTACTTCATCGATCGTAACCAAATTCGGTATACATGTTTATCACGGCAAGACGAAGAAGCCTATTTATTTTGACAGATTGTGACCAAATTCAATATACATGTTTATCACGGCAAGAACCCTATTAATTGTCAGTGACTTATCTCCCCTTGTTAACTGGCCTTGCCTCGACGGGCGTATAGTGTGACCTTCGGCACTCTTGTTATATTCTTTTTCGTTCTATATGTATATTTCCTTGAGATGTAGTAGCAGTACCGATCACGTGATCGGGATAGTCCCAATATACCGAACGACCACTCAATTCTCAGCTCCATTCCGGTATACAGATCACGTGATCGGGGTGGGCCGAATGTTCCGAACGACGTAAATCGGCGTAGCCAATCGAGTCCACCTGATGTCACGTGTTGGGTCACTCGGAAACCTCGCACCATTTCGTAAATCGAAAATAATTGATCATCTTTTGGCGCGATCTTTTGACCATTAAACGCGAAAAGATGACGAAGTGGACAGAATGGTGTTGGGTATGACTAAAGTGCGCTTTGGAGAATTTTTGGCGCATTGAAGTTATATATTTTGTATATAATATACTGTTACATATCTATAATATATATGTATGTCAAGGTAAATGCGCATGTGTAAAGTGGATTTAGTACCAATATTAGAAAAATACCTACCGAAAATATAATATGGCCGCGGCTCATTGGACTTTTTTTTATCCTCGAGGTCCACTTTTTTAGACCCTCCCTAAATACCTCAGGCCTCTTGGGCCTTCGAACCGACCCCCCCCCCCCCCCCCCCCCCCCCCCCCCCCCCCCCCCCCTTCAAACTGGCTACTGGCCTGATATATTATTTACAACAAAAACAAAAATAATTTTATGCTATTATTTAAAAGATATATAACATATAAAACTCCAATGCGCCGTGAAATCTCCAATGCGCCCAATGCGCCAAAAATCTCCAATGCGCACTTTAGTCATACCGGTCACGTGTTTGGGTTGTCCAATCATCAAACAATTCCAAGCCGCCATTACAGTCTGGCGTGAACATTTGCAACAAAGGCGTGCATCAAATCAAGTAATTATGGCAGAAAACGGCGTAAACTCCGGAGAGGCTGATGATCAGGATACAAACATGCAGGTTGGCGGTGGTGAAGATGAGGCCGATAATGATGACCGGTAGGTGGAACCTTGTTCCTCGACGTCGTTTTGTCGCAAATTATTTCCCCATAATTTTCCACACGCCCGACACGGGCACAGGTGCTTTTCGCCACAGGCGATCGGCATGTTGATAGGATAGTGTATTATACTTTTTTTAGACATGTACAAAAAAAATGCAATCGATCTATAGAGAAACTATTATATAGTCAAGGCCTGTAACTCTGTGTGCCTCCACATGTGATTCTAGCGTGTCTTGGATTGTCAATTATTGTTTGTAGCCCCAAATTATTCTCGTGGATTCGTGCCTTCTCATTGATTCATGCCCCTGGAAAACAAGTGAATAAGAATAGTGTTAATTGAAAATTTGTTTTAAAACGGTATTTTAAGTTGTTTCCCATGGTTTTCTCACTTGCATACAATTGTGATTTACCACCTATTTTGTCACTTTGTGATGCTTCTACACGGCATCACGATTTACCCAAATCTTAACCCAATCTACCCAAATCTTCATTAAAAATAACATTTATGATTATATTATATAATTTTTTTATAATATAGCATTAGTATATCATAATAAATTGAATTTTGCGCAACATATCAAACAGCAAGGAAACAAAAGAAATAGCATTATGAGTCTTAATCGGAGGACATATAGCCTCTTACTGCCGAACTCCGTGGGTGTAAAGAACATCTGGGGGACTTTTGGGTATTCATCTACATTTAAACATTTATTGCTTTACATATTTGTTTTCTTTGAAACATGTGAAAACACCATAATAAAACAAATAAATGAACAATAAACATTTCTGACCTCTCAGCCGTCCGCCCAGGTGCCCGGGACAGGAAGTTAACCCAACTCTGTGGGAAATGGTCTACTAGGCTGACTCTTTACTCCACATGGCAAAAGTCTCAAAATGTTCACCCCTGTCAAACGTGTGGTCCATCATTTAGCATTTCATCCAAAATTGTTTGTAGTTTAGTTAATTGATTTGGAAATATAAGCCTATGAAATGGAGACCGTATACAAAATTAACTGTCTTTTTTAGTAAAAAAATCCCATACTGGTATCATGACACAAACTTGGGAGACAGTTGAGTAGACCATGTTCTGTTCTGTGTTAACATTGCATATCACGTGACCTGTAGACGATTTCATCAAAATTGCAAAGTATACTTTGAGTTAACTGCACATATTCCGCTTTATAGGCAACAGGTTGTCCTATTCGCTACACCACGCTGCATAGTAAAAATGTGCGTAATAGCATTTACAATTCGCGCACTAAAATATAGAAAAAACCTGCAGGGCATTGACATTCATACTTCGCTATATTGTTATTGATAGACTATATTCCAATATGACACGAAAATATTATCACAAACTCACCTAATAAAGTGTTGATTAGCAAAATTCTAAGGTCACTCTCACACGAAGCGGAAAGTAAACAGAGCATCTTCAATATGGCGGGAGATGGATCACACATGAGTAGCACGTGACATCTATTTATAATTATCGGGGTCACAGTTTTGAGGCCCGAGACGGCTCGCGCGTGACGTGATACCGACTTTTTGTATAGATATCGCATCGTCAAATCACAGGTGTGTGTCAAATGAGAAACGCCATGGGATTTTGTTCTTTCGAACATCTGCGTAATTTCAATAAATGCATGTAGAAAAATTAGATCTAGATCTTCAATAGGTTTCTTTAATATTTAAAAGTAAAATGACAATTTTTTCAACTTCTGTCATCATTTATGGAAAATAATTATATTACATTGTCTGTAAATATATTTCCTGAAATTACGCAGATGTCCGAAGGTACACAGTCACATGTCGTGTGTGATGTGTGACTAGAGAAATGGGACTTGCGTCTAAATTTCCTGGGGGAGCACCCCCAGACTTTACAATGCGCATCGAGCGTCGCGCTCGGGGAGGTCTATATCCGGGCCTGCGTTGGCGATGACTATCTGTGCGGAATTCTGTTGTGATTCACGGTTAAACAGACAGCTGAGCCAGAATCAGAAAAAAATGGAATTTGAGCTGAAATAATCAGTGACATGCGTGTGTAGCTACGAGGCAAATAGGGAAGTGGACTTTGGGACAGGTGTATTCTGAATTCAACGAAGCCACACCTATTCTATGCTGATTGGTTGAATCCATTTTGTTTATCTGTCCTAGTGGTAGGCACAATAAGGGGAAGTTTGTCATGCAGTGACGGCTGCAAAAACTGGCTGTCCGGAATATTAAATCCGTAAATGAACGGCATATTCTGGTTGGATTACTGTGAAATTTGTTTTATTTGATGTATAAATGATGAATACATAAGCATATCGCGAAAACAGTATCTTCTTATATCTCCGTTAAACCCCTTTCTTACTCAACTTTTAGACTACAGGCTAGCAACCACCAATTAGTTTTACTATACAACTTAACCGATTCCTCCAAATATGGCCATTCTCTCACACTTTCACTATTCGTATGGATGCTGTGGAACCTACCTTTTCATAACCTGCAACCTGTCTGCACCGGATTTTCACTAATTAAACAATATGTTCACTTACTCCTAAGAAAGAAAAATTCAACCTTGTCCAGTTCGCCATATTGTTTATCATCAAAGTGTCATGTGACGTAGTGTTCACATCACGTGACAAGCAGGCTCAGTAATTTCTTTTAAATGCTAGAAATATGCTGGAAACCGGTGTTAAAAACACCCCAACATGTTTCTCAAGTAAAATTGGGCTGTAATGGATCAGGATTTACAAGCAAACTGGGTCTGTGGCCTCAAAACGTCTGTACTATTTTTTTATACCGGACTACTAAAGCATACCCCCTGGCCGATGTGAACTATATTTAGCACAGTCATACCTACAGAATTTAAATTTGTACAAGTATGTAATTAAGATTTAAAATGCATTGAAAATATAAAGTGTTTCAATTTCATAAGGCATACCGAGGCCTCAATCAATAATTTATAGTAGTTTAACGATTCGGACGCTAGGAAGCTCAGACCAAAACCGTTTCGGGACAACCTTGCTATTTTTTACGATGCGTAATCAACATATACGCAAAAGTTCTTTATCACATATGATATATGAACCTTTCGCATGCTCACTGTTAATATATCATTAAGTTAAAACAATCAAACATAAATAACGAATATGTTAGGGTCCGAAACGCCCTCGAAGTTATATATAGATCAACAGGAAGGAAACTACTGACAAAGAGTAAACATCTCAATTTATCCATGAAATTGCGTAGAACCATTTTTATGAATTATTACTTGTGTCACATGCATATATGGTTTATAAAGTATAACTTACTTCACTATGTATATGTAAATTGAGCATCATACGTATAAAAACAGCATTATTTGGACTTGCCTTAAAACGCACATTTACAAATACAACTACGTCATAACTCTTATGTAGTGCAATGTAATGAAATGTAATTAGAGTTATGTACTCGGAACAAACTTTGAGGGAGTAATCATTTATTTTTCCCGAAATGCATTATGTCATATAGAACTAACGACTGCATATATTTGATGACTAAAAGTATGCAGAATTATTATACTGATTTTATTACATTATCACAGCCAAAATGGCTGTGATAATGTAATAAATTCAGTATAATAAAAATTAATAAATTTATCCTAAAATTGAAAATTTCTCCCTGAAAGTATACTTTGCAATGTTGGTGAAATAGGCTACTGGTATCTACAGACGCTGGGTCAAAGCTGTCAAAACTTTGCACTCGTGTGAAATGTTACCGCGTGCAAAAACAAAAACCCACATAGTTGGGAAGAAGGAGTCTACTTATTTAGATGAAACAAGCTTCAAATACCTGTTTCAAGCCCTAGTAAGACCCCACCTGGAATACGCTGAAGCGGTGTGGAACCCATATTTGAAAAAGGACATGGAATTAATAGAAAATTTGCACATGCTACAAAACAAGTGCCTACCCTAGCAAACATGGAATACCCCGATATACTTAGGAAATTAAAAATGCACACACTCAAATACCAGGGGCGCCGGAAGCAAATATATATTGGGGAGGCGAATGTCGACCCGAGCGAAGCGAAGGAGTGGTCTGGGCCCCCTCCCCCCAGTGATTAACTGATTTCACTCAAATTCTCAAGAGTAAACTGAACAAACCAGATCGGGAATTCAAGAATCCTCGAGATTTTTCAACAGGGTTGGCCGGGAAATATGAATTTTGATGTTATTATTTGATAATTAAAGTTATTTAAATTAAGTTTTAAGCTCAATAATAGTTAATTAAACAATCAACAACTTAATAATTACATATAGGGGTTAATTACAATGTATAGATCTGTTTCATTCCCAACTAGGGGTACTCATCAGGTGGAATATTTGGCAACCATGACATTTATATTTTGGTTGTATTATTTTTTTGTAAATTACTTCTTCATTTTTTAGGAAGCATCTGAGTGTGCTAGATACAATTCACAAGGATAACGTCATCATGATCAGACTATGTTTAGACAACAGGCTGTATATTGTCAACCTTCTCCCACACTAATATTTGGTATCTAGAAATGAGAATAAATGATCTTAGCATGCATGATGTGCATACACATAGTCTCTTACAAGTCTTATATGACTGACAATGTACTGTTGTTTTATGCTTTGCATTTGTATTACTTATTTGCATTATTATTATGACATTAATTTAACGTGAAGACTATGGGCCACGATGGTACGTATGAGATACAGTACCTAAAATCGTTAAAATTAGCCAAAAGCCTACTAATGTCTACTTATTTGCATGTACATTGATGAGACTTTAATATACTTTAATAAACCATATCAGACTATGACAACAGGCTGTTAATTGTCAGCCTTCTCTCACACCTTTTGTGTCATACTGTATAATAAGAACCCAGGTGGTCTGTATATGGTCATGTCAAGTTGTAAAACAATTACACTGTACATGGATTATCCATAGGTTATCAACAGGGATTTTCTCAAAATTCTAAAAGCAGCTTTTATTAGTGGCAGGTTACTATAGTAATGAGGGGTGTTATCATATACAATACAATAGACAGTTGGCAAATACTACATAGACTTGTATATAGGGAAGAAAATTGTCTAGAAAATAATTATGTTTTTTTTCTCTAAAGAAACTTATTATTTATTTTTTTATTGCAGAATGTTTTACCTGTAGGCTTATCAGTCTACACAGATATAAACCATAGTAGATATAGGGGAATATAGAGACTCATCTTGACATTTTGGAATGAAAAATACCACCAAGATTCATATTTCCCGGTATTTCCCGCCGTCCTGGGATACTCTTATTTCCCGGGAAATTGCCAACCCTGTTTTTCAATAAAGTAATAGTAGTTATCGATGTCAAATGCGGAAATGCATGCAATCAAAAATCTACCTACAATAGCTATCTTTATTTATTTTCTTGTTTTTCTTGCAGGAAATTATTTGTTGGTGGACTGCACAATGAAACGTCAGCAGGTAAGTATTGTGTGAGATCAGATGATGTTTGTTTGGGCCATCAGCTGGAAAAAGTTACCGTACGATTGGTACGACCAGCATTGTCCCAGATCATCCTATAGTATTTTCCTCATTTTGCTGCCGACAAACTTTTGGCTATTACACACATTAAATCTTTAAAAAATATTTACATATAGCCCCAATTCTCATTTGTAGGTCGTCTGAAAAGATTTGTGCCTTCTCATTGATTCATGCCCCTGGAAAACAAGTGAATAAGCATATTCTAAGAATAATGTTAATTGAAAATTACTTGGCATTTGGAAATATCAGAAATTCATACAGCTGTTAATAAAAAAGAATTGAAACATGAGTGCTATTATATATTGGCCCAGTTGAGAAAAGGGAATTCTAATTGTGTGTGCCCAGACGGCTTCCGAATCAGCCAGCACATCCATGCATTCTGATCATGTCGTATGATGTAGCCTTTCCATCAATCATTCACTGTTTATGTCTCTGAATTAAGGTTTGTATCAATAGCCTGTATTTGATCATGTTGATCAAAGTCTATGCTGACCACAACGGTTGCAAGCTCGTTTTCACCTGAAATCATAAGATGGTAGTGGTTAAGAATAAGGCAGTAGTCGTGTGTTTCTTACAAACTGCCACTGGGACATCATAGTATCTTACAGATGTAATTTTCTAGTTTAATACACATATATTCCAATTTTAAATTGGTTGTTACATTTTTAGTGTCTCCCCCCACGATAGTGGAACAGTGAAACATAGCAGTCTCAATTCCAGCAGCGGTGTCAATAATTTTTGATGTACGTCCAAATTTCGCATATATCTCTTCATCCATTGGTGGGAGCCTTACCAAACTTCATCAATAGTTTCCTTACATTGATAGCTCTCCACCCAGTGTCATTCTGATGACCTTCACCTTGGTTACCTTGTCCTTTGTGTCATATCATTGCCAAATTTTATAAATAGCTTCTTCACATTGATAGCTGTCTATCCAGTGTCATTCCGGTGACCTTGATCGTCACTTGTGTCAAATGTTGATTATCTCTTGATCTGTTAGTCTGATCAATACCAAACTTCATGAATAGTTTTCTCACATTGATGGCTATCCACCCAATGTGTCATTTGTGTGACCTTGACATTTGTATCAATAATTTTGGACATCCTCACATTGTGACCTTGAACTTCGTTGGTGAGACACTTGCCGGCGATCACCTTGTTATATTACATATTTAGACCGCTTATCTGCAGCTCTGCAAATAATAGTTAACATAAATTATGTACATATTTACTTGGAATAAATCTGGATCTGTGTGCGTATGCAATATTTATAATTCTATTAAATGTTGCAAAGTAATGTTTTATGTGTTTACTTTTCAGACGACCTACAGAAGTACATGGAAACATATGGAGAAGTCACACAGTGTACATTAAAAACAGATTTTGACACACATAGATCACGCTGTTTTGGCTTTGTTGTATTTAAAGAGTCAGATGCAATAGACAAAGTAAGTTCTTTAGCTGGAGTGATGTACTGTAATCTTTTTTTTTTATAGGAAAAAAATGTATTTCAGTACAGATGAATAAGTACTCTTTCAATGCACTAATGTAGATCATTACTCTTCACAATTTTGTTGAAATTGCCTACTGACCAGTGATGTAACATTTTCAGACAGTGAAGTATTTGATTTACATGTAATTAATAGGGCCCCGTCGATCTGGTGACGTACAGGTTTCACCGTCTTTCCATCCGTTTATTTTTTGGAAGTTTTTTTAGCGTTTCTCAAATCACCTATTGTGGCCCTAAGTGCGTTGACAGACCACATTTTCTAGTTGTATTCCGAGTGCTTGTCACCACCAGATCAAGGCACTGCCTTTCGATGCTGAAATTATAATTTCAGTAGTGGATGTCTGGCATTTCTGTCTGAATAGTGTATACGGCCTTGCTGTAACAGGCATAAAACCCCAATCAATCGTTCAATTAAGTACTGCATAACTTTTTAACACCTGCCATAATTTTATTTCTGTGGATTGCCTTTGTTCACCGGTTTGACATTTAGAAAGCATATTGGGTTTGGGATTATACCTTGTGTTTTGTTCATATTTCTATACGTGTACATTGTCATTTTCA
The DNA here is from genome assembly GCA_029237695.1 of Conchocele bisecta. Lineage (NCBI taxonomy): Eukaryota > Metazoa > Mollusca > Bivalvia > Lucinida > Thyasiridae > Conchocele > Conchocele bisecta. The sequence continues at coordinate 44,593,362 of CM055267.1, forward strand.
TGAATGTTGGATTTTTGTTATGACATGGATGTATGCCTAATCATCAAACGGACAAGCGCATGTTTATTTCGTGCATGGAATAACCATTTCACCCCTAAGTAACTGGGGATTTTGATATGTTCATTTTGTAACCAACCCAGCCGTCACAAAATGGTTTTCAGACTAGTCCATTTATGAAAAGGGGGTGTTTTTTGTTCTCAAAAATATGAAAATTGCTTTCAAAAAGTGCAGATTTTGAGCCGGCTCATCTGGATCTGCACTGTTTTCATAAACTGCTATAGCGGGCTTTCGGGTTCAAAGGGTTGAACTATCATGCCTCCATGGGCCTTATATATAGGCCTCTTCCCCAACCCTAGGGCCACCCTTAAAAATATGTTTGTTTCCCCTCCCGCGACCCAGACCAATGAGGGGTGGGTAGGTAGGTAGGTAAAAAAAAAAAATTATTCTGAATTGGCAAGTTGAGGGCCCGATTGTGCTAGGGGGGTCCGGGGGCATGGTCCCCCGGAAATTTTTGAAATTCAAGTGGTGTGAAACGCCATTTCCTGCATTCTCAGCAAAGTTTGAGCACATTATATTACTCTCATTTTTTCTGTATGCATATTCCAACACGGTTTCTATATTTCCCAATCTTGACAAAACTATCCAAAATGTACAAGAATTGATTGATTGGTTGGAGATGTTTCATCCTAAAAGATTCATGTGCTATGTCCAGGCAAGCCCCTCCTCTCCCAGAAATTTTTTAAATCCATGTGGAGTGAAACACCATTTCTTGCATGTTATAAACATTTAAATCAAGAAATTGAAGTGCATAATACTACTAACCAGACTAGAAGTTTTATTAATGACTAGAAATGTCACAAACAAATAAAACAATGGCGCCTATTGTTTCAACATTCAAACGTCATAAGTATTATGCATTCTCAGTATCACAGTGTGAGGAGAAATCGACAGAAAATTATATGAATAATCATCTCGCCGTAAGCGGCTCAATGATTGTTCCAAGCACTTTCCCAATTTTTCCCCACACTGTGACACTAGCTGCAATTTTTTTGCTAACTATATTAATTGGGTCGACGTTTTCGCCATCTGTGTGAGACACCGAAACACAGAGTGTCGCTAACGACATGTTTTGTTGTTGTTGTTATTTCAAACATATAGGCCGTACTTGTTTGTATTGCACTCCGTAAATTCCGCCGGTGACTTTTCGGTTTGTGTGTATCGGAACACAGTTGAAAACACGGCCAGACTTGTACCTATACAATCAAGTCCGAACTATTGAATCGATTCGCAAGCGCCTACTCGCTCATATTATGCGTTCGACTGACTCGGACGTTCGGCAATCGGACTTTCAGCAATCTTTCGTCCAAGTATATTTCGGCCTTTTGTAGATTATAAATAAAAAAAATATTGTTTCTGTTTTGCGAGAAAAATATTTCGAGTCGGGGGAATTTTGGTGGGTCGGTCGTGGAAGGGGAAACATTCAATATTTTATTATACGCCTAGGGGTCTTTTATTTTTTCCAGAATGTAAAAGAAATTCCCATTTGAAAAGTAAAAAAGTTTCATCACAAATATAATGTGTTTCAAGTGCCTGAGAGCAACCTACTATTTTGCATACCCAATTTGCAAGTTCACATTTCCCAACTTAACCAGATTCACGCTGTTTTTTTCCAAAGCCTATATTCCAGGCCCGTTCCCAAAAGTTGTTGTTTAATCCCTGCCATGTGTTAGCCACACATACATGTACAGGAATGTTTTAAACTCTGGCCTTTGTTGATATGTGTTGTGTGATTTTGTTGTGGATGTTGCAGATGTGGGGCAATGCAACCAATGCTACTACATGTACATGATGATGTAGTAGGTTTGATCGAATTTCTTCCTTATTGTGTTTCATGGAGAGGTCCTTGCACTGTTAAAGTGGGGCATGCACATGGTCAGATTCTTGTTATCTGTATTGCTTCACCGACTAACTTGTGACTTTCTTTAACCTGGTTTATATTGGGTTTATCTGCAAAAGGCTAAAGTCATTATCTTGCGGTGTTGAATTATTGTGTTCCATGGCCATGAAACATAACATATTGGACTACCAATCAAAATATTTGCAAAACTGTTAACCATTCTCCCTTGGTTACAAGAACTGTGAATTAAGTAAGTCATTCAGAAGTTTGGGGTGCGTGTAAGTGCACACACGAACGAACATGACCGATTGGAATCAACCTGTCGTGTTCGTTTGTGTGTGCACTTACACGCTGACCCCACTGTATTCTTATCTCAATAAATCCATCCTTGAGTTTTGTGATGAATCTTACTTAGATTCACATCTGGAGCCAAGTTGTCAGGTGTGGTAGCGGTGCCTGACACCAGGGTTGGCAATTTCCCGGGAAATAAGAGTATTTCCCAGGACGGCGGGAAATACCGGGAAATACTGGGAAATATGAATCTTGGTGGTCTTTTTAATTCCAAAATGTCAAGATGAGTCTCTATATTCCTCTATATCTACTATTGTTTATATCTGTGTAGACTGATAAGCCTACAGGTAAAACATTCTGCAATAAACAAATAAATAATAAGTTTATTTAGAGAAAAAAAACATCATTATTTTCTAGACAATTTTCTTCCCTATATACAAGTCTATGTAGTATTTGCCAACTGTCTATTTTATTGTATATGAGAACACCCCTCATTACTAAAGTAACCTGCCACTAATAAAAGCTGCTTTTGGAATTTTGAGAACAGGCATAATCCATGTACAGTGTAAGTGTAATTGTTTTACAACTTGACATGACCATATACAGACCACCTGGGTTCTTATTATACAGTATAACACAAAAGGTGTGAGAGAAGGCTGACAATTAACAGCCTGTTGTCATAGTCTGATATGGTTTATTAAAGTATATTAAAGTCTCATCAATGTACATGCAAATAAGTAGACATTAGTAGGCTTTTGGCTAATTTTAACGATTTTAGGTACTGTATCTCATACGTACCATCGTGGCCCAGTCTTCACGTTAAATAAATGTCATAATAATAATGCAAATAAGTAATACAAATGCAAAGCATAAAACAACAGTACATTGTCAGTCATATAAGACTTGTAAGAGACTATGTGTATGCACATCATGCATACTAAGATCATTTATTCTCATTTCTTGATACCGAATATTAGTGTGGGAGAAGGTTGACAATTAACAGCCTGTTGTCTAAACATAGTCTGATCATGATGACGTTATCCTTGTGAATTGTATCTAGCAGACACTCGGATGCTTCCTAAAAAACGAAGAAGTAATTTACAAAAAAATAATACAACCAAAATATAAATGTCATGGTTGCCAAATATTCCACCTGATGAGTACCCCTAGTTGGGAATGAAACAGATCTATACATTGTAATTAACCCCTATATCTAATTATTAAGTTGTTGATTGTTTAATTAACTATTATTGAGCTTAAAACTTAATTTAAATAACTTTAATTATCAAATAATAACACAAAAATTCATATTTTCAGGTATTTCCCGGTATTTCCCACTTTGGGGAGTATTTCCCGGGACGGGAAATACCAGTATTTCCCACCGGGAATTCCCGCCCCCGGTATTTCTCGGCCAACCCTGAATGACACTGATCAGAACACTTTCATTGCTGACAGTTTTTATTTTGATCTTTCATTGCTGACAGTTTTTATTTTGATTTCAGTGTTTATCAGAGGAAACACATATGCTACAAGGCAAAAAGATTGATCCAAAGAAAGCACATCCTCGTGGTCAAGATCAGGCTGAAAAAGTTTCAAAGAAGAAAATATTTGTTGGAAAGGTTGACCCCTCAACATCAGAGGAAGCAATCAGGGAATATTTTGGCACATTTGGAAAGGTAAGTGTGTGTGACCAAATGTGAGCCTTATATGGGGTATACCACGGTGTGCTTGTAGGCTGTAGCAGCCTAGTATATTGGACTACCATTGTAAATCCTATGATCCTAAAAGTCTTGAGGCCCTTCAGGTGCGACCCATTATTGGGGTCCAGTTATACGATTGATATGTTGAACTTACATCAGAAGTTTGATTGTGTGACTGATATGTCTGGCTAGTGCAACATTTTAGCTCAGACTTGACCAATCTAACTGCTTCATCACGACCGTGATATTCAAGTCTAGCCATTACGACTAGTGAAGACCCAGACCAATGTGCACATCAGAAAGTCTGATCTGGGTCTGTACTGTCGGCCATTCACTCGGTGGAACATGTGTCCTGCTTCTGACAACAACATAGATCATTATTTGGCTGCTGGAATGGACTATAAGACCAGGATCTACACTGGCTACACAAGTCGTAGGCCACATTTCTCCAGTTACAGCCACATATAACCATGTGCCTATGTTTACAGATAGAGAAGGTGGAAATGCCCTACGACAAAATGAAGGACGAGAGAAAGAACTACGTATTTATCGAGTTTGAGAACGAGGAACCATGTGGCCAAATTTTAGAAATGACGTCGCACAAGATCGGAGAAATGGAGGTGGGTGGTTGAATTAGACTCGGACCTGTTTTGATCACAGTTACAACCAGCAATGATAACAATTTTCTCTTCTGTATTCTTTGGCTTTTCGTACATGCTTGTCTTGCGGGTAATCAATTGTTTGTTAGCTGCAACATATACAAATATTTCAAGCCTAATAATTGTTCACCACACATGTATTCTCCCAGAAATTACCGAGACATGAACAGTTCAAACTATTGTTTTTCATGTTTATAACAATCTGAGCATGTTCTAGAATACAGTATGCAATCTTGTCAATTTGATTTTGGCTGCTTGAAGCTCAGTCTCAGCTATAAATCAAATTCATTGATTTTAAACATGCAATTTGAATACTTGCTTTAAATATAATCACTACCCAGACCTGTGATTATGAAACTTTTTAAGCATCTTCTAACTTAGAACTTGAAATCGGACAGTTTGAGCTGCCAATACTGAATGCAGCTTAGCGGCAGTGAAGTAGACTTACTCGGCTCATGCTTGTGAAACTTTCTGAGCATGCTATCCAAATTGGTAATTAAAAGCTGGCAATGGGATTGGCCGAGACTAATAACAGAACTTCACATCAAACTTGATGCTTTCGAGTCTGAGAATGGAGTGTACTCAGAGGCTTTTGTAATTTGCAGGCCTTGATTTTGACATCGAGATGATCAAATGCATGCTCAGGAAGTTGTAAAAACCACTGTGACATATCAGATTGAGATGGGTTCCGTCCCACTCGAAGTGGCAGTTAGCGCCTGACTGCTGTACGCCTGTAGTCAATTCATGAATGTTCCTTATACATGTACATTGTCATTGCGTGAGGTGATCAGAGCTCCGGATCAGTTTTGTATCTAAAGAGTATAAATCCCCATATTTCAAAATCAATGCATATTTTTTGTTTTACAAAGGTATTACCGGGTAATGATTTTCTTATTTGAACTGCAATTTTTTGCAGCTCAACTAAGTACATTTCCAACTTTATTGTAGTAGTTTCACTACTCAATTTGAAAATCAATGTGTATTTTGACATTGATGTGAGTATTGTGTACTCCTACTGTTGATAATCAATGCGTATTCTGCTAAAATACGCCTTATCTGGAGCTCTGTGGGTGGGTATGTCGTTATTTGGCAATCAGCATGGTACAACAACTGCTGATGGGCGTTGTATGTAAACCTTGGTAGCCATTGTAGCAGATAGCTGGAGCTTGAATATAATACAGCAGCAACAACAGTGTGTAGGACTACTTCTGGCACCAATGCTTGAACTGAGATGAGGAAATTGCTTCAAAATTGACTTTTGTAACTTGAGATTAGAATCTAATAGTGTACTGAAAAGTTAACTAACATTTTATGATGGAACTCAGTAGGCACAAAATGTTCTTTATAGGAGTTAAATCGGTGTATGATTGTGTCACTATTCCACCAGTTATAAAAATTATATGAGTACCCGCTATACTGAAAATGTCCAATCAATTAATTTCAGTTTTGTCGCTAATATTTCGTTTCTGCATAATCCTAGTTTTACACCATACCACAATATGTGCAGTGCAAAAATCAGCATCCATAATTTAATATCCATTGGCTTGGCCAAGAACCGTATAGAGAATAGAGATTGGATATGCCCCGACAGTGACAGCGCGAAAGCCAGGTGTCGCGTTTGTGACAAATCTTTCGTCTCCTGCGTTTCGCTAATATTTTGTTTCTGCATAATCTTAGTTTTACACCATACCACAATATGTGCAGTGCAAAAATCATGCGTCAATATTTTCCGGTCCTGTTGAATTTTGTTGCATATGCCCCGACAGTGACAGCGCGAAAGCCAGGTGTCACGTTTATGACAAATCTTTTGACGTGTCGAATATGGGTGAAGCTGCACTGAAATCTCATTTACAGGATGGTTCAAAATATATGTCCCCACTTTAAATAGACATAACTAGTGTTCTAAGCAAGATAATAATTCAAACTAAAGTTTATTACAAAGTAATATACGGTAGCATTTTACTCGTTATATATTCTAACGACTGACGTCAATGTATGATATTACTGGTATTTCAAAGAATTCATGAAAATTGGTCGAAAACTGTTATGAATGTTGAAACGCGATCGATTGCATCGGAAAATGATAATGAATTGCTACGGAAGAATATTTGAACCAGTAACCTTATATTATACAACATTAATATTATGACTGAATGATGAATCATTAAACAGTCACACATCTATTCTACAGTGACTTGGATGTGTTGTTACATGTACATAGTACATATGCAAGTAGTAAATGGTTGGTGTCATCATTCTTTGAAAAACGTATATGTAAACAAAGAACATTCATCATTTAGATATATGTAATGGCAATTATTATCTATTATGAAGGCCAAGTAACATAAAGGTTGACCATGTGATGAGATAAATATATAATGTATGTGGTATTGTTTCATCAGAATCGAACTATATGTTTGTAAAACAGCAGTAGATGGTCTTAGAAACCAGATACCCTAAAATATCAATATCCCTAAAACGTGTATTTTGTGAACACGTATGGAATGAACCCTCATTTTTGTCGCGCCTGCTTTAGCAGAGGCGCGACTATAGTCGGCGCTTTTTCCGTCGTCGTCCGGGTTTTTTTGTAAGGCAAATGCGTTAAAAGTTATTGTTTTTTCACAATATCTCTTTAACCCCTTGCCAGACTTTGATAATGTTTCACATCAATGTTTGTCTAGGGATGATGCTTCATTACGCACACCCCCACATCCAAATTATCAAGGTCAAGGTCATTTATTTACTTGTAATGTTCACCTGTTTTGTAACAGAAATACGTTAGTTATTGTTTTTTCACAATATCTCTTTTAACCCCTTTCTAGACATTGATAATATTTCACATCAATGTTTGTCTACGGATGATGCTTCATTATGCACACCCCCACATCCAAATTCTGAAGGTCAAGGTAATTTATTTACTTGTAATGTTCACGGTCAAATGCCTCAGCAGGCGAGACACTGCTTCCGTGTCGGAATTCTTGTCTAGATCAGAACTAGCGTAGTATTTGCATGTATAGGTTGAGATAGGCAAGAAGTTATTCCATCAGTAAGAAAGAAACAATTGAGGAGATGCACTGTTTCACAAATCAAGTCGGCTTTGGACGTACGTTTTGTGTGACATTCTGATTTTTCAAAGACCGTCTATTTTTGTGTTATGTACAAAAATGGGTATACTTTTTGAAAGCCATTTATAAATAAGATAATCTATGGTTTTCATGAATATTATATACTGGAAAAAAAATGGTGAATGATTATATTTTATTCTGATAATGATATATAAATCACCACAATTATTATTATCTACTAGATAGGTCCCAAAGTGGGGACATATATTTTGAACCACCCTGTAAATGGTGAGATTTCTAATTTCAAAAACGATTGAGTCAAATCGTCCCCTAGACAAAACGGACCTAGAAGGGCCAGGGATGTCTACTGTATTTCTGGCAGCTAATAATGTTTTTGGTCCAAGGTACGTGCATATTTTTAGCTCATCTGAGCGAAGCTCATGTGAGCTATTGTTACCGCAATGTGTACGTCGTCGTCCGTCGTCGTCCGTGAACATTTTCAAACGTCTTCTCCTCGGTAACCATTGGGCCTATAGTCACCAAACTTCATGGTCATGGTCCTTAGGTAGCGGGATTACACAATTGATAAAATGACGTCCTTACGTAATCCAAGATGGCCACCGTCTAAAAATAGCACAAATTCTTCAAAAATCTTCTCAAGAACCGCCAACCGGATTTCGACAAAACTTGGTAGGAATGATTGATGTACATTGCTCTTTCAAAGTTGTTAAAATGGTGACCCTGGGTTCAAAAATGGACGTGGCCCGTGGGGTCAAATTTGGGTCAAATTTTTGACCGAATATGGTCATATTATATATCAAATCGAAGGTATCAATGAGTCGATCACTCTGGTACATTTTTTGTCGAAATCGAATTGTTATGTCATCCAAGATGGCCGCCGAAATGTCAAAAGGTCGTTCTTTAATTCTTAAAGTTCTTAAAAGTTATGGTCCATGGGTGAAGCCTTTTCAGATTTGTTAAAATGGAGGTCATGGCTAATCCAAGATGGCCGCCGTCTAAAAATAGCATAAATTCTTAAAAAATCTTCTTCTCATGAACCGCTAGCCGGAT